>JAWNMD010000412.1:0-725062 GCA_035044365.1 Drosophila neotestacea
GTTTCAAATATTTTATTGTTTGTAATAAATATATTCGTACAGCGAGAAAAATAATAAAAATAATAATGCTTGTCAGCACAGAGTTGAAAATGGTTTTTGGTAGTAAGTTGTCGGAGAACTGCAAAGCACTGTTCGAAAACTACCTATGATGCTCAACCGTCGAGACGCGTAGCTGGGGGACCGAGGCAGGGAGGCAAAAAGTTGATGAATGCAAAGGATGTCTCAAACTAAAGATCCGAAAGGCAGGTTCCAAAAGACCTTACTGTTTCTCGAGCTGCCATCAGTCTGAAAACACTTAATGGCAGAAAACGCTTCGGCGAATAAGCTCTGAAGTTATGGACTAAAGTCTATAATTGACATTTACTTAGCAGGCTAAACAAATGCCAATAAACAAGAAGAAAAGCAACAAGCTAATTGTTAAATACAATACATATAGATATATTCGATTTAAGAAATACCTAAATACATTTAGTCGTACATCATATGTCTTGTTCACAAAGTACTTAATTACTAACATTAATTATAAGGACCCCGGCATTCAACACTGATAGGCAAACAAAAGAAATGTTTTATTAAGAGGGAATACTGAAAAAGTTATAAAGAAATGTGGTGCCTTATGTACATAAATGAATGTGACGTGTTATCATGAAACCATGATTTCTGCTGCACGGGCAGGCTCAAACGTAGTTATTGGAGCCTGCCCGTGGCGACGACTTTTGTTTTTCGAATTTCAAAAATATGTCTTCCAGTGTACACTCATTCACCGAATAATATTCGACGATATCACCTAGCTCATCTTCTAGATAGTCTTTCGTTATCTTAAATACATGTGACCAAAGTATGTGCTCTTCTGCTTTGACAAAATAAGTTAATGTTCCGGCATGACTCTCGCGAAGATTTAAGTCCTTAAATAAACCCTTTAAAGTGTTGGTAATTGTCATCACGTTTGCCTCCGTTTCGGTATCAATTTTCATTTTCAGTTTAATGGTAAAGCCGCTTAATCGCTTCAGTGCGCAAATGTTATTTAGGCATTTAAATTTGCCATCGGCCATAATGGCCAGTCGATTGCAGAGCTCCTCGCACTCGTCCATACTGTAAGAATAATGTTGATGTGTCAACGATCTATGACGATTAAGATGAGAAGTGGGCTTACCTGTGTGATGTGAGCACCACAGTTCTATCCTTATCCTGAAAATCTTTGATGCACTGCCATAAAAAGCGACGTGATATAGGATCTACGCCCGTTGTCGGCTCATCCAACAAAACCAATGATGGGGCACCGATCATGGCCATTGCCGCTAGTAGTTTGCGCTTTGTGCCGCCCGAATAATAGCGCACCTGCATATGTCGATACTTTAGCAAATGCATTTTCTGTAACCAAAAGTGCACATTAAACTCCACACCAGCTGAGTCATCCTTAGATGCACCTAAGCCCCTCAAAAGTGCCATAAACCGCAGACACTGCTCGGCAGTCATGAATTTGTTTAGTGCATCGTACTGTGGACAATAGCCGAAGCGTTGACGATATGCCACCTCATTCTTTCGTATGTCAATGCCGTCAATCTGTATGAATCCGGTGTCAATTACTAAATTGGCGGCAATCATTTGAAAAGTGCTTGTTTTTCCCGCACCATTCACACCGAGAAGACCAAAACATTCACCACGCTCAACTGCAAATCCGAGTCCCTTGACAGCCGGTTTGCCTGCATAACTTTTACGTAAATTGCTTACAATCAATGGATAATCTTGTGCCGCACCTCGTTCTTCACCCGAAAGCTGCTTAGCACGCTCAGACTCCCGTGCACAGTCGTCAAGGCAATCGAGAGCCATCTGCCCACTTAAGTCTGTTACACTGCCGCCCTTCGGTGGCTCTATACAGGATTTACAGGGAAAATTGAGAAAGTCACGCAGTCGCTGACGATAATACTTATGTTCCAAAACATTCACAAAGAAGCCCATGATCAAGACGCATACAAATAAAGCGTAGACAAAAAATACGCTCGTGTCTTCCTCGATCGGTGATTTTGCATGCCGATTTACAAAATTCTCATTAATGATTCGCAGCTGGTGATTCAAATTGAAGTCGGGTAAAAAACATAAGAACGCAATCTTTGTGCTGTGCTGTTTCATGGCCAAGACATTGCTAGAGGTGATCAATGGCGCAATTTCTGGAAGCATTAAAATATAAACAGGAATAGTTTGCACAATAAGAATCTGCTAAGCTATTGGATTATTTGAAATGTATCACATCCAAGACTACTTACCCGAAACTATAAGCATAAGCAACAGATATGTAGATATGGTTGATATGGACTTAAAGCTATTGCCCAAAGTGTACAAAATGGGCAAATAGCTGCAGCCGTAAAAGAATATGCTAATGACTATGGTCTTCAGGTCATCAATGTGGTACAGCTCCGCGGGCATTATCAGCTGCTGGATCAAAAACAGTGCTACACAGAGCATACCATGTAAGATAACATCAAAGACAAAGGTAGATAGCCAAAATGTGTAACGTGACATGGGCTGCAACTGACGGAATCCGCTGGCATTCTCCCGATATGGCAGAGATATGTAGTAAAACATGCTAAAGAACATTGCAGCTGATACAATGACCGCGTAGTACTCGAGACGCGAAGAGCTAACGTCGCTTATAAATCTTTTAATGGGCACATATGTGGTATCAATAGATGTGCTTGGCTGGGAGCTGTATAGCTGCAGCATGCACGTGTCCACCATATTGACGAGCATGACGCTGCTGTGGTATCGATTGCCAGCATAGTAAATAGACAAAGTGGGCGTGTCACCAGTTCCTACCCCATCAGCGTACATATCGACCAAGCCAATGGTGTCTTCAAGGAAATCTGGCAGGTTATCCCGTTGTAGGTCTAGTAGCTCTGTGAAGACAAAGAAATGGTTTGCAAACTTAAAAAAAAAAAAACAATTTTAATGTATACCAACATACCTTGTCGAGTACTGTTGCCTCGCAATTTCAATGATTTGGCACTTAGACCGCTCTTAGTTATAAATTGACGCAGCTGCTGCTCCACTGATGCATGATGACCCGTCGGATTGTATATGTAAACGATACCCGTGCGCAGATGCCTGAGATTTAGAAGCAATGCCGCCTCGTTAGTCACAATAGACATGGCATGCATTTGAAAGATTACTCCAGTGACGCATATTAGAGGAAGGCTTAACTACAAAGAGAAAAACTATATATTTAATATTGTAAATATGAAAGTGTAGGCCATCTTTTTTGAAGGCACGGACAAGATTAGATTTATAACAACATGGTATAATAGATATGTTATCTGATATTTATCTGAGAGTTAACCGATTTTAATCAAATTTGGTCAGGATATATGAACCAACACAAAATTTGTTAGATTGTTTAAGACATTAAAAGAAACGAAAGTTTTCCGTTCTATGGGCTAACTTTCACCACATGTACTGCCAGCTGCTAAGTTTCATTAAGGCAGTTCAACACTGAAGGACTTTGCACAATTACATGGCTACGCTGTCTCAGCACGTTTTATATAGATTTTGTGACAAAAATTAACACCCTTTGTATCTAAATCTAAACTACTACAATAATGGGTCAATCAGCTTAACTCAGAGTATACATATGGGCCGGAAAGCTTATCAGTAGTGTTTGTTATCACAGAGATTTTTTTTGCTATTTACCATGCAACAGGCATACTTCCATTCGTTAAACAGAAATGTAAACTTTTTGTAGAAAATTGCAGCCCAGAGCTGCCACCAATATGGTGTATTGTGTTGCAATCGCTTGTAGGGTGTGGCCAACAGTGGAGCATCATTCCGCGTTCCAATATCGGGTGTATCCACTTGATCCATTTCGCCGGCACAACTAGGAAACAATAAGCAATTGTTATATGATCGACAATTAAAACAGATGTAAATCTAAATACTTCAGAAATACGGTCTCCAGTGAGGTGTCAGTAATCGAAATCGTTTCAATGCCCAGATTAACCATATTTGCTTCCAAACTGCGTAACATATCATGGAAAATCAATTGGTAGTCATACGGTAAACATATGTTAACTGTGGGCTTCACAATATTCTGTAATAGATGTTGACTTTAAGACAAAGATAATAAAATAGCTTTCATTAAATGTTTACCTTTACACAAGCATTGGGTATGAATCTTCGTATCATATCTAATGTATCCTTTTCCTGGAATTTTGTATCATGGGCCTCTAGCTTCAGGCGATAGCCACTGCCTAATTTGCGCTTCAACTCCAGTGGAGAACCATTTGCCTGCAACTTACCGTTTGCCAGTATGCAGATGGTATCACCTAGCACCTCCGCCTCTTCCATGTAATGTGTCGTAACTAGAATTGCCTTCTCTTTGCGAAGCGACAACAAAATATCCCACAGTTCGCGACGTGATTCAATGTCCAGTCCAGAAGATGGTTCATCTAGGATTACAATTCTGTAAAAATATAAATGCAAATATTATTGCACATATCAGTTAAAATGCCTTTTTGTTATAACAGAACTTACTTCGTATTGCCTGCTATAGCAATGCCTAATGATAGACGCCTTTTCATGCCCCCGGACAATTTTTCCCCATATTCATTAGCTTTTTCGCTCAGATTCAGTTTCTGTAACTTCTCTTCGGCCCATTTTCGTGCCTCGCAACGTGTGTCGCCCCGCAGCTGTGCAAAGAACTCCAGATGCTGCTGGCATGTCATATAGCTCATAAAGACACTGTGCTGTGGACAGAAGCCGATCAGGTGGCGGTATGAAGCGACATCGCGTTCGCTGCAAACGCATATTTTACCAGAATCTTTCGGCACAAGTCCTAAAAAGGGTAAGGATTACAAATAAATAAAATGGAATTATATTGTTACAAATAAACTCACCCATAATCATGTTCATCATGGTTGTCTTACCGGCACCGTTGTGCCCCAACAATACAGTGATCTCTTTGTTATTGATTGTCATATTTAAATGGTCAGCAATTTGTGTTTCACGTTTGCTTGTCTTAAAGATTTTGCAGAGATCGCTAATGATGATGGCATGTGTGCCACGTGGAGACGTTGTATATTCATTGCGTTGTCGTTTTTTGTATGTCTCGGGCTATATATATATAAAGAACATTTACCATTTTATATAGACTTCTTTTTTTATGCTGAAACTTACATTTAGAAAGAAAAGAAAAGGTCGTTTTAAGCCGCCAGGTCCAGGGAACACACAGACAAAGTAGTTGTAAAGCACGGCATACAAAATAGTCTGGGATATAAGTACAAAATAAACAAAAAATAGACAGCTGACGTCGTCCTTGATAACGCGGAAGAGATCAGCACCCGTAAAGTGACGATCTGTACGTGATAAAGTCAGAAAAAGTAATCAATATATATGAAAATCAACCTACGTTTGTTGGAGAACGTCTGCAAAATATCTAAGCCCTCCAGAAATGAATTTGTACAAAACAGATAAAACGCCAGCTTTGTTAACCAGTTTCGCACAAAACTGAACATATAAGGTATAATAAGTAGCACCAGACCTCCAATTTTGGCATAAAACACTGCGAGACAAAAACATTATTTATTGATGATAATTTGAACAAAAGAAAATTCTTACCAGAGTGAAAGCAGACAGATATTAAATAGGCATACGACATGTTTGCAATAATGTATAAGAAATACAAAATAATTATATATGCATGGCTGGCAAGACCCAAGGCTTCGTATATCCATGCTATAAACATAGTTGCTACAAGGAAAGTTGAATAGCACACAAAACGTATAAGGGAAAAGGTGAGTCCGTTCAAAAAGCTCATGGGAGTTACAAGGTTAAGATACTCCTTAAGGCCATTCTGTTTCTCCTCGACAAAGGGGACCACGAATGTGCTTAACAGCAACACACTGAACAATATGCTCAATAGGGTGCCAAAATTGATAACACGGAAGCTGTCCGGGGAACTAACGTTCAGATAAGTCATCGAGTTCAGTAGCAGTTTGTAATTAGCATTAACATGACTATATCTCATATATTGTCGATCAAAAATAAGCTGCAGCGTTAAGAAATGTTCACGGATATACTCATCGTCGTCTGCAAAACAAAGCAAAATGTACTGGACAACAAACAAAGGTAAATTAAGACACAATGCATACCTATTTGGTGATTGATTTCCTCGTCATTCACAAAGCGTTTTTCGGGTGAAATACGCATTCGATTCGAACTTAAGCTGTACTTAAAAGGATTTCCTGTCATTGGTTCTGGCAATTCTTCAAAATGAATGGCGAAACAAGTGTCTTTACATTGTTGCTCCATGTCCAGTTGCATTTCCATGCTATTGTTGTATCCATGAAAATCTGAAAATTAGAAACCGATCATTAATATTGTTTTTAATTAGCTCTTTAGTATATTTATCTTACGATCCGGATGTAATTGCAACTCGCTTCCCAGATTTTCAATAAACGAATTTACGTTGTCCGTATTGGGTGCATAATATATCCTCTCAATTTCGGGAAGATTATCTCTAAGTGTCTCCTTAAAAAAAAAAACCAGTAACATATGGATATGTAAGACAACAGCTTTACGACTACTTATAGGGCTGCCTATGTATAAACAAATGTTTGACATATATATACGCCTAACGTGGTATCCACCAACATATTAATGATCTCCTCATTTAAAGAAATTATTAAAATTCCCAAACAGTTCTTGTAATGAATCAATGGCGTGCGTGAGCTATATACGCTTGTGAAGTGTATGCGCAGATATCTGTGTATGTATTTATAATTTGTGGCTTGTATTTGCTTTGCGATTGTGCATTCCAAGCTTATCGCCATACCGATGCATCGACTATGACTCTGTGTATGCAATTACAAAGTACAGTGTCCCACTGGTTTCTTCAACTAGCACATACCAGCCCCAGATGCTATGGATGACTAAAGTTTTTCCTATGGGCTGGTGGAAATAAGCTGTGAGCCACTGAACATATGTATGTAAGTGTGTCATATTACACACGCACCTACATGCATATGTACATATGAATATTTAAATAATAGGTCTCTAGTTTGAGTTTGTAAATCAGTATTGCCTATATTTCTGTACTCACATAGTCCTTAGACTCGAAGACTTCTATCGGTCTCGGCACCGATGTGCTTGTCCAATGCAAATATCCAAAGAGTACTGCAGTCCATGCCAGTAGAACAATAAACAAAGAAAGTGCATTGTAGCTCAAATACAGCCAATTCTTTCGCCAAAACACATAAAACAAAGGACTGCAACTGCAAGCCATTGTTGTTGTTATTGCTTAAATCAGTTCTATGTTTAACAACAAAAGTAGAAATTCATTTTGCCAAGCCAGAAAAATTGTTAGGCGTCAACTTTCACATCCCCTATTTGAATCTATCGAAATGTTATCGAGCAAATGGAATAGCTATATGTAATGACATATATAACCATAAGTCTCCTTAATCACAAACAAGTGGTTACTTTGTTTATTGAACTGATAAAAATTTTCATTACAAAAGGGGACAGTGACATATCAACAAGGAATTATCATTTTTCGTTATTATAGCTATCGATAGTTTTTATTTCGATTGTAATGCTAGGTTCACATTGCGTGGCACAGCCTGGCACAGCTTCAGGGTACATTTGGGCATCTGAGCCTTCGAAATTTGAATTACCGATTGTAATGCCCAAATGCACCCCTGAAGCGCTGTGCCAGTCAATGTGAACCTAGCCTGTCAGTTCTATTAATAAATACGCTGGTACATTGGTTAATTTAACTTGATAGAGTTATTATGGGAACTAGAGCTGGGAGAACGCTGCACAAAAATAGAATGCAACTGCAACTCGATAGAATTATTTTGCACATCGAGAATGTATTTCTTATCGAACTGTCGATTTCTTATAAAATGCACATCAATGAGGAATGGCATTATTGGGATTCCTGAAACATATTTACACTACGTCGTCAATGTAACTGCATACAGCATATATTTTGTTGTTGTCAAAAAATTTAATATTACATAGTTATCATAGTAATACAAATATTAAATTTTGGATGTTACTGTTAATAGCTCGCCAGCTCAAAGAGAAAACAATAACAAATCAATATCGATTCTAAAGTGCTACCAAAATTTACCAGCTCTAAGTGGTCTCATAGAGTAAACACAAACAAAAATAATGAGCAATAAATCAACATTATTTCCCGTAAATTTGGATAAGCTCTCCGACAAGGAGCGTCACAACTATATTCTTAGTCACTATGTGCTGCCCACGACCGCTGAAGGTGAATCTCGCAAGCACAAACGGGATATTGACGTGATCCGGGAAAATCACCGATTTCTTTGGGATGAGGAGGATGCGAGCATTGATACATTGAGCTGGGATCAGCGTCTTGCATTGCGCTATTACCGCAAACTCTTTAAAGAGTACTGCATAGCGGACCTCACGCGCTACAAGGAAAATAAAATCGCATTGCGTTGGCGCACCGAACAGGAAGTGGTTACTGGATTAGGTCAGTTCCAGTGCGGCAGTCGTCATTGTAGTGAGCGGGATGGGTTGCGCAGCTGGGAAGTTAATTTTAAATATATAGAAGAAGGTGCTCTCCAAAATGCATTAGTTAAGGTAAGCGAGAAATATTCAGCCCTGGTCCGGTTTTCACTTTCGGATAGATTTTTCGAAAGTGAATTTTCCTTACCTGATCCGGTTTTCACTTTCATCAAGTTTTTTTTCAAATCTGCAAAATTTGAAGCTTCAAAATATAAGTGAAAACCGGAACAGGTCTGCTTGATATATGTGAGGCCTGATTTAATTGGAATATTTAATGCAGCTTCGTCTTTGCCCCATTCATTCGGATCAACTGAATTACCATACAAAGAAAAAAGAGCATAAACGCCAACGTCGTAGAGAAAAGGAAGAACGTAAAGCGGAAAAGAAACGAACAAACAAGAAACGTAAGCTGACTGACAATGTTGAAGACAGTAAAGATATGGAAGAGACGGATACACAACAACCAGAAGAAGCTACAACTAGTGAGAAATCGGAGAAACCCAACGAAGCCGTTGATGTTGATGAGAAAATCTGGAGCAAGGAACTTGATATTAGCAAGGAGCAACCTTCACGTGAACAGGAGTTCGAAAGATATTTGGAGGATTTGCTAATGTAAACTGTAAATTGTATAGAGAAATCTGGATTGGTTTTTACAGAAGAACTCTTGTAAACACTATAGCACTTTTATTTATGTGGAGCCTGTGCTTTTTTTATAGCTATAGCTAGTTTGACTTTGTAGACTTGTACATAAATTACATACGTTTACATTTATAGTATACAATACACAAAAGTTTATAGTTAAACACCAACACCAAAAAGTTAAACTGGACTTGAAGTTAAGGCTGTGATTTTGTTTTAGAAACAGTTACAAATACGATTGGACTCGCTATCTAACAACTAAATTTGTAGCATCATTCATTGACTTTTTGTTAATCGCCATCGCCTTTGCCTTTTGTGCTGCCTCATTTATGATAATCTTCGTTTACTATTGGGCCTGCGGCAAGACCTCGGCAAAAGCCTGCGGCGGTTTGAATCCACGCACTTCGGTGAAGACCAGTTCCTTCCATTTTTCAACTGGGAGCTCGTTTTCCTCGAAACTTTGATCGTACAGAGTCGATGTCGCCTCATCGCTGGGATCATGCCACTTTTCCATATACGGATGAGCTAGTGCTTGCTCAGCGGTAATTCGTTTTTCAGCATCTAATTCCAACATTTTCTCAAGCAAATCAATTGCTAAAGGATTAGCGCCTCGAAAGACATCACGAAAACTCCGACGCGGCATCACCGGTAGCGATCGAATGTAGGTGCGGGCGCTCTCCGATGATATTTTGTTCATAAACTCATCGTTGGGTGTACCAAGCACCTCCATGATCAAATTCAGCTGGTGTATGTGATCGGTACCCGGAAAAAGGGTGCGTCCCGTTAATAACTCTGCCATAATGCAGCCAACGGACCAAATATCCACTGTCTGATTGTAGTGCATCCAATTAAGCATGATTTCCGGAGCGCGATACCAGCGTGTGGCCACATATCCAGTCATTTCACTCTCAGCGGGTCTTGCCAAGCCGAAATCCAATATGCGCAGCTCGCAGTCCTCATTTACAGCCAGATTTGATGGCTTCAGATCACGATGAATGACGCCAGCACTGTGTATATACTTAAGGCCTCTCAGTATCTGATAAACCAGAAACTGTACATGCTCGTCGGAAAGCTTTTGCGTTCGTATTATGTTGTTTAGATCAGCGTCCATTAGATGCGTCACCATGTAAACCTGCTGAAACTGCTCCAGCGAGTCGGCTGGCTGACCAGGATGGAAAACATCCAGCAGCCCAATGACATTCTCATGATCCATGTGCTTTAAAAGACGCAGCTCGCGGTACGTGCGTTTTGCATGCACCGCCGATTGGAAGGGGCGGGCTAACTTCTTAATCGCCACCTTTGTGTTAGTGCCTCGCACTAACGCCTTACACACCTGGCCATAGGCACCTTGTCCGACTGGTTGCAGGTTTTGGTAAGTCTCCGGTATCTCCCACTCAGTGCGGTTAATGTCAAGCTTATAGAATTTCGACATTTTGTTTGTGATCGCACTATATTTTGGATTATTATTTTTTATTGTCCAAAATTTTACGAAGGAATGCTTCTTCTTTTAGTGGTGTGAAAAGACATCGATTAGTTATTAGAGATATTCTATTAATCGATTTTAGTCTTCTACATATCGATAGCAGCTAACTCGTATCAGCTGTTTGTGTAAGCTTTCGTTTCAATTTGTAAACTTTGCCAGTTACCTTTGTATCAGCTGGGGATACAAGCTTTTAGTTTTAATCGGTCGTTTGTTAACGCTACATCATAAGCGCGGTCTACGCTTCTTTGTGTCTCAACGTTTTTTGCACGAGTTTTTTCTTTACGTATTTATTCATTGACAAAAACTCAAGCTGCGCTCCATATGTATATGTGAGTGCGCGCGTTTGTGAGGCCGCCTTTGCTTGAACAGTATGTGTGAGTGTGTGTGTGCAACTCGGGCTCTGTGCTGATTTGTGTGGAGAATATATTTTTGTGAATATACGAAATAAATAAAGAAGTTAACAAGGCAACAAAACATAATTTTTTAAATTTAAACCAGCCAAGCATCTACTGTAAGAGTGCAATAGTTTATAGATAGATAAACTAATCGTGACAAATATTTAAATATATTTACATACAAAGCTCAAACAGACAAGTTTCCTTTAGCTCCTTAGAAACTTTGCGATCAGCCGTTCCCAAAGCTAGAACGAACTTAAAAAACCGTTGCTCGAAACAAAATGGCCACGACAGCGGCTGCCGTGGCAGCGACTAGTGTTGTGGTATTGGATCGTGGTAATAATACAACATGCACAATCAACTTGCATGGTAAGTGATCTATGTCTGTGTGTGTGTTGCTTCAAAAATAATAATTAATCATAATTACGTAAAGCACAAAACAAAATACAAATACGTATCTTCAGTTTGGTGTTGTTTGGAGCTTTTGAAAAGTTGTTAACCCTATTTTTAGCGCATGATTAGCAATGTTTTTGTTTTTGCCAAACAAAATTGGTTAGGCATCTTATTGACTTTCGTTTTATAGAGCTTCGAAACCCCCAGCTCGAGCTTCGTTTGCTGACGCTCGACATTTTGTGCGACCTTTTGAGGTTATCATTAGTATAAACAACCTTGGTAACCTTGTTAATATGCTTTTGTTTTTTTGTGTTTTCTACTTTAGCCCAGCTAAGTGGTCACATAAGCGACGTAGTATCTTATCAGTTTTGTCCCAATGATCTCTCTTTGGGATATGCGCAACTAGCCAAATCGCCTCTGAGATCGTCAAGTCTACGGCTCCTACTCGCAAACACACTTCGATTAGGCGTATAGTATATGCAAACATATATACGATATACTCATACATATGTACATATATACATGCATACATACATACATACATATGTACTTTCGCATATGTGAGTCTGTATGCTTTAGGTACAGAGCGCACTTTCAACAATTACGACTCGTTCGGTCTGCCCACGTTACGATTTGGCGTCGCGACGTTTGAGCAACAGTCAGAGACACATTTGCCACCACAAAGAGACGCCAAGCAAATCCAATCCGACTCCGACAAGTTTTGAGTGCGCTTTGCCTTAGTACAACATTACCCACCTTTTGATTTCCTCCTCTTTATTACTGTTCACCACTTTGTTTTGCTTAATATTCAAAACTCAAAATTTGCTTAGCAAAAACTTTAAATTGTTAGTTCTTGGGCCAAAACAGGCCCCGTCACACGCCCACATTAAACTGCGGTGCACCCACCCAATAGTCAATGGCCATAGCCGTAGCTCTAACTGTACTGGAGCTGGGAGACTTACGAGTAAGCCTCTGTCTCCCGTCTGTCAGCCAGTTTACTAACAGGCAAGACTTTATACATACATACGTCCATACATACATACGTCACTATGTACATATGTGGGTTAGAAGTGTGTAAATGTGTGTAGTTGAGTCAATGATTCAAACTTTATCTTTGATTTGCATTTGAGCTGTAAAGTATTTGCTCACATGCATGTTTTTAATAACAGAAAGAGTTAGACTAATAGAAAATATAAACTGCAGAGATTAAATTAATAGAAAATAAATTAAAAAATTTCGATCAAACTAGAATAAAGAAATTAACAATTTCAAATACAGTTTCAGAGGCAATGTAATATTATATATGAAGAAATTCTATCTAAAAATTTAATGATTATTATGATTCCTATACTCACACTAGAAATAATTTATTATAATATTAATCAAAATAATTGTCTTTATTATTATTATTCTGTTTAATTTTCATTGTGTTTTGATTTTTTATTTTTCAGGTGCGACAGTTGTGTCCTGGCGTGTGAATAATCAGGAACAATTGTTTGTCAGGTAAGCAACTTAAGTATTACACATACGCCACATTGACGCGCTCTTTAAGCTCAAAGCGCAGCGTCCAACCGTTTGAAGACGAAACGAAGCAAACAACTTACGCAAGTCCACGGTAACTAACGGCATGCAACCTAAAAAGTGTTTTTGCTAAAAGTTTTCAACGGACTCACACGCACACACACACACACACACACACAAAAACTGGCCACAAAGGATGCCCTGCAAAAGAGGGGAGGCAGCCTTTGCCATTCTGTTTGGCGGCAAAATGTTTTTGTATGACGCTCCAACAAAAACACTCTGGCTCCAACAGCAACAACAACAACATCGAACCAACGAACTAAAAACTAATAGACGCAAAAAACAAGAAGCGAGAGAGAGAGAGAGAGAGAGAGAGAGAGAAAGAGCTTGGAGAGAGCTTACTGCACATGCACAACCAGGCAGGCAATGGACTGGGCAACTTGTGCTCCTCCATTGAGGGCCGCTGTTTTTCACTGCTTTGCTGCCTACTTCGTCCTCCAATAAGAGTACAACAGCAAGAGCAACAACAACAAGGCAAACAATGTGCTGGTTTTTATGAATGGAGTTTTTGGCGCGGCATCTAGATCGATAAATCCCGACTACGACTACATGATGTGCCATGTACGAGTACGTTTTGCGCACAGTGGTGCAAATTGAACATTTTAGTGGCACAACATTCCAAGCAGTCAACGTCACAGATGTGCTTTACGTTATTATTATTATTTTATTTTATGACTGAAAAACTTAAAACATTCTAGGAGCTTAGAAAACGTGATCTATCGTAAAAACTTTTTAGGGAGGAATATATATTATTTTTTTTTTAATAATTTGCCTCCTCTTGATTAAAAACTTTTTAAGGATGCATATATATATTTTTAATATTTAGCCTCTTGACTATCTAAAGATTATTTAAAATTGTTCTCAAATAGCTATTTTTTATTGAATGCCCCTTAGACAACTTTTATTTCATTTCATGAAATAGGTTTACAAAATGGGCTGTCTGTAAAAAAGTTAATATTTAAAGGCTTTCAGTTCATAAGATAATCAGGGCTTTCTTTTTGAAAATGTATTTTAAGGATGTTTCAACTATTTGAATTTATAATATTTATAAGAATTTCAATAAGTACAGGGTGAAGCACTGGCTAGCAGCAGTGCTATGTTTTCTTTCTTACTAATTTTCTTTCCTATGCTCTGAGTTTTTCTTAACTTTCCGACTGCTTGTCCGAATGTTCGTTACACATTGCGTTGCCTGTTTTTTGTTATTGTTGCGCCCAGTTGCCAGTTGCCATCTCATTGGCATTTGGAAACCCAGCAATAGCAAGGAGCAACTTTGAAATGCTACACAAAAACCGATGCGAGTTGGGTTTTGCGGGAAAAAACCTGGACAACTTTTTGTGTGCGGCTTGTGGAGCCAAAGGAGTTAACGTGTGCCAACAACTGTGACCAGACCCCAAGACTAAAACAGAAATTGAAACAGAAACGGATTTAGAGCAGAGTACTTGTATTGCTAATGCTTAAAGAGCTGCCACAATAAATGCCACTTGGATGGATTCCACAAAACTGTCCAAAATGCCAGTCGACTGATCCGTTGCATGTGCAACATTAAACTCAGGCACAGCAACACACAGGGATAACAAAAGGAAGAGGAAAAGCAGACTAGGAGCCACTTGATGGATGCTTCTGCAAATTAGCGCACGCAAAAAAATAAAAGAAAAAACTAAAGACGAAACTGACAAATCATCAAGCAAAAAGTGGGCAATTGCCAGACACTTTTTTGTGCCTCGAATCGAGAGTTTCTTTGGTTCACAAATATCTGAATGTCTGCTTGTGTTTTTCTGTACCATGCTTGAAAAATATTTTGTCAGCTCAAAAGCTTTGCCTGCTTGTTGTTAGTTTCTTAGAGAGAGTTTCCAAAAACTAAATGAATCTTTTCCATTTTGCAGCAAACTGGCATCGTTTGATGGCAAGAAGGCGATACGTGGTGGCATACCCTTTGTCTTTCGTAAGTTTTTTACTTATTTGAAATTTGAATCGAACTGATTCTCATAAGCATTCTTATATTTAGCCCAATTTGGCCCTTGGTCCTTTGGTCCACAGCATGGATTTGCCAGAATCACACGCTGGCATTTGGATCGTGCACCGGAGCGTCTTCACAATGGTGATGTGGAGGCCATATTTTCTCTGATGGACAATGAGTTTACGCGCTCCATATGGAACTATCAGTAGGATTCATAAAACCTTAATATTGCGACATGGAAAATCTCATCAATTATTTACAGATTTCGGATTACTTATCGTCTGATATTACGCGAGAAAGAGCTACATTTTCATATAGGCGTCTATAATCCTAGCAAGGATTTAAGCTTTACGTTCAATATGCTGCTCCATACCTATCTTAAGGTGCCAGACGTCCGACGATGTCAAATAACGGGTCTTCAAGGCTGTCACTTCATAGACAAAACGCGAGAGGGTGCATTGTATCAGGTAAGCGAAGAGACCATTACTTGAGTTATGATAAGATATAAGCTCACATTTACCAATAGGAGGGTCGCGAAGTGGTAACCGTGAATGAGTGGACTGACCGCATCTATCAGCACACCCCGCAGGAACATGTGATTACCAATGTTGTATCCGGCCGTAAGATGAGGCTTCACAAGTACAATTTTCCTGATACGGGTAAGTAATTTCAGTTAACATGAAATGTAAGTAACAAAGTAATGTTTTGATGTACCTATGTTGAATAATCAGAAAAATAATGGATTGAGAAATGTAAAGTAAAAGATATTTTTAAATTCAAACAAGAAATAATCTATTTTAATTTAAAGAATTTTGCACTAAATTCAAAGTTATTTTTCAATTTTAATCACTATTCATGAACAATACGGGAATCGTGAATATAAAAATCTGCTCCGAGAACCTCAACCGAAATGTTTGTACCGGTACATTTTCGGTAGATTTTTCGCAATAAATAAAACTATTATTTCATAGTTTATTTAAAAAAAAAAAACAGCTAATAATAAAAATAAATATGTGCCCTGGTTCAGGATACGCCATCCCAAATTCGATTTTTTTTTTATTTTCTTAATCATATAAATTTATATGCGATTCTTTTAAGTAACTGGTTTAATCTTATTCTCTTTTTCTAGTAATTTGGAATCCCTGGATTGATCGCTCGAGGGAAATGAGCGATTTTGGCGATGATGAATTCCCCAACATGCTGTGCGTAGAGGCTGGCAATGTCAGCTCTCCGGTTATACTGTTGCCTGGCACAGCATTTGAGGCCAGTCAGATTCTTCAGGTATTTATACGCATATCTACTTAAATATAACCTTAAGCATTATTCACAAATCAAATCTAACCTAAACAACAGCAACTTAAGTGTCCTTATAATTCGATGTCTAATTCCCACAAGGCGGTGCAAATAAGTGAAACTATCAGTGCTAAGCAGAGACCTTATACGAGAACATTGGAATCCTTTTCCGAAGTTGTAACGGAATTACAACGCAGACAAATGTCAATGAATTAATAGTATCAATAACGAAATGTTTCTCTAAATCTTTCAGTTACTTAAATTATATATTTAGATCTCAGCACCTGAAATCCACATATGTATACTCAAAATGTTTTAATTGAATTTTAATTCTTTCCATACATAGATTATCATAGAGGGAAATGTCAGTCGCAAAACGAAACGGAATCGCTAGCGTTTAAGGAATCGGAACCCTCTGAGGTAAACCGGTTCAAACACTTATTGAAATCATAGATACGATGGATAAAGGGCAGCAACAATTAAAACCGACTTGTTTTCGATTTAGTTAATAATGTTCATTTTAAGTAACTCTCATTCCGATTAGCAATATTAAGCCTAAAAGTTGTAACGGTTTGTAAACCTAAATATAGTGCTAGACGATACTTCACTTTATGTTAAAAAACAGCTCACGTTGAATGGGTTCTTGTCGTGTGCAAGCTATACAAATATTAAAGAAGTGAAAACGCACTTTAAATACGTACTAAGTGTACAATAACTATAACAAATGCTAAGATATTATGACTAAGCTCCAGATAATATGACAATGTGTATACGATTTGATCTATTTAGATATTTTACAAGTTAGCTTAAACTGTTTCTGTGTAAAAAACTAAAAACATAAAAGCAAATAAATAAATTAACAAATAGTTTGTGCTATGTCAGTTTTCATAGATTAATTTGATAATAACAAATACAAAACAAATAAAATAAAATATAATTAATTCCCTAATCAAGTCTATCTTCATTGGGTATCCGAAATGGGGAGAAAGTATCCATTATCAAGAGCAGTGCGAAACTGACATTTGATAGTATCTTCTGCTTATCTGTACGCTGGCGTTGCTGTAAGTAACACATATTAATTAACTTTAATCAAAACAAATCTACACTAATCACTCGATAATATTCACTCCAAATGCCAGAAGAAACCATCTCAAAAAATATAAATGCCAATGCAAATAAAATCAGCACAGTTAACTTGAACATTATGTCGAATTATTTACAATGGGTGTGTCCAAACCAATTAAGAGGAAATACAAAACAACCTGTCGATTATTATAACAGCCTTGCACCTGCCAACATTCTAAGTTACTGTTATTTATACGAGCTGTTATTAACACCTGATTGTAAGTGATATGTAAAGCTCTGATAAAAATCATTTTAACAGAAAGTTAACATTAAATAAACAAATCCAATATCAATTTGATTTAATCACTATTTTGCCATTTATACTTAGCTTAGTTTATTAGATTTCTCGTGTTTATGTTTTAACTTAGATTAGGATTTTTACACACATATATAAATTAGGCATTTCTAGAATGTATACTAACGCAATGCACTCGAGAATTGAGTGACCCCACGAAAATACTATTAACGTAGTAATTAAGTTTCCCAGTCGGTTGTTGTTTTGTTTTTGTGATTTTTTCGTTTTGGGAAAAGCGGATCAGCTGGGTAAAAGAACACTTATAGCACAATTAGTTAATTTGAGAGCACATTTTAAACAGATTATTACTCAGGGCCTTCGGCTGTTCAGGGCTTGGTACAGTTGATTTTATAATGCTAGACTTTCATATATAAATATTTATAATATAGGCAATAGGTATTATGATCAAATGATATTGCAGGGATAGTTTGGTGTGCAGCGTTGTGTAAATGAGAAGCTTCCTTAATCGATCTTCACAGCACCATAGATTTTCAGAATGAAAACATAGGCCGCAAAGAATCCAATGGATCCTGTCAAGAGCCAGAAGGTTAACACCATCAGACCTAATATGATTACAAAGGAGATTACTAAACGATTGAATGGTATATATAACATTTGGAACGCACCTGTGTAGCCTAAATAAAGCAATGTGGGTATAAATTCTGTAATCTCAAGCTTGGTGAAGAAATAAAATATGCTATAGAAGAGCACATAAACAGCCGATCCACCTGAGACGATGAAGCTGCGCCACCACCATCGATAATCCTACAAAGATCGTGAGTGAGTTGTACGGTTAGTTTATTGAAAATTTCTTCTTACCTCGCCGCACAGCTGAAAGTAGGTCATGACAATTGAGATTTGCCCACAGCTGACAACCAGAATGCAAAATACTAAAAACAGGAATCCAAACAAATAATAAAACTGGTTCTGCCAAATAGCCGTAAAAACAAAAAACAGCTCTATGAACACGGCTCCAAATGGTAAAATTCCAGCCATCAGTGTGCTAAGGAAAGAGATTAGAATTGTAAGCATTGATTCAACTAAAAACCAGTAGTTAAGCTTACCTTAATGCAGCATTCATATACCAATGTTGTGCGGGTACCTGGCGCGGAATCATGTTTGTGCGCACAGGATGCTGATACGGCTGTTTGCGATAGCCAAGATAGAAGCCAAGGTATACCAGCGGTACCGAGATGCCGAACCAGAGCAATAACAACGAAATCATTGTGGTAAAGGGGACAGCTCCACTCGACGATTTATCCCAGATGAAAAAGTTTAAAAAGAAGCCAGTGCTATGGAAATATAGATTGAATCAATTTCATCTGAATAAAAAAAAAAAAAATGCACCTTACCCAAAAACGATTCCTGGATAAAGGGTAGCTGTGAGGAAGGCGGCACGCTTCCACTCTCGTCCCTTCATCGTCTTGTAGAGGCGGGCTGCATAGTATCCAGCAATGGTACCCATAAATACATACATAAAGATACCAGAGGACATCAAGGCACCGCGGGATGATGGCGACAGCATGCCCAACATGGCAAAGAAAATTGTGATCATGGCCATAAAGAAAATTTGAATGCCACTGCCAATGATGGCGGAGAAGAGTCGTGTATTTTTGGGTGGACGAAAAACGTCACCGTGCACCAACTTCCAGCCAGTCTCCTCCAGTGTATCTTCGATATTATCATCCGTGTTGTAGCGAGCAATGTCACGTCTCAGTGTACGTATCATAATCATGGTCAATATTCCCGAAAGGAAGAAAACAACGACCAGCGAATTGATGATGCTGAACCAATGGATCTGCACGTCACGCATACCGAGGTAAATGTCCCAACGTGAGGCCCAGCTCACCTTAGACTCCTTCCATACAACAGAGTATGTAAAATAAAGTTTCGTTTCTCCGGACGGATTTACAAGCTGTGGTCGCGGGTTGTCAGGAAAATTACAGGTGTCATCCTCAAATTTGAGCTCTTTGTGATTAACTGAGCCGGTTAAGACCTCAAAGCCAACCACACGATATTTATCCTTGGTATACATGTGATAGGAAAGAATAAATTTTAAATGATTGTTTATGTAAATGTTGTCGCCATCCACTTGACCCAGTCGATAGCCATGCTCATAGGTGATATCATTTGGATTGTTAGCGTTGACAATGCGCGTAGCAACTGGTAAGTTATCAACTAGCAGATGAACAAAATATTCGTGCTGTATGCGCTCCGCGACCGTTGCCGAGTCCTCTTTGGTCCAGGTAATGGGGAGATCCTTTTGATTGCACAGCAGCTTGCAGTTAACATTCTCAGCCATTTGGACCTCGTAGGGTGTGTTGACAATACGATCGCCGCGTAGAACTTCACCAAGATTCTCCGATTTAAAGATAAGCGTGCCGTTCTTGGGATAACAAAAGCGAAGCGAATAATACTGGTATGGCAGCTGTGTACGGCTGCTAGTCATTTTCACCGCCTTTACATCGATTTTTTGGCCACGCACGAACTCAACGGGCGCCACGCCGGGCACATAGAAGCAATCTACGATGACACTGCTGCAAAACAGCGCCAGCATCAGCAACAGCAGCCTAGGCACCCACTATAAAAAAAACATAAACAAACAAGCAAGTACAGCAGCAATAACGATATTCAATTGATTGCGTGTCTCTTTGCCTACGTTTTGATATCGGCGAATGGATTTGCATTAACTGAGACTCTGCTACTTCAAGTAGCGATGCCGTAGTGCTGAAGGAGAGACAAACTTACCTGCATGGTTGGATGCGGTTCTAAAGCCTAAATTATATTATTATTATTATTTATATTATAAACTAAAAATTTGCCAATTATAAACTAGCTAAATGTTCTTTTACGTTTGCTCGTGCTGGCAATCGTCTCGCAATCAGTGCTGTGCAATGGTTGTGTGATGTTGGAAAACTATCGCGGGGACAATATCGATTAATAAAGTTTTACTGCGATGATTTCTGCTGGAGTTCGTTATGACATTTTAAATTAGACAAAAATAAATACAATTTGTGATTAAAAAAAATATTTAGATTGATTGGAATATTTAAAAATAATGTTAAATAAAGAGGATTCTTTTAGTAAATGTTTCGTTTTTGTAGCTTTGAGGACCTTGATCCCTTAAACGATGTCTAAAATATCTAGGTAATTCTGGTAAATAAGAGAAAATCCTATAAAAAATCTAAATCTAATTAATTGATTTTCTGGCCTAATTTTTTTAATGAAATTTCGGAGTATATTCCTTAATTTCAATTAAAAGTGGTTGCTACGTTTCAAAACGGTGGTCCCCTTTTTCTTGTGTGTTAGCGCCGCCAGCTGTAATAGTTGTTTACTTTTAGAACTAGATTCTTAATGAAGTCTGGCAATGAGCGATGAACAGATTTTCTATTCAGTTGGTCAGCTGTTCATGAACGATAAGCAAACAACAAATCTTTCTGTTCAGTTGGACCGACTGAGTAGGTCAGCTGCTCATGAAGATGAACGATAAATAGGTGATTACATTCAGATATTCAGTCGTTTGAGATCAGTCAATTAGTTCAACATCAAATATATTTAAAGTTTTTAATTAGATTGAATGACAAATATTACTTTAAGGATATCTGTTTTTCCATTTTTGTAGTTCTTTGCACAAAGTGATATTTAATTTAAGTGAGAAAAGCAACAGTTTCCTTGAAAATATTTGAGCGTCTTCAGAGCTGAACAAAATTGTTGATGAACAATCGACCAACTGAACAAAATGAGCGAAATAGTTCATGAATTACTGAATAAGTTCATCGTTCATTTTAATGACTTGAACTTATTCAGAACGAAACGACACAACTCTATTATTAATTGTGGCAAATATCGTTAACTTTAGCTTTGTTTAAATATTAAAAGCAACAGAAACAGTTTTATTGTTTGCTGCTCGCATTGTGTTTCGCGATAACCTTCAACTTAATCCGTCAGCGCGATTGCATTTCGTACAAAGTTGCTGTTGTTGTTGTTCCACTTGTTTTCAGAATTGTGCAAGGACGTTGGTGGGACGCTGTTGTTGTCCCCGTCTTCAAAGGCGAAGGCGCAACAATTAGAAGGCGCAACACGGCGGGTGAGTCCGGGTGGCTGTGTATGTGAATGTATGTGTGTGGGGTGGGGAAAATCAATAATAGTAAAAGAACTGCATACAAAATAGCGTCAATTGTACGTTGTCTTATGTATGTGTGCATGTGTGTGTACTATGTGTGTGCTCGTTCGTTTTAAGCATGTGTGCGGGTGTGTAGGTGTTTAGTACTGAACTTTCTTTTTCTACGACAGGCCAAAAACAAATACAATAGAGAAGTACCAAAAAATACCAAAACGTAGCATCATAATATGGAAAACTCGCACAATGCAGACGACGTCGACACCGCAGCCGCCGATGGGAATGACAGCGACAATGATGTAGTCACCGATTTTCTAAACTTCAATTGCAACAGCAACAGCATCGGCGACGTGTCAACTAGGGAAGCTGCTCCAACAATAATAACCAATGGCTCTGGCTCTGTATCAGCCAAAATTTTAGATTCTACGAGGCGGGTCATTGTTGAAAGCCAAAACTACTGTATACCTGTTATAAACGCACCTCCGACTGCTGTCCAAAACAATACATACAGCAACAACAACAACCACAACAGTAATAGTATTAGCAATACCAATAACAACAACATGAACTTGAACATGATACCCACCATCAATGTAACGCCTCACAGCCCCGCCTCGGCAACCAAGTACAACAACATCTTTGAGGATACGCTCAGTCAATTGCAAAACATACGTGAGACGGTACAACAAATGAAAAACTCAACCAGCCAAAATCATCAGGATGGTCTCGCCAACAGCTATGGACTCCTCAGCGCTGCCATTTTAAGCGCCTCATTGCCAGATCTCACCAATGCTGGCAACGGTAGTGGGAACGTTGGCGTCATCTGGTCAGCGGCACCACAACAGTGTCAATTTCTGCACACCGATCGGCGCAAATCCTGGACAGCCGTCGACGACTCCAATGCCACTGGCGATTGCACCAACAAAAGTGTCAGCCTGTCCAGTCTCGACAGCGAGGAACAGGAAACAATTCGCGTCACGGAACAGCGTCGTCGTTCAGCACGCAACAGCACAGGCGGTTAGTATACAAATCTTCTTAACTTTGAAATTTTCTAAATTACCGCTTATGGTTACTGGCTCTGTGTGGGTTGGGTTAATGGTGTCCATAAAACTGAATACAATTAATAGGCAAGAATGCGGCAGCTTTGAACTTGACAAATGCAACAAAGTGTCTAGACTTTTCTATAAAGTTGAATCAAAAATTGTATATTAATCAAGTTGGAACGAAAATCGAAAAGTTTTGAATATTAAAGTGTGGGTACATTACATGAAATTCTATCAGAAATAAAGTATCTTCATTCTATAAGCAGCAGCCTTAATAAGATATTTATCAAAATTATAATACTCGGAAAGGGTATAAAAATAGAAAATAATAAATCAATTTAAACTTGTTCACCTATCGTGCATGATTCCTGATAGCAACTTTTTGCATTCAGAAGAAAATTTTCAACAATTAAAACTTCCATATTTTTATATCGGTATCACAAAAAGTATTGTTCAAATAGTAAATAACAAAAAATACCACAATTTATTAATTGATATACAAATTATTCAGATAAATTTTTCGGGGTTTGATTTAACTAAAGATAATATAAAATTATTTCGAATAATAGAAACAATAAAAAAGATATTACATAGTAAGATAAGCTCTTTAAATATTCACGCTAGTGACTAACTTAGATTATCCTGTTAAAGGCAAAATAACTGAATATTTGAATAATGTACCTGAGACTTTAGCTTATACTAGAGTCGAAGTCGAGGTATTTGGGGCCAATATACACGTATGTTGTATGCGATAAACGCTTCCCGTGCACTAATGGGCCGTATTCAATTCATGGGTGTGTAGGGGCTATGTCGAAGTTAGTTTCGATTACGATAAGAAATTCCACAAGAGCCCCGGCGTGTTATCAGTGCACCGTTTGGGGCGATGGCATTGACAAGTCCAAGAGGCAACTCATCGTCTAATACTAAGTAAGTTAACTATTTCGTTTTCGTTGTTGCTTGCAGGCATTTCGACGCATTCGCTGAATGAGGCAGAATTGGCACGGGATTTCGAGCGTATTGCAGCTAAACGGAGTCTCGCAACGGAAATAATTAGTCGGATACCATTGCAGAAGAGTATCTCGACATCGTCCATCATTGCAAAGGAGGACATTAAAGCGATTGCACGTCATCTTACGGACAGCGAGGATGAGAATCAGAGTCTGTTGCGTTCGCATGCCAAAATCGAGGTGTACGATCACGTAGAAAAGCGACCCAAACGGGGCTCCCTATTCTTTCGCAAAAAGAAGCCAAAGGCCAAAACGAAGTCATTGGTAGGTGGTGTCCAGCTTAATGCCTGCGATATGGATACGCATCTCGAGAGTAACAAACTACATAGTAAGAAGCTGATCGCGGGTCAAGACTATTGTGATGGCTCCGATTCACTGCAGATGCAGCTACTGAGTAATCAACAGGAGGAACACCAGCCATTGATTCGTGCTGCCGAGCTGCAGTTTCTCAATGAGCCGCCCATTGAGGCGCAGGATTTGGGTGCCGATCCTGCGTTGGGCATTGTTCTACTTGAGCCCGACTCTTGGACTCCAAATGTGCCCAAGGAACAGCTGAAAACACTCAAAGAGCTGCAGATCAAGCGACAGGAGCACATCTATGAATTCATCATGACAGAGAAACATCACTGCCAGACGCTGATTGTTATGCGCAAAGTATTTGTGGAAAGTCTGGAGCGGCATTTTCCAGCACTCAACATACACCGTATGTTTCCTCGCCTGCAACAGCTGACGGAGCTGCATACATTCTTTTTGCGTCAACTGCGCCAGAAGCAACGCGAAAATGTCGTCGTGGACAGCATTGCAGACATTCTGCTGGAATTCTTTTCGCTGGAGCAGGCGCAATGCTTGCGTCTCGCTTATGGTGAATTCTGTGCGAATCATCGCAGTGCCTTGGAGCAGTTTAAACAATGCCTGGCCGAGCCGAGCTTTTCCGAATGGTATAAGCACTGTCTGCAGAACCCATTGCTCAAAAAGAAGGGCATACCGGAGTGCATTTTGTTTGTTACCCAACGACTCACAAAATATCCGCTGCTCATTGAACCGCTGCTGAAGAGTGCCAGGGATAATAAACTGGAGACGGATAAGCTGCAACATGCCTTAAATTTAGTCAAATCCTTGCTGGTTGATGTGGATGCGTGCGTCGCCGAGAAGGAACTAAGGGAACGGCAGTTGGAGATCTACGCACGCGTTGATACCAAATCGTTTGCGATATACAAAAATAAACCGTTTCGTAAGACGGAGTTGGGTGTAGAATCGCGTCGTCGTTTAAAGTTCGATGGTCTCGCTACCCTCATGCAGGGACGTGCCAAAACTCAGCTGGTGCTCGTTGTGGTTCTAACCGATTGTCTGTGCTTTCTTAGCGAGAATTCGGCCCACAATAAATATGCCTTTTTTACGCCAGAGCACAAGGCGGGTGTTGTACCGCTACAGAAGCTGTTGATTAGGGAGAAAGCGGGCACCGAATCCCGTGGCATTTACATTATTAGTTCTAACCCTGATTTCCCGGAGATGTATGAACTGAAGGTGCAAACACCAAAGGATAAACAGACCTGGATACAGACCATTAGACAAGCAGTCCTTGATTGTCCCGCCACGGACATCATTGAGGCAGAGGCTTTGACCGCCGAGGAGAAACTACGCATTGGTGTCAACAAACGGGACACGATTGAAAAGATGCGCCAAAAGGATATCGAACAGGCGCTCCTGCTGGAGGAGAAACTCATGTTGCAGTTCAATCTGCTGAAGCAACAGCAACCCTTTAGCGATATCAACACCAATAATACAAACGGCAATGCTGCCAATTTCCTGGCTGCCTTTGGGTCTTACAAGGAGCTGGTTAGCACGGAGTGCGACACCGCCGAACTGTGGAGGCGTGTGCTTAACACCGTTCAGGACATTAGTCAATTAGCAGCAAGCATTTACACAGCATCCACTGGTCTGCCCGTGTCCCGTACGGTCAGCAGCGTGGGCGAGAAACAGAGCGTGCTGTATGCATCGCCAACGCTGCCGAAACGTGCTGAAACCTTTGCGGGATTCGATGAGAAGCGTGGCAAGCTGGGGCGCGATGCGAGTGGCAAGTTAAGCACGCTTCAAGTGTTATCGCCACGACTCCAGGAGCTGGAGGAAAAGCGTGAACTCAAAACGCCGACAACCGAAAGAGAACAACCCCAACCACAACTTCAGTTGCATGCGAGCACGATGCCTGCCAACAGCAAGGAGCACAACTATGCGGTGCTACAAGTCTCCCATCATCTGCACACGCTGCTTTGCATCATTTCACAGCAAATGACCTGCATACAAAGTTTGCAGCTGCAGCTGGCGTTATATAGAGAGAGTCCACGCAATAGCAGCAGCGGCGGGGGAAGCGGTGCGGCTGCATATACTCACAAGGATCAGCTGGAGGAGCTGCGCAATTTGCAGGATAAACTGCAGGAGGAGAAAACAGTTTGGTTGCGACAGAAGCAACAGCAGCTCGACGAGCTAACCGAGTTGAAAGCACAACAGTTGCAGTTGCAGCAACAAATCAAAGCCGAGCAGGAAGATGTACGACAACAGCGTGAGCAGCTGTATCGCAAAATGGAGCTGCTCTCCAGTCAGGGATTGCTGCTCTCGCCTAGCACACCGCTGCCCACACTGGCTCCAGCTATGGCGCCAGTCGCCGTACCGGAGGATGCACACGAACTGGACACTCCAGGTGGTTGCAGTGTGACAACATCAACCCCCTCTACGGCAACTAGCTCCACCATTGATCGCCGCAAGGAGAAGTGGCTCAGTGGCAGCTCCAATTGCAAAACACCTCCCGTCCATTTGCTGAGCGCCAATAACGCGCCCAAAGCAAATTCGACGCTAGTTAAACAGAAGCTGCCCATGAAACTCTCATCATTGTCTTCCGGCACACGCGTTGATAAATCTGCCAGCTTCAATCACAGCTCCAACAATGGTGCCTCGCCAGCCACAGCTGGTGCCGGTGGTGTTCAACAAATGTTTCCACTCAAACTTGCCGATAAGCAGCGGCAAACAATAACAGCCACTCCCACACCGCAGCATGCGCGCACTGGCAGCTCTCCGGCCATTATCCAACAAACGACAACGCCTGCAATAGCCACCAGCTTTACGAGCACACCAAACGTGGCACGTGCCGACTCCCAAACTCATTACACATCATATACTGCAGCACAGCAGCGTTTAAACCAGACACCCACCAGCAGTCGAGTGCAGACTGGATCCGGAGTGTGTACAGGGGCGGGTGGTGCAGTTCGTACCGCTTCCTCGATAACTGGCACTGGGCAGGCGCCACGTGCCAAAGTCGAGGAGGAGGAGATTTACTTCTGACGCAAATTCACGCCAGAAGTTGAAATCTAAACACAAAACATTCCAATGCAGCTCAATAATACAGTACTTTTTGCCTAGGAGTCCTTGTATTACAAATGTTGCCCATCAGTTATCAGGTTCCCATGTGTATTTGTATCTCTCATTCCAAACTATGTTTAGCGCATTTCACTTTTACTTATCTGTTTACTTGACACAAACTAACTTAATTTTTCGTTACGTAGTGACTTGTATAATTAGTAGCACTGAAGTACTATGTGTAATATCTATGTCAGGTTCCATCAACAAAGCTTTAAAACTAAGTGGAACATTGGCAAATAGACTAACGATCGACTTGACTAATTTATAATGTTAAAATACCATATTCAAGGGTATTAAAAACAAATATTTCCTATGCTTATCTTAACTATAATCTCTAAGACTAAAGAAAGTAACAACATAGTATTCAAACATGGTTATATACAAGTAACTAGGCAAATAGTACTGTAATCATAGCATCTCAAAGCGTGCAGTCAAAGCTGAGTGCTCGTCCATAAACTTAAGTAAATCCAAGTCTGTGTTTATCAAAATGTACTTAAAACTTTCAATTTGTTCTTCTATGTATCTCAAAGATAGATTTTGTGTAGATTCTTAAGCGGATTGCGAGCATCACTTAATCGTTACATTTTAAAATCCGCTTGGGAAGTCTTCCATAAACTTATCGTAACTGTTCTTAATGTGTTCCAATTTTATTTAAAACTATCGAAATGCATTTTCTCGCTTTTTAACTTTTCAATACATACTATGTAATAATCACATGAGTAGCTTAGACTTTATTCTTCTTATCGTAATCCCAACTATTTATTTACATGATTTACTTATAAATTACAAATATTAATATGATTCATATTCATATTTCATGATTTTTAACAAACTTCCAAAATGCAACTTCGTAATGTATTAAAAACAAAGCTCTAGACCTTAGAAACTATTAACAAAAACTGAAACGAATTATATGTGTGTATACAAAGCTACAGATCCATAATCATATAAAGCAGTATCAATATGTATGCATAATATTAGATAAGTAAATGTATTATAAAGTGTATGGCAATTCAAAGGACATGGAGCTTGCAATTTGAAATTTGAGAAATATTTGCCAATTTTACAAAAAAATATATATATATATTTTTAGCCCACTATATTATTCCTTTGCTTGTGATTCATTATCAGAGATTAAAGACATGTCCTTTGAAAATGTAAGTTTATTTTCTTTTTTAATAATCTTCAACTTGTTTTGTGCTTGTTTGTTATATACATGGGTCAGTTTACGATATATGTAAATCGTATATATACAACATGTACTGAATGTGTAACTTAACCGTGTGTGTGTAATTTACATATCCGTTTCCCAACAATACATGCTATAAACTAAAGCTTATAATACAACCTTGATGGGTTGGACTACTCGTATATAACCAACCGATATCTGTTGCTCAATAAATGTTTAAAATTAAATTTTATGAAATGTGGCCCACACACACGCTGTGTAATTATTCCATGTTGTTTGTTTCAATAGTCGAATTCACCTTTACGTGGACACTTATTCCGCGTGTGCCCCTCCTCGCGGCATAATCCACATCGACGAGATCGACTGCCGCCCGTTGTAGTTTCGCCTCTGCCTTGTTGCTGAGATTGCCTGGCTAAAGGGGAAAACGTATATTTTTGACCAGTTATAATTTTAAAACCTTTTCTTTGTTCACTGACCTTGGTTCTCATCCGTATCGGCCCATTGGAAGAAGCCGCAACCTGTATTGCGCGTTTGACAAGCAAAAAAAGGTCGTCCCTGATTGGGTCCATCCTTGCGCACGATTAGGCTGCTGGCGGCCTTGTCACACTTGCATTTAATATCCTTGGAGTTGGTAGGTTTCTGGGTTTGGGTGATAGTAACAGTACTGCTCGAGTTGGAACGCATTTTGGTGCCGACGCCACTTAAAGTAGTATTTGAGTTGCTTACAGAAGAACTTTTAGTAAAAGAATGGCTTCCTTCGGATTTGCCCCAATTTGAAGTCTTGTTGCCGCTTCCCCAGGAATTGGATTCTTTAGAGTTGCCTGCTCTTGGCTGCGACCCTCCGCCTGTGCCCCAAGATATGGTATCATTGGAGGGGCCTGCTCTTGTTTGGGATCCTCCGCCTGTGCCCCAAGATATGGTATCATTGGAGGTGCCTGCTCTTGTTTGGGATCCTCCGCCTGTGCCCCAAGATGTAGTATCATTAGAGGTGGCAGCTCTTTGAATTGTTGATCTGGCTGTTCCCCAACTGGAAAGGTTTCTGCCACTGCCCGATGCTTCTGTTTCCTGGGATTCGCTAGAATTCTGCTGTGCATATCCACCTGTAGATGCTATGCCTCGAATTTTTGAGATGTTACTGCTTCCCCATGAATTGGTTTTCTTAGAGTTATCGGCACTTTGTTTTGCAGCTCGTCCTGTGCCCCAGGAATCGCTATCCTTTGAGTTAATTGTTCTTTGATTTGCCACTTCGCCTGTGCCCCAACCGGAGGAGGAATTGCGCCTGCCTTGAGTGCTGTTTATGCTGTCACCTTCAGAAGTTGTTGCTGGCGGCTGATCTTCAGCCCATTGAAAGAATTTACATTCACGGGGCTTTGGACATTTGTAGAACTGTCGACCGTGATTGGGACCATTGTTACGTACAGTATGCAGTCGTGCCGGCTGATGACAACCACTACAAAGAACCAGAGCAGGAGCAGGTGAAACAGCATCTATCGCCGCATTATCACTAAGTCGAATGCGTTTTACTGATGGCTGCGGTTCTGCTGCAGCACGTGCATCTCTGCCCCACAACATGGGCGTTTCCTCGGCTTCGTACGCACTACGCATCCATTGAGTCAAACTACCGTCCAGATTTTCATTCGCAGCTGGTGGTGGCGAGGGAGGTGGCTGCCAATCATCACCACCTGCATTCACCAGGGCCTCAAAGTCCGCATCATCATCGGCAGCAAAGGCAGCAGCAATATCCTTGTCGAGTTGCGTACCTGTGGACTCTACCATTTCCGCTGCCGCCAGCATTTCTTCCTCGAAGCCATCATTGCTATCGAAGAAGCCGTCGACCCTGCCATTGTCCTGGTTGGTTGCCGTAAAGTAGCTCCTTACACTTTCGATTGTTGTTGTGCTGTTGGTTTTGTTATTTCGCTTCGTTTTGGTTTCCTTTTGGGTGCCAGTTGCATTTGTTGCTTTCTTTGTAGCCTTTGTGGTTTTTCCTCCAGATTTTGTTGAATTTCCAGTGCCCCAAGAGCTGCCTCCGCCAGCTGAACCGCCTTCAGAACCACCACCGCCGTTACCTCTTGAACCCCAACCACTTGCGGGACCGCCTCCTCGAGAGCCACCACCTCCAGGTCCACGACCAGGACCAGCACCTGAACTTGTTGCGTGAGCTACAATGCCGCCCACACGCTTCACTTGATCCAGATTGATGTTAAAGGTGCTACGGAATAGCTCATCACAACGAAGGCAGTTCTTGTACCAGCCACTAGGTGCATTAAAGAGACCCCGATAGTAGGGAGTACTGAAACGGAACTTGAGCATGTGGTAACCATCACCACAATGGGAACAGCACTCATCCAGCACGGTGAATTCTTTGCATTCCTCGGGCAGCCACACAACATTCTTGCAGTCCGGAAAATTGAGACATCCAATGTAAAAGCTCCCAGGAGTCTTCTTTGGCTTAAGCGCCAACGGAGCCTGATCGCATTTGGGACACTGAAAGAGTTCTCGTATCATACTATTGCTCGACCCTGGTGCGTCGGACGTGGACGCTGGTGTCACAGGTGTTTCATTAAGACGTTGCGATATTTTGGTATCCATCGCTGTGATCTTATCCGTGATTTGCTGATAGGCTTGTTTATACTTTTCTATTTGCTCGCGCAGCACCAGCTTGGGATCCTTTTCACCTAAGCAAATGCGTTTTAGATCCGCCTCGAATCCAGCGCGTAGCAATGGTTTGGCCAGAGCCAACTCCATGGCATCATAGCCTTCATAAAGGCCCATGCCAATGACTCCTGGTATGAGTGCACCCTTGTCCACAACACCAATGTATCCGCGTTCCTTGATTGTATTGATATGTTCCGCATGTGTTGCATCTGTGCCAATGCCATGCTTCTCCATCAGAGCTATCAGATCGGCTTCAGTGAGCAAAGGCGGAGCAGTTGTTGCGCCCTCGTGCAGCATAATTTCAGTGGGTTCAAACCTCTGGCCTTGCTCATACTTGTGAATCTGCTTGGCGTTCCACTTCTCATACGTATAAACATCCAGATAGTTACGCTCGTGTATGACCAGACCATTAGCGCTGAACTTCTCCCCGGCAATATCTATATTGACAATGGTCTCCGATCCGACGGCGTCCTTGCTGACGCAGGCAAGAAAGTGTCGCACGACCAGCTCATAAACTCGCGCTTCGTTTCCCTGCAGATCTACAAGTTAAATATATTTAAAACAAATGGACACAAATACAAGAGTCAACTCACTTGTGACCAGCTTTGTGGGGTGTATGGGGGGATGAGCTTGATCTGATTTGTTGCCATTACGTGGATTTGGACCCCATTCGAGTACACGCCGGGCAAACGCTCCCCAAGCTTCATGTCCTGTCTGTTGCTCTACGAGCGGTGCCAAAGCGAACTCCTTGGAGAACTGATTCGTCTCGGTACGCGGATAGCTTATAAAACCTTTACTATAGAGCTTCTCTGCTATCGTAATTGTTTCCTTGGCGGATAGTTTCAGTTTACGTGATCCCAGTTTTTCCATTTCCACTGTATCTAAAGGTGTGGGTCGCCACTTATGCTTGGGCTTCACAGTGACACTGTCAACAGTGGCTCGAGGCTCTGGCTCTGCCAGACATAATAACAGATAGTTTTCGCACGCCTCTTTGTCGAACAAACGATTACGTGCCCAATTAAACTCCACAGTCAGATCCTCAATGGTGTGCAGCACTGCAAGAAATACAATTAAGAACTCATCATCAAAGAAAAAAGGTTTAGTTAGCTACCTCTTATTTTCCAGAAGGCCTCGGAGACAAACGCTTCGATCTCCTTGTAACGCTCGGCGACAAATCCCAGAGTGGGTATCTGACAACTGCCATACGATATAAGTTTATCAGCAATCTTCTCTGGAAACAAGCGCTGCAGTCGTAGAGTTTGGAATCTTGTTATTGCAGCTCCAGTACGCAGATCCAACTCGGTGCGCACATCAACTGCATCGCTTTGCCGTTTGTCAGGCTCTCCAAGCTGCTGCAAAGCGCGCCGCACTGCGGTAGTAGTAATCTCCGAGAAACTAGCCCGGTGTATGCTCAAATTGGGTTTAATCGCACGGCACACGTCAATAATCTCATAGGCAATATTCTCTCCTTCACGATCGCAATCCGTCCAAATGATCAAACCCTGACAGCCACGAATTTCACGTTCCAGAGTTCGCTTGATGGCTTGATAGTTCTCACCCACGGTTTTGCGTACGGGAGCATCGAAAAGCGACTTAGGATCTACATTCCGCCAGTTACGATAAGTGGCTAGAAACTCAAGTTGCATCAAATGACCTGACACGGATGTCATGACCATTTTGGCATTGCAACCGCGCACTGACGCCTCAAAATCAAATATTTTATTGTAAACAGAGTAGCCTTCGCGCTGCAAATAATAGATGTTTTATAAATAATTCACAATACTAATTAATAACTTGTTGATTACCCGATGTGCAGCTCCATTTGATAAAAGGCCAGCGATGGTTTTGGCCGCGTCATTCTTTTCAGCAACATTCAGGTACTTCATGTCATTGGTTGGCTTAGTAGTAGTACTGTAAGCATAACGCGCATATTTGGCATAACGAATACATTTTAAAAAGTTAAACATTAAACAGTTGCAGCGAAAAACAATTTATCCCGCCACAATCAACATTTTTGCTAGATATGTGCAACAACCAAGATTTCGCCACAAAATATTGATATCGATAAGAGCCCCAAATCGATATTTTAACGCTGGCCAATGGGAAATCAGAATCAGCTGAAAATATCGATATAGTAAAAATATTGCGTGGCATTTAGCGCGATAAGCACCAGGATACGATAACGTATCATTGTTATCGGACTAATGATAGCTAATCTTCAATATTGGCCAACTTGACTTTTTTGAATTCCCTGATGTAATAAAACAATTAGTTTTTATGTGAAATTAAAAGCAAATACGAAACTATTTACTTTATTTATTATACTCTCTCTATAACTTGCTTTTGTATTCACGTTGCTAACTTTTTGTTGTTGTTTTAACTTTGATTTGTTTTACGATTTTTTTGTTTAGGAATTTTTTGTTTCTTTTTCTTTTTTTTCTGTAAACTGAACATAAGGATAGAGGGAAAATATGTAAATACAAAGAAGTACCTAGTATAAGATGCTTAATCAATGCATATGTTGCATTTCTAACGCATAATTGTGTACTTGTTGTTGTTTCTGTTCCATTGTTCTTGTTATATGTTATTTTTGCTCTTGTTAATTATGGACTATATAGTGGCGCTTAGCCTAGACCCTAAATCCATTCGTATATCGAATGCGATGTACATACATACATACATATATAACTTATATTCGGTAAATATTAGTAATAGTAAGAGCGTTTAATTTAAGACCTTTATAGATTAGGATTAGCAGTAGAGCTACGAACAGTTTCAAATGTCCTGTGTGTGTAATTGGCTAGCTTATCGAATGCTGCTTGCCTTTAAGTTTTTAAAATATTGTACATATTATTAGCGTTTGCTTTTGTATACAATTAACGATGATTCTCTTGCATGCATACACAACTATGTATACGTGCAGTTTTAGGTATAGAATAACAACAAATAGAAATACAATAATGCTTTTTTTCTAACGAATATGAGCCACATCGAGCTTGCCACCCACTAGGAGGAGCGCAGGGCGTTGCATCAACGACGCCACGAACGATCTTCAGACTCCTCATCTTCTTCTTCATCCTCCAGACGTAGCTCAGGCAGTATATCGCTGCCCAACAGCGACTCACTCTCGCTTACCGACTGCATCAATTGCTTCGGATTCTCCATCTTGTCATCAGTTGAAATAACAGCATTAGGCATCTTATCAGCTGGTGCGCCCATAGGTACAGCTGCAGGTGTTGTCACAACAGGTGCCCACGATATCTGTTGTCATATAGATATAGATAATAGGGTATTATTTATTTAACAAATGAAACCTAGTATACACAACTAAACTAAAAGTTTAGCGAGCACTAGCTTTCGTCTTCGATAAGGTATTATTATCAGGAACTGTAATCATTATACATTTTATTATAAAAATTGCACAATAATAATTTATCAAAATCATTTATTGTTGTGTGAGTAAATAAATGAAAGTCATAAATTGTTAAATCAGGGTGAGAATGCAAATATTATCCGTAAATAAGAATTTTGGTATCTATCTTGCACTCTTAAAGTTACTATGTGTAAGCAAATAATTTCTTAGTTTAAAGAAAATCGTAATTTACAGTCCCTGATTATTATATATTATTACAAGCAATCGTTGAGTTGAGTTAGCTAATCTCTCTTACCTGCAGGCGCTTATCTTTGTACATTTTTCCACGGAGCACAGCTTGTTCAGCATTGATGCGTGTGGCATATGAGAGTATCAGTTGTGGAATTTCGCGGTCAACATCGTGTTTGGATATCTCGCCGAAATGCTGAAATTAAAAAAGTTGTTATTTTGAAATCGTATTTATCTTCTTGGTGTTCAGAGCTACAAGGGGCTAGAAATATGTAAATGTACTCGTATGTAATTTAATTTATTCATTTACAGTCGAGTCGGAATATAGTGAGCTAGTTTTGGCAAGGTTTTTTTCACTGCCTGGGTTGAAGTTATATAGCGTTGCTGAAGGAATTTTTTTTTGCACGAAATGAGTACCGCATTAAAAGAGGCGTGACAGACCCATAAAGTATACATTTTCTTAATTATCATAACGAGCTGAGTCGATATCCATGCAGATATTACTATATGTGCTATTTTCACTATTTCGAGAAGTCAACCATGTTGGGAATTTAATAATATCGCACCTATTAATTAGTAAAAAAAAACCTTAACGATAATTTTTAAAGATTAAAAATAAACCATTAAAACAATGTATGCCTAATCCAATCAGTAATTAGTTTAAAGCTTTTACCTTAAAGTGACCCAGCACAAAATCGGCTTCCTCGGCGGCAAAACCGGTGACGACAATTGCTTTTGGCCGTCGATCAACGCGGGTGGGTCCTTCAGGGAACGTGGACCGCTTTCGTGCACCTCCACCAGGAGGCTTTGCGCCACCACCGGACACATTACCACCACCACCGCCTGTGCTGGAGGATAGCGTGCGCTGCAGCTCCTCGAGACGTTTCTGTATGGCCGTTGTATCGTTACCCTCCTGCTGCTGGGCAATTAGCTCCAATTCCATATCGAGCAGCTCCTTCTTTTGTTGCTCTTTGGTTTTCTTTACAGGCAATGACTGCTGTTGTTGCTGCTGTTGGTGCTGCTGGATTTGAGCCTGCAACTGATCCTGATCGGCATGCACATCCTTGCGCAGCTTATCGATGGTCGCTTGAAGCACTTTGATCGTTTCCAGCGTCGGCGCACGCTGCACATCCTGCTGATCCATGCGTTCGACTAGTTCCAGTGCCGTCTTCATTTGTTTCACATAGCTTTGGAGCAACTCCTGCTTACGCTTCCGCAGTCCATTCGCCAGCTGATGCATTGCCTTCTGCTGTTCCTCCTGTTTCTTTCGTATGCTTGCCGCATTTGCAGCTGGAGTCAATGCACGTGTAGCACCATTTGCAGCTGCATTGGATGCCGCATTCGTATTGAGCTTCAATCGCATCGAAGCTGGAGCTGCTGTACTTGCTAGAGCTTGATCAGATGTGGGTTCAGTGCTGCCTGTTTCAGTAAGGGACGTGGTCAGATTAGCATTGTTGTTGCTTATTTTGGCGCTGTCCGCATTGGGCGTCGGAACCGCGGGCACATTATGCAAATGATATTGACTCTTGCGATTTACATTAACATTTCCGCCCGCATCGTTGTTGCTATTGTTGTTGTTGTTGGCGCTGCTGTTGTTGTCGTTGTGCCAAAAGACTTTAATGAAACGATTGTTGAGCACAGCCTCAGTGCTTCGATAGGCCACATTTGCTTCAGCATGCGTTGAGAATGTTACAATAGCCGCCTCAGGATCACCTTCATATGACACTTGGATATTGACAATTTTACCAAATTTGGCAAAATGATTGTTCAGATGGGCAATGGTGTTCAAGCCGCGAGGCACCTTACGCAGCTCTAGGGAACTATTGTGCTGTTGCATATTGGGATTGACACGCGGCCCGAGGCGACTGTTGATGGGCACCTTGCGCATTTTGCTGGGCACATCAGCTATGGCAACGCTGTCCTCTAACTCGAAGCGACGCTTGCCCATGTCAGCGGCAATGCCTCCGCCAACCCCGCAGCCTCCGGCACCACCGGCATCCATAACGGGAATGGGTATGAGTTGACGCTGGAGTGGTGTTGTCACAGCTGTAGGATTGAAGGGAAATGGCATCATCGGCGGTGGGCCCGACATAGGTGGTCCCTGGCCAGGATTGCGTGCATAGTCCGCAGGATTGGGTACGCCCAAGGGCCCACATGCCCGCACATTGCCACTGAACGGATTTATACTTGTCTGTCCGGGTTGAGGCGGAACTGGCAGCGGTTGTTGGTTGCCTGCACCAACTGCAGGAACTCCTGGGACTCCGGCTGGACCACCACGTGCCCAAATCTCTGGAGCATCTGGATTGTATTCGCGCATCGACATCATCAATGCTGAATTGTTAATGCCCTCAAAGACAACTGGATTGATGCCATGATCCCAGGGGCACGTCTCACCACGCACACAGTAGCCCTTCTCATCAAAGTCGCGGCATCGTTGACGTCCCATTGCAGCTGCCACAGGATGTATGAGGGGAGGTGGCACAGGTGCCGTCGCTGATGCTGCCGATCCCGAAGAGCAGGCAACCGGCTCCAAGTTGTTGCCACGTCGCGTATTGCGCGACTCTGGAGAAATGGAGCGGCTGCGAGGCGAGTGTCGTCCCTTGTTGCCCCCAAAGCGCTGACTGCGCTCATCCATATTGTTATTGCTGTTATTGTTCCCAATGCGACGTCTATCAAAATTGCTATTGTTGTTGTTGTTGCTGCGTCGATGACGTTGCTCACTGGCTGCACCTGGCGGCGATTTGTTCCGAAACTGTCGCTGGTTCTTCTCGCGCTCGTTAATACGACGATCCCGCGACCGTGATCGCCTAAACGAGCGATCATTGGATCGGGAGCGGGAACGAGATCGGGAACGCAATGAAGCCCGACGCCGGCGACTATCACGCGGTTGATTCTCCTTATCTGCTGTATAGGCACCACTACAAGTAGCACCACTATTGCTGACGCCACCAGAGCTCCTCACAGGCGGGCTAGCGCTGCGCACAAAGCCCACTCCTACTCCTGCTCCACCGCTGCTGCTGTGTGGATGATTATGAGTTAGCTGTTGCTGTTGTTGTTGCTGGTGATGATGGCTGCCACTACTGCTGCTGTGGGAGTCTTTGGTTTTGTGCTACAAAGAAAAAGAGCATTGTATTATTACATTTGTTGCTGCAGTAATTTTAAGAAATACTATTAGTAAGACTACATTTTGGATAGCCAGATATCAAATATAATGCTTTAAAGTTTTTGCCCATAATTGCGCTTGAAAACAACTGTTTTTATTAATGTCCTTCCGTCCGTCTGCCTTTCTGTTTCTATGAATACTAGGCTCTCAGTTTTAAAGATATCTTGATAAAATTTTTTACAGATCCGTTATCATCTGCACGTTATACATATGTTGTAATCGACCGGATTGGATAACTATAAAAGTTATATAGCTGCCAAATAGCTGATCACAATCGGACCACGTGCTTCATAAACCTATTTGTCGAAAGTTGATATTCGTATGTTATCTTTGTCATCAATTTATCTATTTTGTCCCCTGAAATACTAGCAAACCGGTATCGAGTAAATGGGAACTTACATCGAAGGCTGTCTTGGTGCTATGTGTCCCTGCTGTATCTGTGGCATTTGAGGCACTGCTAACACTGCAACCAGCGCTGGGTTGAATCGATGATTGGGCAAGAGATTCCGACGCGGGCTCCCGACTGCTTTCGATTTTGATTTGTTGTTGTTGTTGGTGGTGCTGCTGCTGATTGCCATCGAGCTTTATCACAATATCTTTTGGCGGGGGTGGTGGTGGCGGCGATGAGGCTGCAGCCAATACAGCCTCAATATCGGCCACACCGTCTAGGTCATGATCCAGGTCCAGTTCGGCAACGGAAGTTGTTGCCAAAGCTGGCGCTGGAGCGGGCATCGTCAGATATTCCTCGCTGGCAATGGCATCAAACAGACGATCGACGAATCGTGTCGTCTCCTCGGAGAGAAACACATCTAGTTGCTCAATCATGATTCGTTTGAGATCCTTATCCGATTTGTCTTTTTTCAACAGCGCAATTACGTATCGTGCCAACGCCGACGAATCAGCATCGCAGCTATAAAAAGACAAATGTCAGATGACAATTAAAAATAAATTCGTATTTGATTGTAAAATATTGGGTTGTCGAGTAACAATCGATGACACTTTTAATCTTTAGTGCCCTTTAACAAACGCACTAAAATGCTATCGATAGTCTCGACTCACCCTAGTCTTACTACTATAAGTACTCTACTACTGTTAGAACTTTTACTAATACTTACAGTGGCTCGAGCACAACGCTCAACCAATCCTTGAGCTTATCCGAGTTTTCCAATATCATTTTGCTGGATGGCCCAAAATGTTGTACTTCCTTTGATTGCGTTGGTCTTCGTTCTGTTGTTATGTAGGGGATCCCAAAAATACACTTTTTTTCAATATGACCTCTGTGTCTGTCTACCCACCACGGGGTGCGTATTTGTTTTGCGTTTTCTGATTTAAACTATGTGTATGTACAATTTTAGCTAAAATGCTGCAAAAACAAAAAAATAATCAACACTGTTATTCTATTGGTTCTTATGCGTAAGAAAACAATAAAATAAAAGAAACGAACGTGCCGCTTCTATATTTTTTTACAGCACTTATCACACACGCTGTGATACCTCTGCTATCTATGTGTTTTTTTAAAGCAGGTTGCATACAAATGATATTACTAAATTATTTTTATCAGGATATTTTTTTTAAAAAATTAATGACAATTAATCAACTGACAGCTGGCTAAATGCACACACAGCCCTCGCTTGTGTATTCCAATAAGAAAGTTTCTCGATTTTGCTACCCGATACTTTTGTGGCTACACTAACACATACGCATTTACACACGTACACTTTTGCATGGCACGCACACATCCAAAAGGAACACCTAAAATTTTGCGCTCAAATTTTGTGTATTTGTGCAACGTTTTTCTAGATACTGACACTTTTTACACATACCTTATGCACTAAATTTAACTTATGCAATAGTCTTTTACAACAAATTACAGTTTTAAATAGTTATTTTTGTATTTTTCACTTCACTATTGCTGCGCGCAAGGTTGCTTGCTAGACGAGTTGGCTGCATATCGCACTCTCTCTCGATATTCTATGTTATCGTTATCATTATCAACACTGAGTCGAAAAACCATTTAATGTTCCATCCCTATTGTGAGCACGCGCCCAGTTCCGTCTGTTGTATAGGTGGTGTTTAGTTAAATTGCATTTTCTGTTGAAATATCTTGAACAATGTGCAGCATTGGAGAAGATGATTTTGGTGATGAAGGTGCCACGCATGCAATGCTACCTAGTTCATCAGCCACAGGCATTGTCATCAACGCTGCTGGCAGCTGCAACAAGTGTGGTATCAACTCAAACACTCTCTACAAATTGAACTTTCGTGCCGCTGAATGCCATGAATGTTTCCTTAACTATACCAGGCATAAATTCCGTGCTGCATTGGGTGCGGCCAAGGCGTTGCCCCGTAATGCTGAAGTTGTGCTTCTTATTGATGGCAGTGCCGAGTCTCTAGTGTTGCTGGACATGCTCCACTTTGCACAGACCCAAAATACATTCAAGCGGTTGCACTGTAATGCCCTTGTGCTCTATATAGATGATCGGTTAACTCCTACCAACAATGATCCAACGATAGCAGCGTTGCTCAAGTTACAAAGTCGCTACAAGCCATTTAAATTTTATGTTGTTCAATTAGGCGCAGAGCCGAACAGCATGCAACCTCTTGACGATTATCGCAGCTCCAATGAAATTGGAAATCAAAAGAAATTGCGCAGTTTGACCGCTCGCCAAGATTATTGGCAGCAGCAGCGCAAAAGACTCATTGGCGCCGTCGCCGCACAATTGAAATGTACTCATGTCTTTGAACCAAGCATAAGCACTGACCTTGCCACACAGCTCTTAACATCCGTAGCACTGGGACGTGGTGGAAGCGTTGCTTTAGATGTTGCGCTACTGGACGATCGATTGCAAGATGGTATCAAATTGCTGCGGCCCTTAAAGGACCTCAACGAACAAGAAGTGAAATTTTTTGTGCACGCTCAGCAGCTCCAACCATTTAAGAGAGACGAGAATGATATATCGTCTGATGCCAGCCTTCAAAATCTGACTAGGACCTTTGTGGCGAATCTGCAACTGAATTATGCGTCTACAGTGTCAACTGTATTTCGCACGGGTGATAAAATTGCACTTAATCAACAAGTGACCGCGGAGGTGCCCTTGACATGTGCTCTATGTCAATCAATTCTGGATCGTGGCCTCTCCGACACGCTACTGGCAATCGAATACTCCCGTGCCGTCTCTGAAATGGGCGTGGCACTGCACAACCACAATAATGAGAATGTCGAGGCTTTAGAGAAACGAGCAGTGCAACGGTTGACGACAACAGACAACTTGTGCCATGCCTGTCGTAATATACAAGATGAGTTAAGTAGTGGTACCTTGATTTAGTCTTATTATGGAAAATATACGCATACTTAATTTCATTCTGCTGGTTCAAACAAGACTAAGTAATTTTACTTACTTTACTGGAGATAAAGAACATGTATTTAAGGGGTGCTTGATTAGATAATTTAATCACTACTCCTTGTTTTAGTTACTGAATTCAACTATGGAACTATAATTTAGAAAGCCGAGTGTTGACACGCGCTTGAAGTGGCAAATGTCCATCCAAAGGCAACAAATTGCAGGCCAAATCGACCCTGTGAAAGTCGTAAATTATATATCTATGGTATCGTTTGGCCCGTTTATTGACCTCATTAATTGTGTCCGGCAGTATGATGGACTCTGTGTAATTGTGTGGGTGATCCAAGTAGAGCTCATCGCCAGGTAATACGCCAAGCAGACCGCCATCGGCGCGATAATAGATCGGTTGGAGCAGCGTTGATCCCCGGCTACTGCGACGTCGTGCAAACTGTAGGAGCTGCTGCCACTGAAGCATATTCATTAGACGTGCTGTCTCATAGAGAAGTATGAAGGGGAGCCAGATAATTGCCTCCCGCGATTGACGCCAACAGTCGCTTGGATGCAGCCAGTATGCAGCTGCTACCTCATTAGGTTCAAGCAATAAAGACACATTGATTGTATCCAACGCAGCAAAGTAGTAGACCGTATCGTATTTGCGACTCGCGGAAGCTGGAGTGCGCCAAACGGACCATTCGCTCAGTGCCCAGATATCAGGAATCACAGCTAAATGTCGACAGAGCTCCAGAAACTGTTGTGCATCGTCATGAACGCGCTGCTGCCATATCTCACGATCAAATGGTTGCTGTAGGACATGGGCTGTCTGCTCAGCTTCTAGGGCTTTCAGACTGGACACTGGTCGGCACAGTAAAATGCCTACTTCTTCGAAAGTTTCGCGAATCGCGGTAAGACGCAAGGAGATATCTCGTGTGAAATTCCGACCCTGGCTTAAAAGATCTGGTCTGCCCGTTGCTTGGTGACAGTTAAGTAGATCCAGCTGCGCATTAGAGACGCCACAGTTGTGGAAATATGTTAGCCAATCGTTGGATTCATCTGCTTTTAGGTCAAAGACACCACCAGGAAAGACGCAGTGATTAAGTGCATAAGACGTGCGTTCTGTTCGCTTTATCAGCAAAAGCTGCAATTGAAGATTCTTAATCAATCATGTGTACTTTATATAGTTTAATGCATTATATTCTTACGCTATAGTCGAACTTCTCTTTGGGAGTGAGGTTCTGTCTGCCCGCTAGGATTAGGCTGGCGGAGGGCCTATACTCATTGTGACTTGTCATATCGTCTACAGGTAACTGGACTTGGCTCATCCAGCCTTCAAAATAATTCCTACCATTATTTCACCTTTGCACCGCAATTCGTCAGTTGAAAAGAAAGTAATTGATAACAACACTATCGGTGCAATCGATAGTTACAACGAAACTCATCCAATAACATGATCGATTCATGTATCGATTAAAGTTGTTTTGTTATCTAAATTATGTCGAAGCAAGTGACGACCAAATTACGTCAATCAGCCAGCTTGATACTCCTGGCCAAGGATAGAAATGTTGCACCGTCAAACTACGATTACAATGTTTGTAATTTTTTGTGTGGATAATATTATTTTCTAATCAATTTGTATAATTACAGGCGCTGCTGTTCACACGGCATGCAAAGTCCAGTTTCATGCCAGAGTCATCTGTTTTTCCAGGAGGTGTTTGTGAAACGACGGATAGTTCGCCAGCTTGGTTGACCCACTTTCAGCGTCACGACATTAGTGCCGCCCAATTGCAAAAGTTTTTCCAAGGAACGCAGAGTGCTCCGCTAAACACAATGGATCAGACGCTTAATTTGTAAATGATCAAGAAAGAAATACCTTCGGCATGCCGGAGATTTGATATCCTTGCAGATCCCCGTGCTAAATTACCACCGATCATTGCCAGCTATTTAAATTTAACTAAAACTGAGCAGGATGTAAACGACAAAACGAAATTGATTGGGGGGATTTCAAGAAAGATTTAAATTTGTAGTACTTAAAGGTTATTTTCGAGTGATCTTTCACATGATATCCGTATAATAATACAATCAAGATACAATTGATTGAGGTATTTTTAATAACAAAGTTGTTAGTACTCAAGGTTGATTATGGATCTATCTTTTGAAATATGATATAGTTGTCCGATAATAACTGAATTTCTTCAGGTTTATTAAGTCTAAATGCACAGTTGAGATATCTCAAGAAACAGCTTAACTTTTCATACTAGTGATAAATTCTCAGCCAATTGATTCAAGTGGTTTCGACTTTTAAAATGTACTTTTTTTCATCATTGGAGATTGCTATGTCGACTAAACTCTTCGTCCTGACCATAACCTCTGCAAGGGTATACAAAATGGTAGACATAGTTCTTAAATAGTTTTTATGTTTGACAATATACTCTATCGTAGGGCTATGTCGCTGCGTTTGACCGCCTTACGCGAGACGTTCGAGGAAATGGGCATATTGCTCTGCCGGGATCAGAAGACGTGGACGAGTACTGAAGGATATGCACAGTTTAACGAACAGTTTGACCGCAAGCACTGGCAGCATGTGGTGCACAATGATGCGAGCAAGTTTCTTACGCTTTGCGAAGAATTAGAAGTACTCCCTGACCTATGGTCGCTACATGAATGGTCTGCCTGGCGCACACCTTCCACGTTCAAGACACGTTTTCAAACCGCTTTTTATCTGACAGCACTCAAGGATCAGCCCAACGTGCTGACCGAACCCAAAGAGGTTCAAGACTATGCCGTAAGTACAGTCCAGATTGTATTAACTGCTACTGATTTATACTTTTGACATAGTGGCGTTCTCCACTGGACTATCTAAAAAGCGCGTTGAAGAAAGAGCTCTGGTTACCACCTCCACAATTCTACGAGTTATCGCGTTGTCTCAACTTTCAATCTCTGGAGCAACTTCGTCAGTTTGCCCAGCAGCGTGAAAGCAATGGATATGTTCTGACGCATCCAGTTATGTACAAATGCACTGATGGTTTAGTGCATCTGTTTCCTGGCGACGATATGTATCCAGAGAATCCTGACACCAGCGCCGATAAAATCGATACAGGCATGTCCACAGAAGCTTTTCGCGCACTAGCCAAGAAGAATCTACATCGTTCTGAACAAGTGAATCAGCAAAGGACGCAGCTAATAATTAACTTTAATCCTCCCGATGGACAGGTCAATCCAATTGATCCGCGAACATTGTAATATATGTAGGTACTACAAAGCCGGAATGATATGACATTTTTTTCATAACTTAAAAAATGCAGTAAAGGCTTAAAACGGATTTAAACTATATTAATTGTTGGATCAACAAATACTTTTATTAACATGTTTATTTATGTAAACAGAATGTTGTGTAAAAAGTTGTACGTGTCATTACACTAGTATAAATTAAAGTGAGGCTCAACAGAAAGTGTATTTATTAGTTAAAACCAAATAGCAAACTTTGTTAATAGCAATAAACGAGAATTAGTTTAAGAAAAATAATAAATTGTTGAAAGTGTGGTCAACTATTTGTGATCCTTTCCGTACCAGAGCTGGTGGAGATAAGAAGCTTCCTTGGCATTAGAATAGCTGTTATCATAATCTGATCTCGATGACGACTTCGACGAATCATGAAAGCTGCAAAGATAGGGAAGAAAAGAGTATTGAATCTAAGGAACATTACGATAACCAAGTGTGGCACCTACCCGTAGTCGTAGCTAGAATCAGCGTAAGCCTCCTGTGGCTGGCTTGGCACATAGTAGTGATCCTTGCTATGATTTCCCTTACATTTCTTGCACTCCTCCAGCGCACGTTCAATGTTCTTTTGAGTGCTCAGCAGTACACCGAGCTTGTTGTCAATTTGCCAGGTGGTGGTGCCCACCTGATGCACAATACCGCTAATGGCCGACAGTTGATGTTGCTGTGAGATGTTCATAGAACGCACTCCCTGCTCCAGCAGATGCACTTTGTTGGCTGTAATGCCACTCAGTGCCGCTAGCTCATCCAAATAGCCAATCTTGGTCTCGATGTGCTTCTGGGAAATTTCCAGTTTCTTGGCCGTTTGCCCTAGTGTTACCAGTTCATTGAACACCGACTGCTTGAGTACATTGTCCAGTTCCGTAATATGATCATGCACGGACTTGGCCGTCATGTTGATAAGACCCTCATATTTGTTTTGATTGGCATCCACTTGAATTAACACCTGTTTGATCTCTTGCTGAGTTCTGCCCAGGTTAATGATGCCGCGATCAGTTCGATCCTCGGCGGATTTTATGGTACTCGTCAGACTCTTAAGGCCGTCGTTTGTCGAGTTTGCGTTTTTTTCCGTGAGTTTCTCTAGGTTTTTGATTCCATCTTCCACTTTAACAATTACTAAAACTTCTTCCCCAATCGTCTTCAACTTGCTTTCGATCCCTTTCTGTGTGTGGCTGATGCTATGGGCCTTTTTGTCCAAACTGTCCAGGGTCTTGCTATTATACTCCAAAATGCTACGAATTTTAGAGTCGCTAAGACACTCCTTAGCCGTTGTCTTCTGTAAAAAGAAAATATTTCAATTATTAAAATTACACTTCCTAGTTCTTGGTAGGTGGTTACCTGCTCCTCTGCAGCTATTACAGCGCCGAGGCAGACGATTAACACGAATAGTTGACTTTTCATTGTTTGACTGTGATCCCACAACTGTCTTTCGGTGTCATGGGTTCCACTTTAAATAGTAGAAACTCCCACCAAGTTGGACGTGCCAGGTCTTCATTAGGTTTATCAGCTCCACTGTTTGGGGTACATGCTCTTCATGTACCATTTGATAATAATTAGTAAATGAACTCTGGCCAAACAAATGACCCAGTTTAAACGTGCATTATCACATGTGCTTCAGGTAATCGGATAAACTCGACATATCATCTTTAAGACCGAAAATTAGGGCGAAACCTCGTCTTATCGAGCTTAAAAGGTTCAACGACACTTTGACTGAGAACAAAACAATGAAAACATTTCTTGGGTCACGTCTGAACATTCTTAATTGATTACCTATAAATAGATTCGTATTGCCCATTTAGTCAAAATATACGTGCCGAAATATGGAACTTTGAGAAACTTTGGGTGTTCAAAAAGTAAGCCACTAATTCTTTTTGGAATTCATTCATTCAGTGGTACATAATAGTTAAATTTTATAATATTTTACCCTAAATTTTCTTAACTTCTTTAACATAATTTAAAAGAAATTGATTCAGTTAAAAAAAAATTTGGGATCACTCAACCAAAGCAGACTTTTGAGCAAAAATAAGTTCTCTTCGACAGCTGCCAACTCTATACAACAGGATCTTTAAAACTACAGTGGAGCAAGCTCGAAAGTGGGAGAACCTGTAGTTACGGGAAACAGCATAACATGCTCTATATATTTATTATAGTGGTGAAAAACAAATAGTGGTATACTTCATTTGAAAATTTAAGGAAAGATTCGGACTAAAATTTACATCATAAATATCATTTTATAACATATGTATATGTATATCATAGTATCAGAGCATTACACGGTCTTTTGTAATTGAACTTTGAAATTTGTTTTTTTGATTGCGAGAGCGGAAGAGACCATTGTAAAATTTTAAAACAAACTTGATCTGGGCAAGATAAAGAGCAACCTTCGTACCAAGTTTTGTGTCTTTAGAACCTATAGTCTCTTAGATATAGATGTTTTTAAGAAGAGGGACATATAGACAGACGGTCAAAATTATGTCGACTCGGCTGTTGATGCTGATCAAGAATTTATGACTGAAAACAGATGTCTGTAAATGTAAAGCCTTTTAAAATTGGTTGGGAGATTCTTCGGTATTGATGAAAAATGCATGGTCCTTTCTAATAATCAATATTATTAAGAAAAAGTTCTACCATAGAAAGGTTTTTAAGTATTCTTTTCTGCGTCTCCGTATATATAAAAAAAGTTTTTTTTTTTTTTTTGAAAAGTTTACAAAAAGAAGTCAACTTTGTTGCCTAGTTTTTTAAATTGATCGTAAATAACAAAAGAGTATATGTATTTGCTAATAGTTATTTAGATAATTTATTAACTTATTAATGTATGGAGTAAAATTTGGCTAAAAAAGGGTAATAAATAAATATATTTTATTCCATCCTTGTACACTTCATTTCCCATCAAGTGAATGTCCTTTAGTAGTTAACCGAGCTAACACTATACCAGGATATTGGCTGTCCAGGCTGTTTGCCCTGTTGTTGATATTGATGGGCATAGGATTTTGGTGAGCCACTATGAGGATTGGGCAAGTATTGTTCCTGAACACATGGCTTTGGTTTGGGGGCAGGCCTCTTGCGACCTGGTGATGGGACCGACTGGTAGCTGACAGCAGATTCCCAGGGTAGAGGTACCTGTTTCGACACGGCATATCCAGAGCTGGACTTCGCAGGATTGGCATCATAATATTCATAGGTGGGGTTTGACGGCTTGGCGGGCATCGGTTTTGGCTGAGGTGCACTTGCATAGGCACTGGCGTGATATGAGCCAGAACTCTCGCCTTTCAAATTAATAATAGGTTAATTAGAAGTAATATAAAAGATTGGGATCAAAACATACTTTGTTGATTTGGCTGCTTGATGCTCCAGGCCTGCATTAGATCAACTTGTTTGGGGGAATGTGATCGAGGATACGCTGCAGAAGGCTGAACCTTATAGTTATGGGAATAAGCGACTGGGCTATCCGGAATGGAATATTGCGTCGACGAACGTTTCTGGCAAGCCTCCAAGTCCAGCTCAATACGCTTTTGAGATAATATCAATTCGCGCAGAGCACTCTCAATCTGCCAGGAGTTCAGCGGTTTCAGTTGCCTTACCGCTGATGTCAGAACTGAGAGACCAGAACTCTGGGTGCGGTTCAAGCTACAAAGCTGGTCGCCTAGAATGACCAGTTTGCTGTTGGTATCCTCATTTATATCCTTGATACGCCCCAGACTCTTAAGCTCCACTTCTACGTTGATTTGTGATGTTTCCAGGCTGTCAAAAGAGCATTGTAGTCCATTAAGCTGAGGCAGAACAGCGCGAGTTATTAATTTGGTCAGCTCCAAGATGTTATTGTCAATGCTTCGTGCATTTTTGAGCACATGTTTCTGATAGGCTTCCATCTTTTGCTCTAAAGAAACAATTTGTTGTTTCGTTGAAAGCTGCAATTCAGCCAGGCCGAAGAGATCCTTGGACAGACGTTCGGTGTACAGTCCAGATTTGAGTGTAATGTTATTCAGCGCCCCTAGAACATCCATTGACTTTGCAGCAAGTGATTGACTTAACTTCACTAAGAGGTTATCCACATTCTTAATGACACCCAGCCACACTTGCTGTTGGTCAAGACCGGCCTTAATTTGATTGTTTGTTGAATTAACGTGACTCATTAAGAGCTTGGTCTCGACTAGTTCCTTTGTATTCTGCGACAGGAGCTCCTCGATCTTTTTTACCTCACTTGTACCAGTGCAGGTACAGACGCAAACTAGCAAAATTATTGCTAGGAGAATTTTCATTTTTCTTCTGATGCTTTGGTATGGAAACTGTAAGTGGAAGTGCCTTAATGTAACCGTTACTGACCCTTAAATACATTTACCGTTCCGGGTGTTAGTGTAGTACGTGGCTCTTGGCTTTTTAAACTATCTACTAACCTTTATTTTTTTGACGCCATTATTTTGGTTGTTGGTTTTTCTGCTCTTACTGTAATCTGCATTCGCTGCTTTGCAATTTGTCCGTTGTGCACGACTTTGAAACTGCAGTGTTGATAAATTAAAGTTCAGTGTTTCTTGTCCGTTACACTAGGAGCAAGTAGCGATAAAGTGCCGATAACCGATTAGTATCAGCTGTCAGCTGTGATTTACCATTCAGCTGTTTAATTCACAGGTACACAGGGTGGAAAAGCAATTTTCTAGAAAGAACAACCAGCATATTGTGAATAAATAAATGCAAGATTTGTAGCTTGAATTTCGTGTGACTGCTTAACAAAATTTACATTTCATACCTACAGACTTAAGGCGAAGAAGCAGGCAAAAACGCGTGTACCAAGTATATTTTGAAAGGAAAAAAGTGAACTCTAAATATGGAAACCCCAAGTACAATTGAAGCTGATGCAACAGCGGAGTCTTCGTTTCTGGCCTCCGCATTTCGTGAAATCTTCTACAGCCCAATGAACCTTGCACTGCTGTCTATCATATGTTTTTTGATCTATAAAATAGTACGCGATCGCACCGAGGGTCCGGGTACTCGAGACCCACAGCAACCGGCTGAACCGGAGTTACCAAAGTTGCGACGTGACTTTACGATTAAGGAGCTGCGTCCCTACGATGGTAATCAACCTGATGGTCGTGTATTGGTTGCGGTAAATGGAAGTGTCTATGACGTCACCAAGGGAAAACGTTTTTACGGGCCAGGTGGACCATATGCTACATTTGCCGGACGCGATGCATCACGCAATTTGGCCACATTTAGTGTGGTTCCCAATGAGAAAGAGGACTACGATGATCTAAGCGACCTTGGCGCCATGGAAATGGACTCGGTGCGCGATTGGGATATGCAATTCAAAGAGAAATACGAATATGTTGGCAAATTGCTGCGTAATGGTGAGCAGCCGACAAACTATGATAACGAAAACGACGAAGATGATGAAAAAGATGGCGTTGACAAGAAAAGCGATTAGACGAAAGCAAACCGACTGTGGAAATCGCGTACCTTTGTAATGATGACTAGTACAAAGCGACCACTTAAAATCGGTTTTCATATATCGAACAGCTTTGCACTCTAGTTACATTCCCCCGCACGTTCTTCATATTTCTCACACACACACCCACAAAAACAGGCAACCTGTAAAAACATTTAGAATTTAAAGAAAACCCCTAATCTAGGATTTATTGGTGTTTGTAAAAGACCAAAAGCTAATATGTTGGTATAAAACTAAAATTGTGCACCCGAAAATCCTATCAAAATTGTATGCATAACAAAGTACCAGTTAATTTTATTCACTGGCACGATCATTGTAAGCCTGTTTCAAATGAAGGGTTAAATTATACAAAGTAAAGCCAGAAATTCATATGTTTGTGTGTACATATGTATATGGTATAGAGTTGATAACAAAATAAATATATATTAATTTTGGGATGTCTGCGAAATTGTTTATTATTGTCGGTGATAAAGCAAATGTGCTGAGTTCACCCATTCCTGATAGCAACGATTGTTATCATTTTGTAATCGGTTTGAAGAGTAATCGTAAAATTATCGATAAGATATTGTATGCACCATCGTTCAACTGCTGCTATCGACAAATAAACAGTTTATAAAACAATGGCAACCGACACGAAATGGCGGACTTCAGCAAGCCTCATATTGGTGTCGCCGGCAGCAACAGCTGGTGAGGATTACAATGTAAATCGTGTGCACCTAATTGTGATGATCAACAGGTGCATTGAGTGAACTCTTTATCTTCGTAGCTCCTTATGCTTAAGCGTAGTGATGCTACGGCAATGGTACCAAATCAGAGCGTTTTTCCCGGTGGATTACTGGATACAGAGGGAGATGAAAGTGTCGCCTGGTTGGAATACTTTGAACAGTTTGGCATCCCAGAAGTTCAATTACGTCGTTTGATATTGATCAGCGAGAATAGACCTGGTTTGTTGGCACCCCAGGGCACCGGTTGCTATGATCGTTTTTTCAAACGATCGAAAATTTGGGCACGGTTAGTTCAAAGTGCAAACTACAAACAGCTTACGTCTAATCATTTTGTTACAACAGAGAGATAACACTTCGTTTAACTGCACTACGTGAATGCTTTGAGGAGGTGGGCATTCTCTTGTGTCGCACTCGTGAGCAACTGGCCCAAATAGATGAAGATGTTCTTCTTGCGCAGTTCCATGAAAACTTTGATCGCGAAGCTTGGCAGCGGCGGGTACATAACAAACCCAGTGATTTCTTGGAGCTGTGCCGTGAACTGCAAGTGGTGCCGGATCTTTGGGCACTACATGAGTGGTCTGCTTGGGCCAGCCCTGCAATTTTTAAGAAAGGGTGAGCTAACGGTATTAAACATTTGTCACAAACTGTGTAACGCATTGAAGGACAAGAAAAAAAAAAAATATATATATATATTTATATAATTTTTGGGGTCTGATACGCCTCCTACAATGCGTTGCACATTTCGAGACAAAATTTTAATATCCTCTGCAAGGGTATAAAAATAAATTATAACAGAATATGCTTCCAGCCATCAGACGGTTTTCTTTATGACCTTCTTGCAAACGCAGCCTAGCCTGCAAATAGAGCCCACTGAAGTCAAGGAGTGTCTGGTAAAATAATCCTGTTCTATTACATGTACAAAATTTATCCTAATTTCTGCTTAGTGGCGTTCTCCAGCGGAACTCCTGAGGTTGTTCCAGCGTGAAGAGCTTTGGTTTTTGCCACCACAAATCTACGAGCTGTCACGACTGAAAGGCATTCAGAATTACCACAAGCTGCACGTATTTGCAGTCCGGCGTAGTAAACTAGGTACCACTTTGTTTTTGCCTGTGGGTTATAACTGCACTGATACCGCAGTCTACGTGCTGCCAGGTTAGTCTTGGGTTTTCGTTACAGAGCTTCTAATCATTAAATATCTTTCTTATTCAGGCGACGATTACTATGTGCCCGAGCCACACTTGGCTACAGAATTGATCAGCTTTCCAGGTACAGCAGCTGATTTCAGATCCCGTTCTAAGTGTCTACATCGCTATGAGAATTTTCATCAATCTGCAATCAAAATTGACCTTAATTTTGAAAACTTTAATGGACATCTGTCTCCTCAGAGCTCACCAATTGAGCTGCACAAACTTTAAAGTATTTTGTGCTTAGGTAATGTATTTAAAAGCCTTACATTTTAAATTAACTGAATTATTTCTATGTTTTGAAGTCTTAAGTCTTAAGCAATGGGAAAGGAAAAGAACATTTTTGTTCATAAAATAAAATTAATACAAGTCCTAAAAGGTCCACCAAACACAAAGTTTTTCTAGTATAAAATATTTTTTAATAGAACAAAAATGTATATATCTAATATTAATAATAAAATTTTAGATTTACGGCTGTATTGGCTCGACTTCCAGAGACCTACATTTAACTTTCGACTAACGACAGCTTCACGATATGGACGTCCGATTTCAACTAAATTGGGTCAAGTTGTTTAAATCGATAGCCAACGATTGAGTTTGTTTGGGGTATCTTAAGAAATAAAAACAATTTTAATACCAAAACAGATCTTAGCCAAATTTAGTCCAGGTGTATAAAACCATACTTTACATCTTAAATAGTAACAGATACTCTCAACTCGTCGATCTAATCAAGAACATATATATTTTGTGCCTAAATTATTATTTTGTGTATAAAAATTATTAAAATTTAATTTAAAATTTATCAATATGTCAATATTTATGTCAGAAATAATCATAATTTTGGCTGATCAGAAAAATACTTTATTTTTAATATAAATTTAGAATTTTAGCCTTATTACTAGTACTTATCCCCCAACAGCGGTCCATCCATTATTAAAGATTCATTTCGAGGTCGGTCATTCGCGTCAACAGAAAATGCGACCACTGCTTAGCATAGATAAGAGTTTCTTAATGTGACCCATAAATGGAGGACGCTACAAATTGTTGCTTGAAATGATTTTAAGCGGATTTGTGGGTCGCGCAGTGCTCATCAAATTATGGACTTTAAGTAGAATTTTATAAGCAATGGTTTTAATTAAAAAATGTAGTTTAAAAGTAACATAAGTTAGCTTAAGATAGAAATTGTCGAAAGGATGTTTCCAAATTCACTTCAACTCGCTGTGTGCACATCAAAAGCGCAAGCCTATGCATATTCAGATCCAGAAATATGGGATGGTGATTGGGGTTCAACGCAAGGGAAGCTGAACGTACTACGTGAAACCGCAAATCAGACCGAGCATATAATTTCATCCCATTAAGAATGCATTTAAATCACTTTGTGGTCCACTCCTTCCCCTTCCAATGACGCCACCTGCCGTGTGACTTTGTGCGCTTTACAGCCAGCAATCTGCCGCCTCGTCCTTTGCAGGTTGCCCTGCTCCCCCTTCACCAACCCACTGAGTGCTTTAAAATCAAAAACTCAACGAGCATCTCAAATGCCTGGTGCGTGTCTGGAAAACGGTTTGTTGTGTATTGTGCAAACCTCCCTCAAATCAGCTTGAGACTGAGATGAGTGTCCGGTGGGGGGGTTGGCTGTTGTCTGTGTCGGTAACAATTACTTCATTTAATTTAACCTTTTGTGGGTCTTCCGGCGTTTATTGTTCTTGCCATTGTATGGAAGTTCGGTGTGTTCATTTAATATCGATTAATTATGCTATTAAGTTCACAGGAAATAATCATTATCAAGCAATTAACGTTTGCGCAACACTATTCTGATTAGTTGGCAACGCCACCTGTTAAGCAGCTCCTGTGTGTATGTGTGTGTGTGTGTGGGTGTAAAGCTGCTCATAAATTAGAAAATAAATTAAAATATGCGACAAACGTCGTGCAGCCAAGCAAAGCAATGAGTTATGAGCACCTAGTTGGTTGCTTCTAAAGCCGCTTAAAATGTAATAAGACGCACGCCTCGCTTGGCAAAATTATTTCTGGCCGACAGGTGGGGCAGTTTCTTGATTTATGTATGTATGCAGCCATCTCAGGCACATTGAGACACAAGGCGACTTAACACTCTTCACTCTCCACCACCTACCCCCATCCCTCGCGTTGTAATTGAATTTTGAGCTCATTTTCATTTCCGTTTTCAACATAATGCTGATTTACGTGTACAACTGATAAATGTGGAGTAAAAGGAATTGGCTTATTAATTGCCTGGCAGGACCAAATGGCTAGGACAGGCTAAACTGTAATGCATATCACGTATTTTTGCTTTTGTCAAACCAATGCCCAATTATAGTGATTATTGTAATAGGTAGACTATAGTTGCTTGTGCTGCAAGTGACATGAATACAAAAACTGTTCAGTTCATAATAATCAACAGGACATCGAATTCGAAGTAATAGGCAACTGGCAAAGATTGACAACCATTAAAAACGTTGCCACAGATGACTTCCCACGGGTATAACTAAACACACTTGTAACTTGTACAAGCACGAAAAGAAACACTTCTAGTTCAACTCCTCCTCTTCCCCGCCTGTACCACATTTGGAGATTTATTTTTATTGTGTGCATTGTTTGCACTCGACTTGAACATGGGCCGTAGCTCCCACTGTTTTGCGGGTCACTAAATGAGTATTACCGCAATAAATCGCCGCAATTCATTTACGGGGAGCAGTGGCCAACCCTTAAATCAGCACCAAAGCAGCTGCAAACTGTTGATGAACCAATTCCACAACCCCCCCGCAGAGGACCACAGCCACACCCACACCCAACCGCCACTCGACAGACCGTGAACCTGTTACGGGATTTTCAACTCTCATGTCAAATTGCCACTGGGGACCAAGGAACTAAGGACCAGCTAGCGACCCAATTGCCGGCAGCTTGTACCAATGTACATTGCTGTCGAACAAATTGCATCAATTGACTTGCGTGTTCAACATAATGGCAATTTGTGGGTGGTGTCGACAGTTAGACTAATGTGCTACACGATTTTCTAATGATTTCTTTATTTTGTGGCTTTTATTTACTGGTTTGCGACAGACAGGTGAGTTTAAGTTTCTTCATTGATGTTATCTTTATCACAAAGCAGCATTATCGGATATTTTGGTCGATCTTGATTTTTGACTAGTTCGCATCGCGGCAGTGCATATGTGCGCCTTTAAAGGAAAAAAATAAATTGGAAAAATGTATACAAAAAGCTGCTGCACATGCAGTGAAAACAAATATTAAAAACAACAACACGGGGGAGGCTGCGGTAGAGACAAAGTTGCAAACAATTTGCAGGTGCCTTTTATGCATGAACACATGATGAAATGAAAGTCCTTAACAACTGCATACATTCACATACACATATCTAGCTGCAACTCTGTACGTCATGTAAAATGTATGTACATAAATAATATGGATAGTCTGGAATGTGTCAGTATGTTTACATACCCAGTGCCGCAAATTCCAGTTACACCCGGTGGGGCCAATTCCTATTACAATGTAATGATTACATTCTCGGGTTCGTGCTGCTGACTTTTCTTACAGACTGGCAGTCAGAATTGCTTACACTCCACTTTACTTTTCTATGGGCATGAGGCGGCCTACCTTCAAGTAAAAGGATTTACTTAAAATGGAAGGAATAAAAGATAAAACCGAAAACACTTCTCGCGGCTATAACAGCTCGGCATATTTCCCAAAATTGATAATCGACGGTATCGAATCCAGATCACAAACGCTGATGTATTGCAGATTTTATACTAGTAAATAGGTTTGTAATGCAGTTCCTATATAGTACAAGAAAAAAAAAAGGAAACTGTTTTTTTTAATATCTAATTAATAATTTTATTGTCATTTAATTTAGCAATAAGTTTTAATAGCAATAATTAAAACTTCACATAGAATTTCGGCAATCCTATGGTAAATCATTTTAGAAAAGGGTCTTCTAGTGCGCCACTAGGGGCAAACGTCCAGATAAATACGGAGAGAGTATCAGAAAGAGAGAAAGAGAAAGTTTTGAGCGCATAGTAACGAACTGAGGGCGTTACTGTTTTTGTAAAATATGAATTATGCGCTTGCTCAAATATGGTTGTTGTTGCTTTTTGTTCCTCTTTCCTTTTTGTGTAAATTTCTATCACTCTCCTTGTGCGTAAGCCTCTTCCTCTTTTCACCTAAACAAAATCAGGAGGCCGTGTCCGCCATTATTGCATTTTGCATGGCTGTTGTTGTTGGTGTAGGGACTCGTCTGTTGTCGCTTGCCCACCCTCCATTAACCCCTACCTCGTGTAGCATTTGTAATTCATTTTCCAGTCGCGGACCTGCGCAAAAGCAATGCTGGGAAACATTTTTTACTGTTGGCGGCTACATTGGGGTAGGTGGTGTCTTCTGGTCTCCTCTTCCTCCCGATACAGCCGTTGACTGGCATTATGTTGTCACGGATTTCAATTGCATTCCACGGAAAGGCGACACACACACACACATACACATACATACATACATGCCTTGAACAATTGTCTCTCATGTGCCAAATTGCAATTTTGTTAGCAGCGGCGGCAACGTTGTCGTCACTTTTAGAATTTTCCCTTGTCTGTGCAAAAACTGTGACCTTGTAACTTGGTTTTAATTGCGATTGTACATGCACTTTGTAATATTTTTGTGGCGCTTGAGAAAACTATTACAATAGCATATGCCTTAATTTATCCCAATTACAAATAATATATACTTTCCAACATGTTATAAACTTGGCCACCTGTCGATGCATTAACCAATAGAATTTTTGGCCACATCTAAAGAACTGCCCACAGACTCGAGTATCGTGACCCTTTTCAAAATCCATCCAATTTGCCTTGCATAATGCGTAGCATGTGCGTCTCATATTTCGACAAAGGAAATCCGGGGAGCTGCAGCGACAGGGGCAGCATTTAAGAAACCATAAATTTGACGGCAATAACGGATAAAGTATGTTTATTTCGATATTAGGCTAAGCAGCAAAAGGAAATACTCGTAAAAAGGGCTACAAAAAGAAATGTGGCATTGTAAGGGGAACGTTGAAGAATTTTCAAACTTTCCAACTTCAAAACTCTTTAACACTTGATTTCACTTTTTGACTATGTCATCTTGGGTAAATGGTGCAGGCGGGAGTCGGAATGAGGGTGACGTGTGTTTGGTGTATGAATATGAATTGTAATAGATTTTGATAGGGATCACAAGAAAGGGGCAACTTTGACAGTGAAAGGAACAGCCGCACCGTAAAATCTAATAAAATTGATATAAAAGATTACTTTGAAAATGTTTGGGAAAGCTGCTTAAAGAACATTCAAAGAAAATATTGTAAAATGTTGAAAAGAATTATTATCTTTGTGACAGAAATTAATTTCTTTTCATAATAACAAAAATAACTTAAGCTAAATGAGTTCCGCAACTGAAACGAAAACTGTCCAGTTGGCCACAAATTCTTATTAAATTTGAAGCTTACAAAATGCCTTCTAGCTTTAAAAATAAAAAAGAAACGTTTTGGGGCAGATTGAGCGTATCCAATTTGACACTCATCAACACAACAAGTAATGTCGAGAGTACTCGACTAGGATATACACTGAACACAGTTCCAAAATACTCCTAAAATTCTCTGTGTGACATACACAAAACCTACAGTCGGTCAACCTACTGTAGTCCCTGCTGATTTGTTAAAAAAATGTAAAACTATTCAGAATTGAAACAGTTCCCATGTTTAAAATGCATTTAACCTTTCTCTCCATATAAAGTGGTAACTGATTTTGGATTTTGATTAGGAATATAAACTCTTCTTGGTAAAAATTACGCCAATTTCTTTAAATATGTTAAAACTTTGTACGCACTTATACTACCCTATTTTGAAACAGTTACAGTGTAAAAAAAAAATAAAAAATATAAAAAAATACAGAGAAAAGACTCTGATTTTTTACTGCTCAGTTGCTTGATATAAATTATGTGGCACTTGCCACGTGTCGTTGATTGTACAACAACAGCAAAGTGTGAAAAATGCCGGCAATGGGCTCAAGGACTCTATAATATGGCCAACACGCCCATCGCCCGGCATCTACCCGTTGATGCATGAAATATTTTTTTTTTATGGCAAGGAAAATTTAATTCGTGCGGAAATTCAGTCAATTTAAAAGACGCAACACACACACATTCACATGCATACTCACAGTTGATACACGACACAAGGACGAGAACGAGGGTGACGCCTTCGGCACGCCCACTTTGCTAGCAGGGTTCATTGTATCCCTTTGTAGCCGAACTGCTTAATCCGTTTTATTGTGGTAATAAAACTACAATACAAATTGTTTGAATGAGATTGAACAACATTTGAATTGAGCATGAAATGATGCCGGTTCTGACATGGTTTGCTTCATGGATTCCTTAACAATTTCCCGCCGTTCTTGTTCTTGTTGTTGTTATTGTCGATATTTATAGATTTTTTTTTAGCATGGACAAGTAGCTGGTTAGTTAAAGACCAAATGCTTATGTATAGTTTTGTGGTTGTTTTGCACTTAAAATGACTTCAAGCTGATTATATTCTTGGAATATAAAGAAGTTTAACTGATTTTGAAAATCGCTGTTTTCTGTATTTCTCGAGAGAGAATATTATTGTTAAATGTTAGCTATAAATATTATATGAAAAATGGAAAATGGAATATAAAAACTAATATTTAGTACACTATTTTATTCTTATGCACTAATAATAGTTCTGTGATTTATGTATTGAGTTTAACAACTGTTTTTTTTTAAGGTCTCTTGAGAGAATGGGATTTTTAGACATAATTGCACCAAAGGGAATATAAATATATACTAAATTTGTATGTGTACAATCATTATTTTTATTTATGTAGACTTCATTTTAATCACTTTCGGCTCTTGTTTATACCTTAAATCTTTTATAGATAAAATTAAATTCAAACAAATTTTAATCTATAAACGTGAGATGAATCTTAAATAATCTAATTATTCAAACTCACAGAATGTATAACTATTACATATTCGATTTAGTATCTTGACATTCCTTAGGTTGTTTGACTTTCGCAGAGTCAACTCATAAAATTGTTGCATTAATTACATTTTGCAATGCAGTGGAAAAAGACCATTAAAGATTTGATAGTAAAATTACCCCCAAAACACAAAAAAAAAAAACAAGGTCAAAAGGATTCTCGACACACAAAAGACTAACCACAACCTAGGCAATTTGCTTGACCGGTTGAGTTTCTGGTGTCGTGTATAATCTACATGTTTATGGCTATTTGCGTTTTGACCTCCGCTAAGTCAAGATAAGCCATAATTTGATTAAGCCTCATACTTCCTCTTCCTCTAACCCCCAAATCACCCAATCGCAGTGCAGAAAGTGGGAATGTGTTAAGTGAATAAAAATATGTAAAGCATAATTCAAACAAGGACCACAATGAAAGATACACTCCGCCCCAAAAAAGGCTTATGAACATACACATAAAATGGAATGTGTGCGCATCATAAACGGGTTGCAACTCCTCCCCACCCCATGGCCAAATCCCGTGGTCAGCTTGACCAAGTGTGTGTGCGGCCTTGTTTAACCAACGATTATGGAAATTGTTATACGGTAGCCGGAGATACATGTGTCCAGGGTTTCCCGTGGTGGCAGGGAGTGCCCCAAAGATTTGTACAGTCAGATAGACCAAATGACACGTAGTCGGTCCCCGGACCTTTGGCTGGGACGAAACCCGCATAAAGTGGGCGACACCATCTAAAAAATATTTGTTCACACATGTGGGCAGAATGGGCCCTGACTTTTATGTTCACTGACCAGCGGACGATGGTCGCTGCAGTCACGTGTAAAGTTTTATTTTTTTTTTCTTTCACTTGCCACTTGCCACACATAAATTGCATTTGTTGCGAGGGGGGTGGGCAGGCAGGGAGGCAGGGTGAAATCCCCTGCCATTTCATACGCTTTGTGCTATTTAAAGTAAATCAAGTTCCGAGATATCAGCGTCAAATTGGCAGACAAGTCGAAACTTCAACGGTCGAACATAAAAATAATCATAAACGTTTATCACATGGAAAGGAGAACAACAAAAGAGACACAATACAGATGAGAAACGTGAAGAGCAGGCACAGAATTTGATGAAAAGGATAACGTGAACTTTTTTCGTAGTTCACCAACGGAACGTGACAATCAGATGGCGAATGTTTCTTTTGTGGGTCAGCATAGATCCCTACTGATGAAAAGGGAAAACAGCAACAGAATACTCATGTTTGTGAAACAAAGGACATTATGCATTGAGTACAAGTTTGTAATATTATATACGAGAATATATATACGTACATCTATCAAGGGAATAACGAGAACAGAACAAGAAAGCCGGAGTCAAAAAAGAAGATACAAAAACAAGAATTGTGCAGAAAAACTCTTGCAAAGTTACATAACCAGCGATGTAATAAAATGTGTAGTCTAATATGAAAAGATGTGAAAGAGGTGAGAATGTACAATCTACCAAAAGTACATCTTAAGAAAGATCTCTAAAAATAGTAAATATTCAGGACAAGAATGCATAGTCTAATATAATAGCGAATTTAAGAGGGTTCTCCATATCTGCGGGTACTATGAAATTATTAGGAACAAACTCTTGAGATAGAAGACAACGATACACAGGTATGAATCATGTTACCGTACAAAAAAAGAACAATAATAAATAATGCCAATAATAAATACAGAGGTATGAGAATAAGTATTTGCTTTTGCTTTTAAACTCTTTTTCAGAATTTCCCAAATTGAGATAAAATAATAAAAAAAAGCATGTACTTATGTAGAGATGAAATGTTTAAGGGAGCTGTAAAATAAGTGGGATCTCTTCCAATCCTTATTACTAGACAGTTAACCCCTTTCGTTAGGCCTATTGCACAACCTGATCTGTAAATTGCACTTAAGTGTCTTTCAAATGGCAATTTCCGGCTGTAGATTGTAGCGTGAATCTGGACACATTGTTGATGAAACAATGAACACTTAATAAAGCAATGCAAATGATTTTACCTATTCACACATGGTATTTGAATGCGGAGTCAAGTAAACCACACATGAAAGACTCTTTGGCTTCTGGTTCGCAATTAAATGTTGGCCAACTCTCTACCCCTCTAGCTACTAATCAGTCTGTAGTTTACCTACCCCATGGTTGTGCTTACATCAAATGAGGGTCATTAAGTTGTCCAGTTGTCTACTGTTCTGTCGAATTTATCGATGAAAATTGGTGTCTCTTTCTCTTTCTTCCTCTTTACAAGTTGTCGGTCCTGTTATGTGTGCTAATCTCTTAATGCGTTTAGCGCACATTTCTATTTGCTTAATGAATTGTTACCGAATACATTCATTTCCATTTTTGTTCCCGTATTCGTATTCGCATTCGCATTCATTGATTCATTTACCAAGCTCATTGCTGGGTCATTTGACAACGTTTGTCTTTTCACTTGCCTGTGGGGGGAAGACTCAAGCCTAAAGTTTTAGCATGATTTCGAAAATGGGTCAACGGTCAGCCCAATTAGACTGATTGGGACATGGTCAGTGTCACTTACGCTGTTTATGCTATACGTGTACTATATCATGGTTGTATACCAGATTTTCTATGTTGTATTGATATTATATAACAAATAACATTCTTGTAGCCCAATAAGATTACTTTTATCGTATTGGGTGTATATAATATAGCCACTATACTGAACGATATTTGCTGTTTTTAATAATATCTTAACCAACCTTACAGGATGTGTATTAGATTATGCTAATAATCGGACTACTATATAATATTTCTGTCTCAGGTTCGAACGAGTCTTATTTTAATTTTTGTATATTGATGTTTCTTGGATTGTTTTATAATTAAATAAAAAATAAATTTCTTTGGAAAATAGTTACTTAATTTATAAATACTAGCATGGGACTTTCTTTTCAGTTTTAAAGCTAAAAATTGTCCAAGTTGTATGACACCAACTATATACAAAAATTATTTTAAACGAATTGCGGAGGTCAACCCCAAAAATATTAAAAACTTTGTAAATTTAATAACTAAATTAAAAATAAGAGAATAGAATAAACAAACAGCCTGAAGGCCTTTGTTGCTCTGGCTATACTATTGTACTATAGAATTTAATTCTAAGCTACAATTAAATAAATAAATAAAAATTAATTTTAAACGACTCATCTGTGCGTATGATAGTATAACAATTTTAGAAGTATTATTTATTATGCCAATGGACATTAAATCAAGTATTTTTCCTTAGTGGCTTCCTGCTCCAGCTTCAGTTCAACATCACGGTCCACTAAACAGAGGCAGACCAATTATCCAGGCACACATATGACATGTATTCAGCGTATCCTTCATGTATCTGTATCTGTGTATCTTTTAACTGCAGCCGCAACATATCTATAAACAATAATTTTATTGCTACAAGGATGGGGTGATGTGAGCGATATGCAGCCATTGGTTACGGCATAAATTACAATCAAAATGAATTGATATGCGTGTTAATAAAGTCAGCAGAGGGATGTGGGTACGCGGAGGAAGAGAGTGAGGGGAAAAGTATGGTGTATAACAGACAGACGACTCTCGACACGCTGCTGAGGCAGACAGGAAGTCTGAAAGTTTGGCAGCAGGCACCACGAAATGGCGGCATTTCGATTTTACGCTTATATGATTTCTCGATTTTTGGCCAGGCAGAACAAAGAAGGATTCGCAACGAGAGAACGAGAGACAGAGACACTGAGAGAGATAGATGTAGAGAGGAAGAGAGGCAGGTATGAGTATGGTAGATTGGATGCTCTTAATTAATAAGCTCGGAAAGTTGTGTGTTTGTATGCTAAATATTTGCCAGGCATAAATTAAGAGTCCCTGTGCTCCACATACACACACACACACACACGCACACACTTTGATAGGTACAGTTGACACACCAATTCGATAAACAGGCAGATTGAAATATTTGATGATTGTATAATTGAACATAATGGCCGTGATGGCGGGGGGAGGCGAGGAAAGGTGAGGCAAGGCATTTACCATGTAATTCAATATTAATTAAATCATCAAATTGCATTTCTGCGAGCACAATAAATAAATTAAGCTACGGAAAAGACGCTACCACTTAATGCTGATTTTTGCAATCGATATTCGATATCCGTTCTCAGCACCAGACATAGGGTATATATGCTGTCGGCATAGAATGCTAATGCGTACCTCATTGTTTTAACTTAATATGCACGCATTTATATCAATGATGTTAATATAAACGTTATTTTTAGTTTTCTTTTAAAAGCATGGGAAAGTCATTTTTAGCAGTACTTCAGATCCAAATAATCATAATGTGCTAATGTTAATTATTTAGTTTTTTTCTATAAAATATATTCTGTTTTGCAGATATTAAATTAAGATTAAAATTTTAAAAATTTATTTTAAGAGATATTCTTGTCGATAGGTGAAAATTATAATATTCTTAATTCTATATACATAAGTCAAAGATGTGATATAAATCAAGACCTTTCATTTATCTTCTCTACAATATATCAATTATACTTCGTGATAACATTTACAGTCACATTATAGTCGTTCATTTATTTGGTTTTATTTCCTTCTTCAACTTCTTTATCCTCTGCCTACCTTTCGTATTATTGCAAGTTCAGCATTAAAAACAATTTGCGCAAAATTTTTTTGCGACGGTTGGTGCGGTCTGATACAACTATACTGTCGAAATATAAATGCAATTTATTATAAACATTTTTCAAAATATAAAAAAAGGGTAGAAAAAGGTGCATTTAATTGTAACCTCATTAAGTGCATTATTCGTCGTCACTGCGGCGCGTGCATTTCCCCATAGTGCTCATAGTTGAAAATCATCCAAAACGTAAACCCAACTTGAGTGCTAAATTGCAATCGCTATCAGTTTTTAGTTTTTTTTTTTTGTTTTTTGTCTGCGGTTCATTGACCGACACAGACGACCCCAGAATGCTGACACGAGCACTTCGTAACGGGCTATTGCTGCCTAGTTTCCCCTTTCCCTTCCATGCCCCTTGGTTTTGCAATCGCATCGCGTCTTTCTTCTAATCAGCAGAAATCAACAGGTCGCTCTCAGACACCTCGAGACAATCTTCTTCCCAGATGCAAGCACGGAGATTTGTTTGTTTTGTGAGCAAAGTTCGTTTCGTTCTATAACTCCCTGTTAATGATTGTTTATATTTATACATTTATTATGAGCAGGTTTCAGATGAATTCTAATGTTTATAGGACATGCTACTATTGTTTATGTTCCCACGCTTGTGCTACATTTTTATGGTGTCAACCGACTAGCTTATAGAATCCATAACAAATAAAAAAATATACTGACTCATTATTGTCGTCTCTAAACATGAATTCAATGTCAACACCATCTTTAACTTATCAAAATTTCAATACACGAAAAACTGAAAACAGGAATAATTGGTTTGTGATCGCTTTCACGTCTTTCAGATGACGTAAAACATAAAAGAAGAATTTATTTAAGGAATACCGGACTATCTCTGTTCTATTTTATAGAATCTGCCTAATCTTCTCTTGGTAATTAAAAACTATTAATATATCTGGAAAAGCTGAGACTTTTAAAGCTGTTTTATAAAAAACTCTTATCAAATTCTTTCGAGGAAAACTTGCATTTATCTCTGAAATGAAGTAAAGTAACCTTAGATGACTTTGAAATATCAGAAAAATTTGTATAATGCTTTAACATATTCTTATCAACCTTTTTCTATGAAAGCTTTCGTTAATTTTTCAAATATTTTCAAACACATTCTTCTTAAATTTTCTAGGAACATTGCAATTCAAAACTGTCATCTACCTATGTATGTTTACTTTTATGCTATATTATTGCCCAAGTATATGTATATGCTTTGAGTTGATACATAAGTGTTCTCATTACTCATCTACTTTTTGTGTTGGTTTTTTTTTTTTGGATGTCTTTTTATATAAACCCCAAAAACAGTGACAAAAAATTGTCAACTCAACAGAAAGTGGACCCCAAAAAAGAAAAATGAGAATCTCTATATAATTATAATATAAATATAAATATGAAGTATTGTAAATCTGAAAAGCAACAATAATGTAGATGCACCTGCTACTACCTGGTTTTTGGATTCGAGCTCAAGACGGGGTACTGCACAACCTTCTGCAGAAGGTTGACCCAAAAGTGGTTCTTAAAGTGAGCCAAAATAGAGCGCAAAACCTTTTTTAGGGCCACAATCAAACTCATGAAATTTGCAATCGGTGTTGGGAGAAGGAGAGGAAAGAGTTGGAGGTAGCGGCTGAGAGAAATCCTCATACGTTATAAGCTACGCACAGCCAATGAACCGTAGACGACTCCCCAAAAGTAGACTACACAAAAAGAGAGAGAAAAGCCGAAATGTGATTTAATTTATTATTACAAACGTTAAAAGGAGTCCAAGTCCGAAGACTTGGTCGATTTACGGCAGCGCATCAATAGTACTGTCCGGCCAAAAGGGGACTGGCAAATGAGTTCCATTTATATCATTGGTCATTACGGAAATTATGCGAGCTGTTTCCCCTTAGTCTGTCGACTGACTCGTTCAATGGAGGGAAAGCACGGAAGCGGTATAAAGCGATAAAGATACATGGCAAACGGATGCGGATATGTACGAGAATCGCCTCGAGAAGCGACACTGCACTAGACAGTTCAGTTCAGTCCAGTTGATCCCGGTCCAGTTCATTGGACAGAGTGTGGTGCGGGCGGACGGGAAAGACGTCGTAAAAAACAGCACAGCGGCCCATCAATAAAAATGCAAGACAATGGCACACTGAATTGGGGGCGCAAAAGTACAAAAAAATAAGAAACAGCAAGGAAAGATTATCTTTGGCACTCTGAACATTTGATACCCTTCCAAAGTCCTGAATTTTATTTAAAAAAAAAATGTTTATATAGGAGTATTAAGTAACTATTTCTGAAGCTGTAAGCAAAATTTTAATTGATAAAAATAAACGGGAATACAGATTCGTATACATACGTCATCATGCACAGAGGCTATAAGACAATACCAAATACACAATCTGTGGGTTTAGCGATATATCTAAAAATAATTCAAGTTTTTCACATTAAAGGTTGATCTGTGACCGATCTTTTGTTTTTCTGGTCAATTGTTTGCTTAATGGGATCTACGATGATTTCTCTAATGCGTTACATATTTCGTTGCAACTGTCAATACCCTTTGTAAGGGTATTAAGAGAGAAAGCACGTCAGCCATAAGCATGAGCAAAATGGGCACAAGTGAGTTTATTTTGAATGGTTTTATGGTTCGCTCCGGTTGCTCGTACAAGATGCCAGTGGGAGATACTAGGTGGGCGGTAAGGGAGTGACTGGATTATCATGCTTCTGTCTGTTATTTTCGATTTAAAGTTTAGATTGCAACTGATATACGAATTTTATATGATAGTTATTGAACTGTTCTACAACTGTCATATGCATATTTCGTGAATGTGCCTTACACTTTGCACTATTCCATTGACATGTTAGATTTGATCTGTTATACAAACTGTTATACATCATCAAACATAAAGTCCCACGATTCAACCTTATAACTTGTCTTGTTTTACATATGTACACACGTGCGTTTCAGTCGACATGCATCTTTATGGTGAAACGTGTGACTTATTTATTTATTTAATAACTCTGTAGAAACAGAATAATTAAAATTTAAAGTTCGCTAAAAACATTATAGAAGTGTTACTTAACAAGTTTGGTAGCACATTGTAAACATCGAGTAGTAACAAACGCTTATGAACTGTTATACGAGGTTTGTAATAAATTGCCAAGGACGCTCAAACTTTGAGCTATTGAAGTTTTTCAAAGCATACAAATGCGTCCCCGTCACTTCCTCCCCCAACATACAGACTATAGAATATCCCATCACATACGTCAATGATTGATAAGCGATGGAAAAAGTTTTTGGCACTTGTCCTTTAGCGCGATAAATTTACCATTTTACTTTTTGCTTTTCATGCTGCCAAAATGAGATTTACGAGCATATTTTGCACAAAACTTTTACGCCGGACAGAACAAGGCGGCAACTAATGAACTAATGAGCTTTCGAAGCGCCACTTTGTTGCAACATCCAAAGGGTAGCTTCATTAGCCTAATGAGTGCCTGACCAGGACTTGAATCGGGAGTTGTAGCAGCCTGAAGAATGACGAGGCAAATGAGTAACAAACGATTTACGGTTTAAGGTTAAAGTTAAATACGTAAAAGAAAATTCCTCACACTCCCCAAGCGAAATGTCGTTGCTACGTGTGTGGCATGCAAACAGCAGAATGACATAGAAAACAGGAAGGAAGCCCCCAATCATGGGATTACATGTGTGAACTATCGATTGAATTAAGACAAAACGCATTGAGAAGTGGTTCAGTGGAGGGCGGGGAATGTGAAGTGCGAGTGTATGGTAGGCGGAGTGTAGCAGCCACTTAAGCGTGTCCACTTGAGGCATAAAAAAAGAGAATTCGCAACAACCCCAGATCCCGAACCTCATCAAAGTCATCGACGGCTACGTCAACACGTCACACTGCAGGCATAAAAACAGTACGCAGCATAATCAGGCTGTGTGTGTGACACTGTGTGTGTGGATAATAAACGTTGACAACTTACCCAGTCACCCCCGAGTCCCTCTGCCATCTATTGCCAACGCCCGTTGGCACTGATTATGCCCCCGCCATGTGGATCGAACTGGACCCTGAGCTCATGCCAATTGTCATTGCCACTTTTGCCGTGACTATAAATTCCATCTTTTCTTTCTTTCCTTTTTGACGAGATGCGTGAATTCCCTGAAGCAACCACTTGAGCCACTCTTCAGCCCACGGCCAGGGCTTGTCAGCCCAACGATTTGCATTAGAATTCAATAATTATTGTTTAATATGCTCTTGAACCCAGCCTAAAGATTGTCGCAGATCTCAAGTTGAATCTGCCTTCAGCTAGAATTTAGCTTAAAAGGTAGCTTGCAGCTTAAGGATTTAAAGTTAAAGTAACTAATGAATATTTGCCACAGAATTTTGTGCTTTACATATCTATCTCTTTAACAGGTCGGCTATTAACTTTCCAAATCTGATTTATAGTTTTAAAAAGTCATTTAGACAGTAATTATTTTGATTGATATAGGACAGGAATGCCTTTTATATGTATACCTTGGTTTACAAAAATAAGTTAATACTTTAAAGAACACTAGATCTTAAAAGTCTTACAAATCCTCTTTCCATAATATAACTTTGTAGTTATATGACTCTCGATTATGTGTTTATTTTATTGTCTATTTAATATCTTAACTTTGTTCCCAAATTGTGGAATTCGAATTAGAATCAGAAAATGTTAAATCTTGTTTTGTATATATCTCTTAACTAAAGTCTACATCAGCTATGTAGCTCTCCTAATATTTAATTATGTATCAAAAAAGGATCATATTTCAAATTTATATCCCATCTTTAAATAATGACATAATGTCCAAACTATTGAAGTTAGTCATTTTTATTTAAGCCCGACTGAAGCCAACAAACCAAATTGTTTGTTTATTCTTTATGGAGCTTCTGGATCGTTGCATGCGCTGCTTTCATGTCAAAAGAAAAAAAATGTAATTCGACACTTCCTGCTAGCTCCAGAGCGACAAGAAAATAAATAATAAAAGAAATCAAATTAAAATGGCCACTTGATGGTCAATCATTGCAAAGACATTCATTTGTATATATGTAAAAAACAAATTCGTCAAATAATACTTGCGCAACTTCATCGCGTTATCGCTGGTCGCCGTTCTTCGGCGTCCGTTCTCCATTCTGCGGTCTCCGTTCTCCATTACATAAAGACAAGCCGATGCCCATGGAGTTGGTGTTCTCTGGAAGGCAGGAAATTCACATAGCGCGTACAAACAACATAAAACTCAAGAAGAAACTATTGGTTATTTTTAAAAAGCCGAAGATGTAATACTCTATTAAATATTGCAATTTGAAGTATCCTAGTTTTTATATGTATGGAATTATAACTTTTCGTATTGTACTCTCTGCTTTTAAACGAATGTACACCAGTTATAGTATATAAATAGAAATCTAACTTTACATCTTGTCTACTTCGATTATGTTTGTAACATAGTTAATGATAAATATCTCCCGGAGGAGTTTTAAGATCTAACAAAAATTTAAGAGAATCTTCTATGTTGTATAATATATAATTATGCGACTTTCAACTTAGTTTAAAATGAAAAAGAAATATTTATCTAAAGATTTATTTTAGTCAGATCATTAAAACTCGAATCTTTACATCTTATTATAATAAACCGGTTTTCTTTAAAGCTCAATCCCTTTATAAGGGTAAAAACACTGAATCAAAAGAAAACCCAACGCAAAATATCAATTTAGCCAGCTGGTGAGGAACAGAAAAAATAAACAAATTAAAAATTCGGTTGTGCATATTAAACTTAAAATTTTTATTAATGAAGCCGAATAGGGAACTCAACTCAACTTCGAAGACCACTTCACCGAATTACGCCCCCGATCGGGAGCTGTTTATAAACAGAGACTCCGAAACGCTAAAGATCTCTTGTTCCTCAAGCATCTGGCAAGTGGCAGTCTCTTTGATTCGATTTGTTTGTTGACACAGTTTTGGACTCTCCACTTGGATTTGGTCTCGACTGGGCCTGGAGGATGCTAAATGTTGTTCGGATGACGTTTCATTTGTTTATTTTCAAAGTATCGAGTTTTGCAACTGTTGTTGGTGGTCGGCTTTATCATGCCGACAGACCACACAGACCAAATAATTCCATTGAAACCTCTAGCCCTTATCAATACTAAGAAATTATATTCAATACGACAGGGTAAGTACTTGTATGCAGGTGGCACTTTTAAAAAGCTCCTATCTCTCCTAAACTATTCAAAGTCAGACTAAGCAATAAGTGTTTCATAAAGCTGTCAATTAAACGTTTTTAAAGTAAACTTTTTAGCTTAAATAAGTAGTCTGATAGTCTAGGATTTTATCTGATATTTTGTTCATCGCAAAATAGTAGTTGCGCATGGAAAATCTGTGAATTCTCCACACAAACATTTTTGCTTAGTTTCAAAACTCCTCCATTTCGTTTAAGGAAACTGTACTTTTATAGCATTAACATGAAGCTTGTCGATCAAATCATCTTCATAGGGACATAAGGCAAGTTTCAATAATGTAAGATATTAGTTTAAACCGTTTCTAAGTATCAATAGCTAGCCAAGGGACGGAAATATAATATAATAATATAGTAAGTTTGCTTTTTTATAAATCATAGTAGCAAATGCTAGTTCAGATTAAGATTTTTAAATTAAAAATAACTATAATTTTGTATAATAAACTGTACAAGATAGCTAATTTTTTGTGATTTTAAAATTAAAACTTAAACTAAACGGCTCTCGATGATTGTACTATGATATAAGTACAGTACATGGCTCCCATTAACCAAATGAATACCACAATTTGTTAAAAATGAAGCCTGTCAGATGTAGTAGCAGCCTTAATGGGTTTATCTGAAAACTTTTATGACCGATTATGGTTTTATGAGACATTGAACAATCGGCCTTCGGACTTGATCCAAAGTAGACTTAAAAGACAATACCCACAGGATCTGCATTCCAGAATTCTGTCTTAAAACAGTTAAAATGGATATAAGTATGTCGTGTTTCTATTGTACCGAGTTGTATTTTTCGTTATTTTGTTAGTCATTTCAATTATTATTTTTGATTTTTTTTTATTTTGGTTTTGTGTTTCGCACTATTTTGTTAGTCGTTTTGTATAATTTTGAATTAAAAAAGTTTAACCTGCCGTGAGGTTAACAATACACTAACTAACTACACATAAACAAACTTAAAAAATTTAATTATTTTTAATAGAACAAAAAAGGTAAAGTGATAAGTAAGTGTAGCATACTTTTGAGCATGATAATGAGTATACGAACTTTGCCAAAGTTATCCAGATCAACTACTGCTGTTTGGAAAGATCTTTGATAGATTCAATGTGTTTTAGTATTAAGAAAAACAGCTTTGATTTTATTTTGTATTTTATTTTATGCATTTATTACTATTTTAATTATGCACACTTAAAAGCTATTCACAATTTTTCGTATCGTATTCTTTAAACTTTAAATCTAAAGACAGACAGCGATTGAATTAGTTTATAATTTATACAATTTATTTTTTGTATTTACAATAATATATTTTATTTTGTTGCTGATCTCATTAAGTTTATAGGACTTGTATTTAGTTTTTAGTTGCAGTTTCGAGTGTCGAGTGTTGTGTTTAAAACATAATACAACCTTTGTTTAGTGGATTAGGATGTGGAAACCAAATGAAAGCGAAACATGCTATACAACTATTATGTATAACCCCCATATATGAACATATTAAGGGGTATATGCTTTGTCGTTTTGTTTTGTTTTTTTTAATGATATCTCTCGCTTAATACTAGAAAAACTAAAGCTAGAACTAATCAACAAATAAGCGTGTGTTACTAACTCGTAATTTGTAATACAATGTTGCTATCAATCGACTGTTCGATCGATCGATTTATCATTAATCAGTAGCTGAAATAAAAAAGAATATTTAATGTTTGATTTACATATTAATCAATATAATAGACCTAAGTGTTTCGGGGTGTGCGATTTCTTTATGAAATGATGATAATTATTCAGCCAAAGTACGATTCGAATCGAGTCGATAACTTAACAAGAACTTACAAAATTAGTTGAAAATTTATTGTCAAAAATCGAAAGTTAAATATATTTTTTAATGAAATTTATGTTTTATAAATGCTCGAAAATACCTTTAGCAGTTATAAAGTGATAAAGAGATGTATCTGAAGTAATCCTCAATTGAATTTAAAGTTAGATAATGTTATTGGAGTGTTAAGATAATTACCAGTATTTGCCAAACATAAATTTCGAAATAAATTATGATTATGATTAATAAATTATTTGTAATAATAAACTGATGCAGCTGGATCTTTTTAGGATTTATGACATAATTGTGTGGTTGTTAAGACATTTAAAAACGTTTAAAAAAAACATCGGAAAAACAATACAAAAATAATCTGTAAAATGTGGAAGACTTTCAGATAGTTTTAGATTTTTGTATATGCTTAGCAACTCCAAAGAGCTTGAAATAAACCCTAGGTATATTCAGTGGAATTCATTTGGGAATTACTTCAGCTAGACCAACTTCAATTTACTTAGTTGACCACCTGCTGAGGTGGCCACTGCGGATGTGGATGCGTATGTGGATGCGAATGCGAGTGCGAATGCGAATGGGTATGTGAATGCGAGGCACGATGTTGCTGCTGCTGCTGTGGTTGCAACTGTGATTGCAACTGATGCGAGTTAGTTGAGGTGGAAGCTGTTGAGGCCGCCGCCAGTTGGCGTCATAGATAAAACTCCGGTGAACTTTGACTATCCGCACCCGCGGCTGCCGTTCTCTGCTGTTGGAGCCGTTGCATGAGACTGTCTCGCTCCTGACAGACACGTGAATACTCCAACTTGAGTCTTTGCATATCCTGAACGAGCTGACGATTGGCCTTCTCCAGTTCGTGTCTCTGATGCAAACGCTTAGAGCGACAGTTTTGTGCATAGCCACGGTTTTTGAGAGTGCGACGTTTCTGCTTCAGACGCACTACCTCCTCCCGTGGACAACCGTGGAGTCGTTTGTTAAGTTCCCGAACTGTCAGTGTGGTCAGCATGTCGTCATTGATGCAATCCTCCAGCGTGGCATTACTATATGCACCGGAACACGTGTGCGGCGAGTTATTTGAGCTGCGTGAGGAACTGGCTGAGAGCGGGCGACAAGGTTGCAGCACAGAGCGCACACAGCCACGTGAATTGGAGCCACTGCTGGCGCCGCTACTGCTGCCGGCGGATGGGAACTGTGGTCCGCATGAGGATACAAGTGGGTGCATGGAGCTACTGGGTCCCGAACCAGGTCCAGGACTGCCCGCGTAGGAGTTTGTGGAGTTTGAATGCATGTTGATGGGCAACGCATGCTCTAGACTGTGGAAATGATGATGATGCGATGGATGTTGGGCCTGGGCCATGTGACGCGCCTGTGCGTGGTGATGGTGGCTCTGCATCAGCGGATGTCCGTGATGATGATGTGCAGCAGCCGCAGCCGCGTGCATGGCATATTCTCGCTGACGTTCCCACTCCTCAGCCTCCTCTTGCGAGCCAGGACAGGCCAGCGGACGCAGATCCAGCGGCTGTTGCTCGGCACGCATCGAATTTGGCAACCACATCATCTCCTGGCTAAGACCGACAGCAGCCACATTGGCAGAAGGATTAGCGCGCCCGGCATGATAATGATGGGCATAGGCCTGACTGGGGCAGCTGCTGCTGCCCGTGGGTGAGCCCACAACAGGCGGCGTCTCTGGCGGTGTAGAAGGTACGCCGCCAGGCACAGCTGAGGCGGCAACAGCAGCGGCTGCCACAGCTACAGCAGCAGCTGACGAGGAGGATGTGTTCACCAGCACAGCTTGTCCGCCCATTGGACCGCCCACATAGCCCTCGGGCGGTGGGCTCAACGGCTGGAGTCGTCGCTCATCCATGTGCCATTGGTGACCCGAAAAGGAGCGCAACTTAATATGCGAAACGGAGGCTAGTTGGGAAACATCACCGGCGGTCGCTTCCGGTACGGCAATAGGCAGTGGGAGTGGCATCGGTTCCGGCTCATCATCCGCTGGAGGCTCTCCAGCGTGCACCGTCGTCCATTTCACCGGCTGTGGTGGACTGTGATCCTCCCGCTTAACATGCCCAATGGCGGCAACAGCCACCGGAGTCAGGGTGGTCACTGAGTTTCCGGCAACGCCAACTCCCAAATGATCCAAATTAAAATCCTGCACATATGTGTCGGCAATGGTGGGATCTTCCATTTTCATTGAATCGCCGGTTCACATGCAACTCAATTCTCAAGCGTCGTTTGGGTAGAGGGGGGGTTCTTAACAGTGATCGGGGAGGGGATATTTTATTTTATGCACTACTAGCACTAAGCAATGATCGATTTTCAATTTTTAATTTTCTATTGCAGTTTGGTTACACTTTTATAATGGTCACACTTCACTTGGCCTTTTTATTTTGTAGCTTTTCTTTCTCGAGCTTTTAATTTTAAAATTTTAAACAATTTTTAACTTGTTTTTTCAAATCTCTTTTATTTGGTGAAATTGGCGCGGCCGCGTCGTTTTTTGCCGCTCGCTGCGTCCAGTTTCAAAGAGTTAACGGTGGCGACTGAGTCTGAGTCTGGCTGAATGGATGACTGAAGGGTGGCCCTGACGGCAGAATGGCTTCGACGCGCGCATCGCCTCAATTTTATTCATATAAGCTCACACGTATGTACAGTGTACACATGTATAAGTGTTTGCTAACGGCAACAATAAGCAAAGAGCACTGTTGATGACGACAACAACAGCCACTCCATACGTTGGCATCTCGCACGCCATTCGCTGTTGAGCTCCTCCTGGAATTGCAAAAGCTTGGCTCTTTTACACTTTGAATGCCAACAACAACCATTAGCTGAGAGCACTGGGCACCCTTTTCGCCGATAACATTATTCGTTGTTGTTGCCGCTCTCGTTGCGCAAAGCAAATGGGAAAGCTTCTCATCTTATGCACAGTGTGACTAAAAGAGCTGCCCTCGGTCTACTGTACGAGTATACGAAATGAAATTCTAACAATATTTTATTGATATGGGAACATAACAGTCAGAAGGAAAATTTTTTAGTATGGAATATTGGATATATACACTAAATGTGCATACTTTTGTTGCACAAAATTTAAATATTAGGAACTATTAACTTAAAGTAAGGAAGAGAATTTTAGTTAATATGCTTTTTTTAGAAAATATCGAATTCACCTTTTAGTGTAATTCGAACCGCATCAGGCAGCTAATACCTTTTATTAAACAATTTAAATGTTCGATATTAAAAACAATATGTACTATTAGGAATTAAATTTATTTTATTCTTTTTGGAAAAAACTACCTTCGATCCACTGTGCAGGAACTTATGAGCGTGAACACATAGAAAGCTTTGTTTTGCTCTCCCTGCAACTTCGGCTATGTTCGCTTTCAGTTTTTTGCTGTCGGCTTGTTGTTGTTGTCATCATCGTCTGCTTTACTTTTGGTGGTGGTTATTGCTCTTGCTGTTCTTGAAGTAGGCGTTTTGAATTGCCATGGAGCGCATAAATATGACACACATACATAGACAAAAGCAAGCAAAGCGCGACAGAGACTCACACAGACAAGCGCACCTTATGCTGTCACGGCTCCGCCCACTTGCTGCTGACCATGGAGTATATGTGTGTATGTTTGTAGTGTCGTGTGTATGTGTGTCTGCATATTTATGAGAAACTACCACAGAAATTCCTACATAGTCCGGCTTTCCAGTTGCTCGCAAACGTTTGGTTGGCGCTTGCATTGGAAGCGCAGTGCTCGGATGGAGCAGAGAGTATTGCTAGCATCCTGTGGGGCATCCATTGTTCCATTTTCCAGTGCATAAGTCAATGGGAGATACTTTAGTGCTGATAAGTCGCTCGATTTGTTTTGCTTGTACATATATGTACATATATAGAGCTCCCACACACACACACTGATACATCTATGTCTGTATGTATTAGCGTGTTTGCTTTGGCTTGGATTGTGTAAAGGATTTCGTACTGGACTGCACAGGTGCATGCTGCTGAGGCAGCAAAAAATGTTAGTCCCTCCCTTCGAGTTGGACTCGGTATTGGACATGGGTGTTGAGAGTTTTCTTGTTTTATTTTAATTTGATATTTTTCCTGTGCAAATGTTTTGGCTGTCGGGACCAAACAGATACTGTTAGATTCTGTTATGTAATATTGTTGTGAGATATTCAAACTGTAAGGGGGTGTGTGTTTTATTGCCACATCTTGTGCAACAAGTTTTTTTATTCGAAGTTGGGGCATAGGCTATAGGGACACACCAAATGTGGGCTAAAGATTGAATATTGATAAAAAGAAGGGAAAGAAAGTTTAGCTTATTTTGCTTAAAGTTGACTCAAATTTGGTCAGTTAACTTTAGGTCAAATTTTTTTTGTTTTTAGTATTCAGTAGCCTTTAGACAAAAAAAATCCTAGTTCACTTGGCATATAATTTATACAATTTTTTCCTTATTTTATCTTTATACCCTTGCAAGGATATTGTACTTTTGTCACGAAATATGTTACGTTTCAATTGAGTCGTGGAAAATCCCTAAATTATAAATATTCTTGATCAGGAAGATGACCTCAGATGGAATTGCTACAGATTTCGGATCACTATATTTATTGCATACCTGCCATAGGAATCATCTTTTAATATAAAACACTCATTTATTTTAATTACTTATAATTTGCATTTTTAATTTTTTTCCATAGTCAGCTGATATCTACATATATTAGTTTTAACAACAATTTTAATATGTTGGAATGTTTAATGTTTGTCTCGATCTGTCATATATACAAATAATGTCATTTATTTTATTATTTGTTATTAATTATTCTTACACTTTTAAAAACTCAATATTCGAACTTTACGAAGTTTCTATTCAGTAAAATTGATGCACAAAATAACCATATTTTCCGAACTCCAGGTTCCAAAAGTGTGGCTCTAGGATAATGTCGGATGTGTCTGATGTGTTGAATGAAATTCTAAAAAATTATTAAAAAGAAAGATATTTTTAAAATTAAAAACAAGTCTCTTCGCAGAACCTTTTCCAAGTAATTATTCGTCATCTAAGTTCTGTAATATTAAAAAATAAAAAGGTAAGTTTTGGTGTCTAAGAATTAAAGTCAAAACTAACTTATCAGTTAAGATCACTCTTTTATAGATATTTTAAAACATTTTGAAATTTTAAAGAGTTTCAGCCATGTCTAAAAGACTGCTTGTGATTATTTTAGTAACTTCATTTAACTAACCGACTTGTACCCTACTTATGGCAACCCACAAAAACTGACCACAAAATCTATTTGTGGCTGTTGTTTTTCGTATTGGTTTTACCCTTAGAAGGAAACCCCGTCCCCAAACGTTCCGCAACGTTTCTATCATCGCAGCAGCCTGAGCCGTAATAGACGGGGACCAATGTGGCATTTACCGCCAGCAGGAAACATAAAACAAAATCAAATCAACTGCCGCCTCGCTAAATTCTCGTACGGTTCTAAACCCCCAATGGGACAGATCCTTTGGCTAGGATTGCTGTGCCATTGAAGCTTGTCAAAATTAAATTGAACACAATCGAATTATTCTCCAGTGCATGCTCCATTTGTTTTTTTGTTTGGTTTTTTTATACCCTACACCCTATACTGAGTAAAATGGTAAACAAGGTATCTATAAGTCCGATAATATAACATGTGGATAATAGCATTTTGATATGTTATAACAATATAATCTTAAGTTAGTTGTTCGATATATACATGAGAGTGGAAAAATAAATATAAAACACATAATTTCATGTTAGATTTCAGTAGAAAAGTGTGGAAAGTATATATTCACCTACAAACATAACAGAATGTCAATTTGAAGTTTATTAAAAATTAATATATCTTAATTTAATATGTTAATATAAAATCTATTTAAATTAAATATATTCAAATTACATTTTCGTTTACAGCTCTATACTAAACGTTAAATCTTAAAACAAAATAGTTAAATCAAAATAGTTAATTTAATTAGCATTTTATTTGTATTTAATAATTAATAATTAACGAATAGAACACACAGATGTTATTTTAAACCTAAAGAATATATTTTTTAGACCACTTTCACAAACAACAGGGTATGGCTTGGTTGCATACTCTGAACTATAGTTTTCTTGCGTATTTTTTTATCATTTCGTCGGCCCCATTTGGAAAGACTCGAGACTATGACTAGATAGCTGTGATTTAACCGATGAGATTTCCGTGTGGCTGGACGAGAGTCAACATTGCCACAGAGTGGAGCAAGTGGAGCACTTAGGCATATTAAAAAGGGTTAAAGGTGTGCAAATATTTGCCAGCGGCCAATTAATATATTGTAATAATCAACGCAGTGAAAAGGAGAATGGGTATTAGCCATGGGCACGAGGCCAACTCGTCAGACAGGTGGCGGTAGGACACGTGTTGGAGGCGGGGCTGAAATGGGATGCTCTATACTATTTACATTTTGCCCTCATGCATAAAAGTATGAAATGGTTTTTCTCATTTACAACTAATTCGTAGCTCAAGTGCCTCGACTCTTGTTTGTTGACTTGTCGTGGATTTTGTTAGTCTTATAAATGTACATCTGTGTGTATGCGCGTGTGTGCCTCTGTATATGTGTGTATATTCCTTCCATTGTCAACCGCTATATCCAGTCAAATATTTGCATGACGAGTCCTTTTCAATTGCATTTCAATTGATTCCCGCATATTACATGAATGTTTATTACGCCGGATTAGGCAGCATTAAAAGCGCATAGTTGTCCTCGCATGTCGACGTCTTCAGTCTGCCATGTGATCTGATTGATTGTCAGCCAGTCAACCAGTATTCCTCGCACACTCCACGCAATCTTTTCTCCTCTCCCTTTAGCTCTTCTACCCTATCATCGCTTCGTCTCCTGGAGTGCACTTTAAACATGAAGTATATCGTGTTTTATCACAAATAATTTCTGGTAAATCAACAGAAACTCGATGCCAACGTTGACATCATCTAAAGAAAAATTTACATACACTGTCTAAGCCCCGAACACCCCCGCGTCTAAATTTCCATACGAGTGCAGCCAGCGGGTTGCCCCTGTGTGCTAGGCAATGAAATTGTGCACTCGACGGGCGGGTTTAATGACATGTGAGGGATGCGACGGTGTAGGGAATTGATTTTGACAGGCAACTGTTCGATTGGTAACATTATAACTGTTATACTTGTGAGCTACTCAAGTCCTCGACACATTTGTTGAATGCTCCTAAAAAGAGAAACTGTTATATTCGAGCTCAGTTACTTGTATTGTTTTACCACAAATGTGGCTACTGTTACTGTCTTATCCTTACTACCACAAATATTATACATATCTCAAGAAATATTTATTTTTGGAAACTGATATACAAACCTTCAGTAACTTTAATGTTATCTACTCTTAACATTAGCAATTCTTGGTACCTTATACGTACTCAATGGAGCGCCATATTTGGTATAAAGACTTTCTATATTTGCAGGCAAATCGAATTTATTTAAAATTTTGTATGCTACGCTCCCTTCGCCCACAAATTGATGAAAATAAATAAGAAGACCAATTTTTAGGCTACAGACTTGGTATTTGGTAAGCAGTTGTAGGTCTGACACCTTGGTTTAATCAACGATAACTTTGTTGAAAACAAATCGAGCTAATATTTCGTACTTCTGGTAATCGGTAAAAGATAACGGTTAAGTATTGTGCCTAGTTCACTTATTATAAGGGATAATAGATAATAATAAATAAATAAAATAAGAATCGGAAAATAACAATTTTGTATAAGAACTTATTTACACAATTAAATTACCAATTGATTGCTCCTATAAAATTTAATATGTAAAACTCCGATTTTTTTCTTTATTCTGTATTTATAACTCAATTCTATCTTAATCCGCAATGATTTCTTCGGCACGCACATAAATGCCGGTCCAAGGAGCTACTGAAATATATGTATTTTCCAGCCATTTATCAAACCTCCATAACGACGAGGCGATGGTCCTTGTGCCAATGCCTGGCCTGTGTCTGTGCTAACCGGGGCCATAACGAGCCACCATTTATACAGTTTACACCTTCGCCTCTGGGCAGAAGAAGATGCTCGGAGCCGGGTTACTGCGACGCCAACGGAAGTCAACACATTGACAGCAAATATTTCAATTATTTTAGCCAGGTCTTTATTTATGGGAAATTTAACAAAGATTCAGGGGTTCCATTGACCCCTAACGGGCTGACTTTGTATTGTTTACAAATCGCTGCCCATTATTTATTGTCCTTCTTGTTGTGGCTTTGCTGCCAATGAGTGAATGATATACTACGCTCTCTGATAACCAACGACATTGGCTGATGTATGCTCAGCATAGAGAGGGAAAGGGAGAGAGATGGAAAGAGGGAGAGGGTATGGGTAGTCGGAGGGTTGCCCAGTTGTTATAGAACTCATTAGGAAACAATTACAAAAGCTGGCACGCTCTCCGTTTAGCGTTGCCCTCAAATGTCACCCTTCTCTGTGAGTATATTTGTGCTCGGTGAAAGGTCAGGTACGGCATGTCAAATGCCAAGAGTTGACTGACAGTTGACAGCTGGGTGACGCCCACAAATGTGGCTATTCGATAATATAGTTAATGTTTGAGTGTGAAATTATTGATGGGGTGCAAGTCCACATAAAATATTATTATCTGGCTAGAAAATAAATTAACTTGTTGTATTTTCTAATTAGTACGGCAATCGTTATATTCTGTTATATTTTTGAGAAGTTTTCGGAATCTTTACTTTATAATTTTTGATAATCACCATCCATATCACTATAATATGTAACAAGGTCGAACTATGGCAACCAAATAGATATAGCATTTTGTTCTTCAATAGTTCTTACAAAAATATATATAGTTTTGGAATGCTCATAACTAGGCACTTTCTTTTTTATGCTAGATGCAACATATGTTGTAAAAAACAGCTTGGCTATTTAGACACCCTTTGCCCCCTGTACTGAAACACAAATAAATTTGGTTCGCAAACCATAAATTATACACAGTTCAGCCTTTGGCTCACACACGTGTTACTTGAACTGAACTAATAACGGGACAGTGTCCATGTCTCCCCCAAATGTGGGCTCTGTACATATACATACGTATATGAACATCGCATATGTATATGTTAGCTGTCTTTCTTCTTTTTATTTTTTTTGGTGCTACTGTCCCCATAAATATTTGCGCAATAAATTTTTTAATCTTGTCGCTTTAATCGCACGAATGACACTGCCTTTTATACGCACACATCGAGATTATGTTCGGACCGAGCAGGGACCCCTTGGCACTGAAATCAATTTCACTATCGTTTGACCAAAATAAGGGTATAGAAGGGGGCTGTGGGGGTGGGTTAACTTTTTTATTGTTTGTTTGTGAGACGACGGCAGCTTCCTGTGCCAACGAATTCAATAAAAAATATCAAACATATTTGTAACGGTCAAACAGTGAGTGCAATAGAGAGATATCGATAGAGAGACAGGGATAGAGTGATGAGAGCAGCAGGGCTGCATTTAATGCGTTGTCCAACACTCAATTACCATAACGGCAAATCACAGCTATTTTCCATACCCCTCTAACACCAACACACATTTTGCATATAAAACACATAAAACGAACATGTCCAAGAAGTCCTCGCCTTGGATCCTTGACCGGAACAAATTTCCATGTGGGCTCGTTTCCTCATTTGATTTGCTCCTCCCTCTCGCTGACTGGATATTGTTGTTGTTATTGCCTTAAGGCAGTTACCATTTTGGTTTTGTCCCGACTCGCAAATGTGTGGCACATTAAATTTTATAACAGACCTAAAGCTCATGGGCTAACCTCAAAATGTTTGATGTTCTAACCTCAAATGGGTAGTAACGTTATGATTAATTGCGTTAGAATGACGATTAACCAAGTCGCCTGTGTTTAACTGGACTTTTTTCTATCTATTGAGGATACAACTTTTTAGGGGCATTAACTAAGAGCTCATCTCACAATAAATAGCTAATATTGTAAATTCTGTGCGTTTTTAATTTAACTTGCAATAAAAGCAGAGAGAATTATTAGTTCTCTGCAAATAAAGTTGAATATTAAAGTTCCTTGTATTTAATTGACGTTTCTTCTGCTTAAGTAGTGTGTAAAACTTCAGAGAACAACATAGGGCTCATGACATTTATAAGACAGTGAGTGAGAGAGAGAGAGAGAGAGATTACATCTTAGTCGAAAATAAAACCGAGCTGTTCCATATCCTTGTAAACACCAGTAGTGGCACACTGATTCTGCAACATGTCCATCCAAAGCGTATAGGAATAATCGTCATGCAAACCTCCATATCTACCAGGTGAGACAGATAGTTTAGCACAGTCTTAGCTAATCTTAATTGTTGAAAATCAATCTCAACTCACCTCTTGGGTAGATTCTCCGGGTTGATATATTTGTGCAGGGAGGTCATATCACTGCCATGTATATAAAGTCGCTCCCGCATAGTGGTATTGAGAAAGGGCTTAAAAATCTTAAAGGCTGCATTAAAAAGCCAGTTCTGATTGACAATATGCAGGGCGGCTGTCCGAATGGGCATGGAAGTCTGCGAAGAGAGGAATTAACATTCTGAACAAGTTTACCATTAAATAGAGGTGCGAGCAGACATACCACCAGTAGAGCAATCATCTTTTGTGCTACACTGGGACTTAGATGCAGTAAATGCTCCAAACCTAAATCTTTAAGATCGAAAATGGCCACACCGCCCACTATCTGTGAGATAGGCTCTAATGACCCAAGTTCCTGGAGCACGATGGTTGCCTTAAAAATATCATCCACGGTAACACGGTTCGGTCTCCAGATTCCAAAGCGATAGATCAGTATACGATGTCCATGCTGATCACGATATGGCGTCAATGTCATTATACTCTCATCACCTACATGCCGTAGATCAATGGGGCGAACCTTTTCGTAGTAATTTTTGTTTTCTTCACGGAATTTATAATAGCTACACAGCTGTCGAAAAAATAATAAATACAAGTAAAACCTCTAAAAAAGACGAACTCTTAAATAATCCCACCAATTTGTAGCTGTTATCAATCTTCCAATAGCGGGCGCGAAGGAACTTTTCCAAATATTTATCATCATTGCGATGTGGCTGGCACTTTTTGTGTTCTAAAGAATAATTTAAGTTTAAGTGTATTAAGTAGATTTTACTCTGCACTTACCCAAAATATATTTGCGGAACTCTTCAATAGTCTCCTGTTTGGTCTTTGGGCATTCTCCCTGATCTTGCGCTATAAGACGTATGTTATCGGGTATTTCCTCCTCAGTGATGTTCAATTTGTGCTCAATAGCCGGCATTGTGTGACTATTGCTCAGTGCAGCTGTGGCCTTTGATGGAAAGAGGGGAGTTTTACATGAGAAAGCAAATTAATTGCGACAAAAGTCGCAAGCAACAATGTTGCAAAGCTCTACTAGTAACATTGCAGACCTTAGCAGCATTGTTGCTAGCACTTATGCTCGAAATTGGTGAAGATCTCGTGGTTGTTAAAAACGAACCACGTTGAACGGCAGAACTTTTTTTAAATATTTGTTTGTATATATGTTAAAGGTCTACTCAGAGTTGCCAAATAAATTTTAACATTTACATTATTATAAAATAAGAAATTACATTAACAAAGGTTTTTAAATTAAAAGTATATAATTAGAACTTAAAATATAAAAAAAATTGGGACGGATGCTAAATTAAAAAAAAAAATAATTTTTTAACCACCAACAGAAAAACTATCTATACTTATGTTTTTATAATTGTAACTTCATTGTTTTTATTTTCAAAACGCAGCCTAATTTGGTAAACTTTCCTTAAATTTGAGAGTTTGTCGTGTGTTGTATTAAGAAGTGAAAATTGGATTTTGTAGTTAAAAATCATTTAGTTAATTAAATTTAAATTCAATTTTTAATTGTATTATACAAATAATTCAGACCACTTTTGTCAATAATTGCAATGATAATTTCTTTTAAATATATTTGTTCTTCAAGTAATTTTAGTCGTCAAAATTAAATGCAGATTTAAAATGTTACCCAATTGTTGAATAAATACAATAGAAAATTTAACGAAAATTCAAATACACCGCAGTCTCGAATTTATACACGCCAGCAACATTCAGTTGTACTTAATTGCAACTCTCACTTGTTGCTGGGATATGAGAATGTTGAGTGCGTCTGATGAGCAAACAGTTGACAAACTTGTTACGATTTTCACACAGTTTTTTTTTCACAATTGACAACACGTTAGCACAGATCTAATGGGTCCCTGTACGGAATATATTTAACCTCACGTGTCTCATTGTTAGCAACCTTTTTTTTTGTTGAGTTCAACTTGAAATGCCGCCCGGTTACAAATAAACTTGACATTGACGGACGTCACAGATAATAACATATCATAGCGATACTTGATGAATCAATTGAGGATTCTTTACCATATTATTCATGTTATAATTTGACCGGTTATCCACTCCGTCGTTTGCAGCGTTCGACTTCGAGTTTGAAACTGAGCTAACAATGGCATGGAAATCAAGCCAAATGTTTTCAATCCCATGCAATCCCATACTATAAAACATTTACGTTCTTTATAGTACATATGCACATATATGTATGTATATTATAATCAAAATAGAGCAACAAAACATTGGCATTGGCGATAGCACCCACGAGACGACATTCGAACTCGTAAAACAAGCGATTATCGCAGTAACCTAGTCCCCAATATTCTCACTGAACCCAACTGAACTAATGCCGATAACGTCAGTCGTTTTGTACTGGTATACCCATCTCTATAATCTGTTCCGTTTTACTATATGTTTTCATGATCGGGTTCGGGCACGTAGCGTAATTTCGTGCTAATTGCTCATCTCACAAGTTGACAAAGTTCTTGCTTTCTGAAACAACTACATGCTAAAGTTCAATGGGTCCAAAAATTTTATTTGCATTCGACATTAGCTATTGAAGTTTACAAATCCATATTTAATAAACCTGTAGGTCGATAAGTCAAAAATTTTATATGCGAAAATATCAGTACAAGTTGCACTGTACAACAACATTCACAAACATTTGTTCTTTGTCACTGGCAGTCCATTAGTTAAGTATTTGAAAATTTACTGGGCTTACAAGTTCCAAATTCCAAGTCACAGGCTTAGATGGTAAATATTGATGGGCGGGGCTCAATAACCATTTAACACTTAACTTGTAATAATTGTAGGGCCATGCAGGGGAATCCAATGCAGTTTTAAGTGCAGTTCAAAAGTTAATGAACTTAAGTTATTAAGTGTTAATTGTTCTTGCACTTCACTTTATTGTAAAACTAAGAACGAGTGCAATTTAAATAATAATTGTGACACGTTTGATCTAAAATGTTTTTATTTTAGCATAGTTACAAGTCTTTTCTTTAAGAGCATTTAAATTAATATATTTTAAGCTAATATTAGATCGTTTTCGCGCACACACTCTCAAGTTATTTAATTTGATCATGTTTCAATTAATGGCAAGTTTTTTTTTCTGAGTAAAAAGTTGCTGTTGATTATTTATTTACCTAAAGATATTACTTGGATACTTGAGTTTCTTGTAAATTTAAAATATCAGCTGCAAATGCCGCTTCGCCTTCACACAAGTTCGCACTAAGACTGAGCCAAAGATCGTTCAGAACACAACTTTATATGGCCCCTTGTCATGTCGTAGAACTCTCCGAACAACACTCACTGAAAACTTGTATCCAAGTCGAGCATCGTGATAAATTGAAAGCATTTTCAAAATGACAATTGTATTCGCTTCTTAAATATATTTTAATGGAAAGATAAGATTTTTATGGATAAACATAGGTCAAGAAGAAATGATAAATTATGCAAAATTATTAAATTTTTCCCATGTGAGTCTTCTCGTAGCTACCAGCAAAACAAATAAATAAAATTTAAGGAAGGGTATCTGAGAACTTGAGTGTGGCATAAAATCTCAACGAGAATAAAAGTGTTGCAATCAGGCAGCTAATCGAAAGGCTCAAAATGGAGGACAGAAGTTGATGATGCAGATGTTGATGGAAGAGTTACTTATGTACATACATGTGCATGTGTATGTAATTATGTACACATGCATATGCAATATGAGACGCTGGGCAAGCTCAGCACGCTTTAATGACGTCACGTGATGATAAGTACTTGGTTTTTACTAGGTAACTGACCTAAACGATTGTAGTATCTGCAACATTTTCAGCTGATAAAGCTTTTTGAGTCTGTGAACTTTTACATACAAGTTTTAAATTCAGATCGTTCTCTGTTTACAAATAAAACAAGTTTTAGCTGCAGGCAAAAAAAAAAACTACTGCATTTAAGTGCAAAAACCTCCTCGTGTTACCGTTGGTCAAGGTCAGGTGGCCGGTTGTTAACAAAACTTGTTTGACTGGCCGTGTTGTGTTTTAATTAACTCAAACTTACCATACAACTTCTTATGTCTAATTATCCTTACTTATCACAATAAATGCAATTACTTACACGGCAGCAAGATCAAATTTAAATAAATAAATGAAAAATATGAAATCTAAAAATGAAACTAATAAATATAATAATTTTTTAAACCCTTTTTAGCAGCTGGTAATTATCCGATTAGAATAGTTGCTAAGTTTGTAATATGGCTCCTGTTATGTCAAGTCAAATGGCACAGATTTGAATGAAATTAAATTCAATTTATGGATCACAAATAAGAGTTATACCTTCAATAAAAATATATAGATGCATGAGAAAATCTCTGGCATAGATACATACTTCTTATTGCGGTATACTTGGAAAGGATACATTCTTTTCCAACTTTTATCATATGAATTACGGAAACTACACTTTAATTTTAATTAGTATTGTGAGATTAAATTCTATTTTAAATCAACATTTTATTCAAATATCTCCTGAATTTCTGTGCAATATCGAAAACTAAATAACTTTTATACTAAATTTATAGATTTAAAAAACCGGCTACTGTGGCGCCACCATTTGTCTGCTTTGCATGTGTACCCTACCGATAAGTACTTGCTATCGATTTCTTTTAATTCATAACTTTGCAATATCGATAGTGAAGCGCCGACTGCGCTGCAGCATGTATGTAAATACAACTTTTCAGGTAACAAAATGATTTTTTCAAACAAACCAAATTAATTATAAGTTAGAGAAATTAATGTAACTCTACAAAACTACGAAACATGTTCTAAACGGAGTCTTTAGCCTTTACTGGGGCCAACTTCCTGTAAACGTGCTCTAAAAAATTTAGAACATTTTGGAAATTGAGAGAAAATTTTAAGAAAACAGTCTCGATTAAATTGGTGTTGGTGCCAAAAATTCAGTAAGAAAACTTTTGGTCTACTTGCTTTTTGAAAATACTTAAAAATAACCAAAAGTTGGACCCAAGGCTGCCACCTTTCAAAACGGCGGTGGCGCCATCTCTTTTTTGTTAGCGCAGCCAGCTGTCGTGGTTGTTTACTTTTAGAACTAGATTTTTATTGAAGTCTGGCAATGTCTCAGTACATCGTACTGTACTGTTTGCTTGGCGAGCGACGGATGCTTGTTCGACTCACATAAAAGTTCAATTTCTGTTGAATTTGGAAGTAGTTAGTTATATTTTGTGGTATAACTAATTGCGGTGTGTGTTTTTTATAGTAATAAGATCTAAAAAGTGTAATTTACGTGCAGCGTAGAAAGCGACACCACGCACTCACCAACAAAATACTAAACGAAGTGCGGCGGCGTCTATTGTGTGTGCAATTTTTGCAGTGGCTGCCGCGCGATTTATTTTCTGAACGAGCCAATAAATTATTACAACTAAGTTATAAGGTGAGCAAGATGTTTTAAAAGTTGTTAAACAGATAAGGAGAAGGTTAGTCAGCAATTATAAGTGGAGAGAATCTTCACTTAAACCTAATAATCATTTCTTGCCCAGCGGCGTCGCATTTGCAAATTAAAAATGGCGATGCCCATGTAGATAGAATTTCTTTGCTTAAATTCTGTATACGAATTTCCCCTACTAAAGTAAATATCCAACCAACCCATAAGTTTTAGTCACTATTATTAATTCATTGCATGAATAGGCATAATTTGTTATATTGGTGAATTTAGCTAAATTTGTGTGGACGCCGGCAAACATAATTTTCACAGATTCAGACAGACTAAGATTGAGGGAAATTTAGGTACACCTCAACCTGCCAGCCCTATTTTTATCATTTTTGTTATATAAGGCTGCAAAGTTGTGTAAAAGTGTATAGTTTTTAACTTTTTTTCTTTCTTTTTTGTTGCCTTTAATGTATACATAAGCCACCGGCTCAACAGTCCCGCCATAAACAGGGTTGTTATATGCGCGCTTTTTCTTTTTGAGGCCAGTACGCTGATCATTTCACAATCCCATTACAATATCTAAAATAGCCTACATAAACAATAGCTAGGTTGGTTATAATGAATAAAAAAAATATATGTAACTAGTAGAAGTGGATGTTTACACTCTTTTTAAAACAAACCTGTGATAAACATTTCTCGTACCCAACTCTCTATTGAGAACATTTCTTGCTTGATGATTAATCGTCATTTAGTCTCTAGGTTTCTATTCGTAAATAAAAGAACAACATAGCGCGTAATGGGTACAGTTATGTAGAGTTGTTTTTAACAATCATTTGTATATATACTTCTATATCTTAAACTGATATTTAATAAACATATATTGTTTAGTTTTAGTTTTATACAGTCTGCCAATAAATAGATAAATAAATTAATGTAATTCGCGTTTACTTTTAGCACAATAAAGCAACAATGGAGAACGGTAGCAAGGGCATGTCCATCGAGCAGATGTACCAGAAGAAATCCCAGCTGGAGCACATCCTTTTGCGTCCCGACTCCTACATTGGCTCCGTTGAGTTTACCAAGGAGTTAATGTGGGTCCACAATGCGGAGACTAATCGAATGGTACAGCGTGAGATTTCGTTTGTGCCAGGTCTTTATAAGATATATGATGAGATCTTGGTGAATGCCGCGGACAATAAACAACGCGATAAAACAATGAGTACCATTAAAATTGATATTGATCCCGAGAAGAATATCGTATCAATTTGGAACAATGGACAGGGCATCCCGGTGACCATGCACAAGGAGCAGAAAATGTTTGTGCCAACTATGATATTCGGTCATCTGTTGACCTCGTCCAACTACAATGATGATGAGAAAAAGGTCACTGGTGGTCGCAATGGTTACGGTGCCAAATTGTGCAACATCTTTTCAACCAGCTTCACATTGGAAACTGCGACTAAACAATATAAGAAGAGTTTCAAGCAGACCTGGGGCAATAACATGTCTAAAGCGTCCGATCCCATTGTATGTATTGTATTGTATAACTATTCAAGCAATTGTATGTGTAATAATTAAACGGTATCTTTACCTCAATTGCAGATTAAGGACTTTAATGGCAGTGATTTCACCAAGATCACGTTTAGTCCAGATCTAGCCAAGTTTAAGATGGATCGATTGGATGAGGACATTGTGGCGCTTATGTCGCGACGCGCCTTCGATGTGGCAGCCTCAACAAAGGGTATATCTGTGTTTCTAAACGGCAACAAGGTGATGGTGAAGAATTTCAAGGATTACATTGATTTGTTCATAAAGAACACTGACGATGAAGCCGGTCAGCCAGTCAAAGTAATTTATGAGAATTGCGGCGAGCGCTGGGAAGTTGCATGTTGTCCTTCGGATAAGGGCTTTCAACAAGTCTCGTTTGTCAATTCCATTGCAACAACCAAAGGTGGTCGACATGTTGATCATGTGACGGACAATGTCATTAAGCAGTTAATTGAAGTGCTTAAAAAGAAGAACAAGAATGGAATCAGCATAAAACCATTTCAAGTGCGAAATCACTTGTGGGTATTTGTCAATTGTCTGATTGAGAATCCTACATTCGATTCACAGACCAAGGAGAACATGACACTTCAGGCCAAAAGTTTTGGCTCCAAGTGTACACTTTCAGAAAAATTCATTGGCAATTTGGCCAAAGCAGGCATTGTTGAGTCTGTGCTAGCCTGGGCCAAGTTTAAGGCCGCGAATGATATTGCCAAAACTGGTGGCAAGAAGTCTCATAAAATCAAGGGTATACCCAAGCTGGAGGATGCTAACGAGGCGGGCACAAAGAACTCCTTACTGTGTACTCTTATTCTCACTGAGGGTGACTCAGCCAAATCATTGGCCGTCTCTGGTCTGGGCGTCATTGGTCGCGACCATAATGGCGTGTTTCCGCTGCGCGGTAAACTGCTAAATGTGAGAGAAGCTACTTTCAAACAGCTGACTGAGAATGCCGAAATCAACAATCTTTGCAAAATTATTGGATTGCAGTATAAGAAAAAATATCTAACCATGGATGATTTGAAGACACTGCGATACGGCAAGGTAATGATCATGACTGATCAGGATCAGGACGGTTCCCACATTAAAGGATTGCTTATCAATTTTATACACACAAATTGGCCGGAACTGCTGCGACTACCTTTCCTCGAGGAGTTCATTACGCCAATTCTGAAGGCAACTAAAAAGAATGAGGAATTATCATTTTATTCGGTACCCGAATACGAAGAATGGAAGCTTGCTACACCCAATCATCACACATATAATATCAAATACTATAAGGGTCTCGGTACTTCGACATCTAAGGAGGCCAAAGAATATTTTAATGTATGTCAATTGATATATCTATTATTTGTAATATTTTTTAACTTATTTTCAATTTATAGAACATGGAGCGTCATCGTATATTGTTCAAGTACGATGGTCAGGTGGATGATGATAGCATTATGATGGCTTTCTCTAAGAAACATGTCGAATCGCGTAAGGTCTGGTTGACCAATCATATGGACGAGGTAAAGCGACGCAAGCAATTGGGATTGCCGGAACGTTATCTGTACACTAAAGGAACCAAGCATGTTAGTTACTCGGATTTTATAAATTTGGAACTTGTGCTCTTCTCCAATGCTGATAACGAACGCTCGATACCAAGTTTAGTGGACGGGTTGAAACCAGGCCAACGTAAAGTCATGTTTACGTGCTTTAAGCGTAACGACAAGAGAGAGGTGAAGGTGGCGCAATTGTCGGGTTCCGTTGCAGAAATGTCTGCATACCATCACGGTGAAGTATCCCTGCAAATGACTATTGTGAATTTGGCACAGAACTATGTGGGATCTAACAACATTAATTTACTGGAGCCCCGTGGTCAATTCGGTACTCGTCTTACTGGTGGCAAGGATTGTGCAAGCGCACGTTATATTTTCACGATAATGTCGCCACTGACTCGACTAATTTACCACCCATTGGATGATCCATTGTTGCAGTATCAGGTGGATGATGGCCAGCGCATTGAACCGCTATGGTATATACCCATTATACCTATGGTTTTGGTAAATGGCGCCGAGGGCATTGGAACAGGCTGGTCCACAAAAATAGCGAATTATAATCCACGCGAACTTATTACCAATTTACGTCGTATGATCAACGATGAGCCGCCATTGCCAATGGTTCCGTGGTACAAGAATTTTAAGGGGACCATGGAGTCCGTTGGGGATTGCCGTTTTGCTCACTCGGGCAACATCCAAATACTGCCGAATAATTGCATTGAAATCACTGAATTGCCGGTTGGTGTGTGGACACAAAACTATAAGGAAAATGTTCTTGAACCACTGTCCAATGGCACTGAGAAGGTCAAGGCGATAGTATCCGATTATCGTGAATTCCACACAGATACAACAGTCCGATTTGTCGTCAGTTTTAATCCAGGTGAATTTGAACGAATCCGTGCTGAAGAAGGCGGCTTTCATCGTGTATTCAAGCTGTGCGCCTCCATATCGTTAAATCAGATGCATGCATTTGATGAAAACAACTGCTTGCGTCGTTTTCCTTCACCTAAGGAGATACTGGAAGAATTCTACAAGCTACGCTTGGAATATTACGTTCGTCGAAGGGATTACCTTCTGGGTCAGTTAACGGCACAAGCGGATCGATTGAGCGATCAGGCGCGTTTCATTCTGGAGAAGTGCGAAAAGAAACTTGTCATTGAGAATAAGCAGCGAAAAAGTATGATTGATGAATTGGTGAAGCGTGGATATCGTCCAGATCCAGTCAAGGAATGGCAGCGGCGTATTAAAATGGAAGAGGACGACGGAAACAAGGATAATGAGGAGGAGGAAGAGGAGGAACAAGAAGCGTCAACGACCAAAGGCAAGCCCAAAAAAGAGTTGGATCCTGAAAAGGCCTTCCAAAAGCTCACAGATGTCAAGAAGTTCGACTACTTGTTGGGCATGTCTATGTGGATGTTGACTGAGGAGCGCAAAAATGAGCTACTTAAGCAGCGGGATAACAAATTGGAAGAACTTGATAACATCATGAAGTTGACGCCACGGCATCTGTGGATGAATGATCTCGATGCTCTCGCACAAAAACTTGATGAGGTGGAGGAAAAGGAGCGACTTGAGGAGGAGGGCATCAATATAAAGCAAGCCAAGTCCATAAAGGGCCAAAAACCAGCTGCTACCAAAGCCAAGAAGGGCAAGATTGCGGGAGGCCTCAACAATATCTTCCCTGATCCAAATGGGCAAAAGGTCGCATTTAAGATCACTGATGACCTGCTTAAAAAGTGGCAGCCTCCCAAGGAACGGCCAGTCAAAGTCAAAGCGGAGAAGAAACCGGCCACCGAAGAGGTCGATGACTTCGATGCACTTGTCGAAGGCGGCGCTGCAAAAACATCGCCCAAGGTTAAGAAGGCGCCAGTTCTTAAGAAGGAACCAGCCGAGAAGAAGCCTCGTCAAAAGAAAGAAAATGGCGATGGACTTAAGCAGGGTAAACTGGACTTTAGCAAGACCAAGGTGAGTTTATTCGAATGACAATAATCCCATTAAATAAATTTCATATTATAATTTGTTTCATTAGAGCAAGAAGCAAAAGGATCTGAGTGACGAGGATGAAGATGAAGATGTAATGGAAGTGGCACCACGTGCTGATCGTCCTGGTCGTCGTGCGGCAAGCAAAAAGATTGACTATTCATTCCTTGATGATGAGGATGAAGAGGATGAAAACGCGAAATCTAAGAATGACAACGATGATAATGACGTTGAGTCCGATGAGGATTCGCCAATAAAGCGTCCTACGAAACGTCAACGCGACGGCGACAGCAGCGGAAGTCCTAAGAAATCGACACAAAAAAAGCGTCGCGCAGTTGAGAGCGACGATGATATCGAATTTGTTGATGATGAAGATGATTCCGACTTTGAAGCATAAGCTAAAAGTTTCTATATAGGGTCTATTTAATTTTTTATATATTTGTTCATCCCGTTTTGTAGTCGTGTGGTCTACGTTGATTTTGATCATTTTTGGTATATTATTTCAAATACTTTACTAAAACAAAACAAGAAATGCAAGCAGAACATACAAGTTCTGTTTAAGCTAATATGTTTAAATGATTATTTAAAAAGTATTACTGATATACCAATGCTAAGGAACCATAATTAACTACAGAAATATAGTTAAAAATATGCAAACAAAAAATCCCATTTACACATCCTAATATTAATATCCAAAACCAAGAAACTTTTAAACGTTACAAGTGTCCAACATCAAATCGAAATTGAGATCACGTATTTTAATTCATATTGTATATCAACTTCGCAACATTCTCCGATTCTAGTAGTTTAAACAAAGAAGCGATAATCCACCAACAACATAATACAACATTATACAATACGAATATATAATCTTACTCTAACATAATCATGTTTTATAAAATTAGTTTGTAGTCCCATATAACTTTTTTTTAGTGTAAATAAACTTATTTTACGTTAATTTTGGATGTACTGGGTTTTTTAATGTTAAATAGGCACGTAAAAGTTTCTTCGGATCAATATACAATATAAACAATAAATGCTCCACAACATTTTGTTCTAATTGCTAGATGCGCACACACTATTGAAACAATAAAAATGCTTACTCGAATATTATTTATGTGCCAATATAGAAATAACACCCGTTCTGTAGGTTGTACTTGTTTTTTATTATGTCCAATCTCTCTAGTCTCTCACCTTTGAAGCTATCTTAATGATCTAGCACCCCTGGAATTACGGCGTCCTGGGTGGCAGTCCCTTTGATCCAACCTTTAACAAGACCCAGTGACCAGTTTATAATAGTTTTACCTTGTGACATTCTCGGTACACAGAATCAGGAATAAATAACTAAAATGTAGCAATTTTGACCTCATTTGAATTGGATAATTTTTAAACAAGCAATCTAAAAACCAAATATTTTTTTAATTTATATGAAGCTTATTTATTTAAATAGTTTAGGCATTTTCCATCTTTATTATTTCATATTTTTAATTAGCAGGATAGGCGCATCCTAAATATGACAGCCAACTTTGGAAAAAAATCCAAATGGAAATGTTTCAGTTACAAATCGAGTTTATCAAGGAATAGTTTAAAGGTATTTTTAACATTGTCATTGGCAAACTGTTGCTTTGTTAGAGCCTCGCGCAGAGCGTAGCGGCAACTTTTAACATCGTAGTCTGAGTTGAAGTGTTCCTCACTCCGCAACAAACCAAGTTGCTTCAGATAATAGTCCAATACGCGAGTCTCTTGCTTTGTTTTGATAGCGTATTCAAACGTGGCCTGGTAGAGGGAAATGGCTAGCTCTAAAGCTGGCTTTGATGTCTTGGACAAATGTGCACACTTCAGCGTGGTGAAGATTAAGAGAAGCAAATGATTGTCGTCAGTGAATTGCTGCAACAAAGTAATATTATTTAATTCAGATTTGCATTACATTACTTAAATTAATTCAGACTTACGTTGATTACGTTGTTGAGGGCCTGAAGTTTGTTATCAGCATTTAGCGAGTTAAACTGTTGCATTGAGCACGGCGTTTGGCTCAAGCAGAACTCTTCTGGACTGCAGCTGATATTGGCAGCAGTTGTGTTACCATTATTAACAAGGGCAAACGTGTTATTGCCTTTATTGGAGCTTACGGTGTCATTCAAGAGCTGCAGTAAATGATTTGTTAGTTAGAGAAAGTAAATTCGTTGTTTAGAAGGAAACTCACTTTGGGGGGAAAGGTATTTGTTGTGAGGTATGCCGTCTCTTCACCGGAATTATCATTAACATAATCGTCATCATCTTCGTCCACCTCCTCGGTGGTATCATTTGGATCGTACTCGCCGTCATCATCGTTATCTTCGTCTTCTTCATTCTCATCATAATCATCATCAGCATACTCGACGGTATCATTATCATCGCCCTGCTGGTCGGCATCAGCCTCCCCACCGCTTTCCTCTCCCTCTTCTTCGGATACGACCTCTTCCAAGGATTGCAATGCAGCAGGATTTAAGCATTTGTTCATTTGGGCGATAATTTGCGTGCAACCCTCTTGACCAAAACAATTACCATCCAAGTTCAAAATTCTCAGCTTTGGCTTGTTCTGTATAGCCGTTATTATCATTAGGCCACCATCGTAGTTGATTTCATTGAAACCCAAATCGAGTACCTCTAAACTTTCATGCTTCGATTCCAAAGCCTCTGCAAATAAATAGGCGCCATCGGTTTTGATCAAGCAATCGCCAAAATTAATTTCACGCAAACTGCAAAGTAAAGTAAAGTTCAATTTAAATATGTTTTCATCGAATCCAAGTGGGATTTGCTTACAGTGGTGTATGCTCGAATACTTCGGCAATTTTTGCAGAACCTTTGGCGGTTACCGTGTTGTCATTCATGTTGAGCAGTCGCAAATGAGGATTTAGTTTGAATCCCTCGGCGAGCGCACTTATACCTACATGATAAATGGAATTCTGTGGCATGCTGATCTCCTCCAAAGTTTGCAATGTTTTTAATGTTTTAGAAAGAGCCTTAGCGCCAACATTCTCTAACCGATTGCGGCCGGCCACAAAGATGCGCAGCTGAAGAGGAGAGCCTGCGGCTTTGGCGTTTTGGTGCAGGTCAATAAGAGCCTCTGAGAGCATACGTCCGCCTTCAGGTCCCAGTCCGCAGTTGTTCAAGTACAACTCCTGGAGCGAGTAACATACGGGAGAGCGAAGAAATTCTTCCAGTCCCCTCATACCATTGGGTCCTAGGGCATTGTCACTAAGATCCAACACTGTCAACTTGGCGCCGGCTGCTATCAATCCAGCTCCAAGATGTTTGAGTGCCAAGGGAATTTCCGATTTAAGTCGTCGCGTAAACAGATTCTTCCACAATGCCTTACGAAATTCTGGATGCCGCTTCAATGCATCACCAATGGCTTTCGCTGCGTCCACGCCAAGTGTATTACCATCGAGATTTAGGTAATGCACCGGTGTCTTTGAGTTCAGCTCATCGACAACAGCCTTGACTGTGGATTAATACATAAATAAGTATTTAGGCTATAAACTTACCCCACTTACTCTAAAGCGTCTGCTTACCATGTTCTGCATTGTCCCAGGTTTCAGCTTTATCCTGAAATGAAATGCCCTGCTCCTTGCTTTCTTGTGCTGCCATACTGGCAAAATTAAAACCAGCCATTGCCATAATTTCAACTTTTAACCTTAACTTGTATAAGTATTTCAATTAATTGCAAATCTCTGCAAGCACTGTACTTTTTTTGCAAGCCGCTTGGATATTTCGTTTAACCTCGTAAAAGAGCGCTAGAAATGACAGCTGTCTGTTGTGGCTTTGGCGTTTGTAGGGTTTAGTGTTGCCAGCTTTTTACAAGAAAAATAGCTGTTTCTGGATAGAGGACGAGCAAAATATAGCTTAATTTTCAAATGAAATAGCTAAAAAGATATGTAACTTTTTTGATATTAGTTTTTATGTACAAAATTTTCATTAATATGTCTATTAAAATAAACACATATTTAGAATTGGGTCTATTATAGGCATCCATCTAGTGTATCAGTTTTGGGAATACATCTACGTGTGGCTACGTATATTTAGCGATTTTTTCTATACATATAACATACCGAACTTATGGAATAGCCAGAGCTAGCTACAAAATTGCCAAGTTGACAACAGTGCTACTTACTACTTCATTAAGTATCTAGTTCTTAAAATAAACAACATGGTAGATGGCGGCGCTAACAAAAACCCAAATATTTTTCGTATCGAAACATAATCGGTACTGGTGAGCCGCAATTCCCGCTGTTTAACATTTTAACCACTATGCAACACTGCTCAAAACAGCTGTAATTTTAATACTCCAACATTGAAACGCAGTTTAAAAAATTAAATGTTAAATTAATTAATGCTGCTATAATCTAAAACAAATCTACCAATCTATAATTTTCTGTGACTTTTTATACGTTAATCAAATACGTGTCGGTCAAATGAACGCAGCTCTTCAAAAACTGTGAAAATTTAATGAATAGACAATGCCAAATAAGTAAATAAGGTTGCTATTTTTCAAAATGTTTACAACAACAGAAGGCGGCTCCTGGGTTAGTGCTATATTTGATGAGATAGCGCTAGAAGGCTTGGATGGCGTCACCTTACCATGTAAGTCAATATGAGCATGGACCTACATACTAGGTCATAGTATTCGTTAATTATTAAAACTTATAATATATGATTATATGATTATATTGGCACTTTACTAAATATATACCTTTTTATAGCGCTTTGGACCTTACTGGCCACGCGGTTAAAATGCGGCCCACCTCTGCCTGAGAAGCTGCAGCAACAGGTTTGGATACTGCTATTGCGCTCGACGGAAAAAGTAGAATTCTTTGAGCTTAATGCGGAACGACCTTTATTTCCGCCCTATGATCGCAACAAAGATTTAGACTCGGATGTGGGTCTCCCGATGGTACCAAAGACATGTCCGTTTCTGCGTTTGCCATATGCGCCTGTTCAGGATGGCCATATCATGGGCAACTGTGCCGATTACAAAACCCGAAAAGCCATTGATGTAAATAAATTACAAGAAATGACAGCCATAGAAGCCACTAAATTCTGGAATCAGAAAATTGTTATAGTTGCCAGCCAGAAACAGCGTTTAACAGCACTTAAACCAGCCAATGCTTTGGTGCCCAACGTTTTGACCATTCAGCAATACATTTTTTTGGAATGTGTCGGACGCTCACGTTTTAATGGCGAACAAACTGCGGGTCCCTGGTCCCTAATCAACTATTTCAAGGACTACAGTCTTTTATTCTATACGAAGTAAGTATTATTTATATATATGTATAAAACTCTTTGTCCTGACTGCTTCACTGACTGACTGACTGAGTCATCATCGTGGACTCGAAATGGGAAGAGCTACGGGATTGAAAATGTCACACAACATATCTGAGATATAATAATCGTGCAAACACCGCTTTACATAAGTCTGTTTCTAAGCGGTTATTTCTGTTTGAAGAATTTCGGATTTTAGCTTTCGGTATAATACAAAAGTTTTGTGTCGGTTACGGTTTCAGTAATGGTTACGAATTTCAATCGTTTAATACCAGTTAGTGGTTTCTGATACGTCTTATATTCCTGATTTATATAAAATATTCGTATTCATATTCTTTTTAATTCCGACAGGAGCAAATTGATGACACAGGGCTTGATAACTTCTCAATCTTATGTAGAGCGTTCGAGTAACAGAAGTTTGTGCTCATTACTGTTGATGCTTCCAAGATTCTACAATGTATTTAAGAGTCTTCCACAACGAGTGATCGAGAAATTGTATATGGAAATTCAGTTGCGTCCTGATCATCAAATTCTTGTTTCTGAAATACCAGATCAACTGGAGGAATTACCCCCTACACAGGTAAAGAAGCTGACGCAGTCTCACAGTTTTCGCAAAATCTACGAGACAATCCAGGTTCGTAAGCCCAATGATGAATCGAGAAAAGATTCATCGAAAATGCGCAAAGTCACTGTATTAAGATTGCGCAATCCTAATCTGAAATTTGAAGAACTCACTCAACCCGACAGCAAAGAGAGAGAAGAGGAAAAAACATCACCAGAGTTTCTCAGTCAAAACCATGCCTATTTGGAAATGCCCCTGGAACTTGAATGTCTTAATGCTATTATGCGCTTTGGATCCCGCGGTATGAGCATACTCGAAATGGCCCAATATGTGGCCATCACTGCACATGCAGCTCGTGGTGTTGTTAAATATTTGAAACGGGAAAAACTGATTAATGAATTTACGGAAAATGTGGGCAAGACCCGGATTACACGATTTGTGGCAGGTTCACAAGCCGCTGCTGATGTGAATCTAAAACAGGAGCTACTTGAAAAGGCGGCACAGCAGCTACAGTGCCAGGAGGAGCCGGTAAGTAGAAGTTGTCACCAAGACTGGATACCTGTCCTAACCAACCCTTAAAGTACCAAAAAAATAACGATTCAAAATCTGGCTTTAGTTTTCGAATCGTTCAACCGAACCTTCTCAAAAATGTTAAAGGTTTGCAGCCTTGGCTGTCACTATATTGAACCCAATGACTTATCCTAATCCTTTTCAGAATGTGCCGATAAATATCGACATTGTGTTGAATGATCTGCCAGAAATAACGGCCAATATACGAAAGATGACATTAAGACTGAAGTCCACCAGCAATTTTATGGAGAAGGAAACACAGCGTGTGGTGGAACGGAAAACGGCGATTGTTCGGCAAATTGATCAGAAATGCATTTTACATGCCTACGAACTTTCGAATGCTATAAAACAAATGGACCACGATGTTGGCCACAAGGAGAGTATTTGCCGCAAATCATTATACCGCATACTGCATAAGATGCAATTGGCGGGCATTGTAAATGTGTATGAGTTGACGCTGCAATATAATCAACGATTGCGTATCTATCGCCTAGTCACGCATCCAAAGATCGACATAGAGCATGAACAACTGCAACGTGAAATTTTGCGCCTAAAGAGCAACTTTCATTTAATTAATGAGGAGCGACTGACGCGGCATAGTGTAGTGAACAACACAAAGAAACGCAGGGAGCTGATAGCGGCCAAAAAGCAACAGCAAAAGGGTCAATCTAAGCCAATAGCACCGAAGCTGCTCTTGGCCAGCATTCTGCACGAGTTCATCTTTTACTTGGTGTGTGAGCAGAGAAGAGATCAAGAGCCTCTGCCTATCAATGCTGATTTACTGCAGCACTGGCAAAGTTCGGAGCCTTCACTGTTGCCGCGACAATATCTGGCCGAATGGCAGGCCGATGAGTCGCATATATTGCCCTATACGGAGGAGATCAACTGGCGCACCTTTATACCACCTTTGCCGGTCTATGAAAATAAACCCGCTGGATGGTTCTACTTTATGGATGCTGTGGAACGAATGCCTCTGTCCCTGATAATGCGCATCTTTCGGATTGAACGCGATTTTACGGAAGAGCTGCGTCCACAACTCCAGCATCCAGTGCGTCAGCATTATTTATTGCGTCAGCTTCAAACACAGAATCTGATACCACGATTGCGGCAACAACAGCTCTTCCTGAACACATTGCGTCTGCTGAACAATATGGGCTTGATTCAGGTCGGCGAGAGTCAATTGGGACGCGATGCGTTGCAGCGCTGGGTCTACTTTAATTACCGCTGTTGCCTGCTAGACACCACAACCAGCAGTGGTCACAACTACAATCGCATTAGTGACGAGCGTACCTATGAGGAGCTTAAATTTGAGTTTAACACTCGGGAACAGGTGGCCGATTACTGGGCCAAGCTGCAGCATATATGCATCTATACGAAGTTGGGATTCCTTAAGCACAGAGAACGGAGAATTGGCACCAAAAATGAGCTACGTCTACCTCTGTTAACCTTTGTGCAGACGGTCAAATTTGAGGAGGCTTTAGAGCTTGACAATGGCAGTGTGCCGGGTGATCGTAAGGGTGCCGCGGGGCTGCCGTCTATGCTATTTGCCCATCAGTTTCGTCATTGGTCGTGGGTAAAGCGAACGGCACGTGTTGCCAGCAAAATAACAGCTACATCTTCCGCTGGCAAGGTGTCGGCTGCGTTGCCTGTGCGCAAACGACTTAGCTTGATGCGACTGAAGCCGATGCCCAAGCTGCATCTTCGTAAATCTCGGGGCATCAGTTCTTTGGCGGAAGCACGAAAACGTAAGAGCGGACCCAGAGATGACATTGATCGCGATGCCCTGCGGAACATGCGTACATTACGCGTCACTTGGACAGCGGCCGAAGATCGGCTTTTGAAAATGGGACGTGCTGTTTATTTGTTCCTTGATGCACCATTACCAGCGCTGGCACTCTGCAATGTGGGCAGCATTTGTCGTGATGTGATACGCCAGTATTTGGGTATTTGTAATAAAACAACCCAGGCTTGTGTCCGCCGACTGCAGTTTCTCATACGGAAAAAACGTGACCAGCCCGATGTACCCAATTGGATTTATACGATGCAAACACAACCACAGATTAATACCATCTACAATGAACGATTTATGGCCGAGCTGAAGCGCGAATATCCGTTGCGTAGCGAACAGAGCGATGCTCTTCTTATTCACTTTGTTGTCCTGTTGGGAAAATTGCATCGGATGATTAACAGCGCAGTAAGTTGCATATGCCGTTCTTACTTGTTAATCCTGTATAATTTTCTAATTCTGTCATTCTTAATTCATCCATAAAGGATACCATTCGCAGTCAGTTCATCTTGCCCGATAATATGGAGGATTATCAACGGCAGTTTAGGGAATGCATGCCCCTAAATGCCGATGTGGAACAAGTGCTCTATTCAAATCCCAGCAGCGAAACCGAACTCCAGGTAACCGTCGCCCTCGGTGTGTTACATAGTATTCTGTGTTGTGCCAAGGACAAGACACTTTTCAATCTCCAAGCCTTTGAGATCTACAAGCACTTCTCCGAGGATGTACTCAATGCAGCATTTAATAAGGCGCGTGCGACTTCCCTCCTGGTGGCTGTCAAGCGTCGCAACATCAACCAAGTTAGTCGGCAGGTTTCTGGTCCAGCGCATTCGCTCAGTTCCAAGTACAAATGTCGTTTAATCTGTCAAAAGCTTGGACATCTTCTTTACGATATGTATTATTCCTTTGAGCAGCGTTTCCATGAGGATAACGCAATTGCCTGCCATCAACTGGCTTCACCCAACTTTGCCCAGTTGCTGCTCTTGGGTGAGTGGGTGGCAAACAACCGTCTACATCTAAACCTACTGTTGCCTGCGAATATACTCACCGTAGACACGTCGAGCATGTCGCGGCCGTGTGGTTCCGCCACAGATCGCATACTTGATCATTACAGCAGCATCTTTGACAATGCACCGCAAACGGAGTACGCCAAGCGGATGGAGAGCGAGTGCAGTGCTCGTCAGGCAGCCCGTGTCCGGTTTCATCCGGCGAATCTAACTTATCGGCTGCACAGCAGTGCCTACAATCTATTGTCCAAGCTGCCGCTGCGAGCTATGCATTTCTTTTGCGCCTTGGACGCACTTGGTCAGTCGGTAAACATTAGTTGTGCACGTCTGGAGCTTGGTGAATGTCCCTTTGGCTGCATAATGCGCAGCGGCAACTATTTGAATGCCGTGGAACGCATTACCTTCGAGCATCGTCCCATTCTGAAGCAACTGGTTGCCGATGCATTCCCACAAACTCAGCTGCAACTACAGTTGGACAGCTCCTCAGCGGGCAGCACAACACTAACTGTGTCGACAGCGAATCTCTTAACACTGGTCCAACAACTGGAGGCTTACTGGCGTCAGCAACAGCATCAGCAAGAGTGCAAGGATTTAGGAAAAGCACTCGCAGAAAGAACACTCCATAAGCTTACTGACTGGCGTACCTTATGCAACGGACTGCTTGAGTTCGAGGCAGGCAAACAAGATGAGGAGCAAAATCAGGATTACGAGCCGTCGCTTAACAAAGAAGAACGTGCCAGGGCGCAGGATGTGTTTGTTGTGCATCTGCCCACCATTCGCTTGAAGTATAAACCAGAACATCAGCAGGTGCTGGCTAAAGATAAAGAGCTCCGCAAGGCCGTGCTTGAGAAAGTGACCAAGTAAGTAAAGGCAGACACGGATCGATTGCTTAATTTAATGATTGAAATTTGTTAGTAGAGTGTGAAAAGCTTGACTCTGCCAATAACCTATCATTCTTATCATTATAGCGCTTCCTACTGGCGTTATACAGAGAACACCTTTGATACTCTCTTGATCACGATAAAAGCAAAGGATTATGATGCCAGCGCTATTCAGCATATGGGAGAAATACTCGAATACATTGAGCAACGGCCGCTCGGGGTGATGGGGACGGAACTACGCCGCATTTTTCCGTTTGGAAAATTTCTGTTGGAGGTGCTGCATGAACTAGAGGCTCATGATCTCATCAAGCGCGTAGGCGTGGCCACTCACATGTATGTGCATAAGCTACACATGCGGCACTGGGTGGTGCACACCTTTCACATCAAGAGATTGGAACGAGAGCGAGTCCAAACGCTGGTTGCTGCCTCGCCAGCTACGGTTCAAGGGGTCATTGGAAAGAAGCGGAAGCTGGCACTCGAAGAGTCTGAGAAACCCTGCACCAGCAAACAGACAAAACTGACATTGGAGCAGCCAAAGAACAGTGAGGACTCCGATAGCAATGACTCATTGGTCAGCCGTCGCTCCGAGCGCAACAAGCCCAAAGCCCTAGCCGCGCCCACCGATGCTACCGATATTGTGACACGGGATGTGATAGTAATGCGACCTCAACCCTGGATACGTGTAAATGCCTCTCTTAATCGACGTGTCCTCGATCGGTGGATGGGCGCCGTACTGAGTGAGTGCATCTCTCGAACAGGTTGCACGGTGCACAGTCTGTTCCTGCGCTTTCCCCATCTTTTGCCCGTGGACATAATGCTGCTGCTAGAGCTGTTGTGCGATCTGGATTGCATACATCTAATGGAAATGGAGCCACCAACAGTGCATGTGGAGACCATCTACGAAGAGGAATTGAAGGAGGAACAGGTAACTGAGCTGTACGAACCCATCTACACCTATGTGAAGACCCACTGTGATGCCATTGGCCGTCTGACCAACTTTATAGGTTCTAAGCAGTATAGCACGGAGTTCATCTAAGCTCAGCTTTCTTAGTTCACGAAATGTCAGAATGATCAGAAAATAAAATATTTTCATTAAAATAACAAATGTGTTAATCTTGCATGGACTGCAAAGTGTGAAAGAAAATATGGTGGAAAGCAATTTCACTTTCTCTCTCAACAACATTCATAGTATTAAGTTTCTATCGTTGAAGAATAAGACAAAAAATTAATTCATTGCTGAGGGCATAAAACAACTGACTTTTGTTTTTATATAAAATATATATATGTATATATATATATCAAGTGAAATCGATCGAGTGAATCTTGACGAAATTTAAAGCCGGAACACTGTTTGGTTTTTGTTGTAATCCACTTTTGTTAAACACAATATTCCAAAACTAAAAAATCAACCGGGAAAGATACGGACTGCAAATAAACGGTTTTTTTTCACCGCTACAAATTCGCATTTGTAGCTTTTGTTTTTAATTAGTTTCTCACTATAATTTTTGTTTCTTAACTGATTTCTGTTGTAAAACCCGTAGCACTTCACTTCCTGTCGCTACAAAGCAGCCGGCAACTAATTATTGTCGTTGTTTACCGCTTGCCTCCGACGCGAGGCGCAGCTTTTTGCGTCACCTTTGTAGCCTTCTGCTTGGGCGCGGACTTCTTAGCGGGAGCGGGAGCAGCGGCCTTCTTGGCTGCCTTGGTGGCGCGCTTCTGTTCCTTGGCGACCTTGATGGCCTGGTCGCGCTGTGCCTTACGTACCTCTGGCTTCATGTTACGCTTGGCCATGATTTCAGCCAGCGAGGCACCGACAATGGCGCGCTGGAATTTCTGTGTGCGACGGGTGCGCTTCTTGGAGGCCTCCTCCTCGATACCCTTGCGGTGCTTACGACGGTACAGCACGGTCCAGGTAACCTTACGGGGATTACGCTTCATCAGATAGGAGCGCTCGCACTTCTTGTCCAGGAAGGTGAAGGTCTAAAAAGAGCATTTATTTACTTTAGTAAGGCTGCAAACATAGTGCGCGCTGAGACGAAGATAAAGACGAAGCTGAAGACGAAAAACAGTGCAGAACAAATCATATGAATTCGCTCGCCCGCAAGCATAGTGCGCGCCGAGACGAAGATGAAGACGAAACGCAAGCAATCAGCTTCAAACGCTGCTGTACTGATTTTGAAGACGATTCGCTTGCTATCTTATTAAAATTAATTTTTAATAATAAGTGGTTCAATTTTTATTAAAATGTAATCAAATGTGCTGATTTTCATTCTGGTATATTCCAGAAATTTTTTCTCATCTTGGCGCAGCTCATCAAACAAATGATGAAACTCGCCAAATGCTTTTCTTCCCAAATTTATAGGGTGAATTTTTTTATTTACTTGTTTACTTTTTAATTTAAAAAATAAACTTTGCTCAATCAGCAGATCATCATCTGATGAGAAATCCATTGCGACTAACATAACAAAATCGCAACCAATTCTTCTTGCACTATGCAACCTATTAGCTTACTCGCAACGCAAGCAATTTGTCTTCAGCTTCGTCTTCATCTTCGTCTTCGTCTCAGCGCGCACTATGTTTGCAGCCTAATTGATAAACGCTTTGACATTTGTTTACATTACCTTGCCATCAATTTTGACCATGGTCTTGCCATGGCCGGGGTAGATTTTGTACCCACTGAATGCACACAAACCGATTCTGCAATAAAAACATATTTATTGAGTATAGTCATAGGAAATATCATAATGTAACACCAATGGGTAACGTCAAGTGTACCATAATACATGATACGTTTGCCTTTATCCAATGATGTTGGCAATTTTTTAAAATTAATTAATTTTTACGTACTTCATCTTGCTGGTCAAAAGTGAAAAGAAACGGAAGTGGACGCGGAATTTGACAGCCGCTGTCACGAACAGCTGTTTTGATGTGTTGAATCATAGTGGCAACTCTATCACACTGCGCCGCCACTGGTCACATTTAAAACTACGAAGTGACAATCCTGGGGTCTAAACTAAAATTTATTTTTAACCAAGAAAACGATTTTTTTCAACTAAATTTTTAAATTCGAAATTAGACAAAATTATTTCGCTTCTTTTAAAATATAACCCGATTTTTTAGCTTCACTGGGGGCCAAGTTTCGTTCGTAGGTTTTTGCTAAGTGTGCGCTTTTCCTGAAAAGCTTAAAAAAATGCACAGAAAATGCATGTAAATTTTCAATCCGATCCGTTCGCACCACCGCATTCGAGTGGAAACATTTTTCGTCCATTCGTTTTTGAAATCCACTCGAAAGTGAAACTGAAAATGACGCCACCTGTCGAGAAACAGGGACCAGGGCTGTCAGGTGTGTAAAATTTTGGCGCCACCTCTTGTTTGCTAGCGCCTCTTTTTTAGAACTACAACTTTTTCGCACCTATCCCTGATCGAATAATTCCCGTTGCCCCTAATAACAAAATGCTTTGCCACCATATCACTTGTATTAATAATTACCAATAAACAAAAAATTTAGCGATAACATTTACATCATATCGTCAACAACATAGTTGGGCTGTTCTTCCCCATATTCTGGCACTAGGACTCCTACAAGTGGGTATTTTTCAGCGTACTCCTGATCCCATTTAACCAATGCGCTTATTTGCATTTCATTTAAATCGCTTAAATAGTCAAACTTCTCACTATCTTTCTTATCAAGGTTTATTAAATCTCGCGAAATGTCGCTACCTGCGTATTGCGGAGAAGATCCATCCTTACCGTAAAAATGTGAGGAAGTAGATACATCATATACGTTACGGTTGACAGCTAATAAAATACGTCCATCGTCTCTAGTCCCATCGTATTCTCGCAACTCTTTGATGGTAAAGTTGCGGTGGAGCTCGGGAAGCTGATTCTTACTGGTTTCAGCAATAGCCCCTGAATTCAATATTCTATGCTGATTACGTCGTTTTTCAGTTATGGTCATCACTTTATAAAAAACAAATGCTGAGACAAGAAGCATCGACAAATTTATGGGTGCATCCTTTATGGACCTGTATAAATTATAGTACCAAGGTAACTTTTCCTTGTCGGGTTTTCCAGACATCTTCCAGACTTCCAAATAATCTATAAGTAACTTGGCAAAGTATAATAAAATTTGATTTACTATTTTACTCACAATGCACAAACAGCCTGCTAGACACAAAAAGTTTCTGTTGCTATATTCAAATAATTTGGGCGCTTTGCAGAGTTACTAGGTGCAAATATTTAAAATATATCGATAAATAAATTTCGCATACCGCCAACATCAAAGTTCAAAGTGTCGGTGTATTTAACTCCCCGCACTGATGTTTTACTACGTAATTATGAAATGTATGTATGTAGTGAAATTTAATTTTAAGATATGGAAATCATATAATTGAGGAATGTGAAATATGGTAACTGGCAGTTACTTTAAATTATATATTTGTGTGAACAGGGCTGCATCGCAAATTAACCAGCTGTTGCTGCCTGACGTCATTTTACAGCACTGTTGAATTTGTGACGCGTAGTTAGTAGCCCTCATTACGCCGTATACTATTATCACAATCAAGCGCGCAGAACATTTAATAATTTCGAAACCGGGTTGTAATTTTAGTTAAACAATTATAGTAAATACAGTGGATGGTAGTGCAACTTAAATATTAAAAAAGATGCCTTATATAACTGGAAAATAATGCAAAATGGTACGTTCGTAGTCAAAACATATAATTCAGTTTGTAGATACAATGTTGCAGTTAGTGTTGACATGTTTGGCTTGGCAGGAGTCTGCCTCGAAAATTATAATAAGCTGCATTACTACTGGTAATAAGGCTAAATGTAGCTCCAAAACGGGCAGTTTTACTACTGCCGCTTAAACATTGATTTTCAAATTGAACGCAAGCAATTATTTTATTTATAAGCACTCAACTTTTTTGTTCTATTGCTTTAGATAACATTTCCAGCATGGATTTGCAACAGTTTTTATCTGTGCAGCGCAAGCAACTGGAACAGGACCGTCAGCGGCTTAATGCGGCTAATAATATAACGAAAAGCAACAACAATACGAGTGTACAGCCGATTTGTCCTGCGGCTTTATTAATGCAAATGGATAACTTTGTGCCTGTGCAATGTCAGCGCATGGCCAACACCAACGATGAGTGCAATGAACCCACAATAGCGTCGTCTTCTGCCTTGGCAACGGCCAACCAAAGCGACGACCTGCAACTGGATCTGGGCGACCTGGAGGAGCAGGAGTCGCTGGAAGAGGCAAGCACATCGCTGATTAAATCGGCCAAGGAATTTGTGAATCAACGCGAGTTGCTTGTCGGCAGCGCACGACAATACAAATCACCAAATGCGTCGTATCGCAATTTGGAAAGCGAACGACCCCAAAGCGAGAATCGTTTGCCAATTGGTCGGCCCAAGAAGGCGGTAAGTTGGAGGGGAACTCGTAAGAGGGTAAAGCTTTAGCGCCCACAAATGTTTGCCAATTTGATGTTTACGCTTGATTGGCGAAATGTCAAAATTTGCTCAAGTTTTTCCATAACTGTGAGAAGATTCTTTACGGCTCGTTGATCCACTCATTGTCGAGCAACTCGATTCGAACAGCTGCCAAGTCTTAACTTTAGTTGTCAACTGTTTTTCATAGTGTTTGTGTGGCTTACTTCTTTGCTCTGGTGACTTTTTCCCATTGTAAATAATATAAATTTGTCAGGGACAATAAGTGTTATGAGAAAAAAGTGAAAAATCACTTAGAATAGTTATTTTAGAGTTTTTTTTTAAATTTATTTTTTGTTTTATTCTTTTTTATTTAATTTATTTATTTAAATTATTTATTTGAGATTTTTTAAAATAAAAGTTACAAATAATTGGTATAAGTGATTTGTATTCATCAATAATAATAATGAATATAGATTTTAATTTTTTCAGTCTTTCATAATAATTATTTACGACTTTTTTTAAGGAGAGAAAAAGTCTAAAGACTTTTACTATTTATATACGATTGAGGCTTTCACATTCCACCTTTCACATTTCATATTCGGTTTTTGAGTTTACTATTTTGTTAAATTATTAATTATTAATTACTCTGCTTTGTGCTTATGGCGAGCATTTTGTCAATAATTGCAACTGTGCAGTGTGGGCCCTACTTAAACATTAAACAGGCATATCAGTCTCGAATGGGTCTCTAACATGACATAAGGGACTTGTTCTGCGACAAGGCATTAAATGTGGTTATTCAATTATTAAATAATTCATTTGTACATTTTGAAGTTTAAACGCGTTAGCGCCCCACATTCGTTAGGCTGTATGAATCTTTTATGACCTTTTTCTAGTGTGGCTGTCATCGTTGTTTTTATTGTTGCTGTCGCAGGTATTGTTATTTCGTGCTCCAGTTACTTTTGTGGCTCTCTATTTATGTCCATTCGTTTAATGAATTCGCCTGCGCTGCTCAGTTGTAATTTGAAGCTCGTTTGTTACGTTACTTTTGTTCGCCTGAACTTGAAATTTGTTAAACAAATAAACCATACAAACAAGTAACTATATGTAAAGCTGAACGGGGTGTGTTCTAATAAATTATCGCTAATTAAAATTCACAAAGAGGAACAAACAAATTACATCAAATGACTTTAATCATAGCTATGTGAAGCCCATACAAAAACCTTTAAGTTGTCGCTTAAATGCAAATTTCATTGTGCACAATATATGCAAAATGCCGGTGGTGCTGGAAAAATGAAAGAAAATGTTAGTGGAAAATGCAAGCAAACAAATCGTCAAAGTTAACACATGCCAAGAACGATTGCTGCACTTTAGGAGGTTGTTAGATTCGAGTTGAAAACAGTATACCCTTTAAAGGACAGAGACTTGGATACCATATTTAAGATAATATTAAAAATAAATTTCATCTATAATATTTAATTAAATTCTCAAAGGAAAAATATCAGTTTTACTGAAATACTGTCTACCAAATATTATTCTTGCTTCTTGGAGATTTATTTAGTATGGTTTAACATAGATTAAAAAGTTGGATTTTTTATTTAACAAAAGAAAAGTAAGCAAAATCATCGTACTTAACTAACGAAAAGAGTAGTATAAATATTTTTGCCAACATTACGTTTCTGTAAATATTTATATAAGCAAATTTTTTTGCAGGCCTTTAAGTTTTTATTTTCTAACTTGTTTGCATTTTTTACCGGCACTTTTATACTTTTTTTTTGCTCGTCGATTGGAAACTGTAAACGTTGGTCATGCAATTTCCGTCTACAAAGTGCATTGTGCCACTTGGTTTCGGGTGTGAGGTTTCCTCTGGGGGCGGGACTACGCGAAGGGAGAGGGGCCATTTGCCTGGTCATTTCCGCAGTCGCTTTCTTACTTAATAGTTAATGACAATTTTGTATGTGGATGATTGATGATGAGGCCAAGGCTCATCGATGGTTCTATTGTCCTCTTGAGCCATGGAATCACTTAAGTCATTACAGTTGAGGGAAGAAAAAACAGAAGGACGCGACCTAAACAAGGTCACGTGTATTAAACCCTCTAATTAATTGGCCAGCTTGTACAGCTGCTTACACTTTGGTACTATTATTAGCATTATTTCGACTTATATTTTTTGTTGGCTAATGAACCGTTACGAATAATTTGAAAAGCGTGACAATGAAAGCTTTCAGCGCTTAGAAAGGGGTAAAATGAAGGGAGGGAAACATTACGGTATGTCGACAGTGCTTTAAATTCCACTGAATGGCCTTGAACTTAAATCGTCTATACCGGTTTGCATAAATACCCTAACCCCCAATGGCCCTCTTCCTTTTGTTGTACTTTCCACCCGCTGGGCTTTTACACGCATTTCCATTAGCTTTCGCACTTTGGCACTCTTCAAACGAGTTTTACCCACTTTGTTAACCTAATTTGAACGAGACACGCAAGAAGAGTCCCTAATGAATGGACGTAGTAAAACTTTGATAGTGTCCAGACAATGGATATATACCGAGGGTGCACATAAATGAAAGTTAGTGTTCCATTTATCTGAAATGGGCTAAATATATTAAATATTTGTATTGATAAATTTTTTGTACAAATTTATGCCAAAATCTTTTGAACTAGAAGGCGTATTAACCAAATTTAAAGTTGTCCTTGATCTATGGTTGAATACCTTTCATATGATACAAGCATGAACGAATATTTAAGAAGGACATGTGATGTATTATATGAGAGGTATTAAACCTTAGATCAAGACTATATGTATGTATATATATCTTATTGTTATAAGAGCACTGAACTCGTTTTCTTTGCCATTGTACAGTCGCTTAGCTTTTTAGATCAACGCCTTAATATATTACGCACCTATCAAACTCAGTCCCAAGAATAAACGAGTGAACTATTTATTTTCTCTCTTTAGCATTTAATACACCTTTAGTTGTTCTCCTTTTTCTTCTTTGGTTGATAGTTTCCTTGACCCGAATAATAAAGTGCGAGTATATGCAAATTATTCGAGCCTTATTGACGGAATGCCTGACTAATAATATCGCTTCTCAAAGAATTTTTGTCAGTTTTTCTGTAAAGCTTTCAACTGAAAATTGCCATTAATTATGCTAAGAGTCCAAGTCGTTAACTTAATATGAAAACTTGGCACTGTCAAGTGATGAAATTGTTAAAACGAGCTTTAATTAAGCCCCACATCAGGGCTAATTAAAGTAAACAGCCCGAAGAGCTGAGAAATGTATGCAGCTAATAAATTGAAGCACCTATACATAGAAGCCCAAGAGAAGCCTTGCCTTAGGGTAGAACAGGTCGAAGCAGCTGGGCCTTGTTGATAAACTGCCATGGTGAACGTCTTTGACTGGCGTTGATGACGTAGTTGTAGTACCCGTATCGCTCATAATGTTCTTTGTGTTTATATCCTGTAGTATCGAACGCAAGAGGTATGTAGATGCTCAAATTTTAGGAAAAAAGCTAAAATTCTCTTTCTGGAACTATTTGTATCTACTTTTCTTGATTGATCCTATCATGAGCTCTTAGCTTTTCAGGATGGTCAGAGTCTGGTTTTATAGCCATATTAGGAAACTAAAATTAAAATTAGCTTCACAGGATATCTTAAAGTTGGTTTCTCTTCAATTTCCTTCTTTTCACAATTTATATTTTGATGCCATCGCAGCACGCGATTTGCAACGTCGACGTCAGCGTCGCGCTGGCATAAAAATTATGTGGCAAAAGTGGCAGTAGGCAATGTGGAGCCTTCGCTGGAGCAGCTCTAGTCCGTTGCCATTTGAACACTGACTGACCCCAAAAACAAAGAAACGAAGAAAGACCCATAATTTGCTGACCGAGGGTCCACGTTAGAAAGGTGGCTTCCAGGTGGCACCAGCAACCAACCACCTTAACAAAATGTACACAAGCTTCCTGCTGGTGGTTAGTGTCGCCAAATCCTGCGTGACATACATACACAAACATACCTATAATACAAAAAATACCTATTAAGTAAGCCCGATACTAACCCGAGAGTTTTTTTTCTCTCTCTCGCTCCTTCTGGCAGGATGATATGGAGCAATGGGTTACGGATACATTTTATTCGTATTTTCCTGGCTTTAACAATGAAAATCAGAAACGACAGAATTATTTGCGTGAGCGACAGCGCGAGAATCAGCAGAACTTTCTCAAGCACCAGGTAAGAAGTCATAATCCATGGCGTCAACTTCAGTTATGGTAATTAGTGTGAAATTTACGACCTGTGGACTATGTTAATGGTTTGTTGTTGCTGGTATTTTCACAGATGCTACATCCGCCGGCGACCAAGCAGCGACGTCAGATAAGGCTATCGCAGCCTCCGCCGGGGGAACTGCAAACCACGCGATCGATTCAATCCACAAGCACGAGCACATCCAACAGCAGAACAGATAAGACTGATCTAGAATTAATTGTAAATAGTAATCCCAATTACGTGCCGCCCAAAAGTCGGACTGGCACAACACGACAACAGCTTCTCCAAGATCTGGGTCACGTGGAGCTCTCCAATATTGTCACTGGAGATGGCATCATGGAACGGAATTTGCGCAGTGCGGAACTGGAAACCGTGCGCAAAAAGGACTATCAACGTGATCTAATGCAACAGATTGAGGAGAAACGTCGATCCATAGAAATTCTGAGAGAAAAGGAGCGCAGGCAGGAAGAGGCCTTGACCAGGTGAGCATCTCATAAAGTACAATGAATATTTTTCTAAAAATTTCCTTCTTTTATTAAAAAGGCGTTTGGAAGCACAATTAAAGACAATACATTTAGAAGAGCAACTGGAAAAGCAGCGACAGCGTGCTGAAAAGGTCGGTGGAAGACTACATATATGAATGAAAAAATATATATGTATATAATAAAGTGTATAATTGTTATTTAGTTTTTGAACATTTTGTATAATTTTCAACACTTGTTATTTTCGTTTTAACTATTTTGAACAACACAATTTTGCCTTGTTAAGAAATTAAAAATACACTGACAATTTTTATCATTTATCAGTTGTAAATCTTGAGTATTTAATGTCTTAATGAATTGCTCTTTATTTCCATAAGACAATAATTAGTTGCGAGATCTTAACTAAAATAAATTCCAATAAACAAAATAAAATATTAAATATTTTTCTAGGCACGCTTGAACTCGGAGCACAATCAATTGATGCGAGAGAAGTTGCTGGCGAAGCTTGAGGAGGATGCGCAGCTATTGCACGCCAAGGAACACAATAATTTAGCCGGATCTGTTAAAAATGGAAATGCTAAAGTTGACAAGAAGGATGTCAGTGAGAATCTCAGTAAAAACCACAACTCAAACACCAACAAGGTATACAAATATTTTAGCAATTCGGCTCGTCACGAATATCGGCGTGGTCAACCTCTGCCGGCGGGCGTGGAGCTGGACTTTGAGCTGCCAGATATGGCAAAAATTGAACGCGAGTGCTTCCATTTGTGTGAGAAGATATGTCCGCTTTGCGATGAGCCGCTAAAGAGCTATGAGAGCTGCTGTCTGCGATGCCAGCGGAAGTTGGCGATTAAAATGAAGCAGCATCGACAGCCGAGCGATGAAGGTGGACAGCAAGGTGAGGAGACGAACGATAATGGGGATGCAGATGATCATCATTGCCAGAACAACTATGCGTTGGTTTGCCTTAAGTGTGAACGTCTCTATGCATTGTGTAGTCAATGCCTCGAGAAGAGCGATGTATGCCGTGCCTGTCAGCGAGAGCGAAACGTTTGTATGAACTGTCGCCGGAATCTATGCTCGTTTTGCCTGGAAGAAGTTGCCTGTGGCAGGGATACTGAACGCACGCATGTCAACGAGAAAAACAAGGAACAGCAGCAGCAATCAGATGATGCCTTTCGGGTACTGGAGTTGAACTACGCTGTGCCACCGCCGGCACAAGAAACGACTGCCTCCAATGAAGCTGACACTGCCTCGCCTCCATATTCTTTCAACATATCCCCAAACTCAGTGTTCCATGAAGATTACAAACCCACTCCAGTAAAACCACTGTTGATAGACCAACTGCCCATCTCCCTGGGCAGTGCGAACAACAGCTTTGAGGTGGACAGTACCGATGAGCAAGCCATGGAACGTGTGCGCCGACAGACGGATAAGCGTTTGTCGCGTTATCTAAAGAACTATGGGGATCTGGCTTCCAAACATCAACTGGAATCGCGCAGTAAAAGCGAATCCCGTCATCGCGGCACACAAACCACGCCTCTTTCTCTGGGCAGGCGGGATGTGGTGCTACTTGAGACACCCACACAGAATTTATCGATGCCATTGTTGCGCGAAATGCCTAAAATGACGCGCAAGGAGACGGAAACGATGCATGCCGAGAGCAGTGAACGGAAAATGGATAATCTTAAGAAGCGCTGGGAGGTACGTAGGAAAACATATGCGAGAGTTGAGATAATTAATTTATTTTATGATAACCAGGTGCCTGCGGTGCAAAAGTTTACTGTGTCAACATCGTCTCCTAAAATTCTGACCCAAGTGGGCGCCATTCGAAAACAACTGCAAGCTGCACGGTTTTTGGACGATGTCCAAGACGAGATGGACGACGATTACTGACCGAAAGCTAACAACAATTTTTCAACTACTGAACAAGTTGTTCCGTATAGTTTTCCAGTTTTACCATTTTTTAGTTTTTTGCACATTCGATTTCCAGTTTACTACAATTTATTTAAATTTATTTCGTTGGTCTAACAACAATTTTAATCCTCTTTGAGACATTTATAGTATAATTAATATATACTTGTAATGTAATGACACCATGTGCTTCTGCTGTTTCATGCAGCGTCAAATTGTATTTTTAAGGCATAATGTTTGTTAATGTTTTTACAAATATATATATAAACCAACTCATCACCCGATAATCGAATACATTATTTACTTATTGGTATTTATTCAATAAGAAATAGAGTGCGAAATATTTGACGAACATTATTAATAAGACTCAAGGGCTCACCATTTTAAGTTTGTATACTTTTAAAAGTTCGAAGCATGTATTATGCTTTTTATGGGATTTCTATTCGAAGATTAAGTCAAATCAGAATTCATATCGAGCCAATCGAACCGTTCTTGAATTAAACCTAGCAGTATATCCGAAACCTTTTTTGTACGCCAGGCGAAACATTGGAGAGTTTCAAGATCAATGTTATTCTAGAAAAACCCAAAAGAAAACCCAACTTAACAAAATTAACCAAAATTTCAAAATACCATAAGTTTTGTGTAATTGAATACTTTTTTATTTTCAAATTGAGTTTGTGTGTCCGTTGATCATCTGTTTACCACTGAAGTGGGCGGGGAGCGTAGACAGGTGCGTACTGCGAGTAGGCTCCGGCAGAGCCATAGCTAGGTGCTGGAGCACTGCATGGCACAGGCGCCAAGTTGGGCTGGCAGCTGAACAAGTAGTTCTTGGGGCAGGGTGGAGCCGGTACTGAAGCTGGAGCGTAGGCGGGCGCAGCTGGTGCAGCGGGAGCGGCATAACCCTGGGCAGCGGGTGCAGCAGCAGGTTGGCCATAGCCACCGCCGTAGGATGAGCCCAACATTTTATCATCCTTATCGGCAAGAACAGAGGCGGCCAAAAGGCAAACGGCGACGAACACAAATACTTTCATGTTGATTCTTGAACTGAACTCGGCTTAAAGCGAACTGCAATGTTAACTCCAACGCTGCATGGGCTTTATATAGAGCTTCAAGCAATCCAAGAAAACTGCTGTTCCAAGCATTGGCCGAGTTTGACCAACGCGAACCTATTTACCAACTCAGCGCCTATTTTTCTGCTTTGCGAAACAAAAAATATATGCACTGTTTTGCATTTGTGCATTATTGAAAATAATTTATTTTTTGCTGAATGCTTAAAAAGATTAAAATTATAGAGCAGTAACTAATATTGCTGAAATAAATTAATGAGTTGTTTTTTTTTAATTGTAAGCTTAAACATTTTCTATCAAGGCTTCAAAACGGTTCTAAGCCTAGAATCAGCTCATTGCAGGGTTACACAAATCAGATGAAGATCAAAATCTTCAAAATTGGACCTCAAGAGCGTTCCCGATCCGGAGTGCGTTCTTTTAGATCGGTACCGAAAAGATGGAAGGCAAATGTGAGGGGCGTTAGTTTGACTCTGTATTGTGTGAAATACCGTGGAACCACGGAAAATCCTTGACTTTTGCTTTTTTTTTTTTGAAAAGGTTCTGTTCGCTAAAATGATAACAAAATACTCATGATTTTTTTTATTATAAGTATAATAATACATCCGTTTGAGTCTCCGATTAAAAAATCTTAGAAAAATTAATCAATGAGTAAATTATGTCGTAGTCTCAAGTTATGTTATTCTAAGAGAGTGTGTTTTATTTTATTGGACTCAACAGAATTGAGAAAATAAATTGATTTTTTAGTATTAAGTTTTACTGGAGTCAGATCTGTTTAAGCAAAAATATTATAGTACGTGGTGGCGGCAAGTTACATATTATATTTCATTTATATCAAATCATTGAATCTTAAAGATAGATCAGATAATTTTGATATATCTTTAAGACTTAATGATGCATTATACAGTAGCATTATTCAATATAAGCATCCCCCTCAGTCATGTTATATTAAATAATATTAAACTTAATAATATTTATTATTTTTCATTAAGTTTTTTCCAAAAATTATTCAAATTTTATGAAGTATTTTGTTTCAAGCAATTCAGATGACTTCAAAATCAAAATTTTGACAACTTCTGGTAAAATATATAGAAGTTAAAAGTGAAATAGCTGGAAAATTCTTTAAATAATTTGGTGCTATGATGCCTCTTCTGCAATATTACCCCAGATTGTGGCAGCGATCACTTCCATTGCAACGAAGCTGTCACATTGTGTCTACACAAAATTTATCGAGCGTCGATGACGCTCAATTGAAGGCCAAGTTAAAACAGACCGAGACAATTATAAAAAATGCCAGGAGCTTGTATAAGCCGGATGAGGTGATGCTCTGCTTCAACGGGGGGAAGGACTGTACCGTTCTGTTGGATGTGCTTTCCAGGCAGCTGAATAATACAAAACCATTACAGGCTGTCTGTATCAAATCACATGATCCTTTCGAGGAGGTGGAACAGTTTATTGACACCTGCATTGAACGTTATCCGCTTGAACTAAATCGCTACCATGGGGCCCTCAAGTTGGCTATTGAACAGGTACTGGGAGAGCATCCGCAGGTGCGTGCCATGTTCCTGGGCTGCCGACGTAGTGATCCTGGCTGTGCGAATCTTTCAGAGATGTTGCCCTGTGACAATGGCTGGCCTCCGTTGATGCGCATCTTTCCGTTGCTGGAATGGAGCTTTCATGACATTTGGAACTATTTGCGTAGCCAGAAGCTACCATATTGCACGCTCTATGACCAGGGCTACACATCCTTGGGTGAACGCAGCAGCACTCGTGTTAATCCCAGTTTGTTGGTCTATGATAAGAAGCTCGGCAAATTGATCTATCGTCCCGCTTACGAGCTGGAAGATGATAAACTAGAGCGTGCCAATCGAGAGGATGCTCAACTGGTTCGCCAACACCATCAAAATCCCTAAAAAAATTCTAGCATAAATACGAAAACAAATCATGTCAAGTGCTAGTACAAACAAATCTTCACTTTTGGTCTCATTCACAGTTAGATTTCGCTTTAGGTTTTATCCAAATTGCCACTTTCTTGCAATTGGAGCAGCAAGTGTCAAAGAAGTGTGTCACACATACAAACACACACTGTGTCTTATCAGCTAAATTGGCCCTTCAATTCGTGAGTAAACTAATAAAATTCGAAGAGAGCATGGCAAATATAAGAGTTTTTGAGAGCTTTTGTTTTGGTAAGTTTGGCGTAGGGTATAAGCACATTGATTTGATGAGGTTTTCAAGCTAACAGTTTTAGTTTGTGTAAAATACTGTGCATGTAAGTTATAAATTATAACTTTTAATGTGCCTTAGACAAAGAAGTTACCATTTATATGTTATGTAAAATCGGAAACATTTAAAAAATAAAAATATTTTGATGTATTTAATTGAACCAAGTTTCGAGCAAAAGCTACTTAGAGGTACTTATTAAAACCCAATGCATGGTTGTCGTGTTCAGGCTAGTTAAATATTCCTGTACTCGAAAAATAATAAATAAATTGTTAGCATTCCCACATTTTTCACTAATAGCTTGGTTACATTTAAAAATTTCAGTATAACATTTTATAATTTTAATTATCCAATAATAGTAATAATTGCTACTGTTTTTGTAGCTACAAAGGTGGTATAATATGATATTTGGTTTTAATTCGAGGTGCTGTTCATTTTAAGCCCTTTATGAAGTAAACAAAGTTCTTGACCATTGAGGCATCAGTGCCATTTTGGGAAGCAGTTGGCGTGGCTGTGCCTGGCAGTTCCCCCACCAACAGCAGTGGTCGATTGTCATCGGTCCTTAATATATCTTTGTCCTCAATTAGATTGTCAACATCTAGCTCGTTGTCCACATTGCGTTTTATCTTCGATTCCTCATCCTCGCTTGCCAGGAGCTGGCCGTAAACCTTTAGTAGATTGTGATCCTCGGATTTTTCCAAGAAATTGAGCAAGTCTTGAATGGTCTTGTCATGCTTATGGGCGAGCTGAGCATCAAATGGAGGGGATTTTCTAGTGGCAAACTGGGCACGATAGCCGGATTTGTTGCTTGTGGGTGTTAGACTGACGCGATACCACTGCTGATCCTCAGGATCTTGACCTAGTAAGGCGTATTCAAACTGCGGTGTGGGCGTAGTCACTGTCTGCTTTGGTAGCCTAACTCCCAAGCGATCCGTTGTATGCACCAGACTGTTGTTGTAGCTACTAGAATTGGTCTGCTGTGATGGTTTGTATCTGGGAGCAGAGGAAATACTTGACTTGTCACTTGGCCGATTCAATGTTGTCTAAGCTCTCGTGTAGTTACACTTACCCCAATTGATTATAGCGTGGCACATTCGTGGGCAGGGCTTCCACAAAGGCAACCACACAGCAGATGGTGATGATGACGGAGATACTGAGATTTTGTTTCTGCCACATATTTGCAAATTGCGCTGTGCTGACTGTTGGCCATTTGTGACTTTGTCTTTGGTTTTATAGCTTTACCAGAGACGCTAGAATCGTAGTCGACATTGGTATTGAATTGCATTAGCTGGCCTCGAACTTTGGCGTGCAAATCAACATGTAAATGTTGCATTGACTACAACAAAGTTTTCAATCTACAGCGGAACTTCTCAGATAACGCGCTGCCCCTTTTCCAAAAGCATACGTTAGACAGTCACGTCTGAGACTTTGGCGTTACAATTTTTTATTAACTTGAAACTCGGCAATTCAGTATTAACTTTACCGATTAGATGATACTCTTACTAACCAACTAACGGATACAGTAATTAACTGTAACAGCTCCATCCGATTTCTTTGTGTTCCTCCTCCAAAGCATGACACATTGAGCATTCGCAGAAAGTTTATTTTGAAAATTTTACAGAAGTTACACATTGAAAAATGAAAGTTGTAGATTTGATTACTCACTTGTAATGAATTGCTATAAATTAAGTTTTTAAAATTTGTTGAATCCTTGTAGAAAAGTTTTTATTTACTCCTTCTAAAGCGACAATAAATTTTTACTTTAATAAACCTCAGTTTTTTACAATACAATTTGAAAGCTTTTGTTCTCTTTTGACTTTGTTGAACTGCAACTTATTGAGTTATTTCTAAAAATTGGTTGTCAATTGTTTGATTAAGGAAATGACACTTACCAACGGACACTTCCGGTCAACATTTCATAAGTGGGCAGTGAGTAGATTGTTGCTGTCTCTTTTTATCGAGAGCATTGCCAGCATCAATGATAAATTCTTATCAGTAAAATTAGCGACCTTTCTAATAAATTTGGATGGGGATGGGATGGCTCGCAATGGTCTGTTAATCAACAAGAATACTTTCACTTTAACTCGCAAAGTCCACTGTGCGCCTGCTCTCTCTCTCTCTCTCTCTCTGGCTGTTTCTCTCAACTGTTGTGTCTCTCAATCAGCTCTCAGCAGCTGTCGCTGTCGCTCAGCTGTTGTGGGCGACATTGCCATTTGCCTGTTGTGTGCAAGCGTTGGCAATTTGCGCGCGCATTGCCCAACACTGTCCAACACTGACATACGCACTCCGCACATTACACATACGCAGCGGTGTCCGTGAAGTGGCAGCAGCAGAAGCAGCAAAGCTCTGACTTTGCCTCTGCCTCGACTGAGTTCGGTTGGCTTTAGGTTCGGGCCAAGTTTTGCAAATTTAGTAGACAATCTTTCCTCATTTCGTTAACACTCACAGACACGCAGCACAACAAAAAATTAACTGGCTTCAATTTCAAGCAACAAACTGTATCACTAACAAATAGAAATAGTAAAAATATCAACAATAATTAAATTCAACATACAAATAATTGAACCAATTGCAAATCTAATCAAATTAATGAATGATTTTTAATTATATCAACTAATTTTTAGTGCTTAATGAGCTTAGTGTGCATCTGTCTATCGGTCGTGTAATTAATAAATAAAAACACAAATATAAAACTAATTAAATTAGTTGTTAAATAAATATTTGTTATCCCTTTAAAATTGTTCCTGTCGTGCGCGTTCAGTGAGTTTTGTTGTTGTGCTTCTTCTTGTTCTCACTGTAGCTTCAAACGAAAGTACGTAAAAAAATGTATCTCTTATCAGCAAAGTTACGAGTAGCGTCTCACATTAGCTGATAAAATACTTTTAGTCGACTGCCAATTGATGTGTTGTCCTTTCCATGACTCCAGCCATTTTTATTTTGCATCTTGGAATAGACGAAGGGTACGACGCACCTCATGTTTATCTAGTCTCTCTCCAAAGCAACCAGACAACTGATATAATAATGATATTATAATTGCTGTGTTCTATGTTCAATATCATGGACTGTTAGCTAAGATGAAGTAACTTAATAAATACAGCTTTAAGCATTTTATTTTTAACTCTTTGATATGTGCATAAATTTTTTACTAATAAATTTTTAACTTGTTAGTTCATTTGATTTTTTAGTGAAATCTGGAACAGTTTGGCTACTTTTAATTTAATTTTTTACAAGCCCTAAGCTGTGAGATGTAAATTGTTATTCGAAAGTGAGATCTGTTACTCAATTTTTCTATAGCAATAATAATAGTTTTTTTCAAATAGCAAAATATATTCAAACTTTAAAAGGCAGACTAGTCCTTGCTTAAATCGTATTTTTTCTAATGAGGGTTGTGGATTTTCTTTGCTTTTATTTTTGTGTTTATTTCACATGCTATTTTTAATTAAATTAAATGTCCATCTCATGTCGGACCTGAAATTTACGAACTTACGTTGCCTGCGTGTTCAAGTAGCGTGTAAAGTAATTTAGAATCCCAACAAAAGTTTCGTGGCCCTTTAATTTTTAGCGCAAAATAAATAAACAATCGCAAAAGGCCAGGAAAATGCCAAAAGTCCTTCAAAATGAGCCAAGTTGATTTTCACTTGAGTTAGTTAAGCAAGAAAAATCTAAAAAAAAGAACAAATATAAAGCACAAACTTTGCCTATACCATTACTTTCGTTTTTCGCTGCCTCAGACATTTGTTGTTTGTGTTGCCCAAGTCAAGTTAAGGCATAGCATACACACACAAATGCGTTTAGTGTGTAATGTGTTTGTGTGTGTGTGTATCTAGCACTCAGGTGTGTCTATTACACTTGTGCCTGTGTGTGCCTCAGCCCGTCCTTCAATATTTTTGCAATTGTAAAACTTTTCGAGGGTATATGCTTTTATTCTTTCCTTTGAAGTAAAGCATATAATCCATCCATAAGTAGAATGTCTTGTGTTTGGTTATAACAGTTTTTCATTGATCGCCTTTTAGAATATAATATAATTGTCCTAAAATTTTCTTAAAATGTATCCTGAGTAGCGTTTTTCACTGCATTTTTTTATCCATATCTGAGTTTGATTTTCAATTGATATAACTATACTAACATATCTTTATACGTTTAAGTTATTTTGTTTATCTTCAATATTTTCATTTCGGTAAATGATGAAATCATACTTTAATCCTCCTTATTTCGGTAAATATTAAAGTCATACATAAATCCTCCGTAGTCATTAAATTATCGTATACATATTGTGCTTTGTATTGTACATTTACAAATTATTAATCGCCTTTCGTTAAATAGTTATATATATATAGTTATATTTATATTAATATTATTATTATAAATATTACTATCTTATCATATTTAAATGCAAAAAATAACAGTAACTGAGGCTTTCCATTTTTATAAAGTAAGTTTTTTTTCCAATTCACATTTACTAAAATTGTTTTAAAGTATTCGGTGATATGCATCAATAAGTCTTTTATTTCTATTTCTATTTGAATTTATTTTATTTTTTCGTCCATGCCACTTGTTTCACTTGGGAGAGAATGTTAGGGGCATTACCTGTGAGGGTGTGTGTGTATTTGGATTGGTGTGCGTTTGGGCGCTTTTCCTATAAGGTAAGCAGGCGGAGATATAAAAATACTGGACCTGCTTGCTTTGGAGTCGTAAATTGTTGGTGCTACCCGACTCTTTGTAATGAATATAAAACTGGCATTAAACTGCCTATATTTTTTATGCATTGTGTGTGAGTTCACATAACACAAACACACACACACTCAAGCAATGTACTCACACATTTTGTGCATTTCCTTTACACATTTTGAACTTGGCCTAGACTTGAGCTTTAAGTGTTAGCCAAGCTTTTTGCCAACATATATTGTATTACAACAAGAAACTTGTTGAGGCATTGGGTAGTGGACATTTCTGGCAAGCAAATTACAAATAGTATAAAAGAAATAAAGAAATGAACAAATATTTAAGTTTGGCATGCCATAAACAAGTGTACAATTTTGAAGCACTTTCTTTGAGACCTGCAATGCTGAAAAAGCATTTCGACGTTTCACTTACAATTTCTTGCTCCAATTCCAGTTTGCAACTTTTCTTTTTTCTGTTCTTGCTGTATTTTCCTTCTTTTTTTTTAAATTCACCATAGATTCGCAAGCAACCAGTGTTTCCTGTGAGATAAGCAGCTTGCTGAGTCCAAGAGGGGCAAAAGGGGCTTGTCACGCAGCTGCACGAGTTTACCAAGCATGGTTCTATCAAGGCCAAGCAGTGAGGCAGCCTGTCTTCTAGCTTGGCCTGACAGCACGTACGAAGCAAGATGATAATTTCGTTGAATATATACAAAGCAGACTCGAATATATAACATAGTTGGGGGCCTAGCCATTGGTAGGGGCGGTGGCCTGGCCTCGGTAGTGTTAAGTGCTGAGCTGCTATGCAAAATAGATTATTGCTTCGACTTTTGCAAGTCAAACTGAATTGCATTTCTTGTAAGCACTGCCAAAAGACTGCGAATTCACCAACAAAGCTAAGACTTTTTTTATATCGCTGAATATTTCCTTTTGATTAACAGCATAGAATTTATCTATACCATTGCAGAGGGAATGATGTATGTTTAAGTTTTGATAGAATTGTGTCAGACCTCATTGATTATATATGTATATTCTACATTAGGCTGTTAAACCGTTTGAGGAGCGCAATCTTGACTTCTCCAGTTCTGGACTTTGGAGATAGCACCAGCTACACGTCCCATCTTTTGTTCCACGCAGCTCATAAGTCGGAAAAACTGAACTGGCTTTTTACAGTTTCAGTTTTTAGAAACTAATGCAAGTGCTTTGAATCCCGTAAACTAAAATTTTCTACAGTTTCTAAAATTTTTTCTTACTGATTAGGATTTGAATTTCTACTGGAGTTTTTAAAAAGCTTATTCTTACTTTATATTCTGTGCTCAATCTGAAACAGACGGGAAGCCGATTTTCATGTTGAATCTATCTATATTATCTATCTAGATACATATATAATGAGTTTAAGTGAATACTTTCAATTTCAGGTAAAATAAGTTTGGAATTATGTCAAAGTTTTAGTTACTTTGATATTAATTACATGTATTTCAACTACTTGTTGGCCTTTGTAGTGCCAATTAGCTGTCAATTAGCCAATTGAATTGATTGATTGACCCTAAGCTGAAGAAGTTCTACGAGTTTTGCCTTCTTTGATTAGTTCGATTATGCTCAACTCGAAGCTCTAATATGATCTGGTCAATGCCAGCTCGAATGCTTATTTATTTCAAAGTCGTCATCGCAAGAGTGTGAGTGTGTGGGTGCGGGAGTGTGTGGGTGTGGGCCAAACTCATACACAGAAAAGTGTATATGTGGCCTGGCCAACGCCTGAGTGTCTCAGCAGAAACAAAAAACAAGAATTTTAAGTAAATTCCTTGAAAACGGTTAAAGAAAAGGCGCCGCCAACGTCCTGCCAACTTTATAAAAGTTCAAGTTAAATGCAGCAGCAGCAACAGCAAAAGCGAAAATAACAACAACAACAATGAGTCTGACTATACACTCTTTACTGCGGAGAGAGTTTTGTTGTTATAAACAAGTCAGGAGCGTAGTCAGCTCTCCCATTAACGCTCTTTGAATACAGTGCGCGCGCATACAGGATACACGACACACTCTTCCCACAGGACCTGAGACGCTGCTCCACATCTGTCCTTAGTATACAAAACGCCAGCAAACGCGTCGCATGCCACAGGCAACAGCGACAGCAACAGCAGCTGCTGAAGCGCCAAAAACAAATGCGTCGTCTGAAGTGAAAAGTGAAAGTTTAAAAAATTGTCCTTTAGGTAGCCATGTGTACGATCTTCTATATCAACTTAAGTCTATAACTATAAAGCCAGCATTTTATATTATGTGTTTCGAATCTCTACTGTTTCTTTCAAAAAACATTAAACGTCTGTTAAATCTATGTGAATTAGAGATGAGTGCGTGATAAGGGAACAATTGGAAACCATTATAGATATTGTTAAGATAAGTAGTAGTAGTAGCACCCAAAATATGTGCAAAAGATTTAGATTGTTTATCGAGAAGATGTTAAACAGAAGTTTCGTCGACCGTAGTTTTAGAATAGTTAGCGTATTATAATTCTATTATTTTTGACAGTTTATGATTGTACACGATCACTAGTTTATCACATGCTTTATATCAGCTTTATCTTTCGCCTTTGTCACACGCTGTTCCAAAAATAAGAAGAGTTTGACCAAAGGTAATAGAGAGCAAAGACACCAAATTTGATTTTGGAAACTCCTTAAATGGATCAGTATTATTTGTAATTTTGTATATTTTCTAAGATTTAAAAGCACCAGCTGACGCAAAATTTCATTAAGCTCGATAGACTATTTCCTGTAGTGCTGAACAGAGAAAGCTGTACTGGCCACCTATCGTGTGTTATAAATAATAGTTGGTAACGTGTATACGTGAGTGTAAAGGCATGTTAAAGTGATTCCAAAATGGGTACACGGTATCTCTTAGTTTGTTCCTATTGTGTATTGCAATTTGGGCCCTCAGTCGATTTCAAATATTGTAAATTAAGTTATTTAAATATGCCAGTTTTTTATAGAGTTTTTTTTATGTTTTAGGGCGGCGCTTTACGTGCATTTTATGCAAATTATGTGCATTTCAAGGATAAACTAACAACTAAAACTATAACTTTGGCAGCCATTAAACCAACGACTTTGATAACAAACTAAAATATCTGCTAAAGGCAATTGTGAAATTGTGGAAAGTGTAATCAAATAAATTTCTGCTGACACACAATAAACGTAGGTCAGTCGAGGAAAATGTGCATTAAAAATTGCGCCAACATTCAATTCGGGGACAGCAACAACAACATCGAAGGCAACCACTACAACAACAATAATAGCAACCATAAAAACGACGATAACAAAGAGTCAGAAGATAACTTTAGCCAATTCCAGTTCCAGTTGCAATTGCCACGAAAATCAGCCAAAGGCGGCAAGTTATCAAGCTTAAAAATATTCATGTGTTGTTGCTATTTTATCATCATTATCATGTTGATCTAAACCAACTAAATAATAGTATAAACGGATCAAGTCGATTAGCTAAATAATATAATAAAACAACAAATAATTCTTGTAGGCAACGGCAAAACGCACAGAAGGTAATTTCTTTTTACCTTTTAATTGTGGGAAGGGGCGACCATTGAATAAGAATAGTTAGCTAACCCCTTATATGTAAAGTAAATTGTCTCGCACGCAAATGTTATTCTAATAATCACAGATACTGAATTGGATCACAATGGCAATGGACTTATAAGTGAAGTGCATTCAAGCATTCAAATTGCCAAAGAATTACCATGTTAAAGTAAATATACAGATAATTTAATGTGTTTAACTCTCTCAATACGTGAACATTAAATATTGCTCAGATTTGTTGTTTTTTTGCTATGTAATTTCAGTTTCTATTAAATGTATTACTTTACTTTTATTAAATTTGAATCCATTTTGTAAATGTTCTTTTATGTATAATTATATTATAATTGAGCTAAACATTTTTTATGCGACAACAACAACATAAAAAACCATAAGTGGTATATTTATTTTAATTATCTGCATTAATTTTAATTTTGTTTTTGAGTAAAGTTTGTTTTACAGTTACAACGTTCTTTTTTGGACGAAATAATTTTTAAAATATATTGAACAAATACTTCTTTCTTTGAAAGAAAAGAAAAAATTAGTTACAACATCTTAAATAATAATTAAATTACAGAATACACAAGGCATTTACTTGTTATATCTATGTATATAATTGTTCTCTCTTTAGGCCAATAAAGTATCTTGATAAATATATTTCTGCAGGGCATGTGTTAGTCGAGTGCTCAGCATTCTCGATTGTTTTTTATTAGCCTGCAATTAAATATATTTAACGTTCATTGAATGTGGCATTTTGTTTTATTGAAATTAGTGTTAAATTGATTTATGCCACAATATGTTAACGTACCAACAACGAATATATACACACATATACAAAACCACACATAGAGATACACACATATTACGCATACGCAACATTGTTCTGTGTGTTTTACGTATTTGCTCGCTGATTACTCATACGACGCATGGCACAGTTTAATGAAAATTGATTTTACAGTGTGGCAAACAAAGCACAAAACACTCCACAAACGCACACACACATCACACACTCGCCCACTCGCACACCCACATAACCCATGTGTAGTTATTCATTGCTGTTGTGGCTGTTTTCAATGCTCCTTTTCAATTCATATTGCTGACCTACATTTTCAATTTTTTTGTTGCCATATTGTTGTAGTTGTTGTCGGTTGTGTGACTGGACTGTGTTTTTCTTCTTGTCCTGTCCGGCCGGTTTGTTAAAATTATGACACTTTACCATAAATATTGTAAGTTTATAAATGTGCTGTTAGCCATCTTATTAATTAATACAAAGAGAATTTTTCAAATTAATTTTAATGCATTTTTCAAGTTTCTTGCTCTTATTAGAATTGTCTAAATATTTTAATACCTTTTGCGAGTGTAACAATATATATCCGTCTGTCTATAAAAACAAAAGCATCTCAGAGCTGGTAAGCTTAAGAGTTCCAGATTTTATATAAGGACTTCTTATACATAGTAGCAGATAAATCAAGTTTATTTTAAACTTTAGATGTCACGCCTCACTTACCCATAAATCGAAAACAAATCTTAATAACAAGAGCAATTCTGGTATGCGTTCTGGAAAGATACTTTTTATTTACTTTTACCACTTCGTGAGGATTCAAATCGGACATCTATCGTATAGCTCCCATAAGAACAATAGGCTGAACAACAATTAGTTTATCAACTTTTTTGTATTCCAAGTTGACTAGATATGAGATACTTTATGCTCCTTACAATTATAAAGGTCGGACTAAGTAACCATATACCTGTTATAGGAACTATGAGTCAAAACACGAGCATTTACATATCCTGTTTTTTATATTTTGTTGTTGTTATAAAGTATAATATAATAATTTTGACTAACACGAGCAGTAAAATATCCCAGCTACTTACATTTTAATAAGATATATATTAATTTTAAATAAATATATCTGACTTTTATCTATGAGAAACGTTATTTTAAAATGAAATTTGTACATTCCTTTTATGGACTTTTCTGTACATGTGTGTATATGTATGTAGACTCATAAAAGCAGAACTCGCTCCTTCATTGATGCAAGCTTAAATATATATGTATATATTTTTATTTTATCACATGTTAAGGCATCAGTTAATATGCATTTTCATAAAGGTCTCATATGGGGTTTTATCATGAGTTCTAAAGCCCTTCCACATGCCTAATCTACATTAAAGATTTATATGCATATTTATATTGCGTGCAGATGGGTCTATTTATGTAAATCCAATTCAATCCATCGCAATATGCAGCCAACACCAAAATGGGACTGGCCATAAATTTATTAAATATGTGAAAAGCGTGCTTTAAATGTCCAGAGCAAAAGAAAAAGTTGATGGTCAATGGGCGGACGACAGAGAACTAAGTAGATAATAATAGCAGACTAACAGATGTATCATTACATAACTATACTTTTATTTAGGTTATATGATGCTTAGGAGAGATTATAAATATTGAAATATACACCATTTTATTAAAGTTTTATTTTAATTTGCAGATGATAAATTTTATACACAAGTCTATTTTAGTTATATATCTGCACAGTGCCCTAAATATTAAACAAATAAGTAAATTATTTTAGGTATTTGAAGTACTCCATAAATTAGACTACCAACCTAAAACTCTGAACTTTGCATCAAAGCGTGAACTTGAACCGTTTAAAAAAGTTGTAATAACAATAAAAAAAAAGATCTTGAGTCGACTTGATATTCGTAAATGTTTTTTAAATTATACAAAATAGTAATGCGTAATAAATTAACCTAAGGAAGAGTAAAGAAATGTTTAAGAGTCTGTTTACCTACTATTTGCTACTCTGCTTGAACTATTTCAGCGCTTTGGCAAATTTGATATATTTAGATTCAGCTAATAATCGTCAAATAATCTTTAATTCCACTTAAAACTGCTCAAATAAAACTAAATCAAAGTCCATCTGCCTGAATACGCAAGGAATTTGTACGCCAAACTTAATGATCTTAGCTATTATCATCTCTTATTGTTCTTTGTATTATACATGCTTTGAACCGAAACCGGCACTATCTGAAAATGCTACATGTCTTAAATATTCTTAGATATTTTCATCTTCAGAATGTTTTAATTTATTTAATTTAATAGATAGTTTAAGTGATTTATTTATGTCAAACTCGATAACAATGACCCACTGTGCACGCGACTATTAGCCTACACACGAACATGGCATTTATATGAATATCAATTCAGCTTTGCACGTATAGATAAACCCTTTATTACCTTTTCGATGGCCACACAAAACACTCGCCTAAATATATTAGATTGTTGTTCAATTGTTACTTTGATTGTTATTGTTGTTGTATAACAAATAGGTTTACTGTTGATTTTGTGTTTGAGGCGCTTACGCATGCATTTACAATAAATTATATGGAATTGTCAGTAATGTTGTGGTAATGCCATAAAGTCCTCCATCGTATTGAGAATTAGACATATGTATATGGAATTACAAATGGGATAATAGATACACAAAATTTAACTATACATAAACATCTATTTTAGAACATACACAATATTATGCGAAAATTACTCATATACATATTTCTTTTTACTTTTAGCTACAGAGAAGTCGACAAAGGAATTTCATTTTAATAATCCAACTGTATTTACGCAAAGCTCTCATATTACGTCGGTGTCTATAATAGTATCGTATAACTAATATTTGTGTCTCTATGTGTGTTTAAAAATCTTTCCAAGATATGCTTAAGGGCTTAATTAAGTTTTATAAGTGTGTGCAGTGAAAATTAAATCAAATAACGATAACATATTAATAATTAGCAACATTATTCTTCTAATTAAAATGAAAATTGAAATACTATCAGCTGAAAGGAAAGAAAAGCGCTCACAATGTAAGTACAATTATTGTTGTTTTCTAATAGTTATAGTTTAACGTAGTACACAAATACTTGTTATTAGTGGAATAAGTCCATAAAAATGGAAAAAATAATATAAAAACTCGTTTTTCATATTTTTATCGAGATATTCCACATGTATAGAAGAGTACATTATGTACAAATTACCTTTAGATTGATTTATATATTTTTTAGACGACATTTATCATGTATGCTCCATTGTTACCTAGAAAATAAAGGCGTAAAAGCCTTTTAATATTTGTCACAAATTCATATAGCTTAGCTTTAGAATTAGATTCACATTGAACCCCAAAGAAAATTCCTCTAATGTTGTGATTGTGCTATGGGTCGTATGCGCAATCCCAATCATGTTTTTGAAGCTAAACTGCAAAAATATTTACCAAATATCAATATTTAATGCCACGCAAATTGTCAAAATGTTGACATGAATACAGCGAACATATCCAAGGTAAAGCTAACAAAAAGTTACCATCTGAAATCATAGACAGCTATTGGTTTACTGTATATGTGTGTGCGTGAGTGCGTGGTTATTTGTATGTGTGTGTGTGTGCTTGTGTGTGTGTGTTTACCAGGCTAGCCTAGCATTTAGCCTGCTGCTGTGGTGGTCTGACTTTATATGTCCTTTTCTGTCTGTTGCCCTAGTCAATAGCCCAGACAATTTTAAACATGTCGAGTAATTGTTTTATGGCACTCGCAGGACACACAAAACAAATCAAAGTCAGAGCCCAGGACAAAAGCCAAGCTGATATAAACATTATTTTTAAGATTTACGAGCGTTTTGCTGTAGCTGTAGGAATACTTAGCTTGCAATATTATAAAGACATGAAAAACACCCTGAAGAATATTGTAGATAAAATACACACAATAATATTGTACACACATTGGATGCTAGTCAAATATTGCAAGACAATAAGCAAATTTATGTATGGTAATAAGTAGAAAAATTTTAAACATCTTTAATATTCTAATGACTTGGATGATATACTCATTTTAATCAATGAAAATTACCTTCAAGTAATCGTAAACAAACTAATAAATAATGGTCTCTCCAAAATGAGATACTCATAAAAATAAAAAAATGCATGACGACAACAGGGCAACAAATGGAAAAAAGAGAATGTAATACAAGCCGCAGACATGTTGACACTTTTTATGGCTTATTTCTTGTAATATGTGTATAAAAAATGGGACATCTAATTGGGAAGTCTGCATATTTTACGATGCTAATAGCATGTTGCCCTATCTCCTTGTCTGTCAGGACAAGTGGCCCCGAAGGACGGTCTGACGTTGACAGGATGTGATTAAAACCGCTTGGGTCTATCGATTGCCGTTTGTTAAATCAACTGACTATATTTTTAGATGTACTTGCAACTAGTGAGAACTTGCTATACCCTGAAGATACGTTTCTCTTAAAAAAGTTATGCAATAATTTACACTCTAGTACAGATTGCTGCCTAGTAAGAGTAGGGTAGTTAAATTGTTCATCTTATAAAAAACCAATACAAAATTTAAAGATTCGGCTTCAGCTTCTAAAACATGCAGAAAGAAGAAAACGAATAGACGGAAGGAATGTTTTTATGCGAGGTCAATAGTTTAGAGTTGAGACCCCAGCAGTGTCACGAGTAAATGCCAGGGCCATTGGCATTTACCGTTATGGACATTCGCATCCACATGGCTATACGACTGAGAGACACCAAGAAGTCGTGAGTCGGAATCGCGTTTCGAGGCGTCGTTGAAGGCATGTCAGGCGCAATGCGTTAATTAAGTCATTTTGGCCAGCCCACCTGGTCTGGTCACGCTTACCTTAAACACAAATAAAAAAGCATACACACACACACACACACACACATCTTAAATGCTCCAAATACTATGGCAAAAATCGATTTGTGCCGCGTTTCGTTGTGCCTTTGAACGAATCATTAAAAATAGTGAGGGGACTCCAGCTAAAATCGATGCCATTCCGAACGCAATTTCATTTAATGATGTCTTTAATCAAAGCCCTTTAAAGTGTGTATTATTTTCAAAACAAACCACCTTTATTGCTCTGTAAAATATTTACAATGAAATTACTGTAAATTTATCCTTTCTTTTTCTCGCCAGTATAAGAGGGATCATAGGGCTGCACCTCTGCTGTTCCCCAGATCGCAAATACAACGGCAGATACTACCAGAATTACAAAACCCAACCAGAATACAATACGCCACTCATGCATATTTGCCTGTAATGGGAAAAATATGTTGGATTAGACGGATATACATACTAGATATACTCTGGTTAAAAGTGAGGTAGAATTATTTGATCTATCTATTTAACCGTCTGTGTCAATAGGTGTTAACAAAATTTACAATCGGGAGGGCCTGGGGTTGGAACCCTAATCTAAGGTTTAGTAAACATAAGTTGAATGTGCATAAGACTCTTACTTCAAATCTTCACAGGGATACAACGAACTAAGATGTCAAGGGTTCGCCCTAATTTAACTAGTTTATCTTATAATCATTTCACTTACATGTGGCGTCAATAAACCGACCACAGGAGGTGAAGCCAATCCCGAAAGGGAGCCAAGCCCATTAGTGATGGCCATGATTGTACCCGAATAGGCAGGCGCCATGTCCAGTGGTGATAATTTCTGGCCAGAATAATAAAAACCCATAATTAACATTGCAATGGTAAACAATGCTATGACCGGGATCCTATTGCAACCGGCATATGAGGCTGCAACCGTAAACGCTCCCGGACCCAAGGCAGCTGTAAGAATATATAAGGGAGCTTTACTAGCTAATACAGAACTTATTTGAGGACTTACTTACCGATAAATGTAAACAATTTACGCTCAACGTCCATCGATAGTTTCCCAGTACGGATTAAATAATCGGCCAACCAACCGCTGAAAATGGTACAAATCCACATGGCAAGAAAGGGTAGGGCTGTTACAAAGCCATTGGATCGAATGGAAAACTGAAGAACATCGGCTATATACTTGGGCAGACACGTGATCATTACAAAGTATCCCCAATCGTGGCCTATCTGACTTATGATAACTGCCGCCGTAGCCTTGCTGAGCATTATCTCCTTCCAGGGTATTGACAATTTACCTGCGACATGTTGGCCTAATTCTTCATTTAGATATGCCATTTCTTTGGGCTTAATACAAGGGTGTTGATCCGGTCTACTGGTGCATAGGAATACCTGAGATCAGTTGGGAATCATGTTATAAATATGAATTCGTAAAAGGAAATGAATAAAATCACGCACAAAGATTATACTCCAGACAACTGTTACAGCACCAAATACAATCAACGTTACCGACCAGTGATAGGAGTGAAGCATTAGTCCAGAAAAAATGTTACTAAAAACGGTACCAGCGGTAACACCACTGTAGGCAAAGGCACCTAACGTGGCACGCTCTTTGGAGGGCACCCAAGCTGAGAGCAAGGATGCGAGAGCTGGAAATAACGGACCTTGTGAAGCGCCCATTATGATGCGGATGACTATTAGACCATATTCTTTAGCCCAGTTGATCGCTAATGGTGTGCACATTGTACTCAATCCAGAGACTAACATGCATATAGCTAGAACCCATTTGGCACCATATTTGTCAGCCAAAATGCCACCCGGTAAATGGGTAAGAAGATATCCAAGATAGAAGCTTCCTAAAATGTTGCCCTGCAACTGTTCTGACCACTTGTATTCGCCCTTGTTCTGAGTGTGTGGGGTAAATAGTTAGCATATATCTGTCGAAATAATAATTTTTACACACACAACCTCATCGGTCTCTGTACTGGAATCGTCATCTTTGGGACAAACATCGTCCTTATCACCAGAGTCCGTTCGATTTATGGGCACAACCAACTTTGTGATAACATGGGACATTGAGACACGATTTGTATATGCGCAAGCGAGCGCCAAAAAAACGAATATCGATACGATAACACGTTGGGGCAATATGCAGCCTACAAAAAGATATAGTCAAAATGTATTTGCTTCCTAAAGAAATCGAATTGAATTGCCACCTACCACGGCTACAGCCTCGACCCCATTCTGGTCTGTGATCCTCCATTAAATTCAAAAATATTTGAAATTTTTGCAACTTTTGTAGAATTTAAACTATATATTTTATAATTTTATATTTAACTTGTAAAAGCCCCTGACAGTTTCTTTATAGGGTTCTGCTTTTTGGGAATATACAAATTTTGTATTCAATATATCGAATAAATATAAATTTCAGACAAAATCGGTTTATGAGTTCTTAATCGTAGGCTAACTGAAAACCAAAGTAAACTGTTTATTCGTGTTTATATAAAATTGCAATAAAATTTGTCTTTGGCTTCTTAAAGATAGCCTTATTAATATTTTTATGTGTGCAAAGCTACGATGAATTTTTCAGTTGCTCATTTTACTAAGGCATGAAAACAATTCGCAAGGCAATTTTGTGTTTTGTCAACGTTTTCTTAAATTGAATTACTGAGCGGAACGTTTAGACTTTTTACTTTTAATTCATTTTCTTATAGTATACAGATCATGGCCCAAAACTCACATTTATCGTATGATACGTGGTTTGACTTAGTGTGAGTTTGAATTAACAAAGAAATGTTTTTGGTTTAATTTAAAGTGGATTGCCTTTTTTGTGTTGAAAATTTGAAAGGTGACATGTGGCCTTTACTAACAAACTACTCGAAACTGTCGCTTGTCATCATAAATCAGCCAAGGGGAATGCTTGCATAATTTGTTAGGCCGTCACAGGAGCTTCTCCTAAAAGCAATTTTCTGTAAAAGTAAATACAAATTCGTATTTCATGTCCCACACAAAAGTCGGCAGGCAACATACCTACATATGTACATACTACATGCATATACACACATATGCATATCTCAATAAAATTGCTCTGATGTGGGGGATAACTTTTTGGATTTTATCCAGCCAGTTTTTAACTATTTCCTAGGCATTCTATATACCTTGCAGTTGCGATTCTACAAATAAATATTCAAATTATTTGCATATTTTTTCATTCCGTGTACACTCAAATGAAATTCACTTTGGCTTGAAACAGTTTGAGCCAGGTATAGAAATGCATAAAATGACTTTTTAAAAGTTGCAGTTCCTCGATGTGGAAGATGATCGGTTTTCAGTTTTTCCCGGCCACGATTTAAACACTTCTTCAGATTAAGACTTATATATTTGATTAGGATATTTCTTTTACTGCGGAGTATCCAAAATGTAGTCATACATGAAACTCACTTTCGTATGAACCAGTCGAGACTGTTGTGGTGCTGTTTGCAGTCTGATTTGCTGAAGATGACTATTTGGTGGTTGCCGCTCCTTGCCTCGACCAGCGGCCGGAAACGGATGTGTGCACATTGAGAAATGGCGCAAGTCAAAGTCGCCAAGAAGTAGGTGAGTAGTTTGGTTCGGCTTGAATATCTCGCACAAATTGTAGCAGATGTAGACGTCGCGTAATAAAAGAGTTGGCAACATTACAGCAACGGCCACTTAAATACCTGCATAAGTTTTCGCGCTTCCGCCGGAAATTGCTGCACATGTAACAAACATGGCAGTGAGAGAGCGAGACAGACTCTAAGATTGAGGCGTGCGGCAAAGAAGTTGTGGGTGAGTGGTGCCCTTTTCAAATCTTCTGAAATGCACAGCTAGACAAGGAAATGCCAAAGGAAATTCATTTTCCTTTGAGACGCGCAAAAAGAAATGTTAAAAGTTGCGAATTTGAAAAGAAAATGGCAGTTACTGAGGCCTTTCAGTCGTACACTAAAATGTTGTGCAAGTGCTCGACACTCTTTGAGCTGTGCAAACACTAAGCAAAGCAGCAACAATACCAGCATGCTGCAGCAGCAGCAGCAACACCATCAACAACAGCAACATCAACAGCCCCAACAGCAACAACAGCTCGTTAAAATTACAAATAGAAGGCAAGTGGCAGAAAAGTGCGCTCAAGGACGCGCTTAGTGTATCTTAGGGGCGGATGGGCATTTGTGCACTACACACTGCACGTGTGGCATTGTGTGTGAGTATGTGTGTGTGTGTGACAGTCCTGTCATGCAATTGCAACTCAGCTGTTCTGCATTTAAGCTTATCACGAAATCAGAACTACTTGCGCCTGCTTTAATTACGATATGTTATGTGCCCTTGACATAAGTAGTCTCGGTGTTTATCCTTGTATTAACCTATCTATCTAAAATTTAGATTCTAAATACACAGAGGAGAACAACCAAAATCAAGAAACATATAGAAAATAGGCCGAAATGTACCATATGCCATGGAAGGTAAACCATAATTTATTATGATTTGTGTTTGTATACTTTCGACAAATGTGTATAAACAACTTACATAGTTCTACGCACAACAGCGTGCTTCAAATCGAGCATTTATTTATCTTGCTAGTTTCACAAGGATCAAACTAAAAATTAACTGGTCCAGCGACCTTGACCGTGAGAGGCCCTGTATTTAATCTGTAAATAGAAGAACAAATAACAAATATTTCGATAAAAAATAAAGATACAAAATAACTTAAGCGCCCAAAGTCTCTGAGAGGGACTCGGAATTTAATACTGCTAAGGAAATTATGTACTTTTTAGTGTCTTCCGAGCCTTTTTCTGCTCGTAAATAGTCGATACTATCGTAATTAAAGTTTCTCAAAATTGATTTCAAGTTACAATACCTTGGTGACTAAATAAATACAATTAAAAACTCACAGCCGAAGTGAATGGAATAAATGTCGCCATTATACGCTTGTTGTGCTCAATTAGTAAGCTAATTAACAACAATACTTGATTTTCTGCACTTCCCGACGAAAGGCATTATAGGGATGGGGAGAAGGACACTCGCCAGTGAATTGTGCTGACAAATTATGCACATTTATTTGCATATACTCGTAAAAGCACAGCCTCCATGGCCAAAACTAAAGCCAGAGTTGGGTTCCCTGAATTATTGGACCGGGGTTCAAGTGCAGTGACGCCAGAAAAGCACATAATAAACTTATAATGCGTGACAGGATATGCGCGTATATACATTTGTATGCGTGCGTGTGTGTGTGTGTGTGTTTCCATAACGAACTGAACCAAAACCCTTAAGTGGTTGTGCCTCATTTAGCAATCAATGCATCTTTTATTTCGTGGTATTTATTTTGTCTTTTGGGCTGGCTTTGAGTGGAATTTATGTGACTGCATTTTTATTTAAATTTAATTGATATTGCCTCTCTTTTATGTGCAATAGTTAATACATATCTCCATGCGTTTGGGCTATTTGTTTATATTTACAGCTTGGCAGCTACACTTGAGCTAGTTTTCCTAGTTGCCCGCCATATATTATCATTAGTTTGACATGGTTTATAACTATTTTTATTCACTATTTTTCCATAATCCATACTTTTTTTGCAAACCAAAATATTGATGGCTTTGTTCCAAAGATGAATTTTCAAATCAATGCAGTTTCAAGTAAGAAGTTAAGTTAAACGTTTAAATGAATAATTGAAATTGAATTTATCTTTGTAGGAATATCTTTTTCTTTTTCCAAATTTCTCTTGACTAAACTACTCAAATTGAAGATATGTTTGTAGTTACATACTTATGATAAATCATATGTATATAAACTCTGGTGTTATTCAAGGAAAAATTTCAATAGCATCAATACTGATCAATTTTCTATAGTCTACTGAAAAAATAACTTTTTTGTTTGTTTTAAAATATTTCTTAAATATGCTTTTAGCTAGTACGAGAGTATACTTAATATAGAAATCATATAAGGGTAGTCACTTTAATACAACACCAACTGGCTTTGCCTCATATAATCAAAATTATAACTAGCTCGTAAGCAAACACACGCATCAAGTTGTTGCACGTTATTGTTGCCGTTGATGCGGCAGATATGACATGCATTATGGCGATATAACAAATATGAGAGGACTGAAGTGGTAGTAGTGGAAGAGGGAAGGGAGGGGATTGCTTAAGGGGCGCCACTCGAATGACATAATCGAGCGTTGCAGTTTCCGCCTGCTTCACACTGAGAGTTGGGTGGTGTGTCAGCTTCCTGCTGCTTCCTGTTATGAGATGACGATGTCGTGACACTGCGCCCAGCTGCTATTATACAACCTCATCTACAAATATATAAGTGTTATATACACCTTATATGCATATATGTATGTATACATACACATGTATGGGGTTATGTTTTTTCTCTTCCCTCAGCCTATCTGTTGGTTTCGCAACTGTCTGAAAAGTTCTTAATTAGGCAGGCGAGCGTGTGAGTGGGTGAAAAGACTTTTGCAATTGGGCGTGCTACATTACGAAATATCACGTGTACAAAATAATTAAGGATGTTCCTGCATCGATTTATGGACAATTAATTGATCATTTGTGATTGAAGACTTTACTCCTAAAAATTGTTAGTTGCTTAAATTTTGCTTCGCATTGCACATGCAATTTAAATAATGGAATACCGAAAAAACTGTTTTAATTCTTTATATTTACTTAGACCATGTCACTGTTGGTTGATACTGCTCAGGAATATATACCCATTATTACCATGGTCTTCTACTTTTCTGTTGCCTATACGAGTATATGGTTATTATATCCTTTTATTTCCTTTGTATTGTGTAGAGTATGTAAAAATTCAGCAAAGTTTTCTTTGTCGTAGCTAATTGCAGTTGAACTTACTGCTAATGTCGGCTGCTGTTTCTGTTGCTGCTTTTGCTTCTGATGCTAATGCTGTTAATATATTGATAAATTCGATAATTAATCAGACGATGATTTGCTCGAGGTCGCCAGCTTTTCCTTTGCATGGGCATAAGTTATGCCGAAAATGATGGAAACTTTTTCATATTTTGATTACTTTTGCCTCTCCATTTATGTTATTAATAGGCAGTTGTATAAGTATTAAATAAAAAAGCAGATAAACTTTTTCAATTATGCTTGTATTTATCACTCTTTATTTGGTGTTGAAAATATTATCTTTCAATAAGTTAAATATAAATCGGCCGGATCAGCATGTGATCATCATCACTCTTTCTTTTCCCTGATGACAGTTTGACAAAAGGAAGATACTACTTATTAAATGTCCTATTACAGAGTCTTAGCCAAACCAGAGTTATACACAAACTTTATCAGAACTTTATAGCTCATTAGTTTTGCAATGGAGATGGATAAATATTTACTTGATATTAATAGGCTCATTAGTTTTCCCGTACCATTTTTCTCACTCCTTGCCATCACGGTAAAATTTACTCCTTTCTGCCTTCCCAAGTTCCTTCATTTCGCCTAACAAACATTTGTCGGGGAAATTTCTTAAAATGAAAATTTTGCAGTTCGCTGAATCGAATAATGCAACTGATGCCAGACTAAACTGCGAGCTGGCAGCATTTCCATTTGCAGCACCTTTTTCCGTCTCATTAATTTCCAGAAGCATAAAGTGCAACGACAGCTACAACAACCACAACATTGCTGTGTCATATGTGTGTTTGTGTGTGTGAGCTTGGGGCTCTTATAATTTATTGTATGTATGTTTGCCTTACACTCGACCGCATGTGGAATGGTGGGTTTGGAATATTTTTGGACTTGCATTTGCATATTTCGTACCCCAACTCTGCTTACAACAGGATAAATGCGACCAGTGAACAACTTTGCTGCTTATGCAAATAAAAATGGGCAAAAGATGACTGAAAGGTACACAAATAGACATATTCGTACATAGGATATTGTACGCGTTTCTCTGTGTCCATGGAACTCTTTGGCTCTGAACGAATCGTGAATGAAACTTCGCTAGTCGTCAGGAATTCCTTGTGGAATATCATACAAAAATATGAGGAAATTTAACTTTCCTATTTCCTAGGATGAAGAAGCAGTAAATTAAATTTTTGTTTTGATTTGAGACCCCAAAATGATTACTTGGGGATTCTACGGGCTCCGATTCAAATATAACTCGTTAAAGTAAGACAATTAGAGCTTGGCTTGCGAGGTATGTATAGGGGCTTATATACAGACAATGTCCACACAAAATTTTTGGCATACATATTGGTTTCCCTTTACTGTACTAAGCGAGATGTGTAAATATATCTGTGTTTGTATGCTTGGATCTTGGACGAGCCTGCATAATTTATTCGCTGCAGTTGTCTTGGGCAACAAGCGAAATGTTTTTGCTGCTGGGAGCCCGCACAGTGGTATGGATAGATTTTCAAACAGTACGGAAAATATTTAAGAGGGAGTTTAAATAATGTATAACTTTATTGTTGTTATAAAGCTCTAAATAAGGGAAGATATTATCCACAGTCGAGCTATGAAAGGCAAAAATGTAGGGGATATTATTTATTATAGATAATGAAAATGTACAAAGTATTTAAGTCAAATATTTCTCAAACATACCAACATTTTCTAAAATTTGACCTATTACAAGTATAGTAATAAATATTTATATCTTATACATAAAATAAATTTATTCGGTTCGATTATATATTTTATTTTGGGATTTTATAAGATATCAAGATAGATTTTACGGCCCATTGTCGTTTCGTACTTGAAGCACTTTTAGCTCAATATTATTCTTACCGAATTTTAATACGCAAGTTTGTTTTATATGTATGTCCGATAAGATGGATGCGGCATTAGTTTGGTAATTTTTGTAAACTTGGGCCCTATAAAAATTCTAGTGCTTCAGCTTGTGAGTTCTTTATTCAAGCCAACCGCCATAGCACTCGCATTCAACCAATGCGCCACAGGTATGGCACATACATACATGTACATAAGTACTTACTATATATGTAGATACATTCTACATAGAGTGAGTGTATACTACATATATAAAGATACAAGCTGTGGCTCAGCTTGACGTGCAACTTTGCTGCGAGGCAGCTCGTTTTTATTTTCGCATTTTTAGTTACGAGTATATACCCTACTGCAGTAGAACAGTTCTAGGTATGTCAGACTGTTGCTTATTTCAATGCTAGATTTACAAAGAATTTCTTTTGAAAATTGCATCCTAGGCATTTCCTTATAAACAGTTTGCAAAGAGAAGAATGAACAAGCTGCAAAAAATTATTAAGTAATTCTTAGAATATGCTGGTGCTGTGAAAACTTCAGTAAATTTTCTACTTGCGGGGTGTCTTATAGTTTTTCATTTTTGTAATTTTCTGAAAACATTTTCTTTTTTGTTTTATTTTACTTTTTTTGCGCTGTTTGCCGTCGAATTTGTTGCTGTTCGTTCTTTATTTCGACGTTGTCGCAGTTGCTTCATGCACCGTTGCATTTGAACACTTGCGATGTCGACTGCCTCTTCATTCAAAGTTGGCACGGGGTAGCAGCGCACCAGCTGTTTTAAGCAGTTTCTAGTTTTTTGAAAAGCGAGCAACTTATCCTACGCTTCCATTCGAAAATTCATCACCATTCATCGTCCGTCAGAGCTAGTAAGATTTTTCAAAATTATTCTAATTTAAATGTTATTATTTAAATTTTAAACTTTTTTATTTTGAATGTTTTTGTTAGCTTACTTTTCATCCTAATTTTGCTTTTTTTTTTTTGTTAATTTTATTCAGAGATTCACATAAAACTTATTTTAAGATGCGGTTGGCATTTTGGAAAATGTCCGGGTCATTAATTTATAACATTTATTTTGAAACATATGCTTGAGGCCAAAATGGGTGAAGAAGCAGAGGGTATTTCTCAGTACTAGTCGACTAGCGTATACTTGATTTTTTTTTACGCGTAGCAAGTGAATGCGAACTTCTGTCTATGTGAGTGCATGTCCTTGGCGTGTGCGAGTTACGCCCACACAGCCTCCACCCAACATTTTTCGCTCCTTCTGTGGCCTGTGCACAACAGAGCAACAACAGTACCAACAACAAGAACAACATCAGCGACAGGGACAGCGACAACAAAAATGAAAAACCCGTCTACTTAGCTTTCTTTGAACTGCAGTTGAGCGTTAAATTTAATGGCGTCGGTTGGGTCCAAATTAAAAATAAACCGCTTAGGTTAAAAATAGTTATTTCTTCTTGTTGTAGTGTTCAGAGTCAAAGAAAAAGTGTTGAGCTATGCAGAAATTTTAAATTTCGTGGGGACATTACAATTTGCACAGTGATTTTAGAGTCTCCAGATCATGTTCTGTTAAATAAGCGGCGGAAAGGGGCGCATAACTTTGATCTGGGTGGAGTACATAGAAGTCTTTAGTTGAAGAATTTTTAAGTCCTATGTCTTATTCAGATGGACGTGGCTATATTTATTCGGATGGGGTCTCTTATGTGGCTGGCCGGAAAAAATGTTGACAAAATTTTCTGCTGTTGCACACAATGGGAACAGCAATAGCCTGGAGTAACAATCGGACGCTGGAAATGATAACGAGAACATATATAACAAAAATACATATACAAGTACATATGTGGCACAAAAACCAACAAAACGACTGACAAAATATGAAAGACAAAAACAAACAGAAGAACGATCAATGTATATAACCAAAGCCGGACGAGCTATGGTTGCAATTTGTTGTGGCATTTAGCAGTTTCCCAGAGCAAAAGACGAAGACGAAGCAGAAGCAGCAAAGTTTGCAGCTTAAAACTACTGCAGTTATACGGCGTGTACTCAACATTTGAAACAAATAAAAAATTATGATGCTTAACAATCTGAACTCTTGTATAGCAGTCAAAATGGTTTATCGCCGAGAAAATAATAAAAATACAAAGGAAACAAGAGGACTATTCATAAAAATCGATCGTTTGCTTTTCAAAAATTTCTCTGGCCCAAATTAAATTAAATTATGATAAGGCCTCACAATTTATTTTAAGACGTCTAACTTTTCTGATCGAAAGTCATTCGCTTAGAAGGTCTCATTGTTGCTAAGTGTTTGTTTCATGCTCTAAAAAATGCACAAACAAACACAAAAAAACATTAAATAGATTACAAACTCACTAATTGCGTATACGCAACGTCGCACATTGTACAATGCTTAGACATCTTGAACAGCATCTAACAAAACACAATAGTTTACTGATTTGTAACCAAAAGTTGATGTCGCTTTCAATGCTGGCAGATTTAATTTGATTTTCCAAATGCCATACACAAGCACATACATATGCACAAGCAGAGACAGCAAATGAATTCGGGCAAAAATGTTTGGCACAGAAAGGAAGAAAGTGCATTTCATTTGTGGTTTCAACAGCAACATCAACAATAGCATTTTTCCGATTGTTGTCGTTGTTGTTGTTGTTGTTATTGCTGCTGTTATTATTGTTGTTGCTACTTAAATATCCAAAGAGCTTAGATGCAGTCGTTGCTCTGTGTATATTTTGATTTAATTTGCAGACTGCACTTCAAATACTCAAAATGCATTTCCTTTTGCATCCTTCTACATGAAATTTGGCAAATGTCAGAGGGGTAGAAATGGGGAAAGGAGTATTAGTGAATGTGGATTTGGACTGTTGGGTTGGAAGATTTGGATCTGTTGGTTTAAGCTGCCATAACAATTGCGTTAGCTGACAGCTTCCAGCTGCCGTTTGCTTTCTATAGCATTCGTAGCTAGCACGTGCTACAGGACAAAAGTACTGACATAAATTAGCCAAGCGGTTGAACTAATGTATATGTATGTATGTATGTGTGTATGGCTGTGTGTGTGACTGGGTGTCTGTGAGTATGTGTGCTTGACAATTTAGTGTTGACATTTATGTGAAATGCCCTTTTGAGTGGTCCAAGCCCAAGCTGATTGATGTGGCTTTCAAGCGCTTCTCATTGCCAACCTCTTGACCATTAGCATAACAAAATCTGTGTGAGATACTCAGCTCATTACTATTTACGAGGGCTATTCATTAAGTTCTCTTAATCATTTACTGTGAGGTTATATCAGATACGATTTCAACTTTCTATCTTTAAGACTCTAAGTAACCGCAATGTGAAATTCAATCAGGTATAAGCGTTAACTGGTGAAAAGTGCACCATGCTGCGTATGCGTAACGTATGTCCTTCGGTCGTGCAAAATGTTAGGCCTTTAAGTGAGGCCATTTAAACTGTCGTTGAAAATTATTCGATTATTGCAATTATTCTTATTTTTTTGAGGAACTTTAACATGTGGTGGTGGGTTTGAATCGCTTGTCGAAAACTGTTAATTGAGTTTGAGTCCCTTCAAAAGAAAGATGATTTATAAAAAAGTTGTTGAGTGCAGGGTCTCAACTTTTATGTGGCTGGTAGCTTAATTTGATAAAGTTTGCAAGGTCTTCTTTTGGGCTCTGGGCCATGGTCGCTGGATTTGGGTTTTCCTATCGACGACCTTGCCGAGTTCATGACGACCGCACGCAGGCAATTCGTTGCTTCTATTATTGATATAATTGTCTTAGCATTAGGGGTTTTTTATTTTTTATTATTTGTCCATGTGGGACAACTCTCAGTTTCAATTGGATCTATTTATATGTTCTTTTTGGGGCGTGGGTCTCTACGCAGATGTCAGAGTTTAAGGGTCCGACAAATTTAAAGGTTCGTGTGCTTATGTGGGTCCGATAAATTTAAAGGTTCGTGTGCTTATGTGGGTGTGGCTTTATGCTAAATATTGTGGTCACCTCATTGATTGTACCTTGAGCATATAGTAACCCAATATTCCCCGACGTCTGTAAAATATTCAAAATTGTATCGCAGTTTTATCCCTTAATTATAATTGAGCTAGGAATCAGCTTTAAGAAAGATTTAAAATTATCTTATTAAGTCGGTCGGTCATGTATATTTTTGCTCATTAATGTATAACTTTTTCATTTTATACAATTAACTTCAAGCTAAAATTGCCATTTGTCAAACAATTCGAGAAATGAAAACCTATAAAAATTAAATTAAAATGCTCTTTTAATTTATACAAAATCCTAAATTATTTCTAAATTGCAAGGCATCAACTGATAATCCATCTATATGTTAGATAGCGATCAACTATTGAAATGTACTCTGATTTCTCATTTAAAATATTAGAAAAGACTACTTCACGATAAGAATTTCATCACATATATACTAGTATAGAAAACTATGTCTTAAAATAGGCAGCAATTTTCATGTTTTATAGATTTTTTTGTTTGTTTTCATTGTCTGACTCATATATTATCAGCCAGTTCATTGATAAGAAAGTGAGTACATAAGTACTCGTATTCCCCCTAACAAATAGTTTAAAGAAATCAGTTGCAATCATAAAATAAATTAGACAGTCAGTCGTGAGTCTCTAGCAAGTTGGTAATAAATAAAGCACTTTAAAAATGTATTAGCTATAAATACAAAAGAGTAAAATTGATAAAATGCCTAATCTGTTAAGGGGCGCTTTTAGTGAAAACGCCTAAAAGCTGAAAATAAACTTAAAATGCAAAGCATTAGAAATTAACACGTGACACGAACTCGTCTTATTTATGTCAGTATCGATAAAATTAAAGAATTATGCAAATGAAATTGAATCTAGCGCAATGAAAAACAATACGAAAATTGATAATTAAGCCAAGCAACACATATATACATACTTATGTATATATTTTGCGCAAAACTTATGTGTTTAATTTCATATTTAAGTTTTTTTATTATGTCCTGGTATAATTTTCAGAGTGTTTCCAAGATAACATAAGTTAGGATGCAATCTTGATTATTTTAATGTTTTATTGTGGTTGTTTTTTCAGAATCTGTGCACTTCATTTTTAGCCAAGAGCTCTATGAGACTTGTTATTGTTTTGCCATAAATTTTTCGTTTTCCTTGTTTCAATTTTATCAGTGTCTTTCTAGTGCCTTGTACGCAATACGCTCTGCCGGCTATGTGTCGATATCGCTATCAATGAAGAGAAGACTCTTTGAGATATGGCAACTGTCGATAAAGAAATAGCATTAGAATTCTGAACAGAGTGCCTGAAATACAGTCACATTTGAGACGTTGCCGTGGTCGTTGCTCAAAGATCGAAAGCTTAAGTGGTCGGAGTAAATTAAATTGTGAATTAAATGTTTATTAATAGTGATTGTGAGTGAGTTATGCAGAACATGTTCTGTTATCGATATTTGCTCGTAGTTTTGACAATTGTGAGCACATACAATGCTCAGATCATACCACTGTCGAGCTATTGCCATCAGGTGCATGAGTCATGCACCTGCGAACCGCAGTCGAATCTAGTGCGCGTCTATTGTCCAAATGAATATGCAATGATAATGACAATTACGGAAAACGGTACAAACATTGCCATGAGCTACTTCTCCACCGGTGGTGTCAAATGGCTGCCTCGTTTTGATATTTATCAGGTGGACATGTTTGAGTTCGACGCTTATAACTATTGGTCAGAGACGTTTTTCAAAGATTTGCTAAACGCTCTAGGTGTGCAGGAGGTGCTCAAGGTGCAGTTTCGTGATCGCAGCCTCGAGGCGGAAGTTAGCATACAGGATGAGTTTGATGATCTTGATGAGCAGACGGTGGGGAACAATGTTAGCACCTGGTTCTTTGGTCATGTGCCTTCATTAGAGTATTTCAAATACGAAAGCTTTCAAAAGGACCTGCCGGAGACCATATTTCAGACATTCGATAATTTGAAAACACTGGAGCTTCGATTGGCTGTACGCAGGTTGCCCACAAAACTCTTCTCCTCCGTTACGCACAGTCTTCAAAATTTGTCCATTGTGAATCCACACATGTTCCACTTTCGACCAGAAATGCTCCATGACTTGCAGCAGCTGCGCAATCTTAGCCTGAAGTTATCTCAAGCCTCCGGAGATAAGCCCGATAAGCAAAGGAATCATGTGTTCACCTCTATGCCGCAGCTGGAGGAGTTGCGTCTAACGCGTGCCAATAACCAAGTGGATGCCAAAATGTTTAGAGGTAGCAGCAGATTGCGTTTCATTCGAATCAATAAAAACCCCCAACTAAGCGAACTCCCTAGTGAGCTATTCCTCGATCAGGGCAATCTCTTATTATTGGATCTGTCCTGCAATTCATTGTCCAAGCTGCCAGTGGATCTCTTTAATAACCTCAACAAACTTACACTTCTCGATCTGTCCAGCAACAGGCTAGCCAGCTTGTCAAGGTGGGTGTCATTCTTTGCTCTAGGCTGATTAAAAAAATTCACAAGTCAATTGCCGATAGCCCCAATTCAACAACTTCAACCAAAATAATAAATTACCGCTTGGCGTCACTAACAAAACCTTACGCTTTTCTTAGTTTTCACTTATTTTTATTACTTATCACTTCATATTACTTATCGGTGGCGCCTTGTTAAGATTGCGACTTTCAATCATCAAATGACAGTTGACAAGTTATTGGTTTCTTGAATCTATATTTGGTAGCTAAAAGCAAAAGGTTTATCGAAAAGGTTTTCCTTAAGATAACTTAACTTTAGTGCTAGGAATATATAAATTTAGACTCTTGCTGAATGATGAGTTCTCTTTGCTTGAAAAACTATAATAATAATAATTTTAATTTTTTAATTTGTAACACTTTTGTGAAATCTGTGCTGTTGATCAGTACCGAATTATTAAGACAACTAATAGAATTTTATGCCCCTTATAATTTAAATTCTTGGCGTATTGATTTTGCCAAATGTGAGTCACTTACATTTAATTTGATAATAGAAATTAAAAAAGTTATAAAGCAATAAAATAATTAGTAAAGTATATATTAATTAATGCTTTTACTAGCAGTTGTTAAAAATATGTTTATTTTATTATTCGTATTAAAATTGAATAATTAGTACTTTAATTAATTAAATTACAATTCCTTAAATAAATACTATAGATCATTCATTTTAATGATACCTACTTACACGATTTTCTAATAATTTTTCAATTAATTACATAACATATTTACAATTTTATTTGAAAATGACATCCAACTGACATTAATTTACATATTTACCATAGATTGTGTTGGACTATCTTTCATACTATACTATGTAATTGTTGGAGAACTACAGTGTAATTGAAACCTTGTTTACCATACATTATAAAAGTAATTCAACATTTCTTTAACTGTAAATATAACAACAAATTGTACTTATGTCAATCGATTGTATATATGTGAATAGCTTCGGTAACCAACTCGCTTTCAATAAGTTTCCATTTTGCCATCAACTGTATTTAAATATTAAATATAGCAACTAAGTATTTAAAGTAAACTCAACCGGTTGTAAATGTAATTCATAGTACTAGAGTTAATAAGAAAACTTTTCTCGAATCTCAATCTTGTATAACTAGCATCATAGTTTCCAGAAATTGTAAGCGTAACTTTTTAATAACTTCTCATCGTTCCACAGTGAACTATTTAAGCCGTTGACGTCTCTCGGAAAACTGTTGCTCAATAAAAACTCGCTGACCTCCCTGAATCCAACGACATTTGAGGATGTACGGAGTTTGAACTTTATCGATATGCGGGGAACCCAATTCTACGGAGTCAAGCTAAAGATGCCCTTTGAGGCGCTGGTGTGCATTAACGAGGACATCTGTCAGTACAAGTCGGATCATTGGGAATGCGATCCCCATTGCATCTGTTGGGTGCAACGACAAACGTGGCAGCTCATTGTGGATTGTCGTGGTGCAGCTCTTGAGAGTCTGCCACCATTGCCACAAACAAAATTGGTTCAGACTATGCTTAAGCTGAAAAACAACAGCATCAGTGAGCTGCCAGATGCTAGCCAAGTTATTGGATTTGCAAATGTCAGTCTCCTGAATCTGGCAGAAAATCAGCTGAGCAGTTTGGATGCAGCTCGACAGCTGCCTGGTAATCTCAGTCTGCTCGATGTGCGCTTTAATCAGATCAACGTATTTGATCAGAACTTTATAAATTTCATGCAGGAGGAAAATAATACCATGAATGTTAAATTGTCTGGTAATCCAATGAGCTGCGATTGTAATGCATTGCCTCTGCTGGGATTTGTCAGAGCTCAGCCCCAGCGTGTTCCAGACATTGGAGACATCTACTGTCCCAGCTGGCCGAATAAACCATTTCAACAACTTGAGGTCTGGGAATTGTGTCCCTCCTATGTCCTGCTCATTGGATGCATTATAGGCGGTCTGGTTATTGTGGCGTGTCTGATTAGTGTGGTGTACTTGATTTATCAGCAGGAGCTTAAGATTTGGCTATACAATCACAATTTATGTCTGTGGTGCGTGTCCGAGGAGGAGCTGGACAAGGACAAGACCTATGATGCTTTTATATCCTATTCACACAAGGATGAACAGCTCATAGCCGAACTATTGCCCAAGCTAGAGAACGGGCTTCATGCTTTTCGAGTCTGTCTCCATGGACGCGACTGGCTTGTTGGCGATTGCATTCCCGAGCAGATTGTACGTACCGTGAATGACTCCAAACGGGTCATCATTGTCCTGTCGCAGCACTTCATCAACTCGGTCTGGGCACGCATGGAGTTCCGCATTGCTTATCAAGCAACGCTGCAGGACAAACGCAAGCGCATCATCATCATTCTGTACAAGGAACTGGAGCACTTCGAGGGTATCGACAGTGAGCTGCGCGCCTATCTCAAACTAAACACTTATCTCAAGTGGGGGGATCCACTCTTCTGGAGCAAACTGCATTATGCCATGCCCCACAATCGTCGGGTGCTCAAAGGACAAAAGAAGCATGCAGGTCCACTTATCTGAACTATAGTTATAGTCGATTGCAGTTGAGGTTTTAATATAGTTAAAAGAGAGGAAGCGGCTTTATACTGAAAATAATAATGAATGTAGAGCTTTATTTTACTTATTTTCATTTAATTACATTTTGTAAGTAAGCTAATCTAGTAAATTTCATTTACAATAATGAACATGAATAAATAATGTTTCTCCTTTGCCCTGTGCCCATCGAAACTGTACAAAAAATGGTAATAACATTGTAATGTTTGTAGAAGACGGTTAGATTAGTCAAAGCATTAGATATATATGTATGTTTTAGGTTGTTTTAAGCTAAGTTTAATAAAGTTAAGGTCTATATGTTTATGCCTGAATATATTTTAATATTAGTTTTATAAAAAAGTTAATGTTCCAGTTAACCTTAGTCCCAAATGGAAGAATATTATCTATGTATATTAGAATTGTACTCTTCTCGGAGACCAAATAAATTGTGACAAATTATACAGATTTCCTATTTAAAGCATTGTAATTAAAATCAATCTGTTGCCGATTGTAATTTCTCGCTTTGAGGTGAAGAATTTGTATTTGCAGATTTCTTACTGAATCAGTTTAAACTTGACTTGTTTGTTCTTAGCATGCGTTTGCTTATTTTTCTGCTTATACTCTCTGTGGGCTTAGCATTGGGCCTAAAGTGTGGTCGTAATGAAGTGCCAGTAAAAGGAAAATGCCGGAAAGCAAAAGACGTAAGGGAGACTGAGATCTCGGTGTGCGAAGAGGGTCATAAAATGGTAGGCGGAACATGCCGAACTTCTAAAAGTATTTCTAAAAATAACCGTTGTTTACCCGGTGAAAAAAAAACACCTGAAGGATTTTGCCGGGAGATCATCTAGTTGACTTTGTACACTAAAAATCTAATAGTCAAATAAATTAAACGCATTGCATTGTACAATTTGAGTGTCTTTTTTTTCTTGGAGAAACTTTATTTAAGCCTGGACAGCTGAAGATGCATTTTGTGGCAAGTGAAAAAATAAAAGATTCAGTAATCTATTTTTTATTTAATGTAAGGACTTTCGACAACTAACAACAGCTCTGTAAGAGACTACAGAATATAATTATTATATACTATAGAATAGTTTGAAAGCATTTAATAAAACGGCAACAAGTTGCTTAAAACTCTATGAAGCAGTTGTACTATTTATTGTTAGAAAAACATTAGCCACTCCATTCGATTGTCTTGTGATTAGGTTTGTCATTTTGCCATCGACATTTCAATAGCTTCCGTTCAATAAACGAACTTAAGTATTTATTTAGCCTACAGTGCTCCAACACACAGGCCTAGCGCCAATGTCAGACTCTAATTATTCACTTCAGTAATTGTGGTGGCCTTCAACGGTCGGGCCCCCAGTCGGCAGAGCCCCAACCGACGATGGCACTGAGAATAGCCCATGGCAAATGGCAGCCAATTTCGAGTGAAAATATATAAAATAAAAGATGAAAAAAAAAACATTTGGCCAAGTTTTTACGCTGTCAGCCCTTTTGGCCACAATTGCTTGGCCTTTTGGATATGTGTTTGTGTGTTTGTATGTTTAAATGGGTCTTGAAGATTCATTGTCCGCCCGTCGGCCAACATTTCGTGGGCGTTTGAAAGTGTCATAAAGCAAACGGCATTGAAGCGAAGACAACCCCGCAATTTTAAAGATGAAATTGCCAGTTTTGGATATGTTATTAAATTTTAAATTTAAAACAAATTGCTCTCCCTAATTTTTATTTTAATATAGAACAAAGGCTTTACTTTTATTCTTTAGTATTCTTGACTAATAAAGAAGTGCTCATAAAAGTATGACTTACAAAAGCTGTTGACAAGACCTCAGGCTACAAGCAGAGTTCTGTGTTATTCCAATCAGTTGGTACTAATCGTTTTATCTAACTATCATCAAATTTCACCTAAATAAAATTGAATTTTAAATAAATATAATTAAAATAAATACGTTTGAAATATTATAAAAGCAAATTGATTGTGAGTTTTTTAAATTTTCACAGAATATTATTCTCATATTGCTGTACAAATTGGAATTTATTATACTGTATAATGCTATAGATAAATATTGTTGTTGCAGTTAAACTAACCATTGCTGAATAAAACGCGGCAACTAATGGAAATTGATTGCAGGACTCACACTTCACAGCTGCCGAAACAATAATTTCAGCTCATTTTTCATAAGCTCCATTGCTGAACTCGTTCTGTCCCATCTCTTCCCATCATTTCGTCCATACCTCAGACATCTCAGCATCCCATAGTTATCACAAACATCTGTTTGCAGCTGCTCTTCATTTATCATAACTTTCAAAAGCAACTACTCGTAAAAAATCTGCTTGTTACTGTTCTCAAGCTTCAAGCTCATACCATAAACGTATGTTGCTGCTGATGTACGTGACCTATCCGGGCGAATATTATTTGCGAGACTGTAGCCGATGCCAATGCCGATGCTCAAACAGTTACCAATAAACTAACGGACCTCAACTAACTGTGCAGCCTGAAACTTGAATGCATGGCACACAAGGGGTTAAAGGCCTTCATTATGACTATGTGTTTGTGTGTTAGTATACGTAAAAGTATGTATTCGTGCCTGGGCGTGGATGATTGGGTGGTTTATCAGAACTGAAATGTGTATTTTCTAAGTCCCAAGCATTTGTTGCTGCCGAGCATTACATAAAATGAAATCGGCAGCTAGCCATTTGAGCCACAAGACTAACACAAAACAAAATTACAAGAAACGAATACTATATATATGTATGAGTATATTCAATATTATTCGATAATATTTGCTGAGCACTGCAATTGTGTGCATGTTGCAGTTGCATTTTATTACATTTGATTCCGTTGCTGGGTCGCAGATTCTTTTCATAAATCCATTGTATAGTTGGCATTGTCAGAAGCTCAACAGTTATGGCCATGTGATGCAAAACTTAAGAAAGATTTTTTTTTGAGGAGCTTCCTCACAAATTTACAACTAAACTTGGAGCAATTTCAAAGCCTTACTCTTTAGTTGTGAAAATGGTAACATTAGCCCTTGGAACTAGTCTCTGAAATTCAATTCTTTAGATTTAATTTATTAATTTAATTTATTATAAAAGTTGGTCATAGAACAGAACTAGTCCCTTTTCTACCAGTGTACCTTGACTGGAGTTAAGTATATAACCCACTGTGGGTATTACTATACTAAGCTGTGTAAATGGACGTCACTGTTCTATCAATCTATTCTGCTGTCTCTGACATTTGCTTACGCTTACGTGAATTGCTGAGTCTATTCTTAACCTTTAAAACCCGTTTATTCTTGAAAAGGATTTTAGTAGGATAAAACTTTCTTACAAGGTTAAATCAGACAAAAACAATTATTTTATAATTACTCAAAATACTGGTAAATTAAGGGTTTGTTCTCGTACTTTTGAAACTGTTCTTTTAGTGAGGGTTCGACGTGGTATTTGGCAAAACTGGTTGCTAATTGCAGGCAAGTAAGACAAGTTTCTAACTTGACTCTAATTAAATGATTGGGCTAATTGGCAGAGCAACCTTAGCTCTTATTTTATATTCTAGTATTTATTTTTCAAGAGAGTGCGAGAGATTCAATAGGTGACTGATAAGAGATAACTCATTCTTTCAGACACAAAATCTGGCATTATACTTGATAACAAAACCCAAATTTGTGTAGATTCATTTTCTTTAGAGTTGTTGCTTGAACAACACTGAAACGAGATGAATATTAAATTAAATAAAATATTAGCAATTTTATTGATATGTGTGTTGATGGAATTAAGTGAACAAATGATGGACAAAGAACAGTATTGTCCGGCTCTCAAGGATAATCACAACCAATGTGGTTCCTATTGCTATAATATAGTGAAACCTCTGCTGCAATATTTCGCCACTGTAAAGACCAAGGAACAGCAGTACGATGAATTGATAGCTAAAGTTCATGGCCTTGAAATGACAATAAAGCATATGGAAAATACCTTTGCAGATAAAGAACTACAACTAAAAATGCAGCTTCAATTGGAGCAAGTTTATAAAGAAAAAAGTATAATTAGCGAAGACTTGATAAAGCAAAAGAATACACAAATACTAGAATTACAAGCTCAGATATTTGAGAATCAAATCTTAAAAGCAGATAAAAATTCAAATATAGTTATGGATAAAAATAAAAAATTGCAATTGGAAAGTCCTAAAAAATTGGACCTGCATTCTGTTATCAATGAAAATCCAGTGACTGTGACAACTGACAAATCTCAGCCGAACGAGGAACAAAATAATATGCTGAACTCTCAGATAAGAAAACTTGAAAATAATAGGCCCGCAGAAATAAGAATACACCAAGAAACTGAATATTATTTTGATAAATACCTGGCTAAAAATTGTTTAGGTAAATCGTCGGACGTCTACATGTTTAAAGTACCCGGCATTGAACACTTTGCGATACCCTGTGATTCAGCTCTCGCTGGTTCCGGATGGACAGTAATTCAGCGTCGTCAAGATGGTACTGAAAATTTTAATCGCAATTGGACAGACTATCAAATGGGTTTTGGCGATTTGCGTAAAGAATTTTTTATCGGACTCGAAAAACTCCATCTTATTACAAATTCACAACCACACGAATTATATGTTCATCTTGAGGACTTCAATAAAGAAATTCGATATGCGCAATATAATCACTTTGTCATAGGCAATGAAAACGAATCCTATGCAATCAAATCTCTTGGTGAGTATTCAGGAAATGCTGAGAATGCATTGTTGAGTCATAAGAATATGAAATTCTCAACACCCGATCGATATTTCGATAAGCAGTTCAATTGTGCAGAGAATTACAAGTCTGGCTGGTGGTTTAATGATGGCTGCTACCTATGGTAAAATTCAGATATTGTCAGTAAAATTAGCTAGCTAATAATATTTTTCAATTACAGTAATTTAAATGGGCCATACACCAGTCAAAACGTTGAAAACTCAAATGCAATTGAATGGAGAACTTGGCATTTTAAACCTTTAAAGTTCGTTCAAATGATGATCAGACCAAATCTTATAAAATAAATTGCAAGAAATGTATATTATATAGTTTAAAATTCTATCCTAAAATAAAATAAACAATGAGCATCATATAAAAAAGAACGATTCGAACCAACACCTCACTATACTTAACTATGGTTTTTTTTATTTGGATAATATTCTTAATTTTTTAAAATTTTCGGGAAGCGTAGTTTAGTAAATTATTTAAATTTTGGTTATTCTCAAGTTCACATATTGGGTCACCCTCGGACTTAGTCAATTATGTATAGAATGTATGTTTATGTGTATGTATGTATAGTATATCCAATATCCAACTTGGAAATGCGCAGCACTTGGTTTTTATTATGTGCAACTCAGCACATGGAAGCTGTTCATATATTGGGATTGTTTCAACTTGTTCCACACAGAGCTGTCCAGCAGCATTATTGATAAATGAACCGTCAGGAAGCAAAGCAAAACTCTTGACCACAATGTGAAGTAAATCAAAATTTCAAATGTCTGTTGACGGATGCAGTTGCTCGATCATAAATCCCCGCCAACTACAAATAACGTAGCATGAATTGTTGCACGTTAAATTGTACTATACTCGTAAATCGTAGTCTACTCCAGCCACTGTCCGAAAAATCAATCGGAATTCCCGGCAAATCACCTCTCAACCACCCACCACACACTTCGTCATGCTGGGCATTAATCAAAAACTCATTTTGGGTAGGCCAAGGACGAACTAGTGAGAACTCAAGTGCCCATTGCTGTAGGCTTAGGTGATTAGTTGAGCGTTAACCCCGGTTTAGGTTAGTTCGTTTCAGTATGGTTCGGTTTGGCTGGCTGCTGCATTCGCAAATTGCATTGAATTATTCATTATTCATTTCATTTTTTGGCCAGTTCGGTGGAAACGCCTTTTTGGCGCACTTGCAGATAAATTTACAGTGGGAATTTATGTGGGCAAGTTTCGTTGGCATGTGGTAGTAGCACCACTCAGGCAATTAATACCGCCCGACAGCCCGAGTGTGTGCATGACAGTGTGTGTGTGTGTGTGTGTGGTGTTTGTGTCTGTGGCATTTATCATCAGTGGCAGACGAAAATTGCTGCACTTGCGTCACTTGGCTCAACACGACACCAATTGATTGACGCTACAAAAAGCAATTTATTAAAGCCCACAAAAATACATCTATTATTGAGTGCTTGTTGTGAGTTTTCCAAACCAAACCACTAATTGAACATGCACCAGGATACAAAAGGAGCTAACCATCTTCCAAGTTAAGTCAGTTCCCTGTTCGAGTGATTCAACGACAGAAGCAGCAGAAGACACTTGTTTAACGCTCGAGTGCAAATTGGATTAGCCTCCAATAACGGAATTTTACCAATAACAACAACAACAAAAACAACCACAATGCTTGAGAGGATGCTTAAACTCAATGCACGCGATCTTCTGGTATGTCCCTTAATAAGATTTTATTCATACTTGTAAAATTCAAGTCAAATAAATCTGACAGCTTTAATATTCATGAGGTATGCAGAGGTTACACTTATTTCGCCATCTAATATGACCCCATGCATATATTAATCAGGATAAAAAACTGAGCTAAAAAAAAACTTGAAATTTGTATACAAATACTATGTATTGAAGGTGGCATTGGTCAGAATTATTTAATTTTACGTTGAATTTGTTATTGAATTAAAATTATTAAATCTGGACTAAGTACTTTTATTTGAGATCCCAATTATTTTCTGCATAATCCAATTGCATTTTCAATGATAGTGATATTTATTAATAAGAGAATTGTGTTGTTATAAAAGTTTTATAATAAAACTTAAATATTCTCAATTGTGTGTAAAAATTTAATGGCTGCGCAGATCAATGTTTAAAAACTTACACTTGAAGCAGAATAAATTAAGAATTATTGCTTAAGTCTGCTTCAATGGTTTCCAATGAGCTTTTTTGTTTCATGGTCGACTTCTGACTTTTTTTAGAAGGTCAAAATCAGAAACAAATGAAATGAAACTTATTGCAAGTTTTTAAGCACTGATATTGATATTTTTAGATATATTAAACTAAAATTCGTGTTACCAGAGAAAATCTCTGGCTATCAAAAATTGTTGTATAAAACTAATGATAAAATATGTTTACATATTAGGAATCAAATCGTAGAACTGACAAAGTTCGAACGCTTAATTAATTTTTGGCTTGGCTCGACCTCGTCCTAGTTTCTTGGCGCGCAGCTTGGACATGTGTGACATGACCAAGTAGCTGCCAGGGAGAGCAAGTAGAAGGAGATAGACTTTCAGAAACAGCACCATGTCAAAGGTAGAGTTCCATTTGTTGGGCATCTCAACGCAGTATCGTTTTGTTTCCTCGATGTAGGGTATACTGCGTAGCAGTATGACACCCTCACAGACAATGCCCATGGGGTAGAGCGGTATCCAGATGGTGTAGCGCAGCCAGGTGAGCAAGCGGTTCTCCCGCTTCAGCAGTTGACTAACATAGTAGGGATACCTGTAAATCAATAACACAACCACTTTGTTTTTATACGGGTTAAATTAAGTGTGTATATGCTACTCACCGCACTATCTCCACGAGTGACCATATGATAAATACATAGCACACCACCGGCTTGTCATGCATACGCGGTTCCATTTCAATCATTAGGAAAAGCACAAAGTTGCGTCCAGAGATTTGAAAAAAGGGAACCAAGGGGCTGCCCTTTGAGTATCCAAAAATTGGATGCAGTACCTCCATATATTGCATCAATTGCACGAATTTAAACGAAGTTCCCACATACTCGTATGCATGCTTTATGCTGGCAGGCCCATCGCGCAAGTAGAGTACTCCCATGATGACCAGGATGTGCAAGTAGCCTACAAGCATCGCCAGATTGTAGATGACCAAATAAACCTTTTTCGTGTTTTCTGGAATGGTCAAAAGCAATGTATTCAACTTATTATTATTATGTGGGGGACAGTTTTACTACGACCCAATGAATCTATTGTACCCCGTTCAAAACCAATTACTCCTAAGGCGGTACATTCCGCAACTATTTGCACCGAGAATTCCCCCTTAGTGTCGCAGTTTTTTGTCAAGAGGCCGGTTAATATTCTGAGGGCCGTTTTATTATCTTGCCATTAATCTTAAAGGGAAGATAAACTTAAGATTTTGTACTCTTAACAGGAGGTTTATCTTCTCTTTAAGGTAAACGGCAAGATGAGAAAACGGCCCTGAGTCTATTCTTTCCCACTTTTTATAAATTCAAGTTATGCTGCAATATTGAACTCCTTACCCCGCACATAGCCAATTTCCTGCTTTTGCAAATTGTTATACTCCTCCACATAATCTTCGCGCACATCTCGCGGTGGATCATTCAATTCCCCATCGTCCTCGGTGTGCCATCGATCAAAGTCAATGCGCAACCAGTGTGGTTTTTGCGGTGTTGCCACCAGACGCACCCACCAGCCCGGCTCCACTTTGCGTATGAGCAGCTCAATTTTATGGTCCGTCACCGTAAATGTGGCTGTCTCATCGTCGATAAATTCGTAGAAACGCAGCTGGAACTTGTACGCATTCCGACCTCGTGCTCCATGTCCATTGGCACTAAACGATAGCGTTGTGGGTGTAAAGTCCGCAATGACGCCCTTGAAAAACAGATGCCGGTTAGCACATATTGATTTTCGCCCGAGCAGTGTTAACAGAAATCATTATGACTTACCTTTGCATCTTTGAGATCCACTTTTAGAAGCAGCGTATGCTTTGTTTGCGACCAGTAGACAAAAGGACTCAATTCAGTTGTGTCCATAGAACCGGACGACATTTTTGGTGATTCTAGGGTGACAAAGTCTGGTCACCAAAAGTTACGGGCGTACAGCTGAGTACGCACCTAACGCTTTTGCTTGAATTAAAATCTACATTACCGATTAACTGATTTTAGAAGGGTACCGAACACTTCTGTCAAAAGTAAAACAATTTGTTGGAATAATATATGTAACAAATATCCCGGAAAACTATCTCATAGGATATTATACCAAAAAATATCCTAGAAACGGTTGTCAAAGGAAATTATACCAAAATATAGCGCGGAACGGCATCTCATAGGAATCTTATACCAAACAAATATCCCAGAACGGCATCTTATAGGAAATTATACCAAAAAAATATACCGAAATTGATAACAAGAAAAGTGGCAGCCCTAACGATAGCTTTTTCATATCGATTGCGTGAAATCAGCCGTATATGCACCCATTCAATAGATTATTGCTATGAAACGCTAATCTGCTATATGTTTTTCAATTGGCGCGCAAATTTCAAATATTATTTTGTACTGCTATTAAAAAGCGTGATTTTGTGAAATAATACAATGGAGTCAAATATAAGAACATTTAAATATTTGAATAGATTCGTACATTCATGCATTGATTTGTATTTTTCAAATTATTAACCGAATAAACACACTTTCCAACTCTTTATTGCCTTTTAAATTTATGAAACATTTAGTTTTAAGGTTTTCTTGTATGTGTATGTGCGTGTGTGGGAGAGTGTGTGGCTTGGGGTTATTTTGATTTATGAGTCCCCAGCAAAAATGTCGGAAGCCGGCAGACAAAATGACTAAACAGCTGAGGGCCTTCTGAATGTGAGGATGGATTTTATGACTAGGTTGGGTTCAATGTTGTTTTTGCTTTTGGTATCCTTCCGTCGTTTGCTTCCTTCCTAGAGCTTGGCTAAAACAAAGAACGACAACTTGTCAAAATTGTTTTTTTTTTTGAAGATGATTTTAATGCGAAAACAATGGAGCATACACGTTATCAGACTTAATGTTTAAGAACTATTTGTGTTTTAGCTAATCTCTCTATGTAAATATTTTTCTACTTTTCTAGCCAACACACACACATATGTTTTCATATACTAATTTTGCACACACAACACAGGCACAACAGCAAATCGTTGCGTTTTTTAAAGAGCCGCTATACACGACCCAAATTAAGTTGCCTACCGACCACAAGCTGATCAACCGATCTACCAATAAATCTATCATATATATCTATATATATTGTATTTATGTGTGAGTGTGCTTACTGTAATGATGTCATGCTATCGGTGTAGCTCGCAAACCGTTTAACATGTCTTAGAAAAGGTAAGTGCCATTCATTTAAGATATAACTATTTCTTATGCTGTATCCAAAACATCGTTACAATTGCAAAGTTCTCAATGGCGCCTCTTTAACTTGTTGACAAAAACGTTAAATTTTGAAATATACGATTTCTACTGATGATATTCGTTTTCGATTTAATTAAAAGATATTTTAAATGTCAGAACTAAGTTCTTGATAGTTGTCTATTGCACAAAGTACTTAAACTGAGTTAATCGATATTGACAAATTCTAAAATGGAAAGCAACCTTATAATGTGCTAATGTCTGTTCCACCAATTTGCTATTGTATTATTCAAAGTGTTATTTTGTCCGCAGAAAATGCCGTTAGGCAAGTGGCCCAGTAAATTTGTGCATGTGTGTCCGTATGTGTGTGTGCGCGTGCATGTGTGTTTGACAGATGTTGCGGTATGTTTCAAAATATAATAATCATTTGACCCCCAAACTGTGCTAAGCGTATAATACGTATACGCAATATGGCTCTAAGCGCTTCTCTTTGGATTTCTTTTCTGTTGCTCTAATTGTGGACAATCATAGTCAATGACGTATGTAGCTGTTACCAAAATATGGATACGCTAATATAACATTCAGTTATTCCCTTCGATGTGGAGCAAAATAAAAACTCTTACATTTCCGCCTCGCTTTCCTTTTTTTTGGCTTCATCGTTTTGTTATGCCAACTGTCAGTGGCTAAGGTCAAGTAAACAAGATAGTTAAGTGACAAGGCAGAAGGGTGTGTATAGAAGGAAGTGTATTGTCAGCCTATCTGTGTGTCTGAATACCTGCGTGTTCACATGAGTCAAATTATAAATGCCGGCATGAGCATAAAGATAAATAAAACAAATAATACACTGCAACAATTAAGTATACATTCAAGTTAGGATATAATACCTCCCATGGCAAAGATTGACAGAAAGAGAGAGCAGTTAAGTGCGTTGAACCCTTTGAGCGACCATGTAATTTTAATGCACTTTAAGTTGATGATTTCAAATAAACTGTAAGCTGTTTAAGGAAAAAATGTAACTCTAAAAATTTAACATAAAAATACTCAAGTGGAAAGTACTCGACAAGGAGTGACCCTGTGGTCAACAATAATGATGTATTTTCGAACAGCGAATTGTATTTGTTCTGTTATTTTTTCATTAGTTTTTGGTTTACATTATTATTGAATTATTGTAAATTGCAAACTGTTAGGTTAATTTTAACCTTTGCAAAAGGCCCTAAAAATTAAAAAATTTTGATCCCACAGAAACGTTAAGTCTTAAAAATTCAAGTAGTAGTACTTTTGTGTAGGGTATTTGGTAGTCAATTGTTGGAATTTTATTGTTTTTTATAATGCTTTAACTTGTGCTTTTTTTATTTCATAATATTTAAACAACAAATATTACATTTGAGCCATGTTTTGAGCCTTCTCTCTGTCTGTGTGTGTGACTGTGTGCAAAAGTGTGTGTGTATTATTTTTTTGTGTTCCTTTATTAAATGTGTTGTGCACGTGTTGGTAAACTAACGCGAGCACACAACAGAGACACGACTGTCGCCAGGACACACTCACACACACACGCGCACTTACAAACACAGCTGACAGACAGTCGCGTCGGACATTAATATTAACGTTAAAATAACAACAACAACACGCTCATCAAACATGCAGCGTTTAGTAAGCAAACAAAAAGATATAGAACGATACGCAGAGCAAGAGAGACAGCATGAAAGAGACAGAGGACGAGTATGTGAGCGAAAGGAATACAGTTAGTGCGTGTGCTAGAGTGAGATGCGAGACATTTAGACATTTCCTTTTTGGCTTTTCCGGAGCGATTCGTTGTCGCTTACATTTTCGCTTCCATATTCGCTGTCGTTTTCGTTTGCTTGCTTTTCCGACGCGACGCTTTTCAGTTTGCGGCTAGCGTTTTGTTCGATCAAAACGAAGTCAGCCAAGCGGCGGCTGCTTTGATTTTTCCCTGAAACGCGTTAACACGTTTTTGGGGTTTAGTTTAGTTCGATTGTCCGGTCCGGTTCGGTTGTGAGTTAGTTGCAAACATGGCTCTTGTAGCGCATCGCATGATGCTGCCACCCCGCCACCGTCGCACCCAACAGCAGGTGGCAAGAAATAAGGTGGGTGTGCTCCTTGTGCCCAGTGTTGGGGAATATTACAATCGGGATGTGGATCAACAGCAGTTGCAGTTACAGTTGCAGTCCACGCCGGCTACCTCCCAGCTGGAGCTGCAAACCGGCGATGCTAAAGTAAGTGCAACAAGTTGCAACTTAAAACACACACGTTGCATGCGAACTTCGGTCATTTTCCTAACACTTTACCACGTGGCTTAGATTGTTAACGCTTCCTTATTTTTTCCTCTCCAACACCAACAACAATATCCCATCCTCTTTCAATTACTTGTCTAGTCTCCTCTTCTTTTTTATTCTTTCATTTCTTTTTCCTGCTTTCGGCTTTGATGGCGCCAAGTTTATGCGGCTCATTGTGCTCAGACATTCTTAGGATGTTGTTTTTGCTCTATTCTCTCCTTCTGCTCGTTATTGTTACTGTTGTTGTTATTGCTGCTGGTCAGGGTTTTCCTTAGCGGGTAGTTTTCTTCAGCTTACTGTCAACCAAAAATACAAATTTTATTTTTTTTTATACAAGTACATAATAAGGAATATGTATCCTATATTAATAATATTTCTTTTAGAATTGAATTATATTTTAATACAATAGGGCTTAACCTTTATGATTTTGAATATACTATTGATTGTAAGCCCTTAAAGCATTTGTTTAGAGTTGATGACCTGGTCAGTCTTTATGCTCCCAAATTTCTGTGATCTACTTATACCAAAGCAGCTGGTGTCCTTGTTTTATTAATGGTCTGAGAAATTCACAAACCCTAACAGCCTTTTGTTTCTCTTGAGCGGCCAATTCTTGAGTATGGATATGGTTATTGTGTCTGGTCTCTCCAGTACCAACTATTTCAAGAACAAATCCAATCGGTTTAAAAACAATTCCTTATGTTTGCCCTTCGAAGGTTAAGTTGCGATACCAATAGACATTTTTCCTCATATGATTTATCTTCTGATGTGAGTCGAAATGAACAAAATAGTCGTTCCTTACTTTATTATGCAACCTGACCTAATTTGATCGAATGTCGATATGTCGAATGTTGTATACAAGATCTTTGTATGACATCTTTGGGGAGCCAAAAATAGCTTTAATCTATATTTTCTTTAGACCCTGTACTTTAAAAAGTACACAGCGTCTACAGGCAGAAGGAGGCGTGGCAGACCCCATTAAGTTAAACAGTTAATTGTACAAATCTGTGATACTATTGGAACCGTTTCGTTTAGTTCAATTCAATTAAATGGTCGATTCTTCAATTTCAAAAAACAAAAGTGTTTGATTGACTAAGTGAATAATTGATTCTCAGGTCTTCGTGATTTGCTTTCGATTATTCTTATGTCCTTTTAATGTGTCGTTTGACTGAATATCGTGTGTCGTTTCGTTGTACACAAGCTCATATAATGTTTATTACACCTACACCAAGAAATGTTTCGTCTAAGGAGTTCTCCACAACGCCCATCAAATGGAATTTTTAATGCCAATGTTTGGCTGCGTAATTGGATAGGTGTCACCATTTGTTTTGGAATTAGAAGCGCCAGACACAGTCCCTCATTTGATGGGAAAGCAATGAAAAAAAAAACAAATAGTTAATTTGACAGAAATCAAACTGTTTGATTGATTGATACCAAACACGACAATCAATAAGATTTAAGCCACAACCTGTACAAACAATTTCTACTATATATAGCGTATGATTCTTTATATAGAAAATTTATATTACTACTCTATTTACTTGGAAAGGGAATGATGAAATTTGTTAATGTTGACAACATCCATTCAAGACAATTGACATTTAATGAAACTATACAACAGGTTCTTGACTAATTGACTAGACACTCTTTATTAATGCCATCATTTCCTTCTATGAGAACTTTCAAACTAGTTGTGAATGACGGTTACTAAAAAAGACTTTTCAAATATTTAACATAGAGTATTATATTTCTTACTATTAACTAAGAATCATTCATAACTCCACAGCTTTTGATGCTAATACGTTTAGTGGGTCTGATTTAATTTAATTGTTTCCAAAACTTGCCAAACATGTTGAATACATATATTAAATTTTTTTAAGTAACAACTTAACAACTTTTATTTATTTTTATTATTTTCTAGGATTACTTTAATATATAAAACATAATTTTATACAATATATAATTGACTTTAAATAAATAACAATTTTAATATTGACAATTCCACTACGATCAGTGAAAACAAACTGTAGTTGAACTTAATTAGCAGCTTTAGTTTTCTTTTATAATATTAAAAGACCAGTTTTTGAATTTGAGAAGCTACCACAACACAATATTTATTGTAACTTTCACCCATTAACTGTTAATATAAGTTAGCAACGACATCAACCAAAGGGCTTTTAAAAGAAGCTCAGAAGAAGCAAGGAGCTTGCTTATCTTTGGGACAGAGCTTTCGTTGTTCTTAAAAAGCTCTCACGAAGCACATAGTAGGTGCCGTGTCCAATTAGCCCCTAAGCCTTTAATGAACTGGGTGAGATTTATGCGGCGCCTTTGACCTAGGCACTCAGTGGTTCGGAGCCAAACGATTCTCGTACTCCCCGCACTCGTAATATATCGTTTATTGAAAATTTGCACAAATTGAAATGAACGGCATATTACGGGGGCTGAGTCTGGTCTTTGAATTGGGCGACTTGTTGATGTGGCAAATTAGCTTTAGATTTTGTTTATGGCAATTGTTTATCAAAGAGAGGGGAATATTATGAATGCGTATGTATCAGATTATTTGTTTATTTTCCCTTGAAGTGCTACAACTGCACTTGATGGAGCAATGGAATCGGTGAAAGTGTTTTTAATTCAGTTTGAAGCGACGACTGGGCCAACCAAGACAAGCTGGCCAACATATTTTACTGCATCGAACCCGCCGCCTTTGTGGAGGTCCACAGCAGTTGCAATCCCCTGCAGTTTCCAATCATGGAGCCAGATCATAAGAAAGTCGATCTAGTGGTCAGCGAAATCATCAGGCAGGCAGCCGTGGAGCACGAGACCATGAAACAACAATGGTTTCATGATGACAAGGAGAGACATTATCTATCAATAAACTCCCATAATGTGCCTAACTGTAGATAGAATCAAATTACGATTACCAGTCATTATAAAATATTTTCTAAAAATAAATTAGTAATGTTTTTATAGTGATTAAAGCGACTTTTTTTCCAAAACTTATAATTAAACAGACACTTTTGACTGCAATTCATGAAATGAATTTGCAAATTGGTCTAAATGTCAAAATAATAAAAATGACTCAGCATGCTTTGATTTAAAAGTATTTTGCTTGTCATACATATGTCAGATTGTCAGCTTGACATTCGAATCACTCAGTCTGCAAATTTTCACTTTCATTACGAAGCATTTTTTGGAGGAACAATTATTTGCCGATATGCTAATACCGCCCGCTGCTTATGAGGAGGTAGATGGCACCACTCCGAGCTCCCAAGGATTGCTGACATCAGCTGATCGAGTTGGCCTCGAAATCAACCGTATAATTCGATTGGCTCACGAGGAGCATGCGAAGCTCATTTTAGAACGGGAAATTGAAGAGCTGGCGAGACGAGAAGCCATCATTGCAAGGACCCTTCCACCATATTCAAGTAACATTGCCATAATACAAGCCGAATATGAAGAAGAAGTGAGACTCTTGAAGGAATTAACCCCAGAAGAAGATTTGGACTGGCTGGATGAGTTCTCCCTTTAGCTTGAAACGGGCTGCATTAAAGATGTACTCGTAGTATCAAAACAAACGATGTGGACGGAGAAGAGATAAGGAAACAACTTTCAAATCGTTAATAAGGAGTTAGTCGAAATTAAAAAAAAGGTGTTCCAAACACTATTTTTTGATGCAAACTCTTTGTCTTAAGCTCTTTGATTTAAGCTCCTTGTGGGTATCAATAAGCAAAAACCGTAGAAGGAGAGAATTGTGAAGATATTTATATATGTCATCGTCATCTTGTATACGCCATCTTGTATACACCATCTTGTATAAAATGCCATCTGGATCTGGACTAAAGACCAAGAGAGATTGGCTTTTGTGTTAGTCTTAAGGTGATATGAGCAAGCCGTTTTATACGGATTCTAAAATTCAAAATTGTTTTAATTTTTGTGACGTTGCCATAGTCATACATACAGCTCTCAATATTTTATTAGTCAGATAAAGAATGTACAAACGATTATTATATGTAGTTAAAGGCAAATTAGAAAACGTCTCTTGAGATCAGTTGAAAGTGTAAAGATATTTTATGTAGATTAGCTAAAGATAATTAGAAAACTGCATAAATTGTTAAGTCTTGTAAGCATCTTTCAGTCGCATGGCCAATTGTCATAATTTATGCAACTCGAGTCATCCAGCGATTTGTCCCTTTCTGAAACTTTAATTAAGTTGAACTTATCTTTGTGTTACACATGAGACCCAAAACATTTCCGCACTCTCTCGTTCTTCAGCTTTCCCGCTCTCCAGCTTTCTCCCACTGTCGGTTTCTCTCTCTCAGTATCACGCACACGACACAAATTTACTCTCAAATATGCAAATGAATGTGGCACTGACATGTCAAATGCGGCTTTACACCTACTCTCACACACACACACACACATACACCCATTCTCAAATACACATTCGCACACCTTTTGGGACATGCATTTTGGTCATGTTTACAATGTCAGCTAGGATAACATGCAGGCACATGAGTTGTGCTCATTGCAGCCGAGAGCTTTTGAGAGTCGTCCTTAGCAATGTCAGCAAATTGGGGCAAAGCAATGAAAGCATTCAAACAGCTGTTTTTCAGAGAAAGGGAGTGAAAGAGCGAGAGAAAGAAAGAGCGACAACAGGATACGAACACAAAAGCAACGCCCACACACAGCTGACTGGGAGAGAAAAACGAAGCTTTTAACGAGCTCGTTCAGCACGTTCAGTTTTCAGTTACCTGACTCAACTTCGTGTCACTCTGACATGTAAACAAAGCGCTGCAATGCAGAGCGACGACCGAGAGACACACTTCGTGAGATGCCTTTCAATTTCGTTCAACCTGAGATGGAGCACATCGGCTTCGCTTTCAATTTCAAGTTCGTAATTCGTTGCTGGCCGTTGGACGGCTCAGTCGTGTTTTTGTTGTGCTACATCGCGCGTGTCTCGCTGTCGTCGTCGTCGTCGCGGCAGCAGCAGCAGCAGCAGCTGGGCTAAGCATAAGGAAGCGTTGGTCCGTCTTTTTGCCTGCAATTTGCACGGCCGCGTCGCGTTGCCGTTAGAATACCAACAATAAGAAAAACAACAAAAATTCAAAAAAGAAAAAACCATACAAAATAAAGGAAAATTTCTACACTTTTTCTACTCGTGAAAAGAAAAATTGTTCAATTGAGTGCAATTCAAAGTGCAATTCGCAATATAAATTCGCAATTGTGTTTTATGCCTTAGAAATAGTTTTGTGTAAATCAAATCGCCTTACAACAAATCATATTAATAATTAAACCATACAAATGGCTGCCGATACTAGTCCTCTGCATAATAAATAATAATGCTTCAATTACGGTGCAAATGTACGAGTAATAATAAATTAGAAATTACTAATAACAAGAATAATTACAATGCCTGCAAATTACTACAATGCCATAAAATATTGTCCATTGTCCTGGCAAAAGGCGACGCATGACTGACAACTGTCAATATGCACAATTTGCAGAGCAAAAACAATAAAAGCCAATCAATCAATATGATATAAAAATAAGTCAAATAAAATAACCTTAAAAATGCACAATTATGATTGTCATGTGTCCATTTTATTTCAAATTTAAAATTAAAATAGAGTTTTATTATAACTAAAGTAATTACAGATTGGTTTAAGTCAAAGGGGAATACCGAATCGAATTTAACTTTTAGAACTTATTTTAGAAGCAAGAAAAAATAATCAATTCGTAGATCTCTGCAGTTGTCGGAATCGCAACTCAGATTTGATCAATATTTGACCAAAATGAAAACACAAGAAAGCAATAACAATTTGATAAATTTTGAAATTTTTATTTATTTTAATTTTTGTTATATTAATTTTTTTGAACCATAAATCTTACAGAAATTAAAGTAATATGAATAAAAGTATTCAAAATTCCAACAATATAATAATAATTCAAAATAAATAATATTATTCAAATACATAATTGAAGAATAATCCGCTTCACAACTAAATTTAATTAAACAATAACATAAAAATAAACCCAACAAATGTGGCGTAAAAAAACCATAACTCAAATATAAAAATAAGAAAATAATCCCTTTTTGAATTCAATCACAAAGTTATAAAGTAAAAATAACATAAAATGACTAATAAAATAAAAATAATAATATGAGCTGAAATTGCCAAATTGAAATTGAAATTGCTGAACAAGCGCAAATATATAAATAAAATGTGTGTAGTATAAAGGGTATATGTGTGGATATGCTTTTGTGGAGATGGCTGCCACATGTTAACAACAACAAAAACCACAACAGACATCAAACAGCGAATAGCAACAACAAGAACAACAAATGCAACAAGACAGCGTGAAAAATGATAATGACAGCCGCAACTGTCGCAGCCACAGCCAATGTGAAAAGTGATTATATTTACTTATACATATATATTGTAGGAGTTAAGCGGGGGAGGTTGTGGAAAGTGACTGGAAAACAAGTTAATTACCCACACAAAAGGCGACGTTGATATTCTGATAAAATCGTGCATCGATTTTGCGATATTTACATACCCCTGCTGCAACTGAACTGACGTGGAACTGTTTAAATGAGAGTTTTACTTCGTTTGCTTATTAGGTGTACATTAATTTTAAATTATAGCAAGCTGTAACCAAATACTAGTAAATATACCACATTGCGTATACGTAATGCGACATTAATTTGTTACCACAAGCAGGCGGCTCCATTTACAACTAATTACGCTAATATATGCCACTTAATTAGTAGATTCTTCCTCAACTCAGCCTCAATAGTAAATCACACTCTACCATATACATATTCAAGAGTGGGGAAAAATACAAATGCAAATGAAAAATGAAAATTTTCTTTTGCCCATATCTGAGTTTTTGTTAGTTGAGACAACTTTGTTCAGGTGTTGTTTGTCAGCACATGTTTTCCACTTCCATTTGCTGGTGTATGTTTTTGAAGCGTTGAGCATAGCTTCGGGTCTTGACTGGTTGAGTGGGTGAAAAGGTGAGCGAGTATGTGGGTAAACAGGCGGTGGTGCTGCTGACACCGCCTTCACTTACCTTTGGCCTTTTTGGCACCGTGGCAACCTTAAAGCACGTGTAACTGCAGTTTCAGACTCTGCAAAAATACCATAATATATATTATAATTTCACTAAGTGCTGAATTATAAGGAATCCTTGAAGTGCAATATGCAAAGTCCTTTATGAAATATCGAAAACAGCTCTCCATTGTAAAATAACTATTTTTTGTTGAAAACCTTTCAAACACTACTTTTATATGAATATTTCTGTTATTCCGAATAATCTGTGCTCGAATTGTAGATCTTTTTACTTTGCAATATGAAAATAATGAATCCAAAATGTTTGTTAACGTTTTTCTTACTAGCTTAGGAGACATAAAATTGTTTTATCTATTAAAAGTTTATCATAATGATAGCTTAAATTGAAAAATTTTTGAAACTGCGTTTACATTATAAGACCTTTTGTCACTACGTTAAAAAGGTTAAATTTAATAGTGTTAATGCTAATACATTCAGTTTTCTTTAAATCTTCTTTGTATCAAAATTTGCAAGCTTGGCGGCTACAAATTATTGTTCTTCTAAATATAATTAGTTATTCTTCATTTCACTTAAAATATTTAAATATAAATGTAATTTCAATGCCTAGTTCAGTTTTTTTAACTCCTCTAGTGTTATTCGTAAAACACTTTACCAAATGAGGTGCTAGTTGATAAACACAATATTAAAGTTCAGTTCAGTCATTAAGGACACATGTGACCTTGAAGTACACTCCTTTTGGGAGTTTTCCAGGACTTTTTTTTGGTCAGTCGACCTACACTTTTCGCTTTTCTTTTCTTTTCTTTTCTTTTTTCTTGTCATCTTTTTCATTTTCATTTCGTGCATGCGAACCATATTTCAAAATTCAATTCTAGCCACATGGTCGGGCAGCCAAAATAGTGCAAAGTAGTCAACAATAACAGCAACAACAACAACGCACAGGAATTAGGCACGTGTGCGTGTGTATGTTCGTTTTGGCCTGGCCTAAGGCATAGACGTTAGTGTGGGCTGCAACCACTCATAGCGCAGGCTGCGTCGGCAAACGTGGTCATAATTCAAACGATGCGCCAACTTACTACTTAATGTTATTAGATATGTCTTTGCCACGCCCATCACACGCTATTTAGTATTGTCGTAGGCGCAAGTCGGCGAATAAATGCAAAAAAAAAAAAATGGGAAAACTTGCACAGCTTTACCCGAGTTTCAGATACGCATCCTGTCGCCTGTCCTCTGCTTGTGTGTGTGGGTTATCCTTGTCTGCTTCAGTTAAGTTTATGCTGATGTTGTTGATTACAGATGCTGGTCGACATCTTTTTCATTTTTCTCACTTTTTGCTTGCCTTGATACCCTGTAATAGGAACTCGCCGAATATATATAAGTAATAAAAGTATGAGTAAATCGTATATCGATGTATATTTGAATATGTAACATCTAGAAATTTATTTAAAAAAGATCTCACTTACCCTGGAACAAATTAAATTGTATACACTTCGAACAAAAGTGCAAAGTGCTTTTCCTTCCTATTTTTGTTAAAATGTAGTTTTAAATGGGCAGCAGATGAGTGGTATGCTTTTCTTAATGTTCAAGGCTCTATCTAAGTACAGGATATCTGCAAGTCGCATAGTTTATCAAAACAACACACTGCTGGTTTGTACACCCAACTTTCCATCGTTGACATTTTGTTTTCAACGTTTGCTCTCGAGTTCTGCTTGTTTTTTTCTCCCTGAGCCTGAGCCTGAGCCTGATTCTGGTCCTGGCCAGAAGAAGCCTCTCTGAGCTGCAGGTGCTGCATTTAAAATGAAATATGGCAGACATTTTTGCGGTTGAAATAAATGCGGCGCAGTTTGTTTGCCTTTTGCGTTCCTCTTTGCTGGCTTACTTATTAGATTTAGCCATTTTCTTTTTGCCTTCACACTTCTTATAGCTATTTATTCTATTGGTTTGACAGTTGAATTTTTGCTTCCCATGCAATAATAACACAATGCAACAAATTTGGAATTTTTTTGTAATCTTTACGAAACTTACATTTATTTTCGGATACATATTTATTTGAGGAACCAAATGAGAAATTTTAAAAATTGCCAATAATACAATTGTTTTTACAAAAATTACTAAGAATTGTTATGTTTTATGGGTGGTTTTTTTCAGCTGCCTTCACACGGTCCGCTTTTATTTGTCGTAAATTTAATTGAATTAATGGATTTGGTTTGACAAAGTGAGGATGGTTAGTATCCAACATGTACTTTGGCAAGCTATAGAATATCCTTAAATATATGCTAACTGGAAAAATGTCAAAACTATGTAAGAGTATCAAAATACAGATATATATATATAACGAAAATAAAAAAAAAAATGAGATTCTAGGTAGATTAAAATTGTCTATTGAGTGTGAGTATAATAATAGTTTTATATTAGTATAGAAATTCGCCAAGTGCACTAAATGAAAAGTGCTGAGCACTCTCATTCTCACTATCTCCCTTCAACATATACCTCTCTCGCTTTTCCTGCACGAAAAGAATTAACTTAAATCACAAGTGGAGGCAGCCAATCAGGCAATGTGCTGCACTTAAAAACTTTCTACAACTTGAGATGCAATGGAGCCCGGTCCCAGAGTGGGTGCAGTGGAGTGTTAAGATTTTTGCAACGGGGTCATAAAAATCTATGCGCCGTAACAGTTTGCACAGACACTGGTGACCCTCGCTATAACAATCAGTTACATCCATTTTTTTGCATATTGTTTTGAAATTGAAATATATAAATTTCAAGAAGCTCGTTAGATTTTGCAGTCGGCATATTTATCAGGTTTTAGTTTTAGCCCAGTTGTTTGTTGAGAATTTAATCTCGGCTTGGCTTATTGGCCCAAAGCAAAAAGATTATTTGCATTTGGCAAATTTACGCTTATCGAATTGAAGCATGAGGGAGCAAATGTTTTTTAATGAATCGGCTCAGAGCAGAACATACCAGACTGAATGTCCCTTCTCTTTCAGGCATCATTCTGTACTGAGGTTGTTTATGGCCTCCGTTTGTGTGGAGATATGAAGATAGGCCTGTCATTTATTAACTTGAATTTGCATTTAAGCTTACAAAAGCCATGCAAAGGGTTTGAGCAAATGTTGCCTAAGACAACAATCTTTAAAACTGATTGCCACTGGCTAGTTTAGTGTACACTGTACACCCTATAAAGCAGAGTACAACACTTGTGCCGTAATTAAAACAGTGAAGCCTCACATTGACGAAATTTCTAAAAGAGAGACAGTAAGATAGAATCTGCTTTAAATCAAAAGCTATAGTCATACAAATATATACATCCATACAAAAATAGAAAGTCAAAAACCAAGTGCTTAAAGTTTTTTTCTGCTTAATGTTGAACAAATTTGTATCAGCTCAATATTAGTTATTTTCTCGAAATGCATTTCCTTTTCCCGTTCTTCTTGCAGAGGCTTAACTTTAGCTGAGGTATTTTTGGAAACCCTCGAAAAATTCGTCTCCTAGTTGCTGTTGAAAATGCCAACAAGCCATAATGACTAAGCACCTAATTTACAGAGCGTAGGCTCTCAGCATCTGCTTAGCATAGCTTCAGTCAATATAGAACACAAAATGCCAAACCCTCCTTCTGCCATCCTACCCTTTTCGTCCGTCTGTCCCTCTTCCACCTCTACATTCCTCGGCCTTTAGCAAGTTGCTTTCCATTTGCTTTAACTTTTAAGTGTTGCTTTGTTTTCATTGCCCTGCACAGCCCCAACCAAGGAGCTGACTCTAGCCTTCTTATGAGCGCAGTCAAGACACAAACACACTCTCAAAGCTGTTGACACTGACACAGAGCTCTATGTGTTTGTATGTGTGTGTGTGTGTGTGTGTGTTTGGTTGTTGTGTGCCAGGAAACAAACACTCTATGCCTACTTGTAAGGTTTTTTGTATACCCTGTACATATAAAACATGATATAAACAATAGCAGCAGAAAGTAGATGTAACAAAGATAAATCACTATGAATATATGTACATAATTCATACCTAAATCTAAAGCAGTCATGTTCGTAAATATACATGTGCATTCTTCTGTCTTAAAGTTTCCTTTTTGAACCATGCTTTCTACTCTATGAGAATGCTTACTTTTTTTAAGAAAAATCTGAAAACACGGAGCGAATTATACATAAACTTTGCAGTATAGAGAGATTACTTGTACGCTTTTTATTTATTTATTATTAGCTTATTCATTTATTAGCTTCTTATTTTCAAGTTCTACAAGAATAACCTAAACGTATAGTAAACAAATTATTACAGCTACTTGTTTTTTTAAAGTACGCAAAATATTTTATATTTACATCAAATTAATAGTAAACATAATATTTTTTTTAGCTTGCATTTATAGATCAGTACAGGGGATATATAAGTCACTAATGATGTCTTATATATATTTATTTTGTGTGTTCCGGAGGCTGCACCGTTGCTGCAATGCCTTAAGCTCAAGTGTGAATCGTGCCCTCCAATGCTGTCAGGGTCATTTCATTTGTTCATTTGCATTTTCAAGACTTTTGTCTTTCCTGTTTTCCTATTTTGCATTTTCACATTTTCGCATTTTGCTTTGTGCCTCTTGCGTTTTATGCATTTAAAATAAGAAAATTTGCTTACAAAAATAATTAAAAAATGTTGCGCGTGACGCAAATGTGATTTGTAAATTGAAACGAGGCATGCGGCATGCAGAGAGCCTCATTTGTGGCAACCTAAAAAGGTCGTTGCTGGCTAATGCCAAAAATGAATTGGCATATGTCGTGGTCAGTATCAACTAATTGGGTTATGTTCTCCCCAGACACACGTGGCAAACGGTACATGGGATGTGGCATGTAGTATGTTGCAGGTCCTTCTTTGAGTACTCGTACTTATCCGCCTACACACTGCCATTGACGTTGATGGCACTTATAGTGCACTTCATTTGCACTCACATTCATACGTATGTATACTTACGAGCACACACACACACACACATGCTGAAATATATGAACTTATCTCGAATTGAGCACAAACAACAAAAACATCACTTGTAGATACAAATCAGATAGTTGCAGATACATTTTAGAGGTCGAGTCAGATATTTAGAAATTCCGTCTGATTATAATTATCTGTCTCCCCGATTCAAGTTCTGAGTGCAAATATAAGAATAACTTGCAGACATTTCATTTTTTAGCATATTAGTGCGAAATTAGAAGAACAATCAAACTAACTAAGTATTAGACAAAAGTGCAATTTCATATAATAAACTAGCTAGTTTGATTGTTACCTCATTCCAGATAAGAAGCTATGAGCTGGCCTTTGAAATATACTTTGTTGAAAGACTTAAAAGCTTATCTATTAATTAAATCAAATAAAACAATTATGGAAAAGTATTTTAAAAATTCATTTCGGAAAAATAAAACTTTTTACTCTCAGGAAAACTGTAACTCTGTCGTATATTGAATATGTTATAATTTATTGACTAGAAATTTCTTGGTTATTTTCGGATGTCTATAAATCTTAAGTATAAAATCCTAAAGTAAACAATCAGATAATTATTTATATCGGCTGATTGTTTAGCAGTTCGCTTTCTCTTAAATAAATCATTTCAATAATGAGACTAACAACATATTCCCAATTTGCTTAATAAATCAAGTTAAACTTGATTTTACCTTGTTCAATTTGATTGAGATGCACATGAACCTTTGAATACCCTCCGCATAGTTGCATTTAAATAGAAACGAGATGGGAAAGAGGGAGATGTAAGGTCGGTCAACATGGCATTTTCATGTTGAATGTACAACAAAGCGTCAACAAGATAGCATTTTCCATTCAACATTTGCATAACGCGTTGCTTTTCCGATTTTCACCTGGTTGCCTTGCTGACTTTGAGTGGCAGAAACATTGTCAATGGATGAATGAGGCGGGGAAAGCCGAGGAAGGACACGCCGTGTTGTACGATAGATAACAATGACAATGACGAGGTTTTCAGGTTCAGGTTGTTGCTATTTGTTTGCTGTTCGATGTGGTATTTACATAGCAATCTATTTGTTTACTTATTTTATTATTTACTGGCCTCTCTGTCAGTCACATTGTGGCATTATCATGTAGCATGGCACTCTGGTGCTTACTGTGATTGCGACAACAAATAACTGCTGACTCTCTGATTCTGATTCTGATTCTCTGATTTTGATTCTGCTGATTCAACAAGTGCAATTAATTACTAAGCATTTTTCAAATACCAATTACGAGTTGAGAGGGAGGGTTTCATAACTAGGGTCTGGTTAGATGACGAGGGTTGAATCTGCAAAATCAATCATACGCCAAGTGTGTCAATATGTCAAGCATTTCATGCTGACCTAACCCAGGCATTGCTTGTGTCCCTTTTGTTTTGTTGCGGCCAATAAGGTTATGTATAATATTTTTTTATTCTGATTCTCTGATTTCATTCTGCCGCTTGCCTTCGGGCCAAGCTGTCTATACAGAACTAACCTCATTTTTTATTGTTCAACAAAGGAGGCTCCGACAAAACTGACCTCAATACAAAAAACAAAATAAATTGCGAAATGTTTTCTCAATGCAAAAAGGATGCAGAATAAAATCACCGAGACGCCTTTTAACGCCCCCACACACACACACAAATACAAACAACAACTTAGAAAATGGTCAGCTAAAATGTGAGACACAATTCAGGTTGCCAGAGTGGGTTGCAAGTTTCAAGTGGAAAGTTAGCTGCAGAGTCGATTGCACTTATTTTGCAGTTGGGAAAACTGTACAGAAGAATAGAAGAAATACTCGTATTTTATGGGCCATGGACAACAATTTGTAAAAGCCATTCCATAATAAGTCTTTGCTATTTGCATTTTCTTTATTATGATAATCGATTTAGCTGCAAATAGAGAAATCCATATTAGTATCAAAGTACTACCTCTACGTTATACAACAATATAGCTACTACTACTTCTAAAAATTGTAATAATTTGTACATAAGTTATAGAACAGAATTGAATCTAATTATTTTAGAATACAATTTTTGAAATTTTCATATTGCTTTCTTGCCCGTACCGGCAAGCAGCACTAAAAACTGTTGCTTATTGTCATCAAACGCAACTGTGACTGTAAATGTACTAGTGCAGGAACTGAATTTCACTTGCAAATGGCAAATTCCCACTCTGGTCTACTCGATTTCGCCCATTTGGCCCAAATGTAGCCATTAAGGCTGCACATAAAAGGCAATAAACACAGTCGCTTCATGGTGTAGTTTATGCCATTTTCCAGGCAGCGAGCGCACATTGCCGCGCTTTAAACTGGCCAAATGACTAAAGTGGCCAACAGGCCCATCGACCAAAAGCCCAACCCTTTGGGCCAACAGCCAGGAACCAGGCTGGGAAGCTTTGTCCAACGGCTTTTTGCTGCCGTGCTTGTGTTGTTATATTGTGGTGTTGTTATTTATGTTCATCGTTGTTGTTGCCGCTACAGTTGTTCTTGTTATTCTCTTCATGTTATGTTGCCTGACTGCCTGTTGCCATGCATAGGTGCTTTGTCTTAATCTGAGGCTCATTCTATGCAACATTGCACTTTTTATCTTCTTTCACTTCCTCTCTCTTTCGGTCATTCAATCTCTATTTCTCTGCAGGGGGCCTTAACGGCTTCAATTAAGCAGAACTGATGATACTAAATGATATAACGTATACGCCTGATGGTACAGCCCGCTTGTCTATAAAGTAATCCATATTGCGTATACGCTGGGTTGGCAAATATAAAACATTGAGTTGAAAAATATGATCGGTTCCTTACATATATAATATTTACATATTATTTAAACATATGAGGAAACTACAAGATTATCAACATAATATTTTCTCCAACTAGTTTGATTTCTAAAAATCACATATTATATTTTTACTTCAGTTTCCATCAAGTTAGTTTAATGAAGATGATTATAAATGTTTTTAAGTTTATATAATTATTTTGAGATGTATGTTTTAAAAATTGATAAATATATTCTTGAATTTCTGTATTCTATAAATAATATTTAAAAATCGGTATCAATTTACAGTTTTACTTATTACAATTATGAATTCAAAATCTGTTTAAATAGATCATTCATTCAATTGAATTATTGTTAAATTTACGCAATATTAATTCTACTAAAATTTAGTTGCTATGTTGCAAGGAACATTAAATGAAATGTCAGTGGCAACACTCAATGCCTTCACTTTGAAGTGCCATAACAACGAACCTTGCTTGTCACTCTGTTAGTCAGTCAGACAGTTAGTCAATGATTCAGTTAGTATGTCAGTTACTCCCACAGTTAGTTAGTCAAAGCGTTAGTCAGTCAGTCAGCTGTGTGCCTTTAATTAAAAATGTGCCTAAATTTGATATCAAGCTCAAAACTTATGAATGACAGCCACAACTCCATATACATATTCTCCTTAAGCCCCGCTAGGCACCAAACTGCGCCATTGCCAACTAGTTCTGTCTGCCTCAAGTGTCGGCGAAAAGAAACGCGAACGGAAACGGAAGTAGACAGGCAAAGGGCTCAAATAGGAATAGACAGCGGCAAGCAGTTTATTGGGAAGGGGGAGGTGCAGATAGCTGGCTATTAAGGCACCAATAACGACGACAACAACAACAAAAGCAAGAGCAGTAAGTTGCGTTTTGCCATTTGCCCCACTTACATAAGAAATCAAACGGCTTGCTGCCAAAAATACCAAAAATGGCTAAAAAGATCGCTGTAGGGAAGAGGGAGGTGCAAATAGTTGCTATCAAATTGATATGTTCTCTTGCACATGTAGCGCGTGCCACAAAAAAAGAAAAGAAATACCGTAATAAATGGAAATGATATAATATAATAGAATAAAAGGAAAAAAATGTTAAACTTTGCGATAATCAATAATATTTACGATTCTGACTGGATATATGCATTCCCCACATACTTCTCCATATTAAGATAGAGTACATGCATACATGCATATGTATGCCTGTCAGCCATGTGTGTCGGTGTGTGGGTGTAAGTGAGTTTGTGTGTCAATTTTATTGACAAATTTGAATGGAGGCTCTCACTGAAGATGTTTGTAGTAAATTGAACAATATTTGGCGCCCTCGAGTGCTGTCAATAAGTGCTCAATATATACATTTGCATGTAATGTATGTATGTGTATAGCTCATAAGCAGACAACAACAAAATTCAAAAATAGGCAGCCAAAATATAATATAGAAAATATCAAAGGAGCTAAAGTCAATAACCTGTAGATTTCATATTCAATATTGAAGATATTATTCAATCATTCGTTGGCTGCCTATCAAATGATTAAATAGATTTCAATATTAAAGTGATATCATATCAAATGTCTGTAAATAAATTCAATTATATTATCTAATATTCTCGTGGTGATAAATTGTAAATATATTACTATTTTTATTTTAATTGCTAAATAATATAAATAATTTTCATTTAAAGGAATGGTATCTTTTTGTTCATTTACGATAGTGAGTATAGGAATATTTTGAATACATTTAATGTATATAACAAATATTACTTGCAAAAAGAACAAAAAAGCTTGTGTACATTTGTGGTCCATTAAATGCAACGAGTATTGTTAATTACACTAAAGAGTTAGTATTGTTTATTTCCAAGTGGAAGGACAAACAAGTTTCGCCAAAATCATGCTAAATTAGCTTAGAAAGATTAAATTTGTAGACACTAAAATGCTGATACTCTTATGTGCTCCATTATGTGGCAACCAGAACCAAAAGCTGGAAACAAATAAAATGTTGGCCAAACCGCCACAAAAGTCAACTTAAAATAAATTTAAATTTTAATTTCAATCTCAACAAGCACACACAAAAGCCAAATGCGGCAATGGCAGCGGCGGCATTGAAAGCCATCGCCAAATGTTGTTGTTGTTGTTGTTGCTGCTGCGTAGAGGACTCTAAGTGCCCCAGCTGCCACTACTGTATGAGTTTGTTTGTGTGTGTATGTGTTTGGATGTGTGTACGTGTGTGTCTGACGTCTGCCATTGGCAGGTCCCTGCTCGGGTGCCGCCTGTTCGAATGTCTCCCACATTTGGAGGGTATGTGTGGGTGTGTATGTGTATGCATATTGCACACATGGGTAAACTGACGCACAAATGACTTAATCGCATGTGTTCTTCAACTTAAAATCTCCATTAAATCGTCAGTTGTTTGTGTCGAAAAAACTTTCAATCGATTCCAAGTGCTAATTTGGAAATTGTAATTGTAAAAGTAACGAATAAACAAATAAATAAATACTAAATGAAAAACTTTGTTGTTTCTGGTTTTCTACTTGGAATTTTCTTATAACAAAAATATGACTTAATTTGGTCAAAGTTGTCATAGAAACAATCGGTTTATAATTCAGCATTTCAACTAAAAACTTCCGTTTTTTAAGGTATTTTATTCAAGTTAAATTTTGTTGGATCTCTGCATAAGTATCATATGTACGGCCCGCAAGGAATAATGTTTCTTTCTTGTTGTTTTCATGTCACCAGAAAGATATTTCAATCGGAGAGATTCTCAGAATGCTCTCGCATCTGTACGTACGAGTTTGTACGGGGCTTTTGTGTGGGGTTGTGTGGTTGTTAGATATTCATGCGCCATGAATGAATAAAGAGATTCACTTGTGCTGCTTTCCTACCTTTTGCTGCATTTGATGCTCCTTTGCCAGTCCACATGACGTATACGCCGCGTTGTCTGACTCTGACTGGCAGACGCTTGACATAATGTCTCCTGTGGCCAGTCGGCTCGACCGATTTGCGTAACTATGCACAAGTTGACTCATTCCCATATGTATGTTAGTGTTAGTGCTTTGTGTGCGTGTGTGTAATACACACTGTGTATGTGTATGTGTTTGGGTGTGTTGTGTTTGCCACAAAACAATTGCGGGGCTTTTTAACTATAATGGAACACGCCTGACCATCTACCAACAGCATCAGTCTGTAATTAGCTTACTTGCATAATTTAGGGCCGTGTATTTGGTTACTCAGTTGGTTGCCCGCATTTTACACTGACTCTCAAATGTTAGCCAACGCCTTTCGGGCCACAAATTACTATTAGTAAGCAATATTCATTGTATTGATTTTTACCAGGGGGTTTTTTTGTACCTCGACCAACGACTACTTTTCAGCGCATTAATTGCTGTCATCTAAATTTATATTACCTGGGTCAGGTATTTCGTTATCCTGTTTAATTTGTGGTCAACACGCAAAATGTATTTAGCCAATTGTCACGCCGTCCAGTGCAAACAAAATTACGCAAGAAATTACAATTATTCATTTCAAATATTTTTTTCGCCCTACATTTTTTGTTCTGTTCTTTTATTTATACTCTCGCAGAAAGTATTGTAATTTAATACGAAATGTGTAAAGCATTAAAGGAGGCATGGTAGACCCTGTAAAGTATATATGTTCTTGATCAGGACAATCATCTGTTTCGATATAGCCATGTTGTTGTCTGCCTGTCTATTTCTATGTAGTCTAGTCTTTCAAGCTATCCGGCTTACATTTTTTACAGTTCCGTCATCTTGTGCACTCCGCACATAGTTATATTGTGGCCGGACGGATCGGATCACTATATCATATAGCTGCCATAGGAACGTTAAAAATCAACCTTTTAGTATGAAAAACTTTATTGTTTTCCAAAATATTACAATCAAACTCGCAGATATATCTGTTACCGTTTTATATAACCTGACAGTGTTTGTCCAAAGCGAAAACCAGGTCTACAAAACTCGTTTTAAAGAAGCTTTGACAACTATTAATGGTACAGTCTTTATACTATGCCTCTGCTCCGACAAATGTATCATACTTCTTTACAAAATTGCTTTGTTATCCGTTTCAATAATATGGATTAATTATTTCAGTATTCTTGTCAATTGTTTGCCATTTTTCTGTTACCCAAAATTAAAAGTGCCAGCAACATGTTTGCATTTCGGCCAACTACCAACTATCTTGGCCATGCCCGCTATATCACCAACGTCGTCATCGGTTATACGAGTATTTGGCTGCGGGCGCCCCGGAACGCAGTTAGGGGCGTTGTCGGGGTCTGAGTTTTAATTAGCCTTGAGTGCGTGTGCTGGGCCAAAAGGCATCAACAAATTGTTATATAAACACACGCCCAACAACAAAGTGTTTTAAGGGCCTAAACATTGTCGCCACTTGTGAGTATTGTACTCGGCTAAAAAAAGAAACGAAAAAAAAGCATAGAAACAAAAATGAGTTAGGATAAAACTGCAAAAACGAAACGGCTGAGCAAATGAAATTAGGTAAGGAGGGCTCGCCATTGGCTTAAAAGGATATGTTAGCACTCATTATGACCCTGAATGTTTGCTGAATTTTGTTCGGCTTTGCCCTACAAACTGAACCGAACCCAAATGTAGCCAGCCTGAACCTCGTCGAGCCACCAGGGCAAATGTTAAGGTTAGAACAACCCAAAAGTGAACCATACCATTTTTAATTTGCGTGTTTACGACAAAATTGCATGTGCCAACATTAACAAACAGAAATGAAATGAAGAGTTGAAAAGTTGAAAAGTTGAAAAGTTACAAAGAGAAGAACATACACAATCAGTGCATAAATAAATAAATAACACATAACAATATTATTTATATTGTTTAACTGAAATATGATACGTGTATTTCCCTCCCGTACAAAAATTCTCCTACTCTTTGGCGCATTGGTAACTTGGTCAATATGGTTGATTTTACACCAAACTTAAAGCTTCATGCATTGAAAGTTTTTGGTAGAAAAGATGAAAACTCTTGGCATTTTTATACTGGCAGTTTGAGGGTCTGAAACTTTTGTCAGGCATCTCAAAGTATTCAAAGTGAAAGTCAAAATGAAAAGTTTGCGCATTTTGATTGTTTGATGGCGCTTTCGGAAAAACATTTTAGGAGGTTGGGCGTGGCAATGTGTTAATATTGCTCTCTGAGGTTCTTTTTCTTCTTTTTTTCTTATTTTTTTTTAGCAAATCATCCATAACGAGTTGCGAAATTGATTAATGATGGATGAGCTGGGAATTGAGTGCAACTGAAAATAGGAGAAGAATTACGTTTTCTATAGAATGTGAAAGCTGCAATGGCAGTCTTCAGAAAGATATTTCCATTCCTTTCGGTCCGATATTTATGAATAGATATATTAATAATGTGAAGCCATAATTTTAATGTCAAGTGCATACCTTTTGATACTGTCAAAAAGTTACGCTGTTGATTAATGGTGATAAAGTTAAAGCAAAATTAAAAAAAAACACTTTACTTGCTTTGAACTTTCATTATTCAAGTGAGTAATGCTAAAAAACGTCTGACCATGTCACTGATGGTGATTTTATATGTTTTTCAATTGATTATTATTATTTTAAGAGCTTTTCATATTTTTAAACTACATTGCCTATATTCTGGGGCTAGCCAATGAGAGCTTTGCAAAAATGATGTTTCTACTTAATATTATATCTAAGTATATTAATTAAAATGTATTGTTTTACACGTTTAGATAACCATTTTACAGCCTACTCAATAGATTGTAGATCTCAAAATATTTGTCTACCATATAATTCATTATAATTTTAAGTACTGTTACTACATGATCGTCGTGTTCCTTGCAGCAAATCCGTCTTTATGCATAAGTTTAGATACAAAAATGAAAATGTTGTCTTATCGAAATACAAAAATGCGAAAAATGATTGCAACCATTTAATTATAATTTAGAGAGCAAAGCAAAGTTGTAAAATGTAGTCCAGCTGACATGTTTTAAGGATAAAATAGTGTATGAGTGTGTAAATTAACTGGTCAAATCTATGTACGTGTGTCTAACACAATAGAAAACAAAGGCAGAACAAAAAGAAAAGAAAATTTAATGAATACGGGCTTTAGGACGCTTCCATGTTTAACTTAACCTAAGAGCAGAAGACAAAGAACAAAAGCTTTTAAAAAAATCAATTTAAATATATTAAAATATTCCATTCAATTGTTTACATGTACAGAAGTAGTGTGTGTGCGTGTATGTGTGTGCTTAGAATCTAGGTGCTTTTTGTACTCTAATGGACACTAGTTAGACAATTACAAAACAAATATATATGTGTATTTCAAAAACAAATATATAACGTAAATTTTATAAATAATCCAGGCAGCTTTTAGCAAACACAAACAACAAAAAACACTATAAAAAAAAACAACGAAAGAGATATGTATTTAGTTAATTAATTTATTTAAATGCCCCGAGTGAAGTACTGCTCCAAGGATACGCAGAATAAAACGACAATACGCCCGAAAATAGAAAATATGCAATTTGATTGTGAGACAGAGCATATTTTTGAAATGTTTATATGCAGAGAGTTAAAGTATTTGTAAAAACCAAACAAAAGCCCAACAAAAAAATAAATTTTTTAATAAATATCAAAGCGATAACAAATTTTTTGACACATGTTTAAATAAATATATCTATATTTTGATAAGCAAACAACAACAACAATATCCACAAAGAAAATAAGAACAAGAAAAGAAATATGCACAAAATGTATTTATTTGTATACCGTAGTCCAAGTTAAGTCAGGCTTCTCTTTAGTTAGTTCATATTTAAAAGATTGTTAAACATTTTTTACTTTCGATGGTTTCAAGAGGTTAATTTTAACGATTTTGTATGTCACTCGGTTGATGCTTAAGCAAGAAATCCAAAGTACAATCATTTTTGTCAAACAGACACCCAAATACAACAAGAAACAAACGAAAACATTACAAATCAGAACAGAAAAAGACGTAAGAAGACCCAGCTGGAACATTCTTGAATAGACATCAAGAATTGCACAAACGTTTTAAAGGCTAGGCACATTTACAGGGACAACAGGCAGACAACAACAAAAACCACAAAACAACTAAAACCAAAACTAAACTTTTGCTAAGAATTTTTAAATTTATTTTACACACGCTTTATATAAGCAACTCAAGAGCTCTGCAAATTGTGGTGAGGATTGCAAAAAGTGAGGTTAGAGTAGTTGATTCGAGTTTAAAACCTCAAAACATCTGAAAGTTGACATTAGAATTGAGGATATAATTTCTAGAAGTGCTGCTTCAACTGACAAATGACATTAGAAATTTAAATATTTGTGTTAGCAAAGTAGAAACGAGCTAAGAATTGAGAACAGTGAGATTAGAATTGCTTGAATTGAGTTTTAAACTGAAAACTAAGAAAGCTGAGGTTAAAGCTGTTGATTAAACTCAAATATATTGAAAATGATGTTACAAAACTTAGAAATAGAGGCTAGGCAGATTGCAGATTAGTGATTTCATAGAAAAGTGCAAAGTATGATTAAGGCGGACCGCAAAAGCGATAAACGAAGGTTAATTAAATGTACATTTTTAGTTTTTAACTAAAGCTACACCTTAGTATCTTAGAAAATCTTAGCAAAGCAAAATGTATGCAGCTGCTGGTGGCGCCTCGTTGGCATCGCGCCAAGCGCGTCAACGCCAGCGTCAGCTGAAGAAGAACCAAATAATACAAGCGAAACTACATCCACCGAAAGCGGTTGGTGTCGGTGTGGTGGTTGATGGCGGTGCCTCAACGCCAACACGAAGCCAGTCGCGGCAGTTCCATCAGCTGCCGACCAACTATCTGCGTGCACCACAGCCGCAAGGACGCAAACTAAGCGCCACCTACACGCAATCCCGATCGTTGCTGCCGATCGAGGAGGCCGGAGATACACAGTCGGTGCTGCAGCTGCGTATGCACTCGCATGCACATGGCCATAGCCACGGCCATTCACATCTGGGAGGGCATGGGCACAGTCATTTGCATCATAGCCCTTTGCAGGGTCCCGGGGGTCCAGTACAGACGCCCTATCAACAGTTTGCAGTCTCACACGGACGCGTCTCACCGAAACTTGTGCATCGTCACAGCGGCAGCGGCAGCACCGCTGGCTTCCATCCAGCTGCAGCAGCAGCGGCAGCAGCGGGATCAGCGGGAGGACAGCTGCACAAGTCGGCAACGGCAACCCTGCCACTGGTCTCACAGATGGAACCGACGCCGCCGACGACACCCGCGTTTGCACCGGATGCGGTCGGCTTGAAAGAAACAGCGACGTTGCAACCAGGCATGGTCATTGCAAGCACATCCGCAGCAGCAGCGGCGGTGGAGGCTGACATCGAGCTAACAGGAGCCGCAGCCATGTTTGTAGCCCACCATGATTCGATCATAATAACGCCGGCCACGCCCATGGCCTCGCCGGGTCACGTAGCTGCCATCAAGCTGCGTCGCGGCGAGGACGACGACGATGAGCTGCAGGATCCTGCCGAGCGTCAACCACTAACCGCCACGGATGCCTACGATGAGGACGAGACCATGCAGCCTCCCGTCGGCCCTCTTGAACGCAAGTGCAGCGTCTATCGCATGCGACGCAGTGACGCCTTTGAGCAAAACGATGCTGGCGGAGTAACCGGCGGCCTAAAACGCCAGCTCCGAGAGCTGCAGTTCCAGCAGACCCAATATGAGCCCCTGGTTAGCGATGAACCACAGCTTATATTCAAGGGTCTGGGCAGTGCGCGCAAGTTGCAAATCTGCGCCTACTGCGAGGAGGGAATCTGCGTTTGTGAGCACATCGAGGTAAATCCGAGCAGTTTCTAATCCTAAGCTAGCTACTCGTATTATCGGATTGTGCTTGTTTCTATGTATTTGTATCTCTATGTATGTGTATGTGTCTGTGTGAGTATGTTATCCTACCTATGCATGCCATTTTAACTGTCAACTGTAAGTGCTTGCAAATGCCCCAAAATGTAGGCAATAAGTATTGAAAATTATGCAAAGCTCTATGTGTGTATATTTGTACCATAAAGTAGGTAAAGCCTTGTGATGCATTGCCATTACTTCTTTCTGTTCTTCATATCTAAGAATTCTCTGACTTACAACATATACATTGCTATAAATTTTTGAGAGTTTTTGGTATGCGTAAAATTCAAGATTCTTATGTATACATTTTGTACTGATGATCTCCACTGACATTTTTCAAGTATGGGTTACAATAAGTAGTGTCGCAGTTTATTAAATTAAGTCAAAGTGTCGGTTAATTTTCGACATAAACAGTATAGATATATACATTCTATATACTTATAATGATTTATTTAGGAAGGGAAAAAGCTTTCTTAATCGTGGGAAGAAGATTTATTAATTTCATTCATTTCCCCCTTGCACTATGGGGACATAAATTGATAACTTTTATACTAAGCACTGATTTTTGGTGCAACTTATTAATTGTTGTTCTAAATATGCCAAGAAAGTTTTATAATTTTATATTAAATTTAAAATAGGCTACAAGTTTTCTTTGGATATTGATTTGCGACATAAACATACATTTCTGATATAGGGTAATCTTTAAAAACTAAAGTTCTTTTTATGTATATGAAAGAATTTCTTTTCCATGCTGTTCATTTCTGACTATAGTATGTACCATATTTGCTGCAAGTTCGACTTTATCTTTACATGAAAAGCTTTAACAGATACTTGCTTGCAATGTGTGTTACAAAATTTGTCATATCTTTTCCCTCAGCTAACTTAGCTAACCTCATTTTGTTGCGATGCTATAACTGGCGACAACAACAACAATAGCGGCAGCACTAGCAAATCGGAAGCGCATAATGTGCCTTTGTATCGGTCTGATAATGTGACGTCCCGAAAAAAAGAGCTTGGCAAGCACAGAGACTCCCACGCCACGGCCCCGCCTCATTTTAAAACATGGCGCCGTTTGCCAAATGTTGTGTAAAAGGCAAAAGACAGCCCCCAGAAAGTATGTCATAAAAGTGCAACATCCAATGGCTCCGAAGGTGGAAGCGGAAGTCGAGTGATGCGGCATGCGATTTAAAAGTTTCATTCATTTTTCACTTAACGACCAACAGCAACGAATTAAAAAACTTAAAGCGGCGCAATTATTTGACTTTCATAGCCAGCAGCAACTACATTAGCACAAACAACAACTCACAAGGGGGACAAAATATAGAAAATTGCACAAATTAAACAAAGAAAAATCTCTGTAGAAAGTCGACGAAAATTAGTTGCAAAAAGCAAACAGCAAAAGCAAATGGCGGCTAAAATTTATTATATTCTGTACACACCCGTACTTCCTCTCTTAATTTCACCCAACCTCTCTCTTTTGGACTTGGTGAGTAGCCACTCAAGTATCTAAAAGAGACATAGCTCTAAATTTATATACATATAGTATGAGAGGGGAGTATGACGAGTATTTGAAACTCAACGTAGAAATCTCAAACTTGCTGATTGCCTAACCCATCTTCTTAACTGCAATAACTTATAAACCCACCCTCGCGCATATATATAAAGCATTTTCTACAAAAACAACAGCTAGTAAATTAGCTGGAAATAGTGGAAAAAGTGTGCGGCGAAATGGCGGACGCCAAAATGTGAAAATACTATGAATAACAAGAAGAAAAGCAATGGAAAATAACAACAAAAACACCATTATGAGAATGATAGAAGGTAAAAAAAGGTGTAAAAATATGTATATGCAGTTAGTTGGGGTGTGTCTGTGTGTGTGTGGGAGTGTGTATGGCTCAGTTTGGGTGGACTGAGATGGCTTTTCGCGATGAATAAGCACCTTAGCAAGATGACGACATTGAGGTAGTCAACTGCATAAGTATTAATTGCCGCTAGACGAGTACATTTATTTAACTTAAATGTCCTGACTCACTTATTTAGTAGCTGGAGATTGAGGAGGATACCATTTTTGCACAACAAATATTTCTTGCTTTAAATTATTCAGCTAAAAAAAATAGAATTTAGTATAAAAAACTTTGTTTTTGCGATATATTTACAAGCATTTCTCGATTAAGGCGTTACATAGAGATACATTAAATACCTTATTAAACGAATGAGGGACTCTTTCTAAAACTACATATTGAAAAGATGTTGCAATTATTGGTTAGAAAAGTGCACTTAATTGTAACAATCGTTGATAACAAGTTTTTTTGCGATAGATTTTGATGCAATCGAATGCAATTTGCTGACCATGCGATATAATATCCTTTAGATAGACCAAAGCTTTAAACTGTGTGTGCCAATCGATTTAAGAGTAAATCAAATCGTTAACGCTTAACTGCACAGCCCGACTTAGATATATATGTTATTCCCTTACCCCTTAAAGTACTCTTCCCTTGTTCTCAGATCAAATATTGTCATCGAGCAGCAATTTAATTTTCAATTACGCGATGGCTGCCAAAAAAAATGCGACTGTTGTCGATGGCCGTCCCAAAATTGCAGTTTCAATAATTACTCAAACTGTCGCCTGTGGCACGCTTCCCCTTCTTCCCCTTTGCCCTTGCCCCTTGGCGTTGTGTCTTCCCTTTTACTGACTGTGCTTTTGCTGCTGACCAAGGCCCACAGGAGACTCGTTTGGCTTGGTTCGCTTTTATTTTTTTGTATTTGTGTTGTTGTCGTAATTGTTTGTCAGGCTTGTCGTTCGTTCTTTATTGTTGTTGTCGTAATTGTAAGTGACATATTGAAGTCCCAGTTACCCCATTTCCCAACTCTCTTCCTCTTATTCTCGTTTATTCATACTATATTCAATGACAAGTCACAATTAAGTGACAATCAGTTGGGCAGTTCCAAGCGCTAAGCGACAGTTGGCTTTGTTTTCATTTTTTATAGCATCCTTTGCGGTTGCCATGATGAGAAATTGAATTTCAGTTGCATAATTCATTGGCTCACAACCCATAGAGTTACAATCTTTGTGGCCACTGAGACAAGATAAACGCATCTCGTTTATTATAAAACCACATTTAAATTCATTTTCGATTTTTGGCTCGTTGCGTTCGCTTCGTCGACATTGTCGCCGACTTTTTCAGCAAACATTTATCTCCAGTGTTTACCCACTTTATACATGGATATATATATATATATATATACATGTGTGTGTGTGTGTACTGATTGTTGTCGCTGCCATCGACAATAAAAAGCATTTAAAAAGACACAAATTATAACAGCTCCCCGCAGAACTCAATTGCATTTGACATTTTTATGGGCCAAACTTTGAGATGCCTTTCTAACAACTGGATTCTTCAATACGTTGCTTATTGTTTATTTGATTATATACAGATATTAAGGTAAAGAAATGCATTTCTATGCAGCCGATATAAAGGAGTATCCGATTTAATAATATAGGCAATTTCAATTAACTGACCGCAAATCAATAGACTATCTCAATAACATGTGCATAATTAACTTTGGTTAGCCATGGTAAATATGGCTTCTATAATTGAACGAACAACAGTCAACACTCACACATCCTTATTCAAGCAGACAAGCAGAAAGATATGCGATTGCTTTCGACAATCAAATAACACGGCTTTCAACGAGGACAGTCGCTGTTTCTCACGGCATGTGGCATATGTAAATTTTTCGAGGCAATTCACTGGCTTTAATTACCTGTAGACAAGGCATTCATAACACCCCTCCTCCATAACACCCTTCTACCCACCTCTATTAACCCCAATTGACATGTGAACAAGCCAGCGGGCGTTGTGCCAAAATTGGCAATACCAAGATGTACATACATTTGTGAATACTGAATACTAAGTACTGAATATCGAGTGCTGAGTCGTGAGTGCTCAGTGCTGAACGTTGAGTACTGAGTAGTGAATACGAGTACGATTGCTTGTTGCATTAATTAGCAAAAGGACTGGCACTTTGTCGACTTTGTTTTAACCACTGAAACAAAGTGCAACAGTCGTATTGTAGGCGTGGCTATGACTCTTTGTACCATCTTGTGGTATGTTGGCAGTGGTTCCTTATAGGCAACCCTTCCAAATGCAAACACAACCGTTGACCTGTTATTGATTCCCCCAGTCTTCGACCAACATGCTACTGCAACGGCATTTAAATGTGAAAGTTCACTTTGGCTTTTGGCCATCATAAAGAATGCATTAAATTTCAATACTTTTCTAGGACTGCAGAGCCACTGCAAAAGGATAAAGATAAAACTATATGACCATTTACGAATATTACGAGGGTACAATACAACAAATTTAGAATCGAGGCAGATTCTTCTTCTGTATCATATGTATTTTATTATTCTTAAGTTAACACGAAATTATACATTTTACAGAACTACAATTAAAGTTGTCTTTGTTCTGTTAATTTGCTTAATAATAAAGAAGAGTTTAATGGTTTTTTTTTCTTCATTAAATGGCTAAACAATCTCAAAATATGATACATTTCTCAACTATACAGAACTCAGAAAGCCAGAACTTCTGTGAACCTCTAATAACCGAACTATTCACTTACATTAATCTGATTAACAAATATAAACTTCTGGGCAATATATGTATAATACACATGTCAAGAGATTAACTTATCTTAATTCTCCTATCACAATTTCTGATTTAAATAACTAAGTTTATTAATATTATCTATATATTATATAATAATAACAATAAAAATAATTGTGCACTCATTAAAAGTTTGTTTGTCGGTTTGGCTGGACATCGAATTGTAACTGACATTTTGTGTTAATGAAATTTATAAAACAATATATTACAATTTAGTAGAACTCGTATATCTGCAGTTGTTTGGCATGCACACACTGTCGAAATCTGGTCACAAATTAATTTTCATAGTATACTTTGAAGCGCTTATGTTGTCAGCGTGATATTGTTGCTGCTGGCTGCAACAACAGCAACATGTGTACGACACACAACCAACAAAACGCATACATATAGTGCCAAAACATTGTCTTTATGTGTGTGACTCTCCCTCTCTCTCTCTCTCTCTCTCTCTCTCTCTCTCTCTCTCTCTCTCTCTCTCTCTCTCTTTGAGTGTGTGTGTCTGTCCATCTGTGTTTAATTGCAAAAATGTAGCAATCTTTTAGGCGTCGCTTTTGTTATGTCAGTTACTGCTGTTGCTGTTTCTGTGTGTGTGTGTGTGTGCGTCTGTGAACGCCATGTTATTGTCTATTAACGGCCCTGACTGCAATGTTTCTGTGTGTGAATATGTATGTATGTGTGGCTTTTTCATGAATCTGTATTTCATTAAAATTTCATCTGCATCGTTCAACGAGTGACTTTTTCCGCTTTGCGCTGTTGAATTATTGAAATTTTTCGGTTCGGAGTTGCCAGTTTTGCACTCTAAAACGGGAAAACGCAAAAAAAAAATAAGAAAAGACTAAAAAAACAACAACAAAAAGCAGCCTCGGTTGCTGTTGCAGCATTTGCATATGAATTCCAACAGCTGCAGCAGTTTTCTGTAACTTTTCTGATTTTGGGGGCCGCGAAATGTTCTCTGACACATTCATACTATACCCACACATAACACACAACACACTCTCTCTTACACACATATTTTTGTACATAGTGCAGCTTTATGCGAATGCTGGATAGCAGCAAGTCTTGACGGGTATTTGAATTATGGCTTAGCAGTGCTGTAACATGGCTTATACGAGAAGTCTATGCCATAAATATTTGCTATGTTTGCATTACTCACAAGACTTTTGCCAGAGATTTGCCAACGGCCTGGAAAACTTTGCATTCGACTTGACTTTGAGCCTTTGCAACATGCAATGAAAAGCCAAATGCGGCTGTGAAAGGGAACGGGAAATGGGAGTGCATTCGTATGCAAATGGTCTGCAAATTGATTCAAGTCACATTTAAAATTAATATCAACGACCTGAAATTTTGTTAAATAAATGAGTGATTTCCTACTTACTTAAATCGTATGTGCTGAATTTATTTCACATACAGAGATAGATAATAAGCTGATTATATTTACAAAATAACCTAAAAGCCCCTTAACAAAAGTTCAATCAAGTTAAACTTTAATAAAGCCATATAAAGTATTACATTTAATTAAAACATGCTAAAATAAACAATTCAAATTTATAAACATAAAGAACTACATTCTTTAAAATGAGAAATAAACACTTAACAAAATCGGGACTGTTTAAAATAAGTATAACAAAAGTATAATTCTATTGATTTCTGTAAGACATAGAAACCGTTAATTAATAAAAAACGGGAGCAAAACAAGATAAAAAAATATATCAAGTATAAAACTTATCAAAAAATATAACTTATAAAAAAGTAGTAATTATCATATTTATAATTACACAAAAATATGTATAAAAATATTATAAAATATCAATAAATAATTATTTCTTACTTTATTGAAAAATTGGTTATTTAAAACAATGATATTTGAATAGTAAACTATTTTATTTGATATTACTTAGTTGCTATCAGAAGTTTAATTCATACGTTGACACTTAAAAAAAAACTGCAACCTTGCTGTAGTGAATTAATATTCACTACATAATATAATATATATAGAAAGGAAAGTACGGTTAGCTTAAAAAATTATAATATTTTCAATCTTTGTAATAAAATGGACACTACAATCAGGAAATTTTTATATTTTTCATATATAAATTAATATTTTCACCAAGCAGCAAATTTTGAAAGACAACATGTTACTATTTATGAATGCAACTAATTCAAAATATTCAAACATCTGAGAAACATGGAAAATAAATAAGTAAAAATATAAAAATAACTGCAACATATGTGATATGAACTAAACAAAGTTATTTAAATATATTCTAAATCAACATGGCAGAAAAAGGAGAGCAAATCAAAGCTACAGCAATAAAAAATCTAATTGACTTTTGGATCTGCAATATAAGCTTTAAATATATTTTCTACATGAACACTAGAAATGGTTAACAGTAATAAAACAAATATAAAGGTTAAACTCAAACGCACCAAATGTGATCGAACATGATTAAAAATTGAATAAGATAAAACAAGAGTAAGACAATTAAACAAATAATTAAAAGCAACAAAATTGCCTTTTTTCATTTAAGTACATGCTAAACGTAAATCGATATTGTAGTTTAAAGTTAAAGTAAACGGAACTAATCGAAACAAAAAACTTAATTAATCGCTTATCGATAGGAATCTGTGTAACAAAATATAACTGAAATATAGAACACTTTTTTACGTACGTATTAGCTGTAGTTTAGTTAGGTAATGCATAGTCAAAGCCGTGCGATCAATTACGGTTACGTGAAAGTGCGCATACGTTAACGTTACGCCAAAGTAGGCAGCTGACAATACACAGAAATCAATAAATGTTTATAGCTTTCAATGCCAAAATACAATCGAAAATGAAATCACCTACGAATACGATGCTGCGGGACGTTAACGCAACGTAGCAAATAGAGCGCGAGCGTTACGTTACCCTACGTAACGGCAAAACAATAGACGCAATAACAAACACAGCAATTAACACGTCATTGCCATATAAACAGTCGATTCTTAAGTTACGTGAACTGTGCGCGGTATTACGATTACATCAACACTCAACATTATACAGTCAACAGTCAAACGACAACCGTCAGCAACCGCATTTCTGATAACGTAACAGCAAGCAGTTCATCTCATCGCTGGAAACGTAGCAGCAGCAGAAGCAGTAGCAGTTACACCAATAACAACGACGTAACGGAGCTAGAAAGCAGAGCCGACCACTGGCGATCAACGCAGCACATCCTCAGCCCGCCACTCAGCTGCGCCAGGGCTTAGCCACTGACGCAGCTACTCAAGAGCAACAGCAACAGCAACACCAAGAACAACAACCACAACAATAACAGCACAACACTTAGATAAAGATAAAAAAAAAGAAAAACAAAAAGATAATTCTTAACTCTTTGCTTCTATATATATATTTCTATAATCCTCCCTCCTTGTGCCTAATCGAACGTGCGCTCATTACACGTATTCTTTCATTCGAATGTTGCGTTAACGTAGCTGTGAGAATTACGTGACAATTTGTTACGCAATTGGATGCAGCCACATGCGAATCGCAAATCGATTGACCTAACTTGAATTCTTAACAAGACATTTAGTTTTGACGTATTTAAGCTCCTAAAAACGTAACCTGTATCATCCCATTGATTTCGAACTGTACACTTAACTGAAACAAAAGAAAACAAACCAAACTACAACTACAACTACAACAAAACAGAACAAAAGAAAACGTAACAGACGCTGTTTATATTTTCTACGTGACGTAACCGTTAGACCGTTTGACCGTTTTACCGTAACCGTTTAACCAAAAGCAAAACAACAACAAACAAGATGCAGGCCGCATTGATGCTAAGATCGAAATCTCGGGTGGCGAGAAGAAGAAAGCTACGAAAATTAGGTGGAAGACTTGAGTTGCCTAGTAATGTAGCAACTAAAGAAATAGCTCCATTTCCTCGTTATCCACCTGAGTCATGGGTAATAATAAAAAATACCAAAAAAAAAAAAAATTATCAACAAATTTTAATTAATTTATACCAAAATCTCTCTAAATAATAGAAAGGCAAAGTACTAAGTCCATTAAATTGCTATCTATTTCTTAACTACTCAATCAATTAACACAAATGAAAAGAATAGAAAGATAAAAACAACAACGAGCGCAATCTCTCTTTAAAAAGCCGTCAAATGAAAATCATCAGCTAAAATTAAATTCTAATGTCCAATTCCACAAATCCATTTAAACTGTCCCTTAAACCGAATACGAATTAATTCCCAGAATCTCTATACTATCTGACAATCCTTTCTATCTCTCTCTCTCTGTCTCTGCCTCTATCTCCACTGTATCTCTCTCATAATCTCCTTCTGTCTCTCATATATATCTCTATATATCTCTCTATCCTTGTCTCTCTCTCTCTCTCTATCTCTGAATCCAAGACACACTCCATTATAATTTCGTCAAAACCAAGAATTAACTCCACAGAGCATTTGTTTTATATTAGTAGTGTGCCTAGAGGTTTAGCACAAGTTCTACGCTAGGTTTTACTTGCTAGCATTCAAGTTTTTCTTAAATCTTATACTTACATATATATTCTTGATATTGGTCTTAAACTTGAACTTGCAATTAACTTTAGCGTGCGCCCAAAATAGTTTGGCATTGAAACGATTCCTCACTAGACCTTTAAACCGCTTTGGAACGTACCTAACTCTTTGTTCTCTTAACTTAGTAGTGATAATAATAAATAATCTCGAATATTATGGAACTTTAGATATACTTATATTTCAAGTCTTGAGCGCTCTGCCAGCCAACTACTTAATGCGCTGTACAATTAGCTTAAATACACCTATTTTCTAACTCTCTAAGTACCTAAAATATACATTTATATAATTAAATATACAATATATGTATCTCTAGCGCTTTTGCTCTACTTCTAAGACACACCAACCCACCCTGTACTCTGTCCTTAAACGGCTTACTCTAACTCTGTCTCTATCTCTTTCTCTATCTAACAAACAACTATGAATCCTATAACTCTATATATATATCTATATCTGTCTTTGTCTGTCTCACCCCACCCACCACAAACATAGCTTTCAATGTAGTTTTATTCCCAAAAACCGCCCGCACCGACCATACACCCCACACCACCCCACCCCACCCCACCGAAACCACCTTGCAATCAAAGATTAAACACTTTCGCCTAACTTGCACTTGCTTCAAAATCTGTCCAAAAACTCTTTCTATTTCTTAATTAAAACAAGTACAACGTGTGTAGCTCTTCACTCCACAAATCAGCAACAAAAACATAATAGTGCGCTCTCTCCTATCCTTTCTAACACACACACGTTGCACCTTTAACTAGTCCAAGTAGTAATCAAAAAAATATCAAGCGAAACGCTTCCTAACTAAGTATATTTCACATAAAACTCAAAACAAAACCTAAATCAAATAGTAAAACGAGCTATGAAATATCAAATACAAATTACCTCCATAACAAATATAAAGCACATCAATCAATTTGCGATATTCACAAACACACACACTTACTCTCACACATACACACAATCACAACATACAGTCTCATTCACTTTTATGTTGTAGTCACTAGTCACACTTGTAGCATAGATCTCAAGATACTTTTTGGATCTATGCTTCAAATTCTCGAAACTTTAGTCAAATTAGATTATAAGAATACTTTTAATTCTCCCATTCACAAACACTACATCTCTCTCTCTCTCTTTCTCTACCTGTCTCTCGTATATTACTCTATTTTTCGCGCTGTCACTTTCGCTTGCTGACACTTACGTAACGTCTAACGTATACTTTATATGCGTTACGCTACGTTTTCAACATGTCAATACAAAATAAAACGCGCAATTCTTTTCACGTATTTTTTTACGTTTTTCAAACACACACTTGCGTCTCGATGTCGTTGCTATAATACGTAAACCAATCATGACATTATGTTTACGTAATTTTTTTTTGTAACTAGAAAAACACATACGTAACAACGCCACCGGCGCCACTGCCGGAGCCGCCGCCGCCACCGCCGGAAGTAAGTGACAAAATAAATGAAAAAAAAATCAAAAGAAAAACCCAATTCCCACTCACAACTTAAAATAAAAGATATACAAAAAAATATGCAACATAAATAATCTTTTTGCCGTTTTTGAACGTTCTTCACGTGTACCTTTTCTTTGTGTATGTGTAACGTAATAAACACTTACGTAATGGCCGCAATATGCAACAACTGTGCCGTTTACGTTGCCGTCTTGCAGTTGGTTGTAATTTGAAAGTTCAATGAAAATGCCTGTAAATAAATTCATTGCTTTTGCCTATAACGATTCTATGTATTCTGCTTAGTTTACTTTCATTTCTCTATCTGTATCTGTATTTGTAACAATGACTGTAACTTTCATTTTTTGTTTAGTGTACCTTTTTTTTTAATTTTCCGCTACGCATTTGCATATAAAATATTTAAAATACTTTGTTGGTGTGCATTTGGTGTGTTACACTTTCTTTTCGCCATTTTGATTATGCCAAAGCCAATAAAATATTTTGAATATTTTATAAACTGCAAAGCAGGGACGTAGCTGAAGGGAAGCTTGCCTTATAAGACAATTAAGAAAGCAAAAATAAAATAAACAAATTGCATTGAATATTTACAAGCATTTTCATTGCTTTGATTTGAACGACCTGTGTACCTATTCTCCTGGCTCCATCTTAAGTAGAGAGCAAGCGACTGTACTGCAAGGGCTGCCAACCTAACCTTAGTTACACGAGCCAGCAATCTCAGACTGCCAACTCATGTCATTTACACAATTTTATATACATACATTCACACATATGTATTTCTATTTATTTATTAGAATTTAATCTCAAAAAGTTGCGCACACAAAATATTTATGAATTTATTCGTTTAATGAATAAACAAATTAAAAATAAAGTACAATACGTAAAGTACAATAAAAAAAAATTCTTCGTAAATTATTTTAATAATGAAACTCGGACCGGCATTTGTTTGAAATATATTTACTTTTACTGACATTATCGACTCAAGTAGTCCTGTTACAGAATTAATAAATTTGATATAATTAAAAATGAATTAACGAATAATGGGATCGTAATAAAACTAGACTGTTTCATTTTTATTCAATCTTTCAATAAAATTATGGCCAAACTCTTCGGAATTGCTAAACCGCTCCTTTTCTGAAAATTTCCCACAAAATATAGTAGTTAATTAACATAACATTTACTCAGCTATTAGAATAAATCAATAGCGGAACTCAACGACTTAAGCCATTTTTAAGTACAAACTCTTATATCAGAATATTTTGCGTGGGCACATGCACAAATATAATTTAATTAAGTTTTAGTTAATAATTTAGATATTTATATATACATAGTTTATGCTCATCCTAATGCTTTACTTTGATTTGTAGTCATACAACGAAAAACTAATATACATTCAATACAAATCAACAAATATCAACATATAAACCAAAAGAAAGTATGCAACATTTACTAACAACCAGAACAAACCACCAAAAAAAAAAAAAAGACACACAAAAACACAAAACAAGCATACAAAAAAATGCATTTAAATATATAATTATGAAAATGGTATCAAGTTTTCCCAAAAAGATTCTGTAAAGCTTACTTGCCTCTCATTCCCGTTTTCGATCTAGGAGCTCAACTTGATTCAATTGCGAAATTTGTTCCACAAAGTCCAAAAACCAATACGCTCAGCTAATGATTAACATAAGTAAACATAATTTGAATGTTTTACAAAAAGTATATAAATACATAGAACTTTCGCCTTGACAATCCGAATGCGATCGCCAAAGCGAAACAACTTTTGCCTCAAATTGAAATATACATTTTAATTTCGGCTCAATTCATAAATAATATTTATTTATTTTTGTGGAACATTCACATGTTGAAGCAAGCGCTGAAAACTAAAAAATAAAATACCAAAAAGAAAAGATGAAATTACCAAAAGAAATTACTGCAACGTGTACGCAAGCTAAAAAATTGGGGATTGTCGGGGGTTTTCTATTGTATTCGCTTGGGTTCTTGTAAGTTTTAAAATATCTGCCCAATTACAGCAATCTGGGTAAGTCGGAGCTGGCGTATTATCAACATCATATTAACTATTATAATACGTTATACTAAATAATGTGTATAAGTAGTTTAGCAAGTCTTTGAGTTTAGCTTTGCCGGCCCAACCATATGTACAAAAATCTTAACTGATCCTTGCTAAAAAGTAAAAAAACAAAAAAAAATCCAAATTAAAAGTATGTTAACAAAAAGACAACCCAATTTTTGAACCACTTTGTTATTATTTATATTCATGAATTCCATAAAGGGAATTTAAGCAATTTCTGGAACACATTAGCCCTTAAATTGTTCCTAAGCATTTTAAAATATACTTTTTGGGATAGTTTATAACGTTTGCAAACATTTTGCTACTTACATTTCGAGTACTTAAGAACCAAAAAACCTAACTTGACTGATAATGCATCACATCCACATACTTATTATTATTATTTTTTTTTTGACACCTAATGCTTTTCTGCCGCTCATATTTAAGCTTTGTTTTGTACATACACTTACACATACATACACACACGCACATGCAAAAAATTGCTTATAATTTCTTCTATTCTATTCTCTTTGCCTCTTTTTCTCAATCTCTCTTATTCTCTCGAATATTCGAAATACGCACCTAAAATATAACACGAATATTCACATACACTAACACGACACACACCTAAAACCTTACTGTTAATTTTTTCTCAACGCAGGTACGCGACATTAAATTACAATTTATCATGCGCTCTTTTTCGCTCTCTCTTTCTCGCCCTCTCTCTCACACCCAATCAAATAACGCCTTAAAGTATGCAACGCACTTGCCAAAAACAATATCAGATATATTAGGTACAGTCAAAAATTTAACGTTTCTCAGCATTTAATAAACTATTGGTGTCTAAACGTCTAATCGCAATGCTCTCTTTCTCTCTAAAATATATATTATATATTGTGTATCTCTCTCACTCACTGTCTCACTCTCTCTCTCTCTCTTTCTCTCTGTGCTGTGGCCCATGCTCTGTTTGACTAAGAACTTAGTAGCGTGCTAGGTTTAGTATATAGCTTATATCTAATATGAGTATGGCTGTCTATCTGTATGTGTGTGTGCGTGTGTGTATCTGTATGTATGTACCTATGTACGACTACAAAGTCTGTGTGTATGTGTGTGGCATTTCGAAAGTATCGTTAGGCCAGCAACTATCGTATAATTTTCAAACAGAAAACTAACAAATATTGTCTCTTGCATGCTTGCATTGCCTTGCGCTAATTTAAAATATTAAGCTAACAATTGTTGTTGCTGTCTCTCACTCTTTTTCTCTCTTTCCCTCTTTTTCTCTCTTTCTTTTATATTTCTCTATCGTTCTCTCTATATTATATACAATCTAAAACTCTAATTGCTAAATGTTTGTACATTGCTCGCATGTGCTTAATTGTAATAAAATATTTCATTTTACTGTCGTTACTATTTTAATTTTTCCTACTTTAATTGATTTATGTTTGACAAGTGGGCCAGCCAGTTATTGCATGGCATTTAACGTGGGGCTGCCAACCTGCTCCTAACCTACAAGCAGCTACAAATTTAAAACATACATACTATATGCACTCTTTGATCCAACTTTAACTAACAACATTATGCTTTGTTTGGTCTTTGTGTGGTTTTGGCAACGTCTTCTTGAAATATAATAGGTTATTAAAGGGTACCAATATCTAGACAAATATATCATTTGCAGATAAAGTTATCTTAACTTAACTTAATAATCTACAAGGCAGGCTTAGTAATGCCATTTTGCTCTAGTCTTCCATCAGTCACACTTTATATGCAAACAAATCTACAAGTTTTCGCGGTAATTCTTCTCACTCGCGCCTGTATATATTCGTGTCTAAACATTGTGGTAAGCTTTAAATACAATCTACGTTAATTCATGTATTTTCCAAGTAAGTAATGAGCTAGTACAATTTTTTTCACTTATTTTTACTCAAATCTTTTAATCTTAAAATATTCTCGAAAAACAGGCAACTTTAAAAAGGCCTTTTTCTTGTCAAGGAAAAGTTTTTCCAAGTTTCAGGACATTTCCTTTGCCAGGCAAACGACACAACTGCACTCATCTGCAATCAAATGGAAACGAAATAAAACCAGAACCTCTTTGCCCCATCTCAATGCCCCAGTGTGCCCGACTCTGCCCAACAAAATTTTTTTTTCCCCACATAGCATCTGTCGAGTTGAGTTTTAGTGCTTGGCGCAGCACTTTTAAAATTGTATGGCGAACAAATTTTGAAGCATATTTCTCTGCCGTCTGCTGTCCGCCACCTCTCGTGCTCCTTAATCAGGGTTTTTATATGAAATTAAGTGCAACACAGATCGATGGAGCAATGGTACTACGTACAATTCTAGCTGAGATTCTCTTTAATCAACCCGCGAAATGCGTTCAATTAGCAGAACATTCCGACATCCTTTAGCGACTGAGACGGCAGTCGACAGTCGTTTGACATTTTCATTTGCAAAGAAAAACAAAAGAAAAACTAAAACGACGTTTACCGGAAGTGCCGCAAAAGAAAAACTAAAAGAAACGCTTACTTCCGCTTCGCACTGTGCGTCCACCCTGAAACAGAAAACTCAAATTCCAACACACACACACATACATTCTTATATACTCTGCTTTATTAAGCAACAAAATTGCTTTAATTTGCAGTACTCAGGGGAACATCCTGCACATACCTCCAAATACCCCGCTCTATATTCCAAGGCTTTGAGCCGCTAGTACAATTCCGATGCCGATTTCATTATACAGTCTGCGATTTTTGCTACTGCTTCCTGGTTTCGTAACAGAGTTTTCTTTTTACACTTTCCATTTTGTAGTTCTCTCTTTCCCTTTGTGTGTTTTTATACCCTTTGCTCATTAAATGGGCTTCATTCGAGCCAGTAAACTAGTATATGTATATAAATATTCTTGATTAGTATCAAAGGTTGACTTTATTGAACCACATTCTGTATTTCTCCATCGATCGTTCGTATATGTACACCCATTCCATATGTGCTGAAGACAACGGATATTATATGTAAACACGTGTATTTCCCATCCAAATAGGTTCTTGTAAATTAATATTGGACATAAGCATAAATCAAAGAAGCTTATTTTTGAATTTATATATTAAAATAAAGTTACTCAACAAATCATTACGCATTGCCAAGCAACGGTAGATTGCAATATAAAAAAATGTTTGGGAGTTTCCTTATTATAAAGTACCTCTGAGCTGACCACTCTACTCTCTACAACAACTTTTTTATTGGTTTGAGTTTGGATTGTTTTGTTGAACTGCAGATTTTCTCTCTTTTCTGGTTTCCCCTTTTCTTGACTTGAATTTGTAACACTACTTTAAGCATAGCCTAAATTTTTTAATGTGTAAGTCTTTAAATGTACAGTATGTAAGTGTGTGTCTAATAGGTTGAATATGTTTTATATTTAATCCAAAACTTTAAAACAAATTTAAAAAAATTAGAAATATGTTTAATTGACTCAAGATTTTCTTTAAGTAGTTGAAAGATAATTTAATTTAATAATAGAAAACTTACATAACACGGGGTACAAATATTCAAATATAAATCTTAATAGCTGAGAAAGAGAACTTGAGTTAAAAAAGTCTTTTGATAAAAATTTAAATTGCTATATACTAGTACCAAACTTTAAATTGCAATAAATTTAAAAAAAACTAAGCTATAAAAAAATTCAGCTATGTTTGGTTGCTACAAATTTGTGCTATTTTTTCAAGACCAACTTCTTGGGCTTGAGCGACATTCCAAAGTGGAAACTGGGTCAAAGTCTAACTACATTTTCCGATACAAGTCAGCTGATGAGCTAGTGCCGAAAAAAAACGAGTCTTAATATAATTAAATAATGTAATAAGAATAATAATTAGCAATAAAAATTTCGGCAACAAAAAATTGGGCGTTGGCAAATACGATAAAATGTATGGAACGTTTTTGGCATTAGAAAATCAATTAGCAAAAATGATACATACGATTATTTAATATATAATTTAATTTGAACTACCTTGTGTATGCAGGAACATACATTTAAAATTTTGTGTCTCTAGCTGATGCTGATAAAATTCGGTTTAGATTTGAAGGAAATAATTGGTTTTCATTTGGAAATTTCACAAGTGAATAATTTTTTTTCCTTTTTTAAGCACATTTGACTGGACTACCTTGCGGTTGCCTTTGATGTGACCAGTGGCATTATTGGACCTAATGAACTGCTTTGGGTCAGGCTGTAGGTCATGTCAAAATGTCTTTGGTCAGAGTCCTGGGCCTATTTAATGCTGATTTGTGTAGCAAATTTAGTGCAAAGCCTCTTTGGAGTGCCCTCACCCTTGCCCCTGGCCATGTGCCAGTTATGGGCTCTATAAGTAGAACCATGCGCCATATGAGCTGTGAACACCTTGAAGCATTTTGCCTCAGGGCTACGACAGCAAAACAAAAGAAGCATCAACACTCGACACCCGACTAGGGCTGCGGCTGCGGGTGAGACCGAGGACTCGGGATGGGGATGGACTATAAGGGACAATACGTTCAGTGTCATTTAGTGAAATTGCCTGTAATGTCTCTATGTCTGTCCCTGAATGGCACAGCATCCTCTCTTTCTCTTTTTTTGTCTCTCTCCGTCTCTCTCTGCTTGAATCCAGTCGAATGCATTGTCTAAGCGCCTCTGCTGGCATTAGACTTTTCCTTTTTTATGCGCTTTCCGTGTGTCAGTGCCAGCTGCGGCTGCTGCAGCTGCAGTTGCATTTTTCATTAGCCTGCACACTTTTTCCTCGAGTTCGTGCTTGAGACTTGGGGTCTTAGTTGGCAGCCCACCTGTGTGCTACTCACCTGCCTCTGGCAATGCTACACAACTTGATTGTTGATTTTTCAAGTGCATTTTACACTTGATTCAGCACAGCTCTTTTCAATTCAACTGAACTAAACTCAAGTCGTTTGATTTTAAGCTGCTCACATATGCCAAGATTCAAAAAGAAGCTGTCGACGAGGACGTGGACTTTGTTGTGTAGTGCTAGTTTATATATATTTTTTATAGATTTGTGATACTTACTATAAACACGTAAACAGAATCCTGTACAATTTTAATTAACCCTTCTTTGTTCTTGAAAATCATCCTTTTTTTTTTTGTTTAAAAGTTTTTTAAAATATGTAATGATAAAGGCAAAGCTTGAACCAATAAGCTTAAATAAGGGCAAAAACTTTGGTTAATAAATATCAAGTTATTTTGACAATAAACCCACCATGTTTAATACACTAATCGAGGTTTCTTAGAAACCCTATAAAATTAAAAGTGAATGAAGATTGCAAATCGAAAATTCATAAATTTATCTCATTCTCTTTTTTTGAAGCCCCATTTAACCAATATATTGAACTTCCGGTCACGGCTTCGATTGTTAGCTTAGAAAGTGAATAAATTATTTATGATTCTTGTGGTTATTAATTGGGCATAGCTGGTGTTCTGTTGACGAAGTATTTACTACAAGTTAACAACAAACAAAGACCAAAGGGCAAACAATAATCACAATAGTCTGAAACAATCAAAGCAATTGCAACAATCAATAAGCCCACAACAATTTAATGTCGTTAATGTGTTGTACACTTCCTGTGCCGTCTGTGTCGCGTGGGTTTCAACTACATGTTAATTTTCGGCACCACAACGCTTTTTTATTATGCAACAAATCAATAGCGGCAATCGACGTGGACAGCAAATCCCAGCCCATCAGCTAATTATCATTATTAAAGCTGTGCCATGATTAACTTGTATATCGAAGAGCAATAGTTTCGTTCACAACTATTTATTTATAGCCTTTAGTACGAAGAAATTAACAAAGCTTAAGTTAATTTAATATTAAGCTAAAATTCATTAATTGAAAATGGAAGACATTTCAATATTATCATTTACCTTTAAGCTAAAAATTCCGAGGACATTTTTAATTTCTTAAAGATCTAACACTAATCATAAATACGCAGCTAATACATAAAGACGTATTAGAGTTAGGCCTTGACAGGGCGACCATACTTTTGTGCTGGCGCTCATACTTCGATTTGCCATAAAAGCGTTAAATACATAACATAAAAATTTGTAGCGCACTTTTTGGGGCAGCTGTCACAGGCTTCCGTGAGCGCTGTTCATTAGCGTTTTGTCACCCTCCTACAACGAAAACCGCAGCAACAAAGTCAAGCTAAAACCAAAATGAAAATGACTGAGAAAAGTTGAAAAAAAAAGTTGAGGTCTTTGCTGTAATTTCGACAACTTTTTTGTGCGTCGTTGCGTGTGCTTAAAAACGCTGCTTGTAAAAGGAACTAAAGAAAGAATGGGGTAAGGGTAATGGTAAAGGTAAGGGACTTCCAGGCGTTAGCCTAGTGGATAGCTATGGTTGACTTCTAGTAGGTTTAAAAATAGCTAATCTATTGTGATATGGGATCTGCTATTAGTTCTAGAAGCCATTGCCAAAAGGTGAAAGTTTAATGAACACCTGGCGTGATCGAACTGAAAAATCATATAAGTATATTGGCATTTGCCACGTGTCACTGCCAACAGTTGAACAGTTGAATAATAATAATAATTATATTTGTGGTCGCAAAATTGTCAAATTATTTATTCAGTTGGCTATAATTTTCGCATTTCGCATTGGGGGCAACCAAACAAACAATACGCTGAACAAACACACCTGCCACGATGCGTTGTCAACTGAGAACTTAACAACAACATTTTGTTTACAGTCCCCTACCATCTCCTATACCCTAACGAGTTCACCAGCTCCGTGAATGCGTATAAGTTACTTTACAACTGTAGTCTACTGTGGCGCCTTCGTCATTCGTCAATCAGCGTCGCAAATTGTTGATTACACCTACTACAGGAACAACATCAACAACAACAAGAACAACAACAAGTCAAGGGCAACATACAACACAGTAACAGTTATGTGGAGCACTCAGTACCGATCGATAGCCTCCTCTATGTGGCTGCGATTTCGCACACGAAAGCAAACGAAACCAGAAACAGAACCAAAAACTCCGTCGAGCATGCGACCTGACGCTTTCACATACTCGTATACCCAATGCTTTATAGAATATATACATAAATATATATGTATATAAAGTCAACACCTAGAAATCTATATATCTGTTGACTTCTTATATAGGACACTCTGTGCATCAGTATATGAGTGTGTGTGTGTGTGTGTGTGTGTCATTTTATTTGCCTTATTACTAACACGCAGCATATTTAGTAGCTGGCTTAGCGGCAGTCCCTTGTTTACATATTATAGTATGGTCTATAGCTCAGAGGTTTTAGGGTCCCGCGAATCGCGAGTCTCGTCGACCCATTAGAATGTCTAAATGTAGGTCTGTCTATATGTATGCGAGTGTGTGGAGTTTGTTTGTTTGTGTGAAAGTTGAAATGGCATTGACTTTTGTTTGTCTGATTTGCGGTGAATTTACTTTAAAAAGCAAATAAAGAAATAAATCATGTATCGCATATTACGTGTCCCTACAGTGGTTAAATTTGACCAATAATTGCACTTAATAATTAACTATTTAATACTTATTAAAATATACTTCAAAAATATTAATATAAATTTATTTAGATTTTATAAACTTTACCAAACCCACTTTTCCGATGAAATGGCCCCCGATATTTATGAGTTTTAAACTTTTAAATTAAAAAAAATACAAAAAAATGTTAACCTATACGTTATAACATTTATATCATATTATTTTATATTATGAATCATTAAAATCTATGAATTCAGTGAAATTACTAAATTATATAAGTAGTTGGATATTTTTATGATGACATTAATGGTTTTATCTGATCTGAATTCGACAAAGTGGGTTTGGTAAAGTTTATAAAATAGTCAAATTGTTGATTCTTTCCTTTTTAAAGAAACAAGAAATTTTGTTTTAATTTTTGTTTTAGCCAGCTAATTAAAAATAACACTCGTAATATTAATATTATTATTGCAATTATTTCGTGTGTTTTTTGTACACTTTAGTTTTGTTCTTTTTTATCTTACAAAAAAAATAGGGTGACGATTTGAATTTCACTGCACGTTAGGGACTGGCAGACGCCTATGGTGCTTAAACTATAATTTTAAAATTATTGCATGACTGATATGGTGAATGATAAATTGTTATACTATATCTTACTCTGCGGCCTTTTGCGAGCTTTGCAAATTTCAATACTTTCAGCCGAAGCATGAGAATATATTTAATGTTTAAACATTCTGAATACCCTACAGTTTTTGTATGCAGTTCAAGATGGGTCTTGCCGTGTGTTGACCTTTTCTCTTTCTATTACTACTATTATTTGTTTGCCTTTGTTTGTTATTTTTTCATATACTTATTTACATTTTCACTCTCTCCTTTCACCTCTTTAACAATTTCTTTCCATTTACTTGTTGTGTTTTCTACATTATGTTTTCATAACCTAACTGTTAACTGTTTACTCTCCTACTTAACTCAATGTGTGTTTATGCCTTTTACTATACAAAAAAAAAAATCAAATTATAAATTTCTGTGTCAAGTAATTGGCTGTCAAGTATTTTTAATATTGTTGTTGTAATTGATGGAAATCATTGAAAGTGTAACCCAAAACCCTAAAACAACTTTATGAAATTGAATATTGAATTGAGAATTGCAAATTGAAATTAAAAGTTGATTGCTTTTGCATTAGTCGTTACTCTTGTGACATTTGTTTCTTTATTTACTGTATGCTTTTAACAATATTTATAATAGTCAAAAAAAGAAAAAAAAAGAAAAAAATCCACCGAGCGATGCTCTCACACAGCCAAAACTAATCACAGTAACTGTATATATTTTCTATGCATTTGCCCCACCACCACAACAACCACCAACCAACGACTACTGACTCCACCCACCCACCCACCGCCACCAACACCTTCCGGCCACACCACTACGCCCAATGGGTGCGTCTGTGTGTGTGTCTATGGGATTGTGTGTGTGTGTGTGTGTGTGCGTGCGCGTGTTGTACTCGTCGTCGTCGTCGCTGTAATCGTTATCGACACCGATATCAATAACGCTTTCGTCTTTGATGTTCGTGCCCATTCGTTGTCCATATCGATCAAATTGATTCCTGATCCGTGTGATTCGTGATCCGTAATCCCACAGTGCGCTCAGGGACGCGCCGCTTGGCTGGAGCGTGGCCGCCGCTGCAGCGTCCAGGAGCAGCAACAACAACAGGCCACCTGCCACCGGCGCTGGGTGAAGCGTAACCGAGTAAGTTCATCACGTAGAGCCTCTCACATAGCGCTGTGTAAATACCGTAATATCTGCATTCGCAACAATAACAACAATTTCCAGAACCAAACAAACAAAAAATTACACAAAAAGTCAACAAATCACAATAATAATTCCTTTTTATTAACTCCCGCACCTTTATTTCCCTCAACTGCATCATTCTTTCTTTTCAATCACACCTCGATCTAACAATAAGCAATATGTTCAGCGCATTCGATTCTAGGTGGCGCAGGAATACTTATAGAAGCCATTATATTCGTACTTACCATTATTATTCAAATTTTAAAGCCCAAATGCCAAACATTTCTTTTCATTTGAACAGCGATTTTCATGCCCTTTTATAAACATTTTAAATACGATTCCCGAGTGTTATCCCCAATTATGCAAGAGAAAATGAGATAATATCCGACTATACATATACTTATGTAGAGTAGAATATACTTGTATAATAAAACATTTTAGCCATTATATCATTGCTCATGCCCAGTTATCTCAATTTCCTTGTATACAAAAGGAGGTAACGCTCTGATCTCATCATCTGATCACTCATAATAATAAGTTTGTCTATCGCTCGACAGATACAAGATGCCTCTTTAGGCGGCTCCTCGGACGACGAAGATTTCCTAGGCGTACTACGTGGACCCAGCACATTCGCAAATGCCTTTCTCTATGTGGGACTTGGCACTGTGGCGCTGGGTCTGGTTATTGCATTTGTCGGGACCGGCGAGAAGGGTTTTAAAACAGTGGAGCTAAGACTTATAGGGCCCTCTCTCATAGGCAATGAAATTGTTGAACATTATTCAATTATAATCATTATACTTATATCAATTTCCTTAACACACACACAGGACTGGGCCTGATCTGTTGCATTTTACGCATCCTCTTCTGCATTTGCCCGTCACACTGCATCTCATCCAACAAAAAGACGCGCAAGAAAAATGGAAACAAAATCGATGCGGATCACACAACTTCCCTGCTCCGAAATGAGAGCAAACGTGTTTCCATAGCCCGTGGACCTACAATGCAGGTGCGTATGTAAATACTGAACAGGAACTAAAAACATAAATAACTTCCAAAAGGTTTCGGTTATCGGTTAGGCAAAATCTTTGTTATACCCTTGCAAAGGGTCGAACTGAGTCACTATGGTATATCATATAACTGCCATAGACCCGATTAGTCAAAAATCAAACTTGAGACTTGGGATATTTTATTTAAACCTGACCAAAGTTGTCATCGTCATATATCAGTATGTATTATACACCTCAACCACTCCAATCCGACAGTTCGTTTAAAAGTTGTGACCATTTAAAATAGGAAACCTTCCAAAAAAAAAAAGATGACAATTTTGTTAAAAATCGCCGGTCGCTTTTTTAATGCCACTTTTTGTTTAAAGGGTCTTTAGACTCTAACAAAACGACCGCGGAGTAAAAGAACTCTTATTTAAAAATATAGTCACAAAGCTACTGTGGAACTAGATTGACATTGGGAGACCCTGTACTTATGGGAAAATTCAAAAGTGGTTTAAAACAAATTGACATTCTTTATGAGGTCTGAGACGCCTTCTTCTGTCTGTATTGAACTTGCTTCTTGGGCAAACTTAATAGACCCTTTGTTCTTTTTTATGGTACTTAAATAAACGAATAAAGATTCAAATTGATTTTCATTTTATCCAAATTTAAACTACATATTGTATTTAATCATTTTTTTAAGTTACAGATTATTGGTTTTTGTTTTGCAAATACTTTTCTTGTAATATTCAACAAAGCTCTCTAAGGATATTAATTCTATAGGTTTCCGTTATTTTCTTTACTTACGATTATAACTTACAACAGGCTTTCAATGTAATATATAATTCTGCAAGATATGATAATATATTTTATGCTTTCCTTATTAGCCAAAGTATCCCATAGCGCACAAGCGCAGTCAGAGCAAGATGCTTAATGAGGGGATGGAGGCACTGCGTCAAATAGCCACCACATCATTGTTCATGCAGAACGAACAGAAGACGGCCATCAATCGGGTGGTGCCCATCATCAATGAGCCAGAGAGCATGGATCATATGGGTGGTAAGTTGAATTTAAGACATAATCTATCAACAATTGAAATCAACAAACCAGTTTCATTTACAGCAGATGCGCCGCTGGAAATGACTAAGTTGCAGACGGCCCTAAATATGTGCGAGATGAGCGATGAGGAGCAGGATGGACCGAATGGCGTTAAGATTGAGCAGCAGCAGCTGCAGCATGCCAAACGTACAGCAACAACAACAACTGCCGTTACGAGTAGTACCACCAAAGCCACAACAACAGCAACAAAAACCCCAACAACCATAAGCACTGTAGATGAAAGACCTAATAGCAAACTTGTGCGTCAACGTGTGGCACTGCGACAACAGCAACAACAGCAACAACAGCAGCGACAGCAGCAACAGCAACAGCAGCAGCAGCAGCAACTACAGGAACAACCGGAGCACTCTCAGTCGTTATCCTCATCCTCCACTGTCAGAGATTCACTGGATGGCGTTGTGGTCTTCGAGGAAACCTCACTGATGGACACGGAGATGGCATCGCCATCGCCGGCGTCAGCGCCAGCTCCACTACCCAGCAGCTGCAGCACCGGCGCAATCCCAAGACTCAAAAACAACAACGCCGCATTCAGCACGCCCGCACAACGTCCGGGCATTTCAACGGGCGCCACGCCCAAGACAACGCCCACCACCACCAGCACAAACACCAGCAGCAGCACACGTCTGACCAGCTCACAGTCTCATCCGACAAGCTATGATCTACCGCCAGCGCAGCCGCACACCTACTCAGCCGCGGCGACGGTGCGTGGTCCCTTGGGAATGACTTTGACCGGGTCGAGTTCAGTCTATGCCATGCCTGCTAGTCGGATTAGCGGATTACCGGGAACGGCAACGGCAACGGCAACAGCAAAGCCCACGCTCAACACAACGACAACGATCAGCTTGCTGCCGCTGCCAGCGCCGCCGACGTTATCCACAACGGCCACTGCCACGGCCACGGCAAGCATACCCGGCCAGGTGCTGGAACCATCGGGCATGGCAACCACAAGTCTGAGCATACTGCAGCCATTGACGTCAGCGACGGCGGCAGCAACAGGAATACAAAGGCCATCAACGGCCTCCTCAATCACAGCCACATCAACGTCCCTCTTTGGTATGGAGTACAAATCACAGCCGTCATCCGCCAGCGCAACAATGGGGCGTGGAAGCTCACTGCTGGCGCCATCGCCCCCTCAACAATCGGCCAGCAAATTTGAGCCAGAGCTGGTGCTAAGTCCAGCAAAGCTTGGCCAATAAATAATGCGACAGTTAGTTACGATTTTAGTTAGGATTTCATGCAGCCACAATCTAGGTTCCATTTAGTGAGTGCGACTGAGTGCAAACAAGTGTGTGTGTGTGTGTGTGTGTTTGATGTGTGTGCGTGTGTGTATCTGTGTGTGAATGCAAAAGTGTGAATGTGGACTATAACACTCTCTTTTGAATGTGCCACAAGAACAAGCAAGAACTAAAGATGAAGAAAAACCATTCTGTAATACGCCCAACAGTCATGTTCTAAATTCCCAAATCTCTAAAACTCAGCAAACACATAATTACACAAGGCATCAACATAGTTTCAAATTTGTATGTTTTCCATCTTTTGAGATTTGACAGTTATGTACATTTAAACATAGTAATTTTCCCTATTAAAAAGATTATCTAAAATTTGGCTAATTAAGATTTGAGAATTTCGAGCTTGACTGACACTATATACTATACTGTTGAAACTTATAATGCTTTCAATGTCTATTAATTCCCTAGGGCTTGCTCCTTTCAATGTATGTTTCTTTAATAATTTTGAGTAACTTCTCCAACTCTTATTTTCGACTTGAATATATTTTCTTTTCTGAATCCACTTACGTTTCACAATTCTGTGGCAACTAATTGGCCAAGTGCTCAGCAAGTTGATTAAAAACCCGCGCTGTCTTAAGCTATCCTTAAATTAGTCAGGGTATTATAAAGTTTGTATACCAACATATCGTTAAAAAAATATACAACAAATAATAGAATACTTATAACAATAACAATAACTCTGATGAGAAGAGCGACGGAACCAATGTGTGGTCCAGTTGATTCAAACAACTAAGAGCTAAATTTCATTAAGGATTTGTGCATGGGCATTCAATAAATAAAGCATATTATATAAATAATTAGATATGTATCCCAAAATTAAATGTCGATGTAGTTGAATGTAACAAATGAAATAACAACTACAATGGCCCAATTCTACAAAAAAGTAGAAACAAATAACGGAGTCTTAAACAAACGTTGAAAGAGCTCTAAAACTAAAACAAACAAAAAACACTTAAAAATAAGAATTATGATTCAATTTTGTTAACTTAAAACATTTATCTAATTTTCCAAAAGTTCCTCACACTTCTTGACGCACTTTTTAAAAGCTATTGCAAATTTGAGACCCGAACAGTAATTACTGGCTCTTTCAACTAGCAAATTGGAGAAAATATATAGAAATTAAAAAAAAAAACATAAACCAGATCAGAGATTAAAGAAAAGAAAGATAACTAACATTGGGCAAATAATAGAAACTGTTTAACTGAAGAAAATGTAAAACGAGCAAAAAGTGAAACTAATAGAAAATAAATAAAAATAAAGATATATAAAAAGGTAAAGAGATGAAATATGAATTAGTATGTATGTCAATAAATGTATGTGCAGAATAAAAACCAAATATATTACGAAAATTATAAAAAGTGTTTCCATTTGCTTAAGAAATTAATTGACTGAAGTTCATGTTCAACATTTTGGACTCCTTGTTGCAATGTAGTCAACTCGGCGTAGGTTTGAATTTTACGCGCGGTCAATAAGCTCTTTTTAGGTACAACCATTTACGTGCAGCCAACTTTGCTTGAGCCTGATTTTTGCACGCAGCTAACTTCATGTGAGTCAAAAGCTTGCGCACAGCCAACTTCACCACTTTCATGTTACCTGGTCACCTTAAAATTTTAAATTTCGTCTAAAAATAAAATACAAAAAAAAGAGGAATGACCATTTTATGAGTTTTATTATCATATTCATTTATTTCGTTTTTAATTGTTGAAAGTTTGTCTTGCCAAAGGCTTGTTTTCATTTGCATTACCTATCTTTAAGTATAACATAGAATAGAAATTTGTATGATAGAGTTGATTCGGTTTGAGTTTCGCGTACTGTTTGAAACAATTTCAGTCAAGCTGCTAAAAAGGGGATATCTCGATTTGAGATTTACATATATATGTTATGTATGTTTTTACGTGTGTATGTATGTTATAAAAAGATCTACTACAACAATAATATCAGTATCAGTATTTGTGTGTACCCATTACCAACCAATTCAAATTTTTCAATTTTTTGTTTTTTTTTATCAATTCAGTCTTGCCATGGCTAAGCTCATGGCATCATAATCCTCATCATCATTATAATCTTCAGTTCAAAAATTTTCGCATCATGAATAGCTAAACTTTGGGTTCAGGACATCATCCAAAAGTGCTCGAAGAGGTTATAAGTATATTCGTTCATATAAAAATTTTGTATACCTTGAACTATTTGTTTATATATGTTAGAATATATTTATTTGTTGCTCATTTGTGGGCATGACATTTAAGTTCTACTAATGTTTGAATTGTTGAATTCTAAATTGATTAATTGCCATTTCTAGGGATTAACATAGACACCAAAAACATGACTAATTAATGTGTGTATGGGTCTCGCTGTGTGCTTTCTATAAATCTATTATTAGTTTTTCATTATGTATTTAAAAATGTATTATTGCTTAGTGTGCTGGATCTCTCAACTCATTCAACTCATCTTAACTGCTTCAAAAGGCCTACGGGCGGCATTTAGGGCGCTAGTTTAGAATATTCCAAACTAAGCATACAATGTTTTATTAATTTTCCTTTTTTTTTTTGTGCTTTCCTTTTATAAATCCCTGAAAATTGCTTAGCGCTGCTTATGTCTTTCGAAAATTGTTTAGCTAATGTTTAAATCTTTGATGACATTCAATATGTATTGTATTTTTCACATTAAAGCAAATTTGTTAATTCAGTTTTTAAATGCTCTATGCGCATAGTTTATATATAGTTGGTATATGTATATATATCGTATATATTGTGCTCTAAAAGCATATTTCAGAACTGCATTTGTTTTTTAACTACGCTACATATAATTATAATTTATCATTTCTTTGTTAGACATTTAATTATCACACCAATTTATATGCTGGCGGGTAGTTGCTTATATGGATAAAAATCTTATGTTTATCAACTTTATTAACAGTGTATCACCCTTGCGCTACAGTGAAGCCTGACTTACAAGTCTACAAAACATTCAAATGCAAAGGTAAACGCTACAAAGTATAAGTACTCTTAGTACATTTACACACACACACACTATTTTACATAAGTATATTTTTGTTGTTATTAAGTTCATTATTATTAATATAAATAGTGTTTCTTCAGAGCTGCTGGAATTTATACCCTCTCTCTCTGTCTCCCCGTCTATGCTTCCCTCTTTCTTAGCTACTATCACTTTTCACTACGAAATGTCTTGTAAACGCATCCAAATTACATTTAACAGAACATGCAAAAGGTTTTACAACTAGTATCATAGCTTTTTTGTGAGTATTGCTTTTGTTTTTACAGGGTTTCCATTTGTTATTCTATTTATTTCAAATATTTATGAGTGAATACTTGTTATGCCTCAACTTGATTGTAGCTGCATTTTCCTATAAATATAAAAAACAATACATAAAAAAAAATAAAAATATGTACATTTGGAATATAAGAACATTACCTGAAGAAAGCTGCAAATATAAATTAAAATAACGTAATTTAAAAGAAAACAATTATTATTTCATGTAAAAATCAATAATTTTGCTTGTACTCATATTATGTGTTGTAACAATCATAAATAAAGTGAAATAAGAAATAAGCTGTTATATCCGATATATATATTATAAAATCTCAGCAGTACAGATTCATTTAAATCTAAACACTGATGTACAAAGTTGTTTAGTTTACGAAAAAAAGATTGTTATACTAAGACAAATAATAAATTCATTACTAAATATTTATTAAAGTACTCGAGAATTGAAAATGATTTGAATTATTTTTGGCATGGCCAAAAACGGAAACAGTTGGGCACGTCAAATTTAATCAGCACATATTCGTAAATTCACACACTATATCCGTCGATGTGTAAATTACATGATAACAAAAAAAAAAAAAACCATACAAATCTCTATACTGAGGACTAGAACATATGCAAGTTATACATAATGCATTTGAGACTGCTCAACTAGTTATTTATATGTATGGCCCGATGTTGTGACTGAGAATCTTAAGAGAAACGCTCTGATAAAGCTTAAGCTCAGAACGGAAAAAAAAACACGGACGGATCAAAGAACGTAGTATCTTGGACATGCCTCACCCATTAAGAAAATAATATATTTATATATGTATTTATATATTAAACAGAGCGAAAAATACGAGAGATCGTGTAAAAGTGGACCATAATTGTTAGTCCTAAGATTTCAATCTATGTTACATTATGACATATGTGTTTATATACTTGTGTGTATGTCTTATTTCTAGATATATCCGAGTATATGGTATATATATAAGTGTATGTATTTTATGTTTATGTATATTATTTAAGATTTGATTTGACTTGTTGATTGCCTACAAGCTAGTAATACCTTAGGTTTGCGCTAAGATTTCTACATTTCATTATAAATATATATTATATTACACGTATTTGTAAGTTATGTGTACAATTGTATAATATTGCAAATATTTCAAATATTCAGTGCTATGAATTATATGCGCATATGTGTGTGTGTGTGATTTAAGCCTATATACAATAATAATTGCTTGTCTTCACTTTGTTATCTTATAATATTACAATTTGAGTTGTCATTTTCTTGCGAGGGGTGCTCTTAGACGGGATTATAGATTAGAGGGAATTTTCGCGTCACCCTTGCAAAAGTTGAATTTACATTTTGTTTTCTACAGTCTATCAAATTAGTATATGTATATGTTTTCAAAATAAAATACAACCCAAACGAATTATGAAATGAATTAGGCCGAAAGGTATGTAAAATAATGATTAAGAGTTCCCAATTTCACTTTCGCATTGTTTTAATTAAAATATTCAATGTGAAAGTGGAATTCGGGGCACGCCTGTATTTGATTTATCAATTTCTTTTCTTCACATTTTTTTTTAAACAATTTAATGTGCATATGTACACTGTTTCACCTGATCTGATACTGAATTATATTTCCATCGAATTTCCGGAACTTAAGTCATTCTACAGTTTATATGTTTGGTTTTTCTTGCTTTTGCTTGACAGAGATTTGTATATCGTTTGTTTCATTTGTTCGCGTATCGCCTTACAAATTTAGGGATAGGGATGATTAAAAGTAACATATGTATGGATGTATATATCTGTATATTCTATATTCTATTCGCATTGTCCTTCACATTTAGAATAGCCCCTTGGCGCCGGCCAATCGATGTCGACGCCGAAATCACATGAATCATCATTTGAGCGTATTGTATATGTTATCCTCTCCAGCAAGCTCCACGGTGGTTATATGTTGAGCAGCCGCACCTACGTGTCGCTCTCCTAGAGGCTCCTCGCCTAAATATACTGTATGATAACTAATAGCGCTTGTGGCGGGGGTGCAGCTGATTTCAACCCGACTAACGGACTGTGGTCCATTGGGCTGATACTTTAACGAGGCATAGTCACCATCTTCATCATCATCATCGTCATCCTCGTTTTGTTGTGGCAACTGTGTCAGTTGGGTGGCGCCTGAGAAACTATCACAGGTGTGTGAAGCGCAGATTTCCGCATAAATATTCTCCTTGGTGTAGTCCACAGCGGCATGCGTGAGAGTTGCTTCTTGTTCTGCCGAATCCTGAGCGCTCCCCAGACTGGACATGACCAGAGAATCACGCACACTCGAGTAGGGCAAGTCATCGTCAACCAACGAGGTGGGCGAGATGAGGGCAGCAGGTGATAGGGCAACTAAGCCACCCAGCAAAGAGACTCCGCCAGCAGCGCGTCGTCCAGTTATTGGCTCCCTGCCCAGCTGCTGCTGCTGCGCCTTCAACTGTCCCAGACTGCGCTTCTCGCGCTCAGTTTCATGCAGCTGTAACTTTTGCGGCAATGAAAAGTGTCGCAATTGATGCAAACTGCTTGACGATTTGCTATACTGACGTGTCTTCACATGGAACTCATTGTAGAGCTTTTCAGTGATGAATGATTGCGGCGGTGGCGTCTGATTCTCTACATCCTCCAGCTCAGTGCCCGCCTCACTAATGGCGTCTGAGTTTCCAGCCGTATTGTGAGCAGAAAGCAGGTCCGGTCGCTGTTGTTGCTGTCGTTGACCATTTAAAAGCTCAATGTCCTGTAGGGACATGGATTTCTGTAGAAGAGTATCGAGTGATTTGGGCATTGAGCTTCGATCTACGCTAGTGGTTAATGTCGTGCTCTCCGTTTCGCTGTGCAACGATTGTGTATCCGCTTGAGCTGTAATATGGGATAAATCATTATTGGCATTGCCAAAACGCTCCTGCAGTAGCTTGGACATGTCCGTATAGCGTTCCATGCTCATGCGCTTTGCCTGCACATCCAATTGCAGCTCCGCTGTACAGGACTTATCTTCCTTATCATCCTGTTGTTGTTGCTGCTGTTGCTTGCGAAACCACTTCTTTTTTGTGGACTGAAAGACCTTCATTCGCTCTGTAATGCGATTTGTGCTCTGCGTTGAGGTGTCATTATTACTGGCTAGCGATGCTGCTGAAGCTGCAGCTGCTTGTGTCTCTTTGGCTGCTTTCTCAAGCTGCTCCAAGTCCGTTTTGCTTAGAAATATGATAGAGTCTTCCTTATCATGGGCTGATGTATTTGTTGTTGCTGCCATGCTGCTCTTCTCGCGTCGCAGCAGCTTTGGAAAGTGCAAGGGCTTCAGGATTTTGAGACCTTCTCGAGTTTTACTACCCGACCGTTCGCTTCGATGCAGCAGCTCAATCTCCACCAGCTTGAGAAACTGATCGCAATTGAATTGACAGAATTTAAACATATTCTGGACATAGGCATTGGCCAGCATCCGCTGCTCCGAATCAAATCCCAATAGACACTTGAGCAGTTGCATATCACGGCTGAGATACAATTTGCGAAGTTGCAGTTGCAATGGCTGCGCCGTTGGCGGCGGCGATGACATGTGGACATCCAGCTCATCAATGGGGCAGCCAATGACAACATCCTCCTTGCTCACCTGAGTGATGCACAGCTGTTCGGGTATCTCAGCACCAGTGGGACCCGAAATATAACGCAACGTCAGCGGCAACTGCTTAGCAGCAGACACTAATGCGCCCAATCGATGTACATACTCTGGATTCACTTTGCGTTGTATATCGCCCGATTTTTGCAGCAACTGCGGTATGCCCGGCTCAATTTCATAGAATTTTCCCTTGGTGGAGAGCGGCACAAACATGACCTGACGCTGTTCATTCAACAGTTGAGCGTAGCGTCCTTTTTCCTTATCGCGTCCCATGTAGCTGACGCCAGTTGCCACATGCGGTTTGCAATTACTGAGATTATTCGACTGATTGTGACCATTCTGGCCATGCTCCTGCTTCCCATCCTCAAAGACAGCCATTAGGCGGAACACCTGTCCACCACGTGCCGTTGTCTTTACATACTGAGGCCGATTCTTACTAGGCAGGCAACCCTCATGACTGGGACTATTACTGGATGCATTAGGTGTTGACTCACTAAACGCAGGCATATTATCCACCGAGGCAAACTTGTAGACTCTCTCCCGCACCAGTTGCATCAGTGAGTTATATTGAGTGGCCGTTGGCAGACCCTTCTCATTCAGCAGCGAGAAGTAGCCTGTGGAAAATGGGAAAGATATATAAATCAGTTTCACTTGTGTTGCCATGTCAACAGCAGCAGCAGCAGCAACAGCGACAGAAACAGATAATTACATAATATTTGCTTATTGCATTGGTTCGGTTTGCGCCTCGTGGCTTCAAGTGGCTGTGAAAAGTCACATGGAGCCAACAATGGGCACATCTACAGTAAAAAAAACTTGCATAATAAACGAGATGAGCAATTGTTGTGATTATTCTACTGTAACACTGTCTGAATGTCTGTTTGTCTGTCAACCAGTCTGTCTGTCACTCTATCTGACTGACTCTATCATTCTGCCACGCACATTAACAAACCGATCCGATCCGAACCGAACCGAAACTCATATCTTTTACACTCCTCTCTTGCGGCCCACTTAAATGCTTGAAAAGCTTAGTAAATACCAAAATTAGCCAACTGTTTGAGCCATGTCATGAATAAGTCATGAGAATACTGCAAGTTAAGCACTTCAATTACGTAATCGTTTTAAATCCTATTACTAAATAGTCAATAAAAGCAATTTACCACACTAATAAGCTAAAAACAAATAACAATTCATTAAAAAAATGTTTTTAGAACCTGCATACAAAGAACTGTTGCATTATTCCATGTATATGTAACAAAACAAATGCATAAAGTGCAATAAATTTCATTCAAAATTCGAGGCAACCTTCGTGTGTGTCAACTTCATAAAATAGTGTTTATACACAATTCCATTTCGTATAAACAAAGTAAATATAGCTTGCATTTGCGATATTAAAGATCTGGTAATAGAAAACATAAAATAGGCTAATAAAATGTCTGCGCCTTATGTGTTATTGTTGTTTGCAAAAAATTACAGATATTAAAAACACTTAAAAAGTTTAAAGTCCAATTCAATAGTACGTTGTAATGCCAAATGCATCTATGGCATCTATTATTTATTATCTTTCTCATCTCATTTTCTTATGTGTTATGGATCTATCTTAATTTTTGAACTTTTTCAACACATTCTTAAGCATACATATTACTTTTAAAGCATTCTCTTTTCATTCATTATCATTACTCTTGCTCTTACTTTGTCAACTATATTCTGTAATTCTGCAGACTGAATCATACCATGAATCATTTTAATACATGTCTATTTGGTGAATTTTTGACTCAAGTTTTCCAAATATATTTAAATATAAGTTCATGAGTCATTCTTGTGAAGTTGCTGATGGTGCTGCTGCTCTTGGCACTATTTGAATCTAGACCGTTTCGCTCACCTGAAAACTCCTGGGGTATGAGAACAATTTTCTTGCGCTGTGATGCCTGAGATTTGGCATTGTATCCATGGTAGATATGACGCTGTCGAACCAGCCTGTAGAGCAGAAAGAGTTCATCGTGACAGGGTGGAACATGGAGGCTGTTGCTGTTATGGTTGCCACTGCCACCGCTAGACGATGATGTGGTGCCAGTGCCAGCATCATTGTTGTTGCTGTTGCTAGGCTGTTGCTTTAGACCCGCCGAGGAGCTACTCGATGCAGCTGTGGAGGATCCATGCGATGAGCTGGACTGCAGCGTCTCATTGGAATTCTTGCTGGTATGCAAAATGCGCACAACGCGGGGCAAAGAATAGCGCTCCAGGAATACATCGGCAGGCAAAGCTTCCTGTTAATATTAACATACAGATGAAGTGCATCTTTTATATTTATATAACACTCACCTCGCTATTGCTGCTGCATTTGGATGTCTTGCTATCACCGGTAGAGTAATCGCCACTGCCATTTAAGCCACCACAGAAGCCACTGTAGCCACCGTAAACATTACTGGCGGAACAACCACCTGCACCACCGCCGCCCAAGCCATAGCTTCCATTGGCGCTGTTGCGCTGGCGTCGCGCCAGACGTTGCTTCAACTCAATCTCATTGCGACGGGCCAGGCGCGCATTCTCAAAGTCTGCCACAGAAAACATGTTGGAGCTGGTGTCGTGGGAGTTAAAGCGACGCAATTTGGGTTTGCGCGCCTCAACAGCTGTGGCAGTCATCGCCAATGGCCCGTGATGTACACCAGGTGGGGCACCTGCAAAAACAAAGACAAAAACGCAGGTAGGCAAAGCACACAGCGAGTGCATTAGTATGGCAATTAGTAGATATATACATTATATAGATATAGATATGTGTATCTAATTGTCGACCCCCTCTGCATTGGGGCAAATCCCACACAAACTGACACACTCACACCACTGCACCACACTTACACACTCAAACACTCACATACTCAGAAGTGCACAGTAAACGCGAAAAGCAAACAGTTGATTTTCAAACTGTTGCTAAGCGCAGCCAATTTTCAACCCAAACGATTGCACAGTGGTTAAATGCAGTGCAGTATTTAAGAAAAATAAATCGACAAATGTTAATCGAATGTCATCCCAAGATTAGTTGATCATTTTGTACTAGATTGATAAAGTATTTAAATTTTAAAATATAAAATTCAACTGATATGTTGAATAGTATTTTATTTAATTAGTATTCTATAAATTATGACTGTTTATTTTCTACTTAATCCATAAATAAATTACAAATTAACAGCAGTACATGGAAATCTAACGTAAGACAGACACTTTACAAAGATTTATAAAAAAAACAAGTACAAACTGCAATTTACCGACCATAAATACACGAAATCCATTTACTACAGGGTATGACAAAGCTTTAAATGGATTTATGACAACTTGATAATATTTTATGAAAATATTTGCTATTCAAAGAGAGCTTAATAATTATTATGATCGTTTTCAGTGACATTTATATTTAATCTCTTCCGTTATTTGATTAATATTATTTGAATGTTATCTTAAAACTGGTCATAAATAATAAATCTCCTGTTAAAATTGCAAGTTAATTGTATACATATTTCTGCGACTTTATTTTCCCATTAACTTCCTATATCGAAGCAAATTTAAAAAATAGAGTATACAAAAAATTAGCTTGAGTAGTATGTATACATGTATGTATGTATATTGTTTATATGTTTTATTATTCTTGTTGAATATCGTGTTAAACTTTTGTAAACAGAACAAAGTCCATTCATTCATTGTTTTCAAATCAGTGTGAACGAACTTTCTAGGAAACCTGATATGCTGCTCTATGAGTATGTATACGAATTTGTTTGTAATAGAAAGTACGTGACTATTTCAACTCTCCAAAACATTTCAGTTATTTCATTTAAATTTTTGCACAAAAAATTCGAAAATATTCTGTGTATCAGTCCAATTATTCGTGCATTCACCCAAAATAATCGAAAGTTAAAAGATGTTTAGCAAAGATCTAATTAAATTTACATACACACGTTACTGTTTATTAGCCAATGAATAATTGATGACTTATTTAACACCAAGAGATAAAAATAAAAAAAATTGGATAGGTTGTTTAGTAGTGCGAAAATCAGTTAACAAAACCACTCAATTCAAGTACAATTAGTGACTGTAAGATGATTGAATGCATTGTATAGTAAAATATTCAAATCTCGACTTTATAAAACTTATGTAATAAAACTGTGATAAAAATCGGAAATTCAATTATTTTTCTAATAAACCTGCAACTGTTGATTAAAATTGTTAAAATTAATAATGGTAATATAACATAGACTTTAATTTTGTGTTATTGAAACGTATCAAATACCAAATTTACCAAAAATGAGAATTTATAAACTTAGAATCGACTTTAAGCGTCTTACTTGCAGAGTGACCACTGTAGTTCGTATTGAAATGACATCATTTGCTTGGGTCTACTGTACTATTATTGTAGTATTTTTGCCTTGTCAAGTAAAAATTAATTTCCTTTTTATACCCTTGCAGAGGGTATTATATTTTTGTCACGAAATGTGTAACGCATTGAAGGAAGCCTCACAGACCCCATAAAGTATATATATTCTTGATCAGGGCGACGAGCTGAGTCGATATAGCCATGTCCGTCTGTCCGTCTGTCCGTCTGTCTGTCCGTCTGTCTGTCTGTTTCTATGCAAACTAGTCTCTCAGTTTTAAAGCTATCTTGATGAAACTTGGTACAGGTCCGTCTTTTTGCTGCACGCAGTACATATGTCGAAACCGGCCGGATCGGATAACTATATCATATAGCTGCCATAGGAACGATCGGTTGAAAATAAACATTTAGTATGAAAAACTTTTTTGTTTCTCAAGATATCGCAACCAAATATACACATTGTGTGTTTGATTAAGTTTTAAATAAGCTGACCAAATTTGGTGTAAATCGGGCTACTATATCATATAGCTGCCATAGGAACGATCGGTTCGAAAACAACATTTAGTATGAAAAACTTTTTTGTTTCTCAAGATATCTCAACCAAATATACACATTGTGTGTTTGAATAAGTTTTAAACAGGCTGATCGAATTTGGTGTAAATCGGATAACTATATCATATAGCTGTCATAGGAACGATCGGTTGGAAATAAACATTTAGTATGAAAAACTTTTTTGTTTCTCAAGATATCGCAACCAAATATACACATTGTATGTTTGAATAAGTTTTAAATAGGCTGACTAAATTTGGTGTAAATCGGACAACTATATCATATAACTGCCATAGGAACGATCGGTTTGAAAACAACATTTAGTATGAAAAACTTTTTTGTTTCTCAAGATATCTCAACCAAATATACACATTGTGTGTTTGACTAAGTTTTAAACAGGCTGACTAAATTTTGTTTAAATTGGACTACTATATCATATAGCTGCCATAGGAACGATCGGTTAAAAATCAACATTCAACAAATTTTAAAAAAAAACCTCTCGGCTTACACAGGGTACTGCAAGGGTATCCAAACTTTGGCGCGCCAAAGTTAGCTTGCGCTATATTTTTTTAATTCGAAAATATCATGTATTTTCTCAGGTGAGCAGGCACTTGACTTTAATGTTCTATTTATAGGTTATTACCGAGTCAAGTACGCCTGCAATTGTATTATGTTATGTACAATACACACTACATATATTAATATACATATGTATGTATGTTTAATTTAATAAATTAATAACTCTTTTAACGCAATTAAAGTTAATTATCTCGATTTTGATTGTTTATTGTTCGATTGCTGCCCATTGTCTCTGGCCTGTCGGTTTATTTGCTTTTGTTGTTATTGTATTGCTGTAGTTGGTTTATGGGTCGCTTATACTATTACTCACTTTAATTGCGCACATTTGGCTTGATTTTTTTGTATACTTAATAAATATGTAGGATACATTAGAGTAAAACTGCAGGCGGGCAAAGTCGGGCAGAAGAAGAAGCAATCGCAGCTCAACTCAAAATCACAGCGAAATTATTGTACAATAAAACAGAAATCAAAAAAGTAGCAGGAAAAAAGCAAACGTTTTGAAATTGCGCTTATCTTTTGTGAAATATCAATTGCAACAACAGCTACAACAACTGTGCCAAGAGCTCGATTATCGGGTGGGCGAGGAGGTGGAAGCTTGGCGTTGTCGTCACGTTTCTGTGGAATAACGCGGACCGAGCGTCGCGCGCGATGTTTAAGAGGAAGAGAGGGAACAGGCAAATGCATGCGAAACCAACAACAACCACCACATGCAAGTAATGAGTAAAATCAAAAGAAATCTACAACGCAAAACTCTCTCTCGCTCTCTCATTCTCACATCTGTTTCACTCGCTATTGCTCGCGCGTGCCTTGCAGTGCTGCCAATTTAGCTGTTAAATAGCTAGACTTAGCTGTTTTGTAATTGCAAACGCAATTGAGTTTAGGGATATGTTGTTACTTACAAATCAAAAAACACCAATATTTTATGTACTCTTTGCGGATATTAAAATGTGGAAGACAAAAATTATGGAAATTAATTGTGTACTTCTAGAGAAAACAATGAGTCCGCCTTTGTCAAACTCAGATTAATCGAGTTTGAAGCCAAGTGCAGCTCGTTAAGACCAATTTAATAAATTGAATGAATTAAATAACAGTTAAATCCGTTTTTAGCCGTAAGATTGTGAATGAATATTACAGTTCATGGACCTAAAGTAAGAGAAATATGCTGTTTGAGTTACACATTTTGTTGTTTATATCTGCAAAATACTGTTCTTGTTAGCATAGTACAAATTACAATTATGTATTTTGTTAATAACCTAAAATCAGCATATTATTGTTGTTATTAAAAACTTATAAGAAGTAACGGAAACTATAAGCATTTCTTAACCACTCTGCTTAGCGTTTTCTAGCTTTTTTTTATGAATTTAGCTTTTAAAGCACAATAAATTCTGACAGCACTGATACCTTGCCTTTACTCATACATTGACACATATATGCATTCATATTCTCACACACGTAAATCCTTATACCCTCATCCATCCCCCTGTTGCTTCACTTACCGTTACAAGCTGCAGCGCTGTTGCCGAGTGCGCCTTGCGTTGCAGCTGTCACACCCCCTCCAATCGCAGTTGCCGCTGAAGCTCCAGAACTTCCAATTGCTCCTGCTGTGGGTGGCGCTGCGCTTGCCGCTGCAGCAGCTGCCATATGCGGACTACTCTTCACTAGCCAATTGGCCAAATGACGTTGACGCTCAAACTCAATATTGGTGCGTTGCATTTTAGCTATGCAAAAATTTGTTGCGTTTAATTGTATTTGTTTTCTTGTTATTATTATTGTTGCGTTCACCGACGACTGCGTCGACAGCAGCGACGCGTTGCCGTCGTCGTTATTAACTACCGTGCGCGTTGAGCGTCTCGCGTTGTCAACTGTCAAAAGCTTACTAACGCTGAGCGTAACGTAACCAAAGTACAGATCGCCCACCACGCTCCCAGACGCGACGTCGTTGTCGTTGTCGCTGCTGCTGTAACGAGTCAATGAGAGCAAAAAAATAATGAGAGAAAAGTTTACATAAGTGAGCGCGCAAAAATATAGCAACAACAATGTGCAAATATGCACAGCAAAAGTGAATAAAAAGAGTGAGAGAGCGAGAGAGAGCGCGCTAGTGAACGAGTTGATTGTGTATGTATGTATGTATGTATGTGTGTGTTGTGCATAAATTAAAATTGGTCTGCGTAACTCAGGCAACGATGACGACGACGTTATCACCCAGCTGCGATTGAAATTCTCTCGTCTCGTGCTTCGTTCATTGCTGTTTGCTGCTTCGCTGGCTTGTTCAATGTCGCCCCGCACCTTAATAGTTAACGCCCCCACCAACCCGCTCGAGCGAGACAGAACGTCTGGCAACGCAACAGCCGAGCGTCATCTTCAAACGATATGCGACAATATGTGATAAGGTGGCGGCGGTGCGGGTGAGACTGTGCCATGCCTGACGTATGGGCACACCAATACACATGGTAACTATTGACATACATACATACAAACCTATATACATACATTCGTATGTATTATTGTTATTTCGTTGCTTTTTGTTTTTATATTCTTTCTTAGAAAGGGTCTCATAATTTTGGCAAAACAGCACAACGGCAAAAAGCCAAAAAGAAAACATTGTCATATGTAAGTATGTAGTATACATATAACATACATATTCAAATATGCACATGTAAATACATTGTAGTTCATATATAAATACATATGTACATTTCGATGTTTGTTTTTATGTAAGTATGTATGTACTTGTTCCGCATGACGTGTTGAATTAAGCGATCTGCCGACTTGTATGGCCATACTTACATACATACATATGTACGTCGCATTTAACTTCTGTTGCCAAGCACATTTTTTTTATTAGAGCAATTAAATTGGATTGTATCACTAAAAGTACTATACTAAAAGTTTTTGGGATTATCGACTGCTTGTATGTACAAATCTACGTATTTCTTTGTATATATATCTGTTTGTAAATTTTACGCTGTGATGATACTTAAAAAATTTACGACAATTTTGTTGTCGCCATTTTCGCGGCGAAAACATGTCAATTGACGGAGAGGAGCAGAGCAAATATGTACATATTACATATACATACACACATACTTATGTACTCTACGATGTGCCGAAATATAAATTGAAACACAATTTCGCTACTGGACGCAGAACATGATCTTATGTGTCTCGCTTTCGCATACTGCGCTTTTAATAAGGTGTAAACAAGATCACAAAGAATGTGCATGTGTCATCTCAGCATAATAAATGCATTAGAGTTGCCACACAGCTTTAAAAGACGGTTTATAATTTAAATTTCTTACCAAAGTTAATTGTTATAATTTTCCCTTTCGTATTTAGGTATTTTAAAAGACATTTGTTTAGCTTATGATGTCATCATTAGTATTTCGACACGATTTGGTTTTTTTTTCGAGTGCATTGTTCACCCAATGATTCAGTTTTGAATGAATTCCTTCAGACAACCTTGAGAAAGCGTAAGCGCAGTTCGATGTGTTATGCATAGATAACGAAGTATGTATATAAAATTAAGTGCTGCTTTTGTTTTTTGAATCCGGAAATCAATTTATTGACTAGAAATTAAGGGGTATTGACTATTTGTGTACTCCTTAAATTCGTATTTTAAAATTGCACAATTTGTCCATCGTATTAAGGGTATAATCTTGTCTATATGTGACAAAAATTGTTCTGAGTGTTGCCATGCAAAATTCTTAAGAGTTAACTGTTTATTTTTCATCACAGTCAAGACAATAGAGTATTAAGGGGTATCTCTACTTCGACGCGTCAAGTCAATCCATTTTATATTGTAGTTTTTGTAGTGTGATATGAACACGCACGCAAATTTGCAATTAATTTGAACACATATTAAAATTATGTTTAGGCCAAAGACTTTGTACGTACATACATACTATACATAAAAACGTGCATAGTGTATATAAATATGTATATTGTACATGCATACTGGTATATACACTACATATATAAATATCGGATATTTAAAGAGTGTCGCAGCTTAAAAAAGGCATTTCAAAAAGATGAATTCTTTCGACAAGGTACATATAAATTTACAATTTCACAATATTTACATACATAAGTTATTGTGTAACGAATATTTCTGCATCATATATTAAAAAAATCCTGTATTTGGACTAACGACAGTTTTCAAGTAAGTGAGCGATATGTACACAGAAAAGTATATAAAAATTTGACCGTTAAAAGCAGGCCACATTACGAAAAAAAATAAATAAAAGGTATATCAAGAGCAAAGGTAGGAATAAAATACCAGAAAAGCCAAGCTTGAAATCTCCCCAAAGCACAAAAACCATTTTTTTAACTATACCCTGCGTTTGCACTTTTTCAAGATAGAGCATTCAACATTTGACTTGTTGAACTTGTTTTGTTTACTCTACCTTCCACGATCTTTCTTTTTTTTTTTTTTTTTTTTTGCTTACGCTTTGTCAACTGCTTCGGTTGGGCTAATGAGCATCGGCAATTCCCGAGCGCCTCAGGTGTTTCCCCTGGCACATGACGCATGGAGCGCGGCTTTGCGGGGTTGTGGGGTTATGTTTCTGGTGCGTTGGGTTCGCTGTTCTATTGCCATTGCTTATTTGTTTTTGTAGTTTTGTTAAATTCAATTCCATGCGTAGCTGTTGCTGTCAGCCCTGTTGGCCTGCCTCCCTGCTGCCCTGCCGACCAGTCAGCCTGTCGGGCTGTCAGCTGTCGCCGCTCTTTTGATGAATCACAGGCCTGGCCAAACAGCTCTAAAAATACTTGGGTACACATAGAAAATGCAAAATTCATGGCCGTCGGTCCGTGGAATGCGGTGAAGGCGGCTCCGTATCTATATACGACAAACTGGCAAATGAGCTACAGTTTTGTGGAATGAGGAGAAGTTGAGGGCGGGAGATACAAGCAAGATGTGCATAGTTCAAGCGCCGCTTAAGTTACGCAAATTTTTGAAATCTGTTGCCGGGCGACGTACGGTTGCGGTCTATGACTCAGTAAACCATCTACTAAATACAGTTAGTGGTCAGCCAAGCGGCGTCAGGTGCCATAACTGGCAACTAGTAACTGGCATCTTGACAGGAGACACAATTTTTGGCCCTTTTCCTAATTGGCTGCTCGGGTCAAGTTCTAATCAAAGTCATCTGTCTGCGCGTACCAATGCAAAATTTATTAGCATCTGATAACTATGAGAAATTTAAAATCTTTTTCGAATAATCTTATATTCATACCAATATTTATTATAGACTGATTTCACTGTGATCGCTTATAAAGTGATAAAATAAGTTTAACAACTTAAATGTCATTAATAACCATTCAAAATCATGGTTTGACAATATCTTGAAATGAAATGAGTCGTCTTCTGTGCTTTAATTAACAATAAAATTCAAATTAATTTAAATATGTGAGTATAAATTATATCCATAAAGTCGATTTGCGAAACCAACAATTTTTCTGTGAGGCAGGTTCAAGAAGCTTGTGCAAATTGTTGGCAAAAACAAGAGTTTCAATTTAAATGCTAGTTCATGAGGTAACTAAACTAACTTCATGTTGTTCTCAATTCGCATTCAGGTAATTAACTTCATGAGATGAATTCAAAGATGCTACATTTCTACAGTTACTTGATAATTCAATCACTACATAAGTATAATTTATAATTTAATGTTCATTGAACCATTGTGGTATATGGATAGCATTTGTAGTACTAGATGGCAAACGAGAGTGGCCTAGACAAAGCTTCTTAAGACGTGGCTTAAATGGGCTCGTCTGCGGCTGTCTGTGCCTGTGCATTGCCCTAACCAATTTCCCCAAAGCCTCTCTTCCTCTCCATAGTGGGGCCATGTTATTGCATTCATGTGCAACTAATCGACGTATGCAGGTTTATTGGTTTCGGCTTCAACATCAGTCGGCGATGGGTTGTCGTGCCGGGGGATTGGGGAAATGTGGTGTGGTGGCAATTACGCCGCTTTTACATTTCGCATTTGATGATGTGGTCAGCCAGGCAGGCAGCCAGAGCCACAGCTTGGCCATGTGGTTGAGAATGGGCCGTTAGAGCAGCAGGGCAGGGCCAGAACAGCATGTGGTCACCTGGTAAGCAAATATATATACACACACACACCTTCATGCACATATACATATATTTATGATCTGGAATGGGTTGGGATATGGCATGGGTATAGGAAAAGTAAGTTGTCGCGAGTATATGCAATATGAACGTAGCTTTGGATGCCTATGTACTAAACGCATTAAATGATGGACAATTATTTATTAAACAAGTGAACGACAGAAAAGAGCTCGAAATGGAGAAACACATGGAATGAGAGACGGATGAGAGATGACAAGCGAATGGATGATGATGAATGATGGATGATAATGGGGGCGAGCTATGAACTACGAAAAGGAAATTCGAAATGAACTTCAAGTCGAATGTTTATACATACGTAAGATTATTAATCAAACCATGAAATAGAATATTTTTTAAAAGTTATATACGAAAATTACATGCATGTGCATGTTAATAATGTTCTTTTGCTTATAAGTATCAAACACCTCAATGTCTTAGGTAGAATAATATTAAATTTCAATATATGTACATATGTATGTATCATTCTTACTTTAAAAAGTTTGTAAATATGTATGCCAATTTTATGAAATATTTCAAGTATTCTAAGACCATTGTGGAGGTAAGTCCGACCGAAAGGTATTGACCTAACTCTAAAAAGTGAATACTACGACTTTCGGAAACACACTTTATAAGTTTTATGTTTATTAAAGCTTTAATTCCCAAAATGAATCTAAACGTTAATGAAAATAGCGACAGTTTGTTTAGTTTTATAGTTTAGTTTAACAGCTTTTACAGCTATACGTTATAGCAGCCAAATTAAATCCAAATATTTATTAAAATCCTTACCAACCCGTCCTAGTGACTATAATCTTTTTGAATTTGTTTTTAGGGAATATCGAAGTGTTTAAGAGTTCTTATGACACAACTCACATTCGATTTTGGGCTAAATAGTTAAGGCAGTTTGACATTACATTAATGCAACAAAGTGCTTTACCCTAAAAGCAGGCTGTATTTTTCATTGGTTCCCATATATTGGTTTTATACCCATAACGGGTCACACTTTTCGCCAAAGTTGCCAATGTCAGTAGAAAATGGCCAGCACTTAGTACAGGTCCGTCTTTTTGCTGAAAGCAGTACACATTTTGGAACAGGTACTTCACTATAAAACTGTCGGAATCAGGCGAAAATTAAATACAGGGTACGAAACCTTTGACGTGATCTTTTCAATCTTTTTTTTAAATAACACCATTTAAAATGGTGATTAAATGGAATTAGCAGGGAGTTGTGTTAATGCTTTGTAGCGCCTATCACGCCTTTAGAAAACTTACGGCCTGGATAAGTAAGCTTTGCAGGGTGTTCAACAGTTGGACTGGGAATGGGTGTAGCTAAGGGAGTTGATGTTTGGTATTGGGAGTTTAGGGATTTCTGGGGAGGGAATCAGGCTGTAGAGGGTTGTAGGGAGGAAGTAACATGAAACGTGGTTGTCTGTGGCGCCGGCAGCTGCTCACTGCTATCTGCAGCTGCGATTTATTAACAGTTAGATGCCGTTGTTATTTTAGTTGTACTTATTGTAGTTGTTAGTGTTGTTCTTGTTTCATTTCGCAGCTAGCTGAAAATTTATGGCCTGCAGCCACATGATGAATGATTCTGATAATAATATTTTGTTATTGCTTTTTTGCCTTGGTATGGGTTTTTTCTGTTTTTCTTTTATTTCTGCTGTTGCTGCAACTTTTGACTGCGTTGTGTTGCCAAATATTTTTATTCCTGCATTTTTTTTTCATTTCTTTTTTTTTTGTGAAGTCACAATGGAGTCGTGGCTCAAGACCTTGTCCACAACTGGAGAGAGAAGTGGGAAGGAGAGAAGAAGCTGCTGAGTTACTGCTAGTTGCCTCCTGCAGTTAACCTAAAACATTTGGACTAAAGAAAACATAAACCAAAGTAATAAACTAAAGGTTGCCATAAGAAATTTGGCAGTAAATTTTGCGGGTGCAAGTGAAAACATTCTCCATAAATGTATTTATAGATCTTCATATAGACAACCATATTTTTCTTCCGAATGCATATAAATCAAAATCAAGATTCTCTCACAAGACAGCTGTTAAATTATTTCAAAGTTGTACAGCACTTAAAATAAAACCAGTTCTGATTGTGGGTTCAGAGTTTATGGGAGCATTATGAAATCAAATCCCTTAATTTTCGGTACATTTTTCAACTAAAAATATTTTCAACATTTACAATTCTGTATCTTCATTGGTATGTTATATAGATATTGGGCGACTACTTTAGCAGTACAAAAAACTTAAATTAACCTTTTATCAGTACATTAATTTTTGTTATACAAAGTACAAAGGAGTAAAACCAATGAGTCAAATCTGATAAGTACATACATTAGTTTGGAGCTTTTATATATATTTCTTTATAAGAACTTCATGAAGTTTACTAAACTCAGAAAGTCTTGCATTTCCAATTCGGCGGCATTCCGAATATTTGTTTATTGCGATTCACGACTACTAGATACGACGGAGAAGCCATAAACCAAATAAAAACAGATGCCGTAACTAATCCAACTCCGACGGAAGATTTGAGGTAGAGCATGGTAGGGGTTTTTAACACGTTAAAGCAGCGCAATACAAACAAACAATTTTTGACAAATTTATGATGATGGAATTTTAAGTGATTTTTAACGAGCGAGGGTGGGATAAAAGATTGGAGAATATATACATATATGTACATATATTTGACATACAGACATATAGATAGACAGAAGGAATGATACAAAGATACTTAGATAACTTAGAGTTGAAAGCATCTGCATAACAACAACATCTCAAATTATTTGTTGTTCCTGTCTAATAAAAGCCAAATTGCTTTGCTTAAATAATCAAGCTACAAGCTGTTTGCAAAGGGTTGCAGTCAGGTGCAGCTGGTGCTTATATTTGCTGGGATAGACATGGTGGGGGAGGAGAAAATACGAGAGGTGGGGAGGTCCACTTTAGAGAGCAGCGAACGTTTATAAATTTATGTATACAGAAAACACAAATACTCATACACACTCGTAAAAATTTAATAAAAGGCCCATTTAGCTGGGTGCTGCCAAATTGCCGTTCCTGCAATTTATACCCCGTTCGTTTCCCTCCTAACGACAACAACACCTGTGCGTCCAACTGTAAAATTTATTGATTCGAGCAACTAGGTTCTCTTCCGTTGTGGGCAGTACCTACAAAAGCGTCAACTTTAATAAGTTACAACAACTAACTAGCTATAATTAGAGAGCTCCGTATCCGATGTGTCACACAGCCAACAGAAAATGTGCCTAACCAACCCTGGAATACCCTGTAAGCCTCTAAACTTATCGATTGTTATGAAATTGTTAGGATGGTTAGCAAATCGAGAACAACTCACCCGCAACAATATCGTAACTGACCTGTTGTTCGAAATTCAATTACTGATGCTAAACTGTTCCCTCTAAAGGTTAGTTTTCTACCGATTGTTCCTATGGCAACTACTTAAATGATGTAGTCATCAAATTTCGACTAAATTGGATTGAAGTGTGAGTTATTATACAGAAGCAAACAGATGATCCCTGAATTTGGTGGAGATACCTTTAGAGGGTTTTATACATGTAAATTTAGATTGATGGGTACAGGAACCAGCATGCCGTCTAACTCCTCAATCTCCCACGTTCCACACACAAAGAGCTTTCTTGCATGTATCTGATTGACGTGTATTATCATTGAATTATTAATTACGTAATGTGAAACCAATCAGTTGCAATTTGCATATGCAATGAGACTCACACGCGCATATATTCGTACGACTAATTATGCCCATATCCCGTTCGATTTCATGTACACGTCTGTTATTCTTGGCTAATACACGGCTTCAAATCATCTATGAAAATTGCTCAAATTTGCATTTCATATTTGAGCTAATGGTGTTGTGGGCGTAGCTATTGAATTATTAAGATTCCAAGTTCAGTAGACTATAATAAATCAATGTATATAAGAATCTGCATCCTCACTTACTGACTGATCAGCGTACAGTCGATGTGGTATGAGATTTGTTCAAAATATAGCTGAGACAAATTCATCTAAGAAGAAATCGTTTTGAGAAATTGGAGTTGGAAGGGAGTCAGAGTTCAGACATTGCGTGATTTGAAAAATTGGATAACTATATTGTACAGCTATCATTGGATATTCTAAGAGTCATTTTAAAGCTGCAGACTTGACAATTGGCACGTATAACGTTTAGCCAGCATTGTCGAGAAAAGCCAATTTTCTAACGATAGTTTTCCAATTTTGGGCGGTAAAAGAATTTTACATATAAGTTGCAATTGAAAGTCTTTAACTCTGGGTTCGGGCTATTCACAAGGACTAAGTCTACATATACAGTTCCAATCTCAATCTCAATCCATACTCCAGACATACAAACATTGAAAATGTACACATAATATGCACAGCAGTAGCTGTAGCCTTAGAAGTTCCCTAACCTCTATGGGTCCAGAGTGTAGACTGTAGTCTGTAGGTGTTATGTTTGAACTACACTCGACTGGCGTTACTTCACTTTATTTTTACTTTTCTTTACTTTGCTGATGCTTTGCTTTCTCTGTTTTACGGTCCCTGTTTTTACTTTACTTGGTTCCAGCCATAAAGCACAGTACGGATGAGACTCATCCCTGGCTTAGACTGTGTCCGGAATACGGGCAAGAAGGCGCCGTGCTGCACTTGGCGTAAAATAGACAGGAGCACAAAGCGCTAACACCAACGCCCCAACGTTGGTATTATTAACATTTCTGTTGACATCCTTTAGGTTCGGTTTATTCCTCCCTTTTTTTTTTTTTGAGTATACATTTATTTTTCTTAGTGTTTTTTTTTTTGTTCTTTTTCATATGTACTTAGCCGCCTTCTTGACTCAATCTTTCATATATGAAACGTTTTCATTTTGCTTGCATATATTAAGGTGCTTTACTAACTCGCACTGTGGTACCAAATCACCACAATCTTACAGCTATTTGCATTACTTAAAACTATGTATGTTTGAAAACATTGTGATAGATTTTATTCTTTTATAACTCACATCAATTTTAGGTGTACTGACTGGTTAAATTACAGTTATAATAAAATAATTATTGGATTATTGAATTTTGATAAAGTCAAAAGGTTGCCATTTATAAGTCGATTAGGGCGATAAGTTAATAAATTAGAGCGATTTGGGTTCGAGTAGCGAATTTTCAACTGACAGACGATAGAAAATCGGATTGCGGTATGGATCTGTTGCGGCATTACTGTCTCCTTCTGTGCATCATCAGCTGTGTGCTGTCTGAGTATGTGATACGTGTGGATCAGTTTAATTTTGTGCCCGATGATCGCGAAGTAATCATCTCCCAGAGCTCAGTAGTCAAGCAGGAAGGCAATCGGAGCTATCTTTCTGGACATTTGGTATTCAGTAGATCACTTAATGATATTAAATTGCTTACTTCGATGGATATAGCACGCCCAAAGCTTCCACGTTTACGCATTTTCGACAAAAAACTGGATTTGTGCTCATTTTTTACCAACGACTATCGAAGCAAGTTTATTCGACAAATTTACAACAATTACATATCGTATCTCAACGTTGCCCCTTCTTGTCCACTTAAGGCGGTGAGTGTACGTTGGATAACAGCAATTAATCTTAACTGATGCCTTTTTTTCGGATTAGCACTTCAACTATACCCTACATCGTGGGTACGTGGATGATCATCACCTTCCAGATTTTCTGCCTGAATGCAGCTTCTTTTTAAAGGTCGAGTTTCAGCACAAGTTTAAACGTGTGGCCCACATGCTTTTCGCGGGACACTTAAGCCCCGTTGCCTCCAAGGCAATAATTTCCAAATTTAATTAAAATATATTAATCTAAATCTAAAATAAACAACATATAATTAACCACGATTAACCAGAATAATTTTTTTACCATTAGATTTATGCAACCAATTGACTTTAGTTATTGTTCATCGCAATTTTAAGTAGTTGGTTAACTACATAGACTAGCTCGAAATAGGTTATACTCCAATTAAGATATTTCTCCAACAATTTTACTAATTGTAAGCCGCTTACAACAAGTAAGAACGCTCTAGTATACGAAAATCCCCGTCATCGGCTTTGATATTGTATAACCCATTAAATTAGACAGGCATACAAATTTTTCAAATGATGTAAGACTCTATCATCAGAATCGAATCTGCTAACCCGAGTGCAGCCAGAACTCATTGATAATTATAGGGATCTATGTAAACTGACATACTGACTGAAAACAAGATCATATTTTCAAAAAAAGATTAAACTTCTTAATTTCTTAAGAATAATCCTATATTAAGAACTTAGGAATTTTTAGATTAACATTCATAGTTTTAGTCATTGGGTCTTAGCACGATCTTAAAATATTAATGGATTTGTTCTAATTTGGTTGGCATCAAAACATGAATCAATCTAACGGATATACGTAAATTGACTAATTATGGATAATATTGATTAGCTTTATTTTTTGGAGCATTAAATATTCAGTTCTAATTATTATTGTGTACACACGTCTGCCCATTTGCAAATGTTGTTTGCTAATTTTAACATTGAATTTTCAAATTGATTTATCAAATTCTCATTACTACACATTAGTTTGGTTTCAAGGTGCAAAGAACATTTTAGGCTCATCTGTCGCCATGGCTGCTTGGTTCTGGTTGTGTTTTTTGTTGGGATTATTTCACTTTGTGGTGGATGAAAAGATCGAAGATCGCAACTTTTGGTTTGTAATCGATAAGTTGGTACCCAAGCGTGTGGAGAAGGAGTATTTTGTGAATCAAAACTGTATACTAACGCATTACCAAAATCGAAGCTATGTGGACTGTAATTTTATACTTCAGAGGAATATAAGTCGAGTACAGCTGGACGCACAATTAGACATGTTTAGACCCAACAACAAGATGATTCGCCTCGTTAATGTCCATTTGGAAGTTTGTGAGTTATTGACAATGGTGGACAAGAATCCTTTGGTTAATATATTTGCAAAAAGTTTTGTGAGGGTTATTGATAAAGATCTTAGATGTCCATTGAAAGCGGTATGTTCAACAGTTGATTGTCCTATTCGCCGATTGATTGATTTAACATTCTTAACTTGCAGCACTTTAACTACTCTTTTACCAACTGGAATCTTAAGGAATCTGAATTTCCCAACAATGTACCTGAATGTCAAATAAAATCCTTCTCAAAGTTCTATGCCGAAAACAAACTGATCTTTACCATGACTGCTTGGGGAAGAGTCGTCCGTAAAAATTAATATGGTGGCTATATGTATAAAATGTATTAACAAATGTACAACTCTAGTAATCAATGTTTATATAATATAATTCCGTACGAAATTATGTAGAGTTTTTTAACATGTTGTTTTCATTTCATCTTAAAATATCAAAATATCAAATCAATAGTAATATAATAATAATTATTTAATCGGTATTAAAGAATTACAGAAGAGATTACCTCATGAAGAGATCATTAAATGACAAAATGTGTACTACAAATGCATTGATGATCAGTAAAACTATGTTAATCTATTTTTACATTTTTTGAAACCGCACTTTAATAATTATAAATGTGATCCAATAGGTATCAGCATATTTAGACCCTGTACTTTACCAAAGTACAAAAAGGTCTATTAAGTTTGTAAAAAAATGTGCGCAACAGGCAGTAGAAGGCGTGGGACCCACAGCGTATACCTATATATTCTTGATCAGCATCAAGAGCCGTATTGATATAAAACTATCTGTCTGCCCGTCTGTTCACCTGTTCGTTTGGACAATGAACTCTGATGTTAATTTCAGCGCGGGGCAAAAGGACGAAGAAGAGAAGCTGGCGGTATCGTACAAAGCTTGGGTGTGTTTGCTTTTTACCACTGTTTGCCTTTCACCACTAATTGCTCTTTGCCATAAGTACAGGGTCTCCTACTACCGAGCTTTCTCCACTGTAGCTTAATGGTTCTTTTTTTCCAGTTGCCCATTAGAAGCTCATTACTTGGTAGTTTGCTACATTTTATAAACTGATTATGTTTTTAAAAAACATTTTGAGCTCATAGGTCGCCATGACTGGTTGGTTATGGTTCTGGTTGTGTATCTTGTCGGGATTGGCAGATGGAAAGCCTAAAGAGCGAAACTTTCGATTTGTTATTGATAAATTCGAATTTAAGGCATTATCTAAAGGATTATTCGAATATTATAACTGTAAAGTGACGCAGTCCCGCAATCGTAGTTATCTTAACTGTAATTTTATGCTTCAGCGCAGTGTTGATCAGGTAGATATAGATATGCAACTGGACATGCTGAGACCCAACACTCGGATATTACGTCTTATAAAAATACGTATGGATGCTTGCCAATTTCTGTCAACTATGCACAAGAACCCGTTACTCAATATCGTGTCAAAAAGATTTATGAACGGGACAAATGTTGACTTAGAATGTCCTTTAATGTCGGTAAGTATAAAAAATGAAGTTTGAATTATTACGATCTCACTTGCAATATTTTTAGCATTTTAACTACTCAGTAAATAACTGGCATATGGTGGAAACTGATTTTCCAAGCTCTCTACCGGAGTGTAAGATAAAAGGCCTTACGAGATTCTATAGCTACAACCACTTGTCTGTAATAATGTCTTTTTGGGGAGGTGTAATCCATAACAAGTAATTTTGGTGATCACCTAAAAATATATTTATACGTACACTAAATATATATAAAAATATATTGTATATTAGAAAACTCTAAACTTTATTACAAAAAAATACAATAAGGGTATTTCTGTTACAGCAAAAATTGCATACCTCTGCTAATCACTAAGGAGGCACTGAGACTTGGTAACTTTTGGTTTATAAGATATGGTGGTGTAAGTGTTGTACCACAATATTGATAGCAATACGCAGTATTTACAATTGGATTTTAAATTTATTTAACAATTATATTCAAGTACATATTTGCATTCTGTTATGAATAAACACAATCAGTTGGTAAATTATTATTATTATATACAAATTATTATTATTATATGCTAATGAACAAACCATTTTGCCCCCTTTTCGCTCATTTTCAATTGCCTAGATTTTTCAGTATTTTTACAAATGTACTTTGCCAAATTGGGCATTGAATTTTGAATTTGAATTATCAGATTCTCGTTACTAGAGAGTTGTTAGGTTTCAAAGTGCAAAGAACATTTCAGGCTCATCTGTCGCCATGGCTGCTTGGTTCTGGTTGTGTTTTTTATTGGGATTATTTCACTTTGTGGTGGATGAAAAGATAGAAGATCGCAACTTTTGGAATGTTATGGATAAGATAGTTACCAAGCGTGTGGCTAAGGAGTACTTTGAAGATCAAAACTGCTTACTGAGGCAGTACCAGAACCGAAGCTATATGGACTGTTTTTTTATATTTCAACGCAATGTGAAACGGCTTCAGCTGGAAGCACAACTAGACATGTTTAGACCCAACAACAAGACGATTCGCCTCGTTAATGTCCGTTTGGAAGTTTGTGACATATTGACAATGGTGGACAAGAATCCTTTGGTTAATATATATGCAAAAACTTGGCTACAGCTTAAAGATAAAAATTTTAACTGTCCATTTAAATCGGTATGTTCAACAATTGACCGTCCTATTCAGTGATTGATTGACTTAAAACTCTTCACTTTCAGCACTTTAACTACTCTTTTTCCAACTGGCATCTTAAGGAATCTGATTTACCCAACAATGTACCTGAATGTCAATCAAAAACCGTTTCAAAGTTCTATACCGAAAACAAATTGATCTTCATGATGACTGTTTGGGGAAGAGTGGTCCGTAAGAAATAGTCTTGTGGATTAGTTAGACAGTCAATCAATAAAAAGTGTTTTATGTACATACATATATAGATTTCCAATTTTAAAACATTCAACACATTCAGATTGTAATGCAATTTTAATGACTAAAATAAATTTGTGTGTCATCAACGTCAGATTTCAATTCAAGTTTGGCATTTATCATGGACGGTTCAATTATTCTTTTCCTGCTGCTATTTATTGTTGCTGCTCAGACAGGAAGCAATTTCAAAATATATATTGCAAATGTAACAATTCAAAGGGTAGATCCCGAGATATTTGGAGAATTTAGCAGTCGTCTTGTTCAAGTGAATAATCGCAGCTTTATAAGCGGACATTTGGTATTGCGGCAAATCATTAAAACGTTCGATATAAAGATCTCCATCGATTTGATAAAGCCAAATAATCAAAAAATGCACCTGTTTGATGTAAGTTTGGATGGTTGCGGGATTTTAGAAGGCGACCGCAAGAATTACCTATACAAGATAATACTGAAGACCATCAAAAGGCATTTCTCTCATAAATTAAAATGTCCATTTCCCCCAGTGAGTAAGAGGGAAGGATTTCGGGATACATGAGAACTTATTTTATTTAATTAAATTCTTTTATTTATAGAACATCAATTATACAATCAGCAATATGTATCTTGATGAAGATGACTTTTCCGGTTACATGCCTGAGTGTAGATTTCAGGGCTTTTTTAACTTTCTGTTGCAGAAAAACGTAATGGCTCGATTATTATTTAATGGCGGAGTGAATCGTATATAGAACATTTAAATAAAACAAATTATCACAAAAAAGTCAGATTAGTAATACGTATTTTAATTAATTGGTATCTGAAAGAGACCGACTTTGCAAACTAGTGTCGTTAAGGACTATGTAGATTTAAGATATATTCTTAAGTGATCTTAAAGAGGCTAAATCAAGTCACAGTTATTTATAAGCATTAATTGAATAGAATCAGTATTTGAGTTCGTTCTTAATACCTTCAAAATAAAAAAGTTCAAAGTTTCGTTCATTTTGGACTTCACATCATCAAAACCTGCTAATTCTATTTGATATATACCAATAAATGTTGACAGCATTTCGAAAATATAAAACGCTTAAAGGTCAAAGAACAATAGCTTCTCGTATATCAGAAAGCATTTTAGCATATTGTTTATCAAAGTGTAATTCATCAAAAAATTGCATGTGATATAATTATTTGTTCAATATACATACATATGTATTAATATATTCTCAATACATATTGACATATATTCAAAACGAGTTTTTAAAATTTATTTTAATGATTATAACACACGGTCATTAAAGGTTGTCCATTGCCCATGACTAGTTATATTTATCTTTGGCTCCTACTCAGCTCTCTCATTATGCAATCAGAATTTTAATGGAGAAAATAATATTGAAAACTACAATTCAGAGCTTATTAATGAGCTAAGCGTTATATGTACAAATATTTAAACGCAGCTGTGTCAGGGGACAGCTTATGGTTAATCGTATTGTAAATGAATTTGAGATGAGACAGACTATGGAACTGATAAAGTTGAACAATTTTCAATCTTCGGATGAATGCTTGCAAATAAAAGTAAGATTCCTTACACGTTTTGGAAAAGAAAATATGTCCAGTCGGTTAGTATGTATAATATATATTTGAATTTAAATATTAATATGTATATGTATGTATATTCGATATTTCGGAGCCTCAACAATTTGATTGATAAGCGCAATTTTGATGTTAAAGCTGTTCGTTTTTATGGATTGAGTGTGACTTTCAGGAATTCATCGAAGATTATATGAAAAAACATAAAGCAGCGAATATATATACATATATACATATATTATATGATAATCAGCCAACACGCAATAAATTTTAAAGCTATATATATAGTACATATGTATACATATACAAAAACCTATTAAGCTTTATCTAGAATTTAAATTTTTGTATCAATATATAATTATTTTAACTATTATATATTTAAGATATCTGCGTAAATGTTACAATTTTAATAGATCATCATATGTTTTTAGACAATAATCCCAAACTTTTTAAAATTTAGTTTAAGCTCAGGTTTCCTCATGGCTGTGTGGTATCGCTTGCTTCTTATTCTTGCGGTTGTTTCATCTGCAAAACGTAAATTCCAATTGATATTCGATGTAGTTACCATTAACAATTGGGCACCAGACCTTATAGATGAGATCAACTCAACGCTGGTTCAGATAAATAATCGCAGCTATATAAATGGCTATGTTATATTGCAACGAAATATTGATAAGTTTGACGTAAATACAACGATGGATTTCTGGAAAGAAAGCAATGAGAAACGCCGTTTGTATTCTTTAAAAATGGATGCGTGTCGATTCTTGACAATGATTCATACAAACAGTCTTCTAAGTATCTTCTCAAAGAGCTTTCAAAAGCATTCGAATGGATCTGTGAAATGCCCCTTAAGAGCGGTGAGTACTTGGAATTTATAAGAGTCAATCCTAACGCTTCATTTATTCGCTCAGCATTATAACTATACGCTTCAAAATTGGTATCTGGATGAAGAGGACTTTCCCAGCTATATACCAGCGGGTACATTTCAAACCATTACAGAATATATTATACGCAAGAAAAGAATTCTACGCATATTGACCCGAGGCAGGGTGATCTACTAAAAATTTGCATTTGTATTAGACATCGGATTAAAATTATTGTATGTACCGATATGATATTCGTTTTCCGTTTTTTCCGCATACATAAGAGATGTTACAGCTAGATTGTTACCCTAATTAGATTCTTTAATGATTCTCATTTTAGAGTCTAGTTACAAACAATTAAACAATAATTATCCACATAAAATAACCTTTGAATTTATATGATATTTTATTGTTTAATATTTAATATACTTAGCTTTGGTTTATTTTAAAATCTACTCAGTTTAAAACTAGCTTTGGTCATGGCTGTGTGGGTTCGGTTGCTTCTCATACTTGTGGTTGTGGTTGCATCAGAAAAGCGAAAATTTAAATTTGTAATAGATACGTTTTACATAAAGGTTTTGCTTCCTGATTTATTTGAGGAACTCAACTATACTCTAACTAAGGTTGATAATCGCAGCTATATCAATGGACATCTGATGTTTCAACGTTCTATTGATGACCTTATTTTAAATACCACCATGGATTACTGGAAACCGGATACCAAAGAAAAAAGACGCATATATAATTTTAAAATTAATGCGTGTGTTTTATACGGGCAATTGCATAAGAATCTTTTGCTATCTATCTTCGCAAAAACCTTTATGAATCACACCGGGGGAGGACCGAAATGCCCATTAAAAGCTGTAAGTTTTTATACCCTTACAGAGAGTATTATAAATCTGGCCATGTCCGTCTGTCCGTCTGTTTCTGTGCAAACTAGTCTCACAATTTTGAAGCTTTCTTCATGAAACTTGGCAAGGATCCGTCTTTTTGATGCACGCAGTACATTTGTTGGAACTAGCCGGATCGGATCACTATATCATTGTGCTGTCACAGAAACGATCGGATCCAAATTAACTTTTAGTATGAACAACTTTTTTGTTTCTTAAGGTATCTCAACCAAACTCATAGATTGTTGGTCTGGTGTTGTTAAATATATTCTGATCATGTTTTGATAAAATCGGACTGCTATATCATAATCCTGTCATATGTCGAAATTTGAAATACAATCTTTGGCGCGCCAAATATAGATTGCTTTATTTTTAAAACAATATTTAGTTAAACTTTACTTTCGAATTTTATTAGCATTTCAGATATTCGATGAAAGATTGGCATCTGGAGGAACAGGACTTTCCCAGTTATACACCGATCGGCACTTTTCAGACCTCCACGGGCTACTTTATAAAAAATAAAAAGTACTTTCAGGTAGTGACCCGATGCCAAGTGATTAACGAGCAAGCACAAAAAAATGAAGCTATTAAATAAAGCTGTAAAAGCATTCACCAAATAATAACAGTGATTAGTTTCGCTACGAGTTATCAAACTTAATATAAATTTCGAAGTAAAATCCATGGTTCATTTATTTAAATTGTCCTTTAATGACTGTACTTCTTTGATATTAGAATTGATACCAGTTGAATACATCATTTTTATAATTTGTTTAAACTTCTATACCCTATCGCCATTGAAATTTTGAGACATTCCCATTCGATCCGTCTGCCTGACCTAATAAATGGATAAACTTATACTAATTATTAGTAGAATGTGAAGAACTTGCAATATGTTTATTTGAGTACATGCTTGAATGTGTACGAACATGTCGCAGGGTATCTCAAAGTCAACAGAATGTTTTTAACTGCTAATTATTAATTGGTATTTTAGTTTATATTAAATGTCGATTAATGCTTATCATAAAAGCGAACAGCTCTTTATTAATGATTTTTAATATTAATAGTAAAACAGTTTATTGAAGACATTCAACATGGATGCTAGAATATGGTTGGCCTTATCGATTGTTCTGCTTATCAGATGTTTTGCACTCACAAAGGGGGCAAAGGTGAGTGAATGACTTAAACCAAATCAAACTGTTGTATAAATTAATTTTTAGTATTATTCTTTGACAGCGATCAAGATTTGTGGAGTTTACGGGGTTGGATTTTGAAAATTTCAACCCAGATTTAGTGGAATTTAACCATCAGATCAATCGCACATCTAGAAACATTTCTGCAATCTATGCAAACTTAAAATTTACCACGGACGTGGATAATCTAAATGGTACTTTTAAGTTAAAGATAAAGCATGGTAAACATTTTCATGATTACCTTACTTTGGACCTTGACTACTGTATTGCACTGCAAAATCTGTACGGTCAATATATGGTTCGAATGATAACTGCTGGAATACGCTCCGTTTCCAATTATCCATTGAGCTGTCCACTAAAGAAGGTTGTGCCATAAATATCTATGTACATGTATGAATCACAATACAAACTTTACTTTCTTTTCAGAATAAACTATATTATTTAAATGGCTTTATAGTTGACACGAAGTTCATTCCAAGTTATTTTCCAGAAGTAGCGTTTGCTACAAGTGCAACATTTATTAACAACGGTAGCCTTATTGTTCGCGTTAATGTTACTGGTAATTTACGTAAGTGAACAATTATTAAATTGAAAGTTCTTTTCAAACGGACTTAAGCATATAAATATACTTTTAAAAAAAATTTTAAATAAAGAAAAACAAAGATTTAAAAACAAAGACATTAATTTAAAAAAGATTACGAAATACATTTTAAAATAATAATAAGATTGAAGTTAATTTTAAAAAAATTACCAATAGCAGTGGTGAAAAGCCTACACACCTTCACCACCACACCAGATGAAATTTCCAGTCAGATTCGAGCTATAGTATCTATCATATGCAGGAAAAGGCGCAAACATTAAATGTTAATCTTTAATTGTATCTTGTAAACTCTTGTAAGTCGACTTTGAAATTTGTTTTTCAAACAAATTGAAATTTTCATTGAAATTTTCATTGAAATTTTCATTGAAATTTTCACGATAGAAATAAGATGCGATTTCGGTCAGATTATATACAAAAACACCAGATTGTGTATATGTGAGTTTGTATAAGATATCTAAGGAAACAAAAAAGTTGATTTTTAACCGATCATTCCTATGGCAGCTATGTAATGGATCTGTACCAAGTTTCATCAAGATAGCTTCCAAACTGAGAGACTAATTTGCATAAACACAGATAGACAGACATACAGACGGATATGGCTTAGATCGTCAATCTAGATTTAACATATATTTCAAAATATGTAGTTTGATAACTTACAGCGAAACTAATACCTATTTTTGTTAGTTGATTGCAGATAATTTTGGTTTTTTATAATGTAGTCCGTGGCGGTCTAAAAAAGGCCAGAACCAGCTATTTAGGCACTTTGATTTTGAACCTAGACTACTAAATCTCACATAAAGGTTAGGTTTATTGTAAATATATGTTTTCAATGCCCATATCACGAGATTTGGTGCAAACATATTTATAAATAGTCTACTATCAATCCTGAGTTTGAATAACTAACATAGTAGAAACTTAACTGACTTTTCGAGAAAGTACAGAGTGTGTTTGTGCTTTAATGCGCATATGTGCAGGGTATCTCATAGTCGTATACTATCAACTAGAATGTTTATCATGATCATTGTTTGGTACTTAAATTTTCATTAAATGTCGATTTATACCAACAGTAAAAGCGAAAAGCACTACATTAATGATTTATAATGCTAATTATAAATCAGTTTATTGTAAACATTCAACATGGATACTAAAATATGGTTTGCTTTGATTGGTCTACTATTCAGATGGTTACCACTTATTTTGGGGGCAAGGGTAAGTGACAAAACTAAATAAGAAAATAACTTAACTCAAATCTTGAAACAGTTTAATATTGAGTCATGTGCTTCTTGCTTTAATGCAAGAGTTTAAGTGCTGTTGGTAAAATGTCATCTATACAAATTAGTCAGACCTCGACTCGCCTGAACATTAAACTTTTGTATATTATTTAATTTTACATATTCACAATACTAACATATTTTGTCTTATTTTTCTATAAAAATCTATAAGAAATGTATAAATTATTTATTTAATCCTAATCTTTATTTATAATATGAAAATATTTTACAGACAAAAGTCATCGCGAATTTTACCAAATTTGAGTGTGTGAATCAATGGCCGGAGCTACTTCAAATCAACTATCATATTAATGGGATACCCGGAAATACTTCTTCTATATATGCAGATTTGACATTCTCGGAAGATCTCACAAATGTAAATGGGATTTACCAAGTGGCTGTTGAACATAATCACAAATATGTGAACTATACTACACTGGACATAGACCACTGCACGGCTCTACATTCGATTCTTAGTCAAAGTTTAGGACAGTTCATTTCTGTCGCAATTCGTCGTGTATCTAACTTACCTTTGAGCTGTCCATTAAAGAAGGTTAGTTCTGCCAAATCTTTTTTATATGATTACTACAATTTATGCTTTTATCATTCAAGAATAAAAAATATGTTGTAAACGGCGTTACAATGGATCCAAAGGTAATACCGGCTTATATACCCGAAATTAAATTTCGAACGCATGCGACATATTTCTTCAATAAGAGAGAATTCTTACATTGTTTATGTGTTGGTCAAGTGGTGCGAAAGTAAAGAATTTAAAAATAAACACAACACTTAAATTGTTTTATACTAATTGCAATGTATTTTAATAAATTTAATTAAATTAAAAAACTATACAAAACTTCACCTAAAATAGAAAGCCTAACAAAAATTTCTCAAGAGAACTCGCGGCAGTTTTAAAATATGTGTCTAAAAACAATGTTAAATTTTTATTAATAAAAAGAGTGTCATTGCTATTTTAAATACCGAATACACTATATTCTACATTAATTCATCCTAAAATATGGCTGAAATCGGGCAGAAGGAGTCATTACAGACCCTATAAAGTATGTATAACATTTAACTATTTAACTAAGCATGGATAAAGTCTCATAATGGTCAGATAGCAATACAACACAGATAAAATATGTTACCTAATTCCGAGCAACTAAAGCTAAAAGAAAAATTAAAATTATTGTAAAACAGTCTATCATAATTAAATTCAATATATATATGAGGAGTTAATTCTGGTTGATAAACACCCAAACGCATTTTTAGTACAGAAATAGTACGGTCAATACATCCATAGACATAGTTATTAAAATTCGATCGAGGGAGCTTCTATATTTAAAGCTCATCAAACACGTGTCGAAAATTTACCCTTTCAAATTTACCCTTATGCAGATAGTAATAAATACTTGTTTATGATTATCAAAAGTTGTGTGTTTTTAAGCATATTAAATATCGATTAGTATTCAGGCATAAAGCGGTCCATTAATCCAACGCAATTAATATTTAAGAAATCAAAAACAGTTATTTCCGGGCACTTACTAAACATGGATACTCGGATCTTCTCTGTTGCAATGATGGTGCTGCTTTTCAGTTTTATACTGATCACACAAGGGGCAAAGGTAAGTAAAGATTGTAATTACGATAAGTGGATTCTTTTGCCAAAACTGTACTAAAGTGACCAGCCATTTTATATATTTCGTTATATCATAACTTGTTTTTAATACCCTGATGTGATAAATGCATTTCGAAGGATTATATAAACTAGAGTTAATACATATTGTTAAACACGGAAAGGGCCACTGAAATCACATGAGTATGAGTATCCCAAAGTATGAATATGAGTATCCCAAAGCTGCGATTGTATTACTTGATTTTCTTGACTTTAATTGATTTTAAACTTTCAGAAAATAGTAAGATATAAATAAAAAATAACCCATATAAATTAATATCTTTTGACAGCCTAAAGTCACGACGGATTTTACCAAATTGGAATGTGTAAACCAATGGCCGGAGCTACTACAAATCAACTGTCGTATTAATCGGACGTCTGAAACTACTTCGGCTTTATATGGGGACATTTTATTCTCGCAGGATGTCACAAATTTAGCTGGGATGTACAATATAGCAGTTGAACATAATCAAAAGTTTGTCAACTATACTACACTAGAGTTGGACTATTGCGCGGTTTTGCAAATGATTCAAACTCCAAATTTAGTGGGCTTAATATACAACGGACTCCGTCGTGTATCTAACTTTCCTCCGGGCTGTCCCTTAAAGATGGTTAGTTCTGGTATATTTTACATATTTATACGATTAGTAAGATTAATTCTTTCATTGCAGAATAAAACATATTATGTAAATGGATTCACCCTTGATCCGAAGTTAATGCCAATTTATCTGTCCAAAATTAAATTTAGAACGATTGCCACATTTTTCTTTAATAAACGAGAATTGTTCTATATTTCAAGTTCAGGTCGACTAATGCGAAAGTAAAGCATGCCAATTGCGCTTTATTAACAAACAAAACAGCACAAAAAATAATAACTTTACCCAATTATTTCCCAAAGGAGATCGTCACAATTGTAAAATATTTAAGAATATTTTATTATATTGTTTTCAAATAAATGTCTGCTGATTTGAATTTAAACCCTCTATATTTCACTTCAATTTAAGTTCTGCAAACGATTTGACAACAATCGTATAACCTATTAAAACATAAATAGGGTTATCTGATTTAAAAAGATATCGCATGTTTGCAATAATATTATTTTTCATTTTCCGGAAAAACAAACTTTAAATAGTGGTTTTAAATCGGAATCAGAAGAAGATGACCCAAGTGCATTAAATCGCAAGCTTTTCAAATATATAAATACCTCTTTTTCTTGTTTTTATCAATTTGTTTTTGTTGTGGAATAAACTTGATTACAGGTGCGCTAATTTAGTTGCACGCGAAAAACACGCGCGTAATCAAAAACGGTTGCTGAAGTGCCAACCTTCACCCCCGCTCCAAACAACTCGACGTTGTACCCCCGTGTTGCACCGTGTTGCAAGTTGTAACTCTCAACCTGTACGTTGACGGTTTAAATTGGAGTTCACGGCATGCCATGTTGGCGGTTATTCGCTCCTGGGCGCACAAACAATTTAATTTATACACACATTCATACATACATATGCATATTTGTGTGCAAATGTGTTTGTGTGTGTTTTTTCTGTGTGTCTAAGTGTATTTATTTTATATGCAATGGTAGAACGCAGAAATGTATGCAATACATTTTTAATTTAAATCAAGCCATCACCAACCGACATAAGTTATGAAACATATAAGTGCAGTACTAACCTGTCTCTGCTGATTTAAGCGAGTTTTCGTGCGTCTATTCCAAATGGTTGACTCCAAGCATGGCGATGAAGTTTGCAGGATTCAAGTGTCAGTAAAACTGCAGATGACAAAAAATTTATAAAAAAAAAAAGGAATCATTAATATAAATTCAAATGTACATACATATAATAAGAAAGTCAAAAATGTATATCATACGGTATACGAATAAGTACAGTGTAAATGTAAATAAGCTTATTTTTAAAACTCTAGTTTTGTAATAAATGTAAGAACAGTTTTAAAGTCAGTGAAACTTTGGTTACCCAGTTTTTACTATACTATTTTCTTTACTTTACTGTATAATCTTTTTAATTAATTCCGTCACATACATATATAGTATACAATTTCTATTACAATTACAACTACTAATTTCCCATTGGAGATATTCTTATGTTAACTAGATGCGATTAACTTTCTCATTTGTTGGTAAAATTTATGTCCAAGGAAACTTCTTGGCAGAGCTGCTCGACCAACTTGTTGGACTGCTTCATATCTTGGCTTAGCTTGGTGAGACTGATCTGCATTCTAGCCACTCGCACATCTCCTGCCCGCAGCTTTAATTCCTGGGTTGTGGTAAAATCCGTAGCCTTTTGCTGGCCATCCAAACGCCTTCGATTAGTGAGTGTTATCTGTGAATTGTTCATGTTATTCCTTGAGCTGAAATTTGGATTTAGCTCCCCCAATGAAGACTTTCAACTTATTACGTATACTGGAAATTTGGTTAGCTGTAGCCTGACTCAATTAATAGAGTATGAAATATGTCGTATATATTTACAATTGTTTGCTTTCCTTATGACACAATTAAAAGCGCCTGCTCGAACAAAAGTGAACCAAATGCAAAGAAGTGGAAGGTAAGCATATAACTGTAGAGGAGAAAAAAGACGGGGAGGAGATGGAAGGTTTGATTGAGTGTGGGTGCATGTGTGCACTGAACCAAGCCACTGAGCTTTAATTACAATTAACCACAAATGATGTACTGACTGCGGTGACGCAGACAGCATTGGCTTGCGGTCAAGTTTCGTGCCAGCCACAAAAAGCAATAAATGAATATTTTGCCAATATAAGACTATTGCATACGCTGTGAATATTTATGTTCTTATTATAAAAATTGAATATATAGGCAATCATTATTCGTGGGGAAAACAAATATATTTCAAGTAACCTTCAAAATGTATTCCCAATAGTATCTTCAATCTCCCAATTTTCAGTCAAATTTACAATTTATTATAAACCATTTAAAGGATCGTCACTAGTGCAGTAATAAACACAAAAACTATATAATAATCAAGACATTACAACCAATTCTATTAGCTATTATTTTAAAGAGTATCTTATCATCAAGCACTGTGGTTACTCGACTTTCAGATCGCTTGGTCGGTAACTGATCGTTTAATGAACTAATTGAAGCTTATCAATTAATGTCGGCGTAAAGCAAATCATTCAAAGAGCCAAAGGTTAAATATATAAATTAAGAAATGTTCAAGCATATTTAAACACAGATGAATATCTTGTACCACATGATAAGACTTCTTAAACGTTTTGTATATCCATAAATCATTGTAATTATATCTCTATAATTAACATCAAAAATTAAAATATGGTTAGTATCAAGGTGGTAATTGTGTTTGTTTTGTTTAAATTATACTGTAGAAAGTATATCTTAATAAAATTAATGTGATGTGTAGGTAATAATTGTATTAATATATATTATAATTGTGCGCATTTCTTTATATAATATAAAAGAGAAAGTATATACTCTGTTGCTTAATGGTCTGCAAATAAATTTGAGCATATTTCAAAATTTTAACATTCTTAATGAATAAATACCGAACATTACTCAATCAAATTTACCTCACTCACTTTATTTCATACCAATTACAAATTACAATTATAAAATGTCGTATAGAGAGTAAAGATACTTTAATGGTCTGTAAATAAATTGAAACATATTTCAAAATTCCGAAATTATTTAATGAATAAATACCGAGATTTATTCATTGAGATTTAACTCAATTATGACTCTTCAAAAGAGAGGAGTCCATCTCATACCAATTACAAAGGGTATAAGCAACATGCACGTATTAAATATACATATATGTAAGCATGACGCAGGAGCAGGCCAAAGGAAGGCGAAGTCCTTAACGGGTCAGTTTTGTTGCCTGGTAAATTCGAGGCGCGTCGACTTGACTCGGGCATGCAATTAATTAAAAATACATGCAATGTGAAATGCCTCCGACTTTTTGAACCTCCAGACTGCCTTCCCAGGCTCCCTGCAACTATTCCCACTTCCTGCTGCCTGCTGCCTGCTGCGTGACGTTGGCATTTCAAAGTGCACACTGAGAAAAATATACGAATATGCGGTTACAATTTGACCGCAGCACAAGCAAACGACTCACATAAGTGTCTGGGGAGGCAAGGACTCCAGGCTGGCCTGGTATATTGGACCACGTATATAACAAGTACTCTCAAGGAACGCTAAATGCATTAACCAGCCTCTCAGTTTCCCTCTCCCTCACTCGTTCTCTTCATGTTATGTGCGTGCAAGTGGTCACTATGTTCCTGATTCAGACACATCTCCTATATATCCCATTGCTCCTAGAGGTCCTCTCGTTACGGGCGTTCATTTGTAAACAACGTTGTCATAGAAAACAAATAGAAAAGCGAACAAGTACAGTAACAACATCAACATCAACGCAAGGACATCAAATAAAGTTAAGCAAACAAGAGCATTAAGTGCATGGATGTTGGTTTTGCTCCGGCTTCCGTCAGAAGGATTCTAAAGATACAGCTTCATTTCGATGGACCAGGCAGAATGTTATACAACATCTTCGACTTGCTGTTATTGTTTTTCTTTTCAGCTCATATTTCTATTAACATACTCTATACTCTATAGCATTTTATACCCTGTGCTTAATAAACATAACATAACATAACATAAAGTCTTCATATTCAAGATCAGAGGAAATACTGCCAACCTCAAATACTTTGGAGAAGGATCGGTTTGATGGTTCGAACTATAGAAACAAGATTTTGTTTCGGTTTGCAGACCTTTTTCAAAGCCCTCCGAGCCCTTGGTATTAGTTTGAGATTTGGATCGATTACCGATTCAAGTAGCTCTGACATTTCGATCGGTACTTTTTAAACAGAATTGTTAGCAACATTCGCTCAAGTCTTTTGTACATTATAGAAGTATCTCAACAAAAAATCCTGCACATTCTGTATCGATTGAATGTTCTTCTATTTAGTGTTGTATACCTTGTAAAGGATATTGACCAGTCGTACATTCTTGAGCTAGAGCATTTCTTTTCAAGTTATCTAATTTTTGTTTTTTCTTTTTTCTTCGATATTTGCACCTGATGTTTTTTTTTCTTTTGTTTTGCGGAGTGTCAAATGCCATTAAATGTCAACTAACAGCAGGAAAGGAGCAAGCGACGGCGCTCAAGTGGCCATCTAGACAGCAGAAGCCCAGGTAGCTACTGATTGCCAGGTAACTCTTAATAGACATAGAAGAAGGGGCAACAGAGGAGGCAAAGGAATGGAGATGGGGAAGAATGCATAGCGGATATTTCACTTACCTTTTACCATGTCTATAGACAAGTGGCAAACGCTCTGACAGTATTTTGAAGACTCTGGCAGGTGTAAGCGATTCTGACATGAACACACACACACACACAAACACACACACACATAATATACAAGTATAAGAAATTAAATAGAATATGTGATGGGTGTGGCAAAGTCAACACGACAAAATACATATCTTATCTAAATATACTTGTACTAGCTGTTCAAATATTATGAGTCGATGGCACACAAGAAACTACTTACGATGACTAAACTAGGAAAACCCGGAATACAGTGCATAAATACAAATATACATATAGTTCATTCATATATACATATCGCTCACTTTCTTAAAGACTGTCATAGCTTAGAAAACACGAATTTTAATTTAATGTTGCAGAAATGTTTGTCAAACGCAAAGCTAAAGAATATTATATGAGATATTTATATTTGAATCTTGTATAGTCTTGATGTTAGATTCGATAGAATAATTTTATTTAATGAAAACTGTTAAATGTAAATATTATAAAAAAATACAAAGAGTTTATAAAGTTTGTCAAAAGAGGATCTGAATCTCAAATACTACAAGAGCTAGAGAAAACATTGTGTAGGTATATAGGTTCCTCTATATATAGGACAGGTGAAGTTTATATTTTAATTTTTCCATCGAGTTTTCCACAAATCATCTTATCTGAAAACAGATCTTGAGAGCTTCTTTTAAACCTAGGGTAAACGAAACTACTATGTATTGTCATATTAATTAAAGTCAAAGGCAAAATTGTTAATAAAGTTTAAAGTTTAGATCATCTTATTAGAGATTGCAAATATTTAAGCTAATAATAATATCTTTGCTTATAATGCTAGTTCTATATCATACCATGTTAGATAACTAAACATTGTTACGCAAATTTTAATCATTTGTTAAATCTGATTATCCAATTTCAAGCAGAGAGACAGAGAGGTGCAGAGTGAAGAAATTCTAATTGAATTTCCCTTGCATATGTGCCCAATTCAAGCCCCATCTGACTGTCGTAATCAGATGCGCCATTGCGTTGCCAAATCATGGCAATAATAATGATAATAATAATAATAATAATAATAACAATCATGATAAAAATTCGAAATCGTGGCATGACTTAATTGAATGCATGCGGGGAGCTCAAGTTACAAAACTTTGTAGCATCCGCATGGGGCAGATACCAAAATTGCAGCAGGCGATGATAAATGAGCTAGTCGAGTAATAGGAAACAAACAAGCATTAAGCCAAAATATATGTATTCTTGTGCATTTACATATACATATGTATATAGTATTCTTATATGTATATGAACAAATAATATTTATGGGCCCGCTTTTCGGAGCCGCCGGCCAGAGAAAGTAAAAACCAAGAAATTTTGGCAACGCTTAGCCGCCTCTGCAGGCTGCAGGCCAGTTAGGAGTCGACCAAACTATTTATATTTATGTGCTTAGCCAAGCATAATCAGCAACACCTCATAATTTAACGGCATGACTGTGGCGTAAATAGTTTTATACGGCAATAGGGTCAGTTAATAAATAAACTCCTTATTCTTTTTAGTGCACATAATCCTAGCTAACAACTGAAATATCTTTTATTTTAAGCATCATCTGAAAATCTTAACGAATGTCTTAAGTATGCTATAGTTTTTTATTATCATACATTAAGAAAAGGGATTAATTTTCATATTTGGTAAGGAAAATTTGCCAAAGAGAGTTTAACTTCAAGACTAATTAAAATTAGTCTTATAAAAAGTAACTGATTACTTTTATCAAAGATGAAAAATAACAAGTCAAATAACTTGTATGAATAAATAATTTAGGACATTCCTTTAGAGCATAAAAAAATGTATCAGCAATCACTCGATATGAAGTTTTCGGAAGAGACAGCCTTAAGTTAAGGTCCTTAACTAATGTTATATTTATCCCATATTGATCCGATTAACTGTTATGTTGGTTTATAGCAAATGGGAATATTTGTCACTAAAAAGATCGATCTATCTGTGGGAAGATGTCAGAGGGAATCCTACCATCGTATAGAAGAAACACGTTTCTTTCTCTTCAACACTATTTGAACAGGTGTAAAATAATAGTTCATTGTGATAGAAAGTATTACAAAATAAGTAATCAGCTAAAAAAAAAACATACAAATAAACACATACGATTATAGTTATAGACAACAATAGTTTGCTGATAAAGGGTATGCAGCAGCAAATGTGCAATTTAAATGTAAAATTTAAATGGGGATTGTATGGGTGGATGGGCTGAGAGAGCCTCAGGACTCTTTGGGCTGAGTTGTTTTGCTTCAGCACCTTCAGACACACAAACAGCAATCAACTGACAGACGAATCAGGCGCAGGCGTTGGCTGCCAGTTGGGCCCTGGGCTCTGGGTTCTGGCGAGGCAATGGCAATGCCTGGCAACAGCATCCTTGTTGCACACACTCGCATATACATGATGTACTATGTGCGACAAAATCAATAAATTCTGTTTGTATTTTTTGGTCGTTGTTCGTTTTGTTGTTGTTGTTGTTGGGTAACTGCCCTGGAGGGAGATTTCAGCCAATGTCCAACAAATATAAATCTTCGGCTCACTTAAGCCCTTTAAATATTATTATCAATGGCCAAAGCAAAAGATACACACAACAACAACAGCTGCAGTCAGTGTCCAGTGGTTGCCACTGTTTGTGGCAGGTGTCAGAATATGTTAAAACCGAAATGGAAATGCCCTAGAGCACACCTATAAGAAATTCATAGATTCTGTTATTATTTACTTCGTTAGAGAATAATTAAAATTATTTTCATTTTTGAAATCTAAATCTAAATGAATATTCACAGACCCAACTCGAATAGAAATGAATAAATTATTAAAGATGAACGTCTGGTTTATAAAAGTTTTTTGTTTATTTCCAATTTCTTTACAGCTTACACATCTCAAAAGTTGGAATACTTCAGCTGTAGGAAGCAATATAAAGAAGTATAGATTAAATCGTTAAAAAAAAATTCTAATTTGAATTTTATTGTCATTTTGAAAACATGCGTTTTACAAGTGTTCCGATATATGTACAAAAAAATATGCAAAAAAAACTATCTTTTCTGCTGAAATCTGCTCCAAAAAGTATGCTATACAGATTGTTGTATATTTTAAAATTTAAATGAAAGCGTACAAAATAAATAAAAATAATAGAGAAGAAAAAAGAATAGCAGTAAGAGAGTGGAATTCATTTATTTCCTTTAAACAAACTTTATTTACTTTTTTTAAATTTTACTATGAAAATATTGTGTGCATTAACTAATTTGATTTCCTCGAATATGTTAAACTTTATACTTTAAAGCTGATGCCTAAAATGCATTTATGCAAAATAATATTAGTGCAGTAGACCGTTATAATTGTCATATTACAGTGAACGAGTAGATAGCCTGGACAAGAGATGGTTGGTCGACTATTTTAAGGGCTCATTGGCCAGTTGCAGTTGTGAAGGTGAGGAAAGTGCAGACCGGTTTTGGGGAATTGCTTAATTTAGCGCAAAATATCATCCACTAGGCGAACGGAACTGAACTTAGGGTAAATCCCAGACGACAAACGACAGAAGACACCCGACAGAAAATAGTTTAAAATGTTGTTTTGAAATGACAGAAATGAAAATACAAAAAGTACACATATACACAAAACTAGACGACACTGAAGTTAGGCCTTAATTTGTACCATTCTTTCACAAATACTTAAAGCACACACATACACACAGACACACACAAATAGAGGAAACTACAAAGTAAAGTCTCTTCAGTTCAATTGACCACCTAGTTTAGATGAGATGCCCATACAGAAGAATACAAATAGCAACGACGACATCCCAGTGGTTCTGGATATTGAAGGCAAAGATTGCGAACTGAAAGAAATTTCCAAAAGCATTGGATGGAATATTAAAAAAGGATCGGAGGATCCAACAAACTTGAATCCACCAAACTTTCTTGCCAACGTTCAAGAAAGTCACAAACAAATCACTGAGCGATTTGTGGAGCTGCTCAATGTCTTCGAGGATTATTCAAAGATCTTGGAAAGCGAACAGGCCCATTTCAAACCACAGCCCAAACTGAAACGCACTCAATCCGAACAGTTCACAGCAGCGCACAAGCAGCCTGAGCGTAAGTCAAAAGAATTAAGTCCAGAGAGAGTTTGTTGTACTAACCAGAGTTTGTATGTTACCTAGCTGATAGCAGTGAGCTTCTGAAGACGACTGTTAGTCTCAATCGCATGCAGCTATCAGATTGCACGCTGCTGAATATACCACTGAAAGCCACCTGCGAGGCGTGTTGCCAAACATCATGGAGTGTCCTTCCCGAAAAGGACGATAAGATGAACCTTCTAACGGCACTCGAAAATCCTATAAAAACTCAAGAAATTCAACAACAGAGTCTTAATCTGTGTCCAAATACGAATCAACGTACTCTGCATATTGAGGTCGAATCGGTTACTTCGACAACAGCGTTGCAGCGTGCTCCACTGAGGCAACGTTTGTGGCAAGTTCTGGTCGGGGCCTGGCACTCGGTGATCGCTGGTTTCCATATGATGGGCGATAACTTCACCTATGTGCTTTTTGTATTGCTGTGCATGTGGTGCCTTTATTTAATAATGGCCCATTATTATAGCTTCTTGGACACCAATGTCACACAGAAACATAATGTCAAGAAAACTATGACCCCCGTCCGAGGGCCTCCAACATGAATCGAACTCTTTCTCGTTTTTCGGATCCACGGCATATGTGTAGTATTATATTAAAAGCAATTAGTGTGCCTTAATATTTTATTATCGAAACACACTGGGGGTACAACAACACATAATGGCGAGACTACAGTATAATGCCGAAGCAAAGTCTGTCAACATATAGCAAAAGCGATCGGCTAATGGGGGTCGACTTTGTAGACTGGGCGTCGCTACAGATCCCGCATCAATGAAGATCGTCTGACGATTTAGTTCGCAAGGTGCTCTCTCAAGCAGTTCATGATCTCCAGGCGTTGCTACTTTTGGATAACGATTTCGGAATGGTGGTTGTTCCGTCTGACATGCGATATTACGAAATTGCTTATTCAATTTACCACTTCTTCGATAAATTTCCAATTCATCTCCAGAGCTATCTGCAAGATAAATGGCAATCAAAATTGCTAATGTGTCGAAAAAGAATAAAAAGACCTCGCATCTCTTCATAGAAAAAATTGGTCTCTCTTAAAACAGTTGCTTACTTAATCAACTAAATTGAGAACTTACTATCAGCCAATGCTGGAACCAACCAACTATGCCATTGTTGACTTCGATCCTTTATCGGACCATCACTTGGATGATCGCATTGAGAATGAATTGAAGTTGGAGCTGAGCAAATTGGGCTAGATGGCCCTTTTTGAATCCATCCCTTAGCATCGAATTCGCTGTCTATATCAATCTCCTCACCATTTGGATTGCATGGCGTTATGCCTAAAATATCATAGAGCCTTTGGCATGGTCCTGGTTTGATGGGTTCCTTGATCGATTGCCTTTGATCGATAGCCTCGTGAACTAAATCGGCTATTAAAGTGTCTATGACAATGGCAGACTGCGTCTCTCTGAATGCCATGAGGCGATAAATTTGGAATTTTGTTACAAAAATTTTGTATGTTGTAAAACAAACATATTTATTCAAAATGAAGTGTCATGTTAACACTTTGTCGTACAGAAATGAATTTCGTTTAAGATTTTGAAAATATAACAAACCAAAATTAACAATGGATAATGGCAACAACAAACCGCCAGACGATGAGCAGAGGTCCAATACTCAAAACATTCTCCACTTGCCGGATGGTCAAGTGGGTGAAACAGGAACTGATGAGCCCATACCACGACATGTATGCTTCGAAATACCAAGCAGCACAAGTTGGCAGAGCACTTTGGAGTGCCAAAATCTGGATGAGATCAAGGCGCTAGTTAAGGAAATGATCGAGAGTATTTTGCCAAGTTCTGAGCCCGATAGGGATGCTAGCATTTCCACATTGACGTCGCCGACGACGACATCCGTGAGCTACGACGATGAACGACTGCATCGCATTCTTCGGCTGCTTGATCGCTATACTCACAATCTGGAGGCGATTGAGGAGCAAGTACTAAACGCCACTCGGAAAGTACATACAAGGCGGGATGAAGACCGATTATGTCTACAAGTAGAGTGCAATATGGATCACCAGCTGACACAGCACTGTGAACTGGCGACACAAACGTTGCCATTGAATACTCTTAGAAGTTACCCGCCCCAACAAGAAGAACAACGACAGCAGCAGCAGGAGGAGGACCAACACGTAATGGAGCTCATACCGCCCTGTGAACGTATACATCATATAATCACGATCAGTGCCAACAGTTCCTTGCCGTTTGTATCTCCCCCTCCGCCTCGCACATTCATGGGTCGCATTGGTGACACATTTGGTAACCTTGCAGGGGCACTATGCCTATGCCTTCGGGTCAATAAGGATTGCATTTTTTGTCTCGGCTTCTTCTTAGCGTTTGTGATCAGTGCCAGTTTCCTAACTGCCTTCTTTTATCGCACTATCAACTTAACCGCAACGCCCATCCGTGTGCCAATTGATTCAGTACGTGCCACTCCAATGCCATCTGGCAGTGAAACGGCCACACTGCGATTTAATGGGGGTTATTACTATATCTACAACACTCATCGGCAGCATTTTGTATAATAATTCGATTGTCTTTGAAATTTATCAATTGTATTATAAATGGCTAGTTTTATATGTACGATATTTATAACATGCAATGGTGAACTGTGGTGGAACTGGAGGTGGAACTGTGGGGGACTCTGTGCGGGGGCATAAAAAGACATACACCCAAAAAAAAATCTGGCAAGCTTTGTACACTGTGGCTTGACGTCTTTGGTACGACGTTTTGCAAAAATTTTTGTTGAATAACTTTCGAGTTTATTGTACAATCTAGATAAAATTTCAGGTAATATAAATGTCAAAAATATAAAACATATAGCATAGTCTCTGATATATAGGGTTTCACACAAACAGACATACAGAGGGCTATATCGATTTAAGTGTTAATGTTAATCAAGAATATGTTTGCTTTTTGGGGTCTGCCACGCCTACTTCTACCTGTTTTTTTCTTACAAACTTAATAGACCACTTGTGCTTTTTTTTAAGAGGTTTACAAATATTGACTATAAGGGTACATTGTGTTTGTTACAGTGTACATATGTAAAGTACAGAGTAGGTACAAAGTCTCTTAAAGTCGAGTGCTCTCCACTGTAGCTTTTCCCACTTGTATTTTCAGTAATTGATATTTTAAAATTAGTTCGATTGTTGAAGCGAATAATAACGTTTTTAAATATATCACCTGTGCTCAACATTTAAAAAGTTTTAGTTGAAATCATCATGTCAAAGAAACTTATTGCTTTTGGAATCTTTCTAATTTGGACTACAATCCAACTGAGTTCCAATGTAAGTTTCAGTGCCATAGTTAATCCAATTATAAAGTAATATTATTAAAAGAATATATATATTTTAATCAGGAGGCTGTGGTATTTAAGTTTACAAATGCGGTTTGTGAGAGTTATAATAAATCATGGATGGTCATAAACAAGTGTCGCCTACGTGCAATTAACCGGAATAAGATAGTGTTCAATTTTAATGGAACGATGCTTCATCCATGTAACAATATTTTTATTCAAATTCAATTCTTCAAAAAAGCTAGTGGTTTCAAGTACACTGGTTATAACTTTACTGTTGATGGCTGTCGATTTATGAGAAAGTCCTATAATCCAGTTGTTATTCTTATCTTTAATCTCTTTAAAGAGTTTACCAACATTAATCACACCTGTCCTTATATGGTAAGCATTTAACCCAATACATTATATGCCTTTGTATCTTCTGGAACATTGTCTAATTACAGGGTACTTACATAATTGATGGATTCTATCTACGTCCTGAATTATTACGCCTTCCATTACCAACTGGCGAGTATTTATTGGCGGCAACTTGGTTATTTGATAAGAGGCCACAATTTATAACAAATGTGTATTTTGAATTTACCGAAAATTTGATAAGGTAGACAGCATGTGAGATGTTTATTTTGAAACTTATAATTTTCTCAAGTTTAGTTTACAACGACTCTTAACACTCCTGACAAAAATAGATAATTATACAACCATTGCTTAGTCAAACATTTTAGGAAATACAAAAAGATCCAAATCAAAACATTAACAAAAACGGAAAGAGAACAGAAAAGTAACAGGTAACATATATATATAGTTATATATGTATTCTTGATCAGCAGCAACAACTGAAAATGCACGGTCCGTCTGTCTTATTTAAACTTTTTAATTTGCTCTATTTTGTGTCGTTATATAGTTTGATGTTTGTAATTGAATATTAATCATGTTAAATTGTCTATCATTAATAAATAAATTATTTGAATTATAAATATCAATTGTATCCAGTATATTTATACTTTAAGCATTATAGTCTTTTCAGCTCTTTACAAACATATAGATACAATTGGTTTCATTTCGGGGTTCAAGTTTAAGGGACAATTTGAATGCTTTTCGCATTTAACTGTGGACAAACGTCACGTTTGTTCCGACTGTAAAGGACTCTGCACTTTGTAATGCTCCATTGTCCATTGCCCATCGTAAGTTGTGCGTTTCTTTCGTATTTTCCTTTTTTTGTGTCAGGCGTCGCATTTAACTTGAACTGACAATGGGACACAAAACGGGGACCATTCCACTGCGCCACCTCGTGGACAACCGAAATTGGCCACAAAACGTTCGTCGCCTGCTGTGCGGGCACAGGGAGAGGCCCAGAAACTTTTTGGCAAGATGCCAGCACAAAGGAATTATTGTTAATATAGGCTGCCTGGACAGAGTAGAGCTAGAGTCGCAGTTGAACCGAACAGAACTGAACTGAACTGAGCTGAGCTGGCAGGCAGCCTGCATGACCGGGCCTTCAGCTTTGAGTGTAATTTATTTATGCGAAATATGCCAAACATTTGAAAATTCAACACTTCGTATGTCGAAGAGAAAAAACATGCATACCGATCTTGATATACACTATCATTTCATAATACTATAAATTACCAAGTCAGATACTTCTAAGGAAATTTGTAAAAGATGCATTTAAAAGTGTATATATACAATCCTCCACATGTCCGACTGTGTCAAATGTAGGGACAAGCCAACTATTACTTAAAGTATGTAAACTTATATTCGTATCCAAACTTTTGCATGTCTTTCAATATGAAAGCTTTAACAAACCTCGTGACAAAAATGATAGACTTGGAATCGTCTTTAGAATGAACACAAACCATATGTGATATATTTTATTGAGTCCTCCGCGTTTTGAACGGCAGATGGGCAAAACGGATAAGCTGTTTAGATAGCAAATTTTTGCAAAATTGATTTCTTATTTATTTATTATTGGTATTGTTTTTTTTTTTTTTTTTTGATTTCTTCCTTTTGGCATACTTGCTCTGTGTAGGGAAATTAAAACTGAAGGAAAAATGGAGAAGAAACTGCCAAACAATTTGGACAATGCTTTCAAGTTGTATGTATGTATGTCGGTTGTTCGAGGTTTAAAGGGAGCTACTTTTTTTGGTTGATGTTTGGGTTTGTTGGGGGGGTTGTATTCGATGTTTGACTACAATGGGTGAGCAGAGCGACGCGCGTTTCCGCTGGCAGGAAATTGAATTGCACGAGCACGCGAAATTACATCATTTTGGAACCACGGTAAACAATTTCCCGTTCACCTGGTAGTGTCGTATTTTCTTTTTTTACGTATTGCTATGAGGGCTGGGCAGGAAGATGCAAAAATAAAATTTGACAAGCGAAATGTTGCTAGGTTGCCACCTTGTTAACGGCAATTTTGTGCGAAAAAAAAATATCAATTTCACATTTTTCAGTTTTTGTTTGCGATTTCAAAAATAATAATAAAAATACAAATACCTCTTCTACTATAACGTGCTGGTGCTCGTATCATCTATATAGCATATCGTATGGTCCCCACATAGCTCGAAAGGCAAAATGGCGGCGGGTATACAACAAAATAATGATAACAGAAAATAAAAATAATAAAAAAGCAACAACTGGCAATCAAAATGTCTGCAAACTCGAAACAGAGAATGACAGCCAGCATATGGAGGGATAGACATGTGCTTATGGGAGAGGTTGGCTTAAAAAGATTCTAACTTTTGAAATTAATCGGGTGGATAAACTTAACAAACAAGTTAAAATAGACGAATTCCATGTTATTTCTATCTTCAATTGAATTCATCGAAATGGAATGGAAACTACTATTAACATAATAAATTGTGCATAAACTTTGTACTAAAACAAAATGTTATTAAAACAAATATTCAAATTCAACAAGATCGATATTCAATGTATGCAGTCTTTTGGAAAAACGTTAGTATCTTTAGGATAACGTAGTTGTAAGTCAAGTCTGTACTTAAAAATTAACTTGATAGAAATGATATTTAAAAAAAAATAGGCATAAACAGATTAAGATTGCGATAAATGTTTAAAACGCATACTAATTATGATATAATACTTAGTTTAAAAATAATGTTACTTTTGGCAATGTAATGGAATGATTTAGATATATAGTACAGCTTAAAATATAGTGTGCGTATTTAAATAGATCAAACTAAAAATGAATATGCTCCCAATCAATATCATATTTTTGCCTTATTCGATCAGAGTTTAACCCAAATGAACACTATTTACTTTTACAGAAAATATCAAATTATGAAATCAAATGAGTTATCAAATATTTATTATTGTGATACTAATCAATTTAGTTGCACTTGAATATTTTTAAACTGACCCTCGTATATTTTTGCACATATGCTGTTGCAAACTCAAATGAAACTCAGTCAATGTGCCACTCCCACTTGGAAGCCCTTCTACAACTACAACTACAAATACAACTACATCTGCTGCTGTTGCTGCTGCCATGGCAACGCTGTCAGTTTGAAAGGATTATTGCCACTTGCCGCTTGCGGCGAATGTTCTTAAATGTAACACGTTTGAAACAAGTTTAGATACGTGAGCTGGTCGTATCTTTTTTTTGGTTTAGGTTTGAGTCGCTTCTTTGGCTATATAAAAAGTCATCAACGGCCCAGTCGGCCAGTCAGCCAAGTCAACCAAGTCAGCCCAGTCAGATAGCCCGAGATAGCCAGCCAGGCTAGGCAAAAGCGAAATGGTTGCGACTGGCGACTGTCGACTGGTTTGACGGGCTTTTTGAATGGGCCCGCGGTCTCAAGCCACCATTTGCCCTCACTTCAGTTTGAACTCTTTGTGGCCAAGAGCCCCAGCCAAATAGTCGTAAAAATCCGCGATAATAAAAGAAAAATAACAAAACTGCACAACTTTTGAGATGCTCTGCGTAAAATATCCAAACAGGCAAAACCAAAAAAAAAAATGCTTTAAATTTGCGAGTTTGCTTTGGGAGTTCTTAAACAAAGTGAGAGATTGATTGAAGACCCAAAACTCATTCATCACGCAGAAACCCAGCAAGACACTTAAACATGAACACAATTCCAATTATTCCAACTCTAAGAATTCTTTCTCCTGTGTTAAAAATCAGCAAATAACAAAAAACAAAAAAAAAAGAATTCTAATAGTCTTCTTCAACTGAGTTAATGCACTGCTATTTTGAATATTAAGTTAAGCGAGCATTAAGCTCTTCAGACAGTATGTAATTTATATTTACTTGAATTTTACCCTTAACAGAGACCTTTATATGGAGATCTATTTATCATTTATTTTAAACTTTTGGTTATGTTAGGTTTTTTAAGTTGTGTGTTTATATTGATGCTGATCAAAAATATATATATAATATTGACCAAGGTTCATGTAGGTGGTTGCAGCTGGTTTCTACAAGCCCCAAACTTAAGAATTGAATTCGATTCTTGCCTAAAACTAATTCTACATTTATTATTAATTTATTTATTTTCTCAGTACTTTTCATTTTTCCTGAATTATGTTTTTTAAGAATTTAATGAATTTAACTCATGATTAATAATGAGTTTTTAATCAAATCCAAATGTAAGAAATATATAGCAAACAACATTGAACCAACATATATTTTTAGAAAGTTATCCGATTTGGGTTTAATATAGAAGATTTGGTTCAGGATCCGTTTCGGGCAACCCAAAAGCACCAAAACGAACCGGTTTGTAAAATGGTTCAAAACAATTACTTGACCAACTACAATTTGTACTTATTTCTGTCTGTTTGCAATATCCTATAATACCTTTTCTAATGCACTCTCAAGTTACAGGGTATGCAAATAAGCAAAATTTTGATAAGCAGATCTTAAGCTGACCATTTAAGGCTTTTGACAAGCATTTTGAACTTAAAATTAAGACTCACCTTTAAAAGTTGAACTCCCGCTGCCTCTGCCTCTGTCGTTGCCTGTATTGTATAAGTACATGTATATGTATATACGTGTGTGTGTGTGTAGAGCTGCTGCTGCTGCTCCTGCTGCTAAAAGACGATGTTGATGTTTATGTTGACGGTGATGTTGCTGTGCATCCTGGCGGCCATTTTGTACACATACAGGAGCTGGTGGCACAAATGTTCTGCAACTGCTTAACTCACATGTTTGTTGTTTTTACTGTTGTCGCTATTGTTGTTGCCGTTATTGCATGTTTTTTTTTGTAGCTGATTTCTTAGCCGACTTTAACTAACGGATTTCGGTACAACAATTTGGCTGCATGGTTAATTGGTCTGTTACGTTGTTTTTTATTGTTGTATTGATTTACTGACCGCTTCTTTTTTTCGATTTATTTTTGCGAATGAAGAGAGGTGTACGGAGTATCTGGGTATCTGTCGAGGGTTATAAATCAAGTTTTCTTAATGCTATTCGAAAGGCCCACGCATAAAAGCAACCAGCAGATAGTTGAGAAATGAAACAAATAGAAAAACACAAATTAAAGTGTAATAAAAAAAAGGTAGTTTAACCACTTTATTGCTGGTGTATTTTTTTCTTTTTTTGTCTTTCTGCTTCTTTTACTCTTTGCTTTTTTTGACAATGTGCCACAAAAGCGACGAAACAGCTGAAAAACAGCAACAGACGCTGGCGAACCTTTTGAGAGCCGGTTTCAAACAAACGTAGAAACAACCGAAACAAAACGAAACGAAACAAGTTGCAAAAAACAATCAACAAAAAAAAAGGAAAAAGACAACGTCTAGTTAGTTGCAAGTGACGTCGTTGCGACGTCGACAGTAGCAGCAGCTGATTTGCGAAGCGCGCTTCGAGAACTTGAGCAAAGGACCTGCAACCGGACTCTAAAAGCCTCAACGATATGTCAACTTATGTAAAGCTTCAATTCAAACAGCAGCAGCAGCAGCAGTAACAGTAGCAGCAACAGCGATTGCAGAAATGAAATATCAAAAAAAAAAAGAAAAAAGGTTTTCCGGCATGTGTTAACTGCAAATGCTTGGACATGTGTGCAAGCGAGATGACAGCAATGCAATTTGCAGGCCAAATTCAAAGTAACAGCCTATGGTGGCTATGTGTGTGTGTGAGTGCGTATGTGTGTGATTGTTGGCGTCTGCGCTTTGCTCGCACAGCTGAGAACTTTGAAATGTTTGCTGCTGCTTCCCCACGCGCTGTTGCTAGGGGCCTGACTGCAAAAGCTCAGCTGTTTTGTGGTGTTGCAGTTAATCGGGGCGGGGTGGGGTGGTGTTGGCTTTGGGCTGTAAATATTGTCTTCCTGTCAACCCATAAGTAACGGTTTTCGGCAACCAACGGTGCTTCTCTATTGATTGAGAAAAATCTTCATCAAATTGAATGCATGTTGTCCAAAACGCATTGAAAATGACGCCAAACTGGTTACCAGAAACATCTTCAGCAGCGCACAGTGTGGCAAAGCCACAACTTAACATATAACAGCAATGCTTGTAAATACTGATATGTGTCTGTTTAAGGATTGCAAAAGACCTTGCAAAGGATGCACAAAGTAAATATCAAATTTTTGCACTCCCTTTACCCCATTACCATTGAAGTAGCTTTTTCACAAGTTCTCTTTCTGTCGTTGCTCTCTCAACTAATGGCGCTCTCTTTCGTTCTCGTTCACGCTCTTCGACATACCACACAGTGCAAACCTGTTTTATTGTTTAAGAATTTTCGCCGCCCGCCTGCCACACAGAACACTTGCCACCAAAACGTTACGTTTCACAACTTTTTTTGTTGTTTATTTTTTCTTGTTTTATTTTTTTATTGTACTTGGCTTCTTCTTCTTTTTTTAAGGTTGCTGCTACCGTTTGGGCTGCTGGTCGCTGATATACCTATTGTTGTCGTTATTGGTGTTGTTGTTGGCGATGTTGGTGTTGGTTTTACTGTATAACTGAACGACACGCGACTACACCTACACACATTCTCACATTTACAAACACACACACACACTAGCGCGCGCGCTCAAACACTCACACAAAACGGAATGGAAATATGACAGAGGCCGGCGGTCTCCACGTCCGCGCGCGACGATGAGAAAAAACGAACTGAACACTGAAATCGTTGCAGCCGTGTTGAAGCTCTTTGGTATTGGCAACATGGTGGGGCAATTTTCACCCAAATCTACACAAATTCTAAGCAATCAGCCGGTTGCACGTACCAGTGCTGTACTTTAAAAAAGCTATTTCTAACGGGAAGAGACGGCAAAAAAGCTGAAATAATTCAGAAAAAGGACAAGTTTTAGAAAACTAACTCAAATTTTCCTGGATTTCCCAAATTTGCATAGCTATAAACCAATTTTGGCCCACAGTGGAGCTAGAATATCGTGACATATTGGAAAAGCGACTTAAATTTATCTAATTTCGAAATATTTTTACCTGCAAATTTAGTTATTTGAATATCTGATTTTATGGTCCACTTTTGAGCGCCATCTATTGTTTTTTATCGAAACTAAATAAAATAGCGCCATAGCGTCTGTTATCGGAACTAAAAATGATCCTGTTTTTCTGTTTCTCCGCCAGTTGGCGCCACTTTCAGTTTCACTTTCGAGTGGATTTCAAAAACGAATGGACGAAAAATTTTTCCACTCGAAAGCGGTGGTGCGAACGGATCGGATTGAAAATTTACACGAATTTTGGATTTTTCTAAGCTTTTCAGTAAAAACCGCAGCTTACTGAGAAAGCTGTGAACGAAACTTGGCCCCCAGTGGATCTAGAAAATCGAGACAAATTTAAAAAAATATGTCTTAATTTTTTCGAATTTCGCATTTACTTGTTTTGTTGATAAAAAGTCGTTTTCCTGGCTTAAAAATTAATGTTAGTTTTAGCAACTTTCTTTCGTTTTATTAGCGCCGACGGCCATGTTAGGAACTACAAAGCGCCACTCATTGGGAACTACAAGGCGCCATTGAAATAACTGTTTTTCATATTGGCGCGGAAAGAAGAGAATTTTGATTTCAAAAGTCTGTTTGAACTGCACTCTTTACACATTCTCTTTTTCAGTTATGTACATTTGATTGTGAATGAACACCTTCTTTTAATTTGAATATGGAATCTGATATATTTCGTAAAGGATTCATAATTTTAATGATATAGTCTCTAAACAATAAAGCACATAAATGTCAGAAAGCTAATTAACTTACTTATGTTTAAAAGAAAATTATTTAATAAACTAAATCACATTAAGCGTGACTGAGAGAAAATGGTATCTGCTGGTCGAGCACTTACTCTATTTCTGAGTGTACTGTTAAAGACGCCACTAATTTTGCATATTATCCAGTGAGCTCATCTGTATTTATTACTCTTACCTGTATGTCAATGTACTTTTTTTTTGGACCTTGTCTTAATTGTTGATAATGCCAGCGGATGTAAAAAAAAAAACACACTAGCATTATGTGAAGCATTACAGAACAAGAGGAATGTCAGTAGGTATGTGATAATTTATCATTTAATTTACATGAGCATAAACAAAAAACCACAAAACATTTGATATAATTAATAGCTAATTAAGACAAAATATTTATTTAGCTAATTAAGATAAGACAAAAAGGCGAATAAACATAAAGCACTTGTTAACAATTGCTTAGGGTTAGGTTCTGAATAAATTTAAATTTATACGTAATTTATATACAAAGGACAACAAGTAGTCCATGTTAACAGTTTTTGTTGCATATAAGTACGAACTATTGCTAGAGTTAATCATAATCGTAAATTCAAATACAAGCTCCAAGTTGTAGGGATTTAAGTACATACATATATAGTATTGATATAATATCCAAGTTTTATACTTATTTTTTCCGGGAACATTGCCTTTTTTAGCTTGGCCTTTATTTGGATATATTTAGGGTTGATTTTTACTATGTATTTTGATTGCACTTTTACAACAAAATGAAACAATTTCTGTGCAACAGGAAATTTTCATTTGCATACTATGCATTAAGAATCATTTGAAATGTATGTACAATATAAATAATTTAAGAAAAAAGTGAAATACAATTTTTAATTTTGTTTCCTTTACAACTGACAACTTATTAGGACTTAAATTACACGTAAGAAACATGAAAATGATTAAATTAAGTACTCCTCTCGTATGTTGTCAGGACAAACTAAAGACTTACAATCTCATTATTATAAAAATTTACAAAATAGCTTATTTACGCGATAAATTGGTAAATTAAACTTTATGATTTATCCATAGCATAGTATTCCATGAAGAAACTCTGTTGCAAAAATCTTGTTTCATAGTTATAATGTAATAAGTAAGTGAATAAATAATCCAACATATTGTGCAGAAAGGTACTTTGAAGGGGGGTTTTCTTTTTGGTCATTTCTAGGCGACTTTACGTCGACAATCTCATCTTAGCCAAGGCAGAAGTATTACGATCCATGACTGCCCGCATACGATCCCGCAAATATTCACAAATCGAGGTGTAGTTCTCATGATGCGCCAACTCCATAGCCGTTAATCCATCCTGATTCTTGAGCAGCACATCGCTCCCGGCGGCTACAAGCTGCTTGCATACGGTCATATGTCCGAACATTGCGGCTGCATGGAGCGCCGTCTCGCCATTAGGTAGGATTCCCAAGTTGGGCCGATACTTTAGAAGCACGGTAATGACCGAAGCGTGACCCTTGTGGGCCGCCTTGAAGAGCGGAGTGGCGCCATCACAGCGCACGGTATCCACATTGGCGCCATTCTGAAGCAACACTTTACAGATATGATCGTGCCCCATTTGGGCAGCTATCCAGAGTGCGGTGGCGCCATCAATACGCTTAATATCCATGGATGCATGCGCCAGGATCAGCAGAGACAACACTGTCCGATGACCATTCTGCGCAGCTATAAAAGCTGCTGAGGCGCGATCCTAAAAGGATAACGAAATAATTATTGTAAAAATCAATTTGAATTGATTCGTTTAATAGTTACCTTCATGCAGGCATTCACATCGGCGCCACAGTCCAACAGCTCTCTGATAATCTTCACATGACCGCCCTGGGCGGCAACAAAGAGGGGCGTGCCCCCATCCAATGACGGTATGTCGACCTTAGCGCGTGCCTTCAACAATATGCGGACCACATCCAAATGCCCGCCCTGTGCAGCAAAGAAGAGCGCGGTGGTGCCCGTGGATCGACGAGAATTTAGCTCTGCACCTTGTTCAAGCAATTCCAAGACACAATGGATGTGACCTCCCGCCGCAGCCAGAATAAGGGGTGTGGTGCCATCCTGCAAGTCAAAGGAAAGGGAAAGGAAAACTTGATAACAAATTGTGTTCAATTGGTTGATACGTTTAATCGATTGCTCTTTACGAGATGCCAATTTTTAAAAAGGTCTGCTAAAAGATTCTTAACCAACAGATACCATTTGCGAATAGTTATGGAATAAATATTTTGCAATACGTATTCTAGTAATAAAATCTTAATTGGGTAAATTAAATAAAATATTAAAAATATTTCAAAGCTATAGTATGTCATAAAAGCGCGATTGGGAAGGAATGTGATGAAAACGACGACGATGATTTTTCAATGATAAATATACAGTGAATTAAAAAGTCACGCGAGTTTTATTACATAAAATTGTTTAAACAATTGGCTGAATTGCGCAATGTAGATACTTTATATAAGTATAACAAACAAAACATACGAAAAAAAACTACACATCAAAGACAAGTTAACACTTTGTTTACGAAAGCACGCACCAATTGGCAAAGAAGCCGAAAAGTGCAGTCAAAGCGAATTCAGAAATAAAGTAAAATTAAACTAAAATTAAATTTCACTTGAAGCGCTCCAAAGCACGAGCTGCTCCAATGGACATGCTGGACAAAAATTCCGATGCATTCAAGCCAAGTGCTCAAAGTGCTCCAACTGTTTGGGGCCAGTGTGCCAGCTGTTGGCTAAAAACAACACACAAGGGCACTAAGAGGGGGGCAATCGACCAGTCCGGACTCCGGACAGCTGCAACTACGTGACTGGGCAACCTCTCCTTCCCTAGGGGCAACAGTTACTACTTATATGAGATTTGTGCTTTTCGCTCTTGATTTTTGCTAAGCGATACGCATGCAAATCAACACGAACGAAAATGAAACAGTTTTTCTTTGATTGGTGAAAACTAATCGCAATTACTGTTGAAATTGAAATCATCTGACGCTCAATTAAACAATTAAAGCAGCTGGCATTATCTCGTTATTAAAGCAATCAAATTAAATGATACTAAATCTTTTAATAATTGTGAATTGTTTTTAAAGGGAAGGCTAACAAACAAAGTGTTAAACCTATTCTATTTAATCTTTTAAATATAGCATATATTGAACTTTTATAACTTTAATACACAACTTTAGTTGTACAGCAAGTTGGTCTAGCAAATTGTTTTTGTTTGTGCTAAAGGTTAGTTTAATAATTACAATTTAGATGCTGTTCAATATAGCGAAAAGAATGAATGAGTGTAGTTAGCAAATACGAATTGAAGTTCCATAATTTAGAAAATATTGAAAAACCAAAAGTTTATTTTCAAAAACAAAATATTTGTAAATGTACAAACAATTTATAGATTACACCATGGTTAAGCTGACAATCCATGTAAAAATCGATTCAGAGTTGACAAAGTTATTTAAAGTGTTGTTTTATACTAACTGGGGCATATATCAAAATTTCGAATATTTTTTTTAAAACAAATTTTATAAGTTTCATTTATCTTACATTATGATTAAAAAGTCATAAAATAAATATTTCAATCTCTATCTTTCGTTGAATTAAAAAGTCATAAAATAAATATTTCAATCTCTATCTTTCGTTGAATTATATTAATTAATTTAAGAATACAACTTAAAATTCAAGAACAATTTAAAATAATTCAGAAAATAAATAAACTTTTTAAGACAACCTCTGGCCTTCAGGGATTCTTAAAACCAGTCCGCAACAAAAAGTTTTGGAAGCTTATACTCTTGTTTACAGATGATGTACAATATTTAAGAACTTGGGGCATGGAATATCACTCACCTCATCCTTACAATCCACATGCACTTTGCCGGTGTCTAGCACCCGTCGCAGTTCAACAACATCTCCACGTAGCGCAGCCAGATGCAACATCACATCCGAGGGTGTTTCTTTCTGTAAAAGTTTGGTTTTGTTATATTTAGTTTTTTTTTCTCTTAAAACAAACAAATCAATTAACAAGTTCAACTTTGGCAGCTGTCAAAAGGAGAGTCGGCATTTGACTACTAGCCGCTGTGCTAAAGACAATTCGACAACCCACAACATGGCATCTGTCTTGCCCCTGGGGCACCACTCTTAAGTTACACTTATTCAGGAAATTAGTTTTACTCGCTCTGCACAACATACAACAAATTATAAATTATAGTAATTAGTGTCATTGGCGACGTAGTAAACAATGCTGGAAAAAACACTGGAAACATCACTTAAACAACCCAAGCAACGGATGTGGATGCATATTTACAATGCTTTGCGAATGTTTTGGCATTTCATAGTACAAGTGTTAACCCTTATGTGGACACTACATATATAATGTGCGAGATGAAGTCTGTCAAATAATATTTTATCAAAGCTTAATCGTTTCAAAATAAATCTTTAACTTACAAAAATAATTCTAAAGTATTGTCGAAGATATAATAATGATTATTTCTAGTTTAAATATATGTCAGATATAAGAGCATAGCATTTAAACTTCCCTATGCAGCTAAATCTTGTTTAACTCCAACATATTTAGATTATACTTTGTATCAGATATAATTAAATCATATTTTTAAATCTATTTATCTGCATGTGTACCTTTTAATCTGCCTAATTATTTGTTATTTATTCTGCCCAAAAAATTAAACTTAAACTCTGTGTTCCCATCCATTCATACCATTCTATGTTATATATACTCGTATTTATTCACCCATTAAACTCTATATCTAACTGTATATTAATCTTCCTGTCCATCTGTTTATCTATTCTTTCACTTATTATATCATATAGTATATTAAAAACTACTCCAATCTCGAGTAAGTTTAGGTCTTCAATTTCGTAGGCACACATATGTTTCTTAAATTTATTAAAATTATTAAAAATTTGACTTGCAGCAGTATTAATCCCTGATTATAACTGATATTAATTTAACTTGTATCAAACTATACCAACTAAATGTCTCTTGAACAATTATTTTATCTGTCTGCGCATTTTCTGAGCTCGGGTAATATGAACCCCTTTGGAACGATTACGTGTTAAAGAAGAGCTGACTGCAATGATGATGCTTAACTATTCAGATGAAATGGAAGTACAATAAATATTTAAACTACTTTAAAAAGTCAATGGAACAGGAAAAGTGTCAATTATGAGTTAATGAAGCGCATTGACTCACCGTTGGGGGCACCTGTTGAAAGGCAGCAGCAAAAACATCATCGACAGGTGAGGCAAAGTCACCTTCAAAATGTGGCAACAATGCGAATGCTGTGGTCATGATGATGATGATGATGATGATTATAATATTTATAGACAAACTGAAATGTCAGATGCAGTAGGTGAGTAGCACTTTTAAAGCTTCAGACAAGCACGACTTGTCAGCTTGCCACATGAAGGTGCCACACTCGAGTGGCAAGTGTGGCAAACAATAGTGTTGTTACCTCTCAACCTGTTGTTGTTTAAGCAATTGTATCAATAATTAAGTGACCTTCTTTAGAGTCTCTTCAACCAGCCCAATGTGAATTTATCATGCCAAGCCAAAGATTCTCCAAGTGGCTAGAGAAAAGCGATAAGCAAGCCAAAAGCTAAATAATGGGTTCTTCAATATTTGTTTGGTTAGCCAAATGAAATGCTTAAACAAGCATCAAGCTGATGCATGCGAATCTTGTTGTCTTCAGCCTATGAAGTCATATATTGTACAGGTAATTTATCTGGGTGTGCCATAGTAGATAAATAATGAGCTGACTCTAGACTGAGATATAAATTGTTTTAGAAAAGCTTACTCTACTAGCTTATACCTCGTAATCGAGTGTAGTATTTACGGTCATATAAGTAGAGCAATTTTTATGACTTTCTTAAATAACAATTAGGGATATTTTTTATGGTAAAAAGAAAAACAAAGTTTGAGTTAGATATCTTTGTAAAATCGACATGTATTACGTTAAATAGCTAAATTTCTAGATTTCCCTTTTTGGTCTTATTCTAAAAATTTTAAAATGATAATGATAATAAATAATTCATAAATGTATTTAAGCATGATATCTATTTCTATCTATACATTTTTTTTATGTAACCTAACTATACAAATCATAATTTTATAAAACTTGATAGCCAACCAATCTTTTGTATACACTATAAGCTTAAGTAAATTATGTACTATTAGTTTTCAATTTACATATACATAGATCTACATAAGATATTTAGAATTATATGTATGCTTTCTCTTTAGCTACATGTTACATCATTTTCCATGCCAATCACGTCTAGACAAGCTGCCAAAATGGGTATTTTCAAAGCTAGTCTAAGCGACTTTTATATTTTAATGGGTCAAACTCACCTTTAGTGACATGTTTTGATTCCTTCTTCTCTCTCCCTCTCTCGCTGTTTTTTGTCTGGTTGCAGTTGCACCTGCTTATAACCCCGTTACCATTGACCGATATTCAAACTGTAACGCAGCCTCTGCAACAGCAGCAGCAGCAGCTCCAGCGACGTCCGACTCCCAACAACTTTTAGTAACAGTAATAGTACGGCGGCAACAACAACAATATAACTATAGTAACATTAACAGTAACTACAACAACAGCGACATCAGCAGCAGCAGCTGGCAACTGGCACCAATCAAATCAATGCAACAACAACAAAGACAGAGATCATCATTGAAGAACCAACGAACCAAACAACCAGATCCAAAGTATTCGAGTCCAGGCGCTGCAAATAAAAAGCAAGTCAAGTCACGGGGGCACATCAAAATTAAGTTGCAAGCTCCACAGACTGTTGCGAATTGCTAGTTGCAAGTTGCAAACTGGGAGTTTGGGTATTGGCCCGGGTCGACAGGTTTCCCAAGCAACTCCCCGATTAGAATGCATAAACAAAGACAAAAACAAATACAAAAAAGAAAAAGTTGCAATCCAATAGCCAATCGCTCTGGGCTTGCAATAAGAGCGCAATTTTATGCACTTGCAAAAAGGATTAAATTATAGAAGAACCCAAGTAATTATATGAAGGATAACACAATTTCAAGGCACAGGAACTACTGTAAAAGGGTTATAATTCTAAAATATTGTTAAATTTCCCTTTTTCAGCTAACAGTAAAAATATTATTGATAGTTAATTCAAGTGAAGCAAAAAACTTTCGATATAAAATTAGTATGCAATCCTCAGAGTTTTCATAGATTTTCAAAGCTATTTTGTACCTCAATAACTTTAAAGCGATTTCCTAAGAATATGTTATCATTTATTAATACTTGGTCTTTTTCTAACTATTTATCTGCATCAACTTTTTTAATTATTCTATTAACCAGTTATATTCTCTTAAACCTAACATTTAAGGCTACTTTGACATAAACTCTATGAATATACTCCTTTAAAATTATCAAGTGATAATTGTGTGTAACAGGCAGAAAAAGGCGTGGCAGACCCCATCAACAGCTAGATCTCAGAGACTTTAAGAGCTTGGGACTTAAGAATAGAGTCTTAAGTTTAAGTACGACATTAGGATCATATAATGAACTAAGAATTTATTCAAGAATCAATTTTCCGAAGCTTAAAAAGTTTATCCCTCGACTGTAGCCCTTTGTAGTAGCTTAGACACATTTACAATTTTAATCTGTTTTCTTCTACATACCTATAACTAAAAATTGTCTTGGATTTTCTTTACCTATCCATTAGCTGTCTTTCTTGCAACTTTCATTATTACCGAGCAATTTTATTCGATTTGCAAGCCAATCAATAATTTTTTATAAATATTTAATTTTATAATTTGTTTTCGTTGACGTCAAAACGTCCCAGCAAATGACAGGCGATAGGTTAACGGGTCTGGGGTCAGTCAGGGGACTGGATTGGGGATCTAAGAAGCAAGCAATAAGAGTAGACAAGGCATTGCTTTTACTTTGTTTTGTTGCTTTATTAATTGCATTTCATGCTGCAACATTTTGCTTGTTTTTTATGACGCTTTATACATTTTGTATCTCATCATCATCATCATCAGCCGCCTTTCAACTTTTGACCTAGAAAGTGCTTTACTTAAAGTTTTCTTCATGTGTTACCAACGTCATCAGAGGCATATGATGAGGGCACGCATTTTGATGCTGACATCACAGTTTTCCGGCAAGTCTTTAATTTTCATTTTCTTTTTTGTTCTTGTTTTTTTTTAAAGCTCTCAGCCAGATTGTGGGCTCATCCTAATTACTTTATACTGTTCGATTTTAATTAAAAAAGGTTTCTAATTTCAAGCCCTCATTAACTGGATGGTTTCATTCATTAAATTCCAACTGGATTCAAAATATTTATTGCATTCAAAAACGTAATCGTTAAACTGTTCAACAGGGCCTTGAGCTACGTAAGGTTCTAGGTCGTCAACTGTACTTGAGAGATAAGTACCTATCAAATACTTATTTCATGTGATAAACGCTTATACCTTACAACATGCTATCGAATAGTTACGGTCATTCACTACGGTAATCATTTGGGTTTTACTATCCCTTTCATTACTGAGTCAATAACATCAATAATAATAATAACTTAAAAAAAAAACAGTAATTAAACCCCGAATGTTGTAAAACTACTCAATTCGATGCACGTTCATATAAAGTTTCCAAAACACAAGATGCGTCTTCGTTTGAACAATTGTTTTCACTTTTATTGCATCTTTTTCCATTTATTGCAGTTTTTGTTATTGTTTTATTTTAGTTATAAATAGCCCCCTACTAAACGAAAATGATCTCATTTATGGCATATTCATAAATTTACATTTCCATTAGTTTTTCATTATGCAAAAATCACACACTCTCACATACGCGTTAAAGGTCAAGAAGCTGAGCAACCGGCCCGTTCCGAAGTCTGTTTAAGAATGAGAAAATATAAAACACGCCGCCAAGCGTTCGAACGAGCAAGAAACGTGGAGGCACCGTACACGATAAAAGTTGAAATGCGACTGAAACGCCAAAGCAAAGAAATTTGCAGCAGAACCTGCTCGACTAAATTCATACATATATATTTAGATCTTTCGACGAGCTCAACCTATAAAAAGCATGTAGAATATACAATTATGCTTTTAATTCATAATTTGCATAATTAAAGATGACTTAAGTTTTCAAAAATATAAAAGTTGTAATCAAACTTAACGGAAAATTGCCAAAACGAAGATCTAACAAACTGTTAATACGTAGGTAGACAAATATGTCTGGTATTTCTAACTGATTTTTAACGTGACTTAATAACGGTACGAATATTGAACATTTACTTTCGAGCACTGAGCTATAAACTGTAATTATAAAGAATAAAGCCCGACGCGTTAATCCACAATAAAAACAAACTCACACACCCACTTACCGCCCACACACACAAACTTAAAAATACACACAAAGTTGGCGAAGCGAAAAAAAAGTCCTGCGGCTTCCATTGACGGAAAATCAGCGTTGACACCGGATCAAGGACACCAACGACACAGCCTCTGTCCAAAATCAATACTCACATACAGTAAGGCCTCCGGGCCCGTTACAAATATTTATTATGTTTTGCACCAATAATTGTCACTGTTCTTTTCTATTTGGGTCTAATGTATCCTACGGATGGATATAGGTCTACGAGTGCACAGCTACCGACTTTATTTACAAAGGGCGCTAAGGCCTAAAAAGCTAGCTCCGGCGCCAATTTTAATACAATGCAGCTACTCGTCACTCGGCCATTTTGTTTACACAGATTTGCGGTTTACACGACAAAATTGAAGTTCTAAAAAAGCGGCGCTAGCAAACAATAGATGGCGCCAAAAAGATTTGCTTTCATATTACTAGGGCTGCCGAAAGAATATTGATAATCGATCAACATATTTTTTATTCTACTAATTTGAAGTGTAACACAATTAATATGAATTAATTAAAGGCTCACCTAAACATTTTATGTACCGATAATATCGATATATTTTTCGTTTTATTTTGATGAGTTTTGCTAGAATCCATCATCAGATCTTGACGCCACGGAAACCGTAGTGTTGCCATAATTTCTTTTAATAATTTCTCTTGTTTATACGCTATTTTAATGGTTTCAACAAACAATAAACCAACTAAACCTTAATGGAATACCCTTAATAAATGGTAGAATGCAGTAAAGTACTTATCGATATTTTTGCAACCCTGCAGCGCAGCCAACTTCACTCTTTCTCTTTTCAGCCTCCATTGTCGAGTGTTGGTCGCAAATTTGTAAATTATTACAAAATGTGAGTAAAAATGCCATAATATGCCTTAAAATGCGCACAAAACAATTATAAAATGTTACCCTTCATATTGCAGCATAATGGAAAACGACGCCGGTGAGAATGTTGATTTGTACGTGCCCCGCAAATGGTAAGTGAAGAACACGTGTTCCGTGGACAATGTAGAATCCAGTAAATTACTTATTTATCGATATTTTTTGCAATCCGCTGCTGTGCTAATTTGATTCATATTGTTTTTAGCTCGGCATCAAACAGAATCATCCACGCTAAGGACCACGCCTCTGTGCAATTGAGCATCGTTGTTGTGGATCCCGAGACCGGTCGCCAAACCGATGGTACAAAGACCTACGCCATTTGCGGTGAGATCCGTCGCATGGGCGAGTCCGACGATTGTATTGTGCGTCTGGCCAAGAAGGATGGCCTCATTACCAAGTAAGTTATTCTATTAAACATTCGCATTACGATTATGTATTAATTGCTTTATATCTCTTTTGTTTTGCAGGAACTTTTAAATAGTGTACACTAGAATTGGTAATAAAGTGAATTCCTTTTGTATGTAACGTAAAAATACGAGAATTTTGTGTTTTCTTTAATACCAACGAAATAAATAAAGTGGCTGACGTACCCGGGAATTGTACAAAACAATCTTAATAATCGGATTCCTTGGTTTGACTTCCTCATTGGCCAAAACGATTCCTGGCTTTCAAATCAGTTTTGCCCTCCATTTTGGACAGTTATGTATAAGAAACACTACTGCTGTTTTTGAATTCAAAATGCTGCTTGGCATATGAACACTTACAAATGTATGGTGCTTTCAACAACAATAGGGTTTTTATGTTAGCATTCAAAACTAAGAAATATGCAAATTTAAAGATTTAAATTTCTGTCGCAGTGTCATATTTTTAATATTTGTGGTTAAACCAAGCTTGAAGTGCAAATCAAAATGCATTTTAGTTTAAGCGGAGATTGGCTCAGAACATTCAGTAGTTTTAACAGACAGAAAGCATAAGTGATAAATTTGAACCTTGAAAATGCAAAAGAATCTGATTATGAACGGAATTATGGTTTTTGTAGATGAAGTAGCAAGCTTAGCAGTAACAATAAAGTATACACAGCGATTATATGGAGATGCATATCCATCCTTGTATTTCTGAACAGTCATATTAAATGTTATTCTGGCGAGTAATCATTTAATTGCTATTGGGGCTCAATTTAAATTTTCAAATTGTTCAGTGTTGCAAACTCATGCATTTTCCGCCAGCTGTAACGTTTTTCGATAGCTTGATAGCGATATTATCGTTAGATAAAAATATGGTGCACAATTATATCATCGCGAAAAAACTATCGATATCGATAACAATCTTAGACGCACGTGTTTTGCTCAAAACGTTTTAATATTAACTCTGCCCCTCAGTGAAGCACACAAGCCGAGAGGTTGCATTTAAATTTTAGAAATTCTTAAAAGAAAAAACATTAAAAATGGTAAGTTTCCAAACGTTGGCATGCACACATTGTCATGTTGCTATACGAGTTTGTTATTAACATACTTTCTTTTGTTATAGACCGAGGAAGTGAACCCGAAAGCATTCCCATTGGCTGATGCTCAATTGACCGCCAAGATAATGAACTTGCTGCAGCAGGCTCTTAATTATAACCAGCTGCGTAAAGGTGCCAATGAAGCCACCAAGACACTGAACCGTGGTTTGGCTGATATTGTTGTGCTTGCTGGAGATACGGAGCCTATTGAGATTCTGTTGCACTTGCCTCTGTTGTGCGAGGACAAGAACGTGCCGTATGTATTTGTGCGTTCCAAGCAGGCATTGGGACGTGCCTGCGGCGTTTCCAGGCCCATTGTGGCATGCTCTGTGACCACCAACGAAGGCAGTCAGCTGAAGTCGCAGATTACCTCCATACAGCAGGAAATTGAAAGGCTGTTAGTTTAAGTAAAGATTCGACTCTTGAATCTAAATCCGTACAAATGTGTAAACTTTAACATTAATTAAAGTGTGTATTTTGTAATACATAATTTCAAAATCGTTGGTTGTCTCTTTATTACGAAAAAATAGTAAACTGGCTACGCTTTCGATCCCTTCGAAAAAAAATTGATTCATTCCAAAGCAGTATTCCGAAATCCCATTAATGTTTAGTATTTTATCGGCTTAGTGAAATATTTATTTAAATAGAATTATCGATATTGCGACGATTTTTTAGCGCATGCTTTCGAACGTGGATGTTTTCCAACACTTCAAACAGCTGTTTTAAAATGTCAAAAAGTTTGCCGTGTGAAATTTAGAAATTTTCATTGGGATTTGGGCAAAACCTGCGGAAAAGCCACAACAGCCAACAAAAATGACTAACAATTCGCATGATTTAAGAAAACATTTTTCTCAATGCAAGTGACAAAAAGCATATAAAAGCAAAAAACACAAATCACGCAACGCCAACAACAATAATAATAATAAAAGGAAACGTCTGGCAACAGACGTCGGCGCCTCAATTTCAATTGCACCTGGAGCACCATTAATTGCAACATGAAATTGCTGGGGAAATACGTGGACAAGGGCATGCAGGGGTAATTTGCACTTCAGCATTTCAATAACACCTTTAAAAAATTATATTTTGCTATTCTTAATTGCAGCAATGTTACCCTCATGCCCGAGGAGTCGGAGGACATGTGGCATGCCTACAATCTAATTGCAGAAGGCGACAGTGTACGAAGCACAACCATTCGCAAGGTGCAAAATGAAACAGCTACCGGCTACACGAGCCGTGTCGTGTCGGGTCGTGTCCGCACCACACTCACAATTGCCGTGGAGAGCATTGACTTTGATACACAAGCCTGTGTGTTGCGTTTAAAGGGTCGCAACATTGAGGAGAATCAGTACGTCAAAATGGGTGCCTATCATACGCTTGATCTGGAGCTGAATCGTAAATTTGAGTTGCGCAAACCTGAATGGGACAGTATTGCATTGGAGCGCATAGACATGGCCTGTGATCCCACACAGTCTGCGGATGTTTCAGCCGTTGTCATGCAAGAGGGTGTGGCCAATGTTTGCCTCATCACCCCAAGCATGACGTTGGTCCGCAGTAAGATTGAAGTATCCATACCACGTAAGCGCAAGGGCAACGTGCAACAGCACGAGAAAGGTTTGGCCAAATTCTACGAGCAGGTCATGCAAAGTATATTGCGTCACGTCAACTTCGATGTGGTCAAGTGCGTGCTGGTGGCCTCACCGGGCTTCGTACGGGATCAGTTCTACGATTATATGTTTCAGCAGGCTGTAAAAATGGACTATAAAGTGCTGCTGGACAACAAAAGTAAATTCATGCTGGTTCATGCATCCTCCGGTTTTAAGCACTCACTCAAAGGTAGGGTTCAATTTGACGTCTCTTTGTTAATGTATATTTCTAATCATTTTAAATATTGCAGAGGTTCTACAAGATCCCGCTGTTATTGCTAAAATGTCCGACACGAAAGCTGCAGCCGAGGTTAAAGCCTTGGAACAATTTTACATGATGCTGCAATGTGAACCCGCCAAAGCATTCTATGGCAAGAAGCATGTACTCCGTGCTGCCGAGTCTCAATCTATAGAAACTTTGCTCATTTCTGATAATCTGTTCAGGTGAGTGATATCCTAGTATTGTTATGGAATTGGAAAGTGTAAAGATTTGACTGATTGTATACACAGCTGTGATATCTGCTTGAAATAATGAAAATCCTAAGGTCTACCTTAACAATTGTAATACCCATAAAAATATCATGTAAGGATAGTAAAGAACTAAGAATCTGTAATGATCGAATTAGAGGATGACTGAATGTGCTATCTTCTTGATTACTTCTAAAGTACTTCTAAAGTATATGCATTTCTACTCTTAAAAATCAGTTTCCTTATCAAAGCTATGCCGAACTTTACAACATGTTGATCATAAAAAGAACTACATACTACTTATACCTTATGTACTTTATATTATCAAGTAGCCTTATCAATTGTGCTTATTCTATGTTACATGCACATGTAGAAATACGACAATTTCAAGTTTAATCAAGCAGAAAGATCAAGAGCACGATCGTTGACAAGCCCACAGCGCCAAACCTTCAACTTTGACAAATTGCCAGCTTATTTTTGTTGTATTTCTTGCCATATGGAGCATCTGTTGAAACGCTACATGTGCTTTAAATGTCTTGAAAGAGTCGTTAAGTGATATAATATTTAATGCGATGGAGCCCGATCTTGCAGTTAAAAGTTAACACCCAGTATAGACTGATTTCTTCAATCAATTCTATTTTTATAGATGTTATTTAAAACTGTATTATGTTGAAATATTTGAGTCATCACAAAGTGATCGGATATATATTTTATACCATCTTCTTCCGAATTCTACGTTGTTTATTGCAGGTTTCAGCCTTGCTTCCTAAGTACAGATCGAGGTTCACACTTTGTATACCCTTTGGTCCAAGCTTTGGCATATCCGCTTATATGGAATAGTAAAATTTTCCTGATCCATTCCAAATATTGATCGTGGATCATATATTAAGTAGCGCATACATAGCTCGTCTTTTGTACACTCTTGGATGATCTCAAGCGCTTTCAGATCTTCCGTCTCTCGTAGTTTTTTTTGCACAAATTTAGCCATTTAAAGAAAGCACGTCCAAAACTTTAATTTGATGTGCTCCCCATGACATGCTCATGATCAAGGTTGCCCCGTAGAGTCTTGAATGGGCAACAAATGCTGCCATTTTTGGCCTGCTTTGTTGATTGTCTGTTGTCTGTCTTGTTTACGTTTTGTGTTTTGTATTCTGAATTTGAATCTGAGTCGGGTTCGGAATCCGAAGCTGAAACTGAAAAAGTGCCCCGACGCGTCGTATAGCCCGTTTACATTTTTAATGAGCCGTTGAAATTTCAATTTATTATTGTTGTTGTTGTTTTATTATTGTATTTTTTTGTATGCAAACTGCGTGGCATGCAATTAAATTAAGTGTTATTGCTTTTGATTTACTTAGAATTAATGCTTAAATGTCTATGCAAAATGTTTTATTTGTTAAATTTAGCACGTTTAATCAGTCCCGTAAATTGTAGTTCCATAGCTGAGGAAGTGAATCTTCTGCGATCTTTCACAATCAAAAACTATTCAAATCGCAAGTCACCAAGGTTGCCTTCATTGTGGTTGTTCTCGATGGTGTTGTTGTTGTTGTTGTTGTTGGTGGTGGTGTTGCTGTGGCTTGTGCTTTATCTCGACAGTTTTGATTGCTGTTGATTGTTTCGCAATTGATAAAGAAAAAAAGGCAAAAGAAAAGAGAGCACACAAAAATCATGTGTGTATATTTAGTTAAAAATAGTCCCTTGACTTGATGATGAAATTTATTTGATTTACCATTGTATGTGATTGTTCTTGTTGCTGTGCTTGCCACGCTGTTGCTGAACATTCCATTGATTCTTGTGTCTCTTCTGCTGTGCCACAACATCATCCAAGTCTCTGCCACGTCTTGCACTACAATTCTTCACTCTTGTTGTCTGTTCACTCAGTAAAATACGCTTGTAATAATCATCCAGCGTTTCCCGCAATGGCAGCAAACGGTTGAGACTGGAAGTGGAACTGGAACTAGAACAATGGCTGGAACTGTGTCTATAACTAGTAATAGGCGGTGGTGGGCGGCACTTTTTATAGAGTTTATCTTCGCACAGTTGTTGCTGTTGCCACTGTGGATATCCCAACTCAGAGATTGTATAGTCTGGTTGCTTGGTGAGCATCTTGATCAGCTATCGCACTTGTGTAGGAACTAATGTAGAAGCAAATAAAGTTAAAAAGAAAAACTTAGAGCATGCTTGATTCTAAATTCAGCGTTTAGTACATTCTTTAGTGTCTACTATCAACATTTTTGACTAGCTTATCTTTATATTCATTCGTTCTTCAGGGGTTATGTTAATGCTAAATAAAATTAAATTAAAAATCCCATTAACAGTTTAAATTAACTAGAAGTAGATAAAAAGTGACTTTATCAGTTCAACTTAATTGTTAATAGCATGAATATAAGCAATTTAATTTATATATATGAATATTTTTAGCATTTATTTAACGTTTACAGTCAAATCTTTGGATTATTTCTTAGTAACACGAATATGATGGAAAAGGAGTGCTATAAAGAATAACAGTAAAATATTAGGAAAATCTTTTAAATTCACTTTATAAATGCATTACTAATAGTTGTAACTTTCAAAAATGTAAAACTTGAGATGTTGTACAGATCGAAGTACATATTCAGTAGCAATAATTGCTGTAATTAACATGTAGTCGTTTTTTTTTAATTTGACATAATAATTTAGATGTTCCTTATAAAAATACTTATTGTCAGATGTAGTTGTGTTGTGTTGTAGTTCTCCTAAAGTAAGCCCTATGAAATGATTAATAACCTTTGAGCACTTAGTACAAGTTTTAGTGTTTCCCCAACTTGCTAGTCTGTTAACCACAAGTAGAAAAGAAACTTGAAAGACAGTTGCTACGTGTTTTAGTTTCCAATCTTAAGTATTGTGTATTGTGTTTCTCTTTTCACACGCGTATTAAGTACGAATATCTCAAGCTTCGTTCAGTTGTGAATTCTCTCAGTTTCTCCATTTCAAGTTTTATACATTTAACTGTGTGCAGAGTCATAATACAGCTCGATAACTGGCGTCTGAGAACTTTATTTATTGGACTGTTTCAGATAACAACATGAGTTTTGATTTACTCGATCTGAAAGCTATGTAAATGTTAATGTTCATGTAAATGTTAATTCTATCTATATCTGTGTTTATATTTAGTATCTGTATCTATATTTTGTATCTCTTAACTTTTGCTTGTGCCTTTTCTTTGTCTAGAGATTTTAAAACGCAAAGAATGTGCTAATTATTAATATTATACTCAGCTGTGGGCGAGAAAACAATAACAACAAAAGTTACAATAACTATAACATGAACAACAACAATAATTAGGAATTTCAATCTATTAAATCCCACCGTTTATGGAAGTCAAGTCTGAAACGGGCAAACTCTTTGCACCCGTTTTGATTGAATATTATTTGTTGTTACTTTTCTTCATTGATAGACACGACTTGTGTTCCACATGCGACCCCCTCTTGCCCTGTAATATGATCCACATTTGTTGAGCTGTGGCAAAAGTCTTTGACTGCTTCTTGAATATTCTTGTTATGCCTTTTCCCTCTCATTTCTCTCGCCCCTCTTGTCTGTTTCTTTTCTTTATTGCATTGCGCTCTTTGCATGGATTTATTTTTCTTCGATTTATCTGTTCAACCAGTTTTTCTAGTCTTTTGTTTTAGGGCGTTTCAGACAATGTTTAATGCTTTGCAACGTGCCCCTATTTACAGTTTTGCAGCTGCGACTAATAGTTGTTGTTACTGGATGTTGTTGTCTTTTCGCTTGTGTATAAATATTGACTTGAAGACAATTTTGTATATTTTTGTATTTACTTTTAAAATTATTTTAGCCACGTGTATTGAAGTTGCCAAAGTTTCACAGTATTATTGCGAAAGAAATGAAAGGGCCACGAATGCGTTTAGTTAAGGGTATTTCAATCTGCTGAGTGGATATGCCAGTAATTTAATTAACTATATATATATATAGTTAAACTGTAAACTGTATTGTGTTCTATTTAAAGTTCCCCTAAAAATTGGGAATCGAAATCAACTGATTGCTGGTAGATACATTTGGTATACAAAATAGATATTTGGAAAACTTTGAAGTCAACTCTAACAACTTCAAGTGATTCTCTTTACTTTTGCAAGGGTATTCAGTGTTCAGCATCCTATTTTTCACTTGGTCGGACAAAGAAATCCACGATTGATCAATTTGTACATTAGATGACAGTTCACAACTTGAAATTTCCATAAAAATCACCAGAAATGTATTCAACTCTGGAGAGTCTTTGATTAAAAACACGTATTGTGAGTATTAAATTGTGCCCCAAATGTATTTCGTTAAAAGCAGTTTAGATGCCAAATCTAAACCAGTTTTCTGAATTACGCTATATTCAAACAGTTCCCGAAAAAAATGCAAAATTGCACAAGATTTTCATTAAGTAAAATTCATTTAATTTAAAAGTTGAACGGGGCCCGACAAAACAAGAGAATATCTTAAGGTTAGCCGCGAATTTGACCTCCTCCCCACTTGATGTGCCACCCGCTCGTCATGGCTCTTTCACCTACGTTCCGTTAATTCCATTATAACAATTGATTTCATTGTGCAATCATTGTCACGCAACAACAGTAACAACAATGGATTCCAATTCATGACAACTTTTGCGGCTAACGGATGAGTATAAAGATACACAGGTATCTCACAGATACAGATACATTTGCAGCCGCTGTTGTCGGTTGCCTGTTGCCTGTTGCCTGTTGCATTGCCCAGCGCTGACTCAAAGCCACAAAATTCCAAAGACGTCAACGGAATCACTATGAATGTTGCTGTGGCTGTGACTCTGGTTCAAAACTTGATTTCTTTCTTCTGTTTTTCCCCCCATTTGCACTTGACATGGACAAAAACTTTCACTTGTATTTTTTTTGCACGCACCTTTTGATTTCTTTTTGGTTTGTTTTTTACTTATTGTGCACTTCCTTTTGGGGAGGTCGTAAAAGGGGGACTTTGAGTTTCTTAGCACCAATTTCTTCTTGGCGTGGCAATCGTCACGATGTCTACGCTTCGTTTCTTGGCGTATTCTACGCTCTACGCTCGGATTCGTTATGTTCCGCGCCGCAAGAAAGCCGCTTTGCAACTAATTCTACATGAATACACTGCGAATAGGTCTCTGCTGCTCTCCATGCTCTCTTCTGATACCCTGCAGACGGCTGGTAAGTAAAGTCTATTGTTGTTATGACTTGTGAAGAATGTTAAATTTTTATAAAGAAATTTTATATTATTCTGTTAGTTACAACTAAAAATCCTAAATATCAAATTGGCTTAAAATGTCATTACTTGCTGAGAAATTTGATAAGATCTATAATTTATTGAATTAAATTAAATTAATTTTAAAATTAAATACAATATACATATACAATGTCATAAACAACTCTTAAATGTTAGTTTTAACTTCGAAAATATGTCTAAAATATTAAATCTTTGATATTTCGGAACATTTACTTTTCGTTGAGTTGCTTTTAAATATCTCTAGATTTTGGTGAAATACAACTAATAATATTAAAATAAAAAAAAAGAATAACTAATTAACATTATATCTATATACTTGTACTATATAAGTATCAATATATATAAGATGATTACTTATAAAAATGCATCTATTATTTAAATAGAGTATCATCTATTGTCAATTCGACTTTCCCTTTAGTGTTTACAACTTGTGTTTAGCTTATACTATATTTATGATCTTTACCTGGCTAGTTTTTCTATCTCTTTTTATCGAATCACAAGTTAATTTATAATTAACTAGCACAGGGTATGTCACAGTCGCTTATCGTCATACATCATTTATGTTATTGTGGCTACTGCACGTGTTGTGGAACTCATTGACGTGGACTCTCACGAATGGCATCCACTTGGTGATATAGCGATCAATAGCCAAACTGGTCACACTTAAGCATTCGGTGAGCTCTTTGACTTTCTTTTGCGGCCAGAGAGAGAGAGAGAGAGAGAGAGAGAGAGAGAGAGACTCAGTCTGCTTTTTGTGCCATCAATAAAAATGATAATTGAAATTTTACCTGCGCTTGTTTTTTTTTTGCATACATTTTTCTTGGGAGGGTTTTGCGAATTTTATCTTTGAAGCATTAACATTTTTAAGGTTTTTGAACCTGTAATTAAAACTGCCGACGGGTATAACTTTTTGTAGTCACTTATAGCGTAATGTACTCGTACTTTCTGAGGGTTCTGACTTCATACTTGCATTTTCATCGCAATTACCTCAGAGTCTATAGACTATTAAACGTAACCTTTGTCATGTTTTCTCTTCCCATTAATTCCCGCTTAGTCTGACAGGTATTCAGTCAGTCTTCATAGGTTCATCACGTGCCATGATTAATCACATTGGTATTTGTATCGAGTATCGAGCATCGAATATCGTAACGTTTCAGATGTGCAATATCACGTACTTTGAATCGTAATAGATATTAATTGATTCGTATATAGTATATGCATAATGTGCTTTCAGGGTTTTCAGATTGAATACTTATAGTTACTGTTGCTGCAAGTTTTCATTGAATACTTATGAAGGTACAAATATCTTAAGCTGATCATAACATTTGAAGGAGATTACCAAGCATCTAGCTTTTCCATAACACGCTTTTATTTTCTTAAATTGCTTTCGTTTGAATAAACATTCGAGCTTTTCGTTATCTCTGTGTTTCTGCAATGTATTCAGTTTTAAATATATTGAAATTTATAAGACCTGATCTAACTCATTCAACAATTTCGTTTATCACATATTAGTTTAGAAAACAAAGTTAAAAATACTCGTTATATGTCTCCAACGTTAGAAGTTTTGAACATCAATGCATTCATACTTGTCTGTTTAAGTCTGTCAGTTTAATCCAAAAATTTAGAATTTTCGTTTTTGAAATCGTTTTAATAATAATAGTTTTAATAGTCTCTGCCAATATTCACTGCCACTAGTTTTAAATTCTGATGGAAATATCTGTATATATGTACCAGGAAGCTCGATTTTAGTCTTCCAAAAAGAATTTGTAATCTTTCACCTTGTTTTAAATTAAATGTTTTCTAGAGTGTTTAAAGAAACTCCTCTAATGTTCAAAAAACTTAAATTTTACTTGACTATTTTTCTTCTTTTTTCCAGATGCCAAGACGTTAATCTCAGGAAAGAATATGTTAACTTGGTTGAATCGGTGCGTGATGCTGGCGGTGAGGTTAAAATATTCTCCAGCATGCATATATCGGGAGAACGTGAGTATTATACCATACCAAAAAGTTAGGGGTTAAAGAGTATTGGTGTGTCTTGTAAATAACTCAATATCATGTTTTACTAAACAAAAAAAAGATGCAAATCTATATGCTTACTGCTGATTTTGTGTGTGTACTTGGGCCTCCCCTGCTGTCTAATGACCTCGTTAAGAATTCTATTTTTAAATAGCTCGCATTGCATATGTGCACACACATCACACACACCACACACCCCATACACACTCGCGTATTCTTTTGAAGGAATCTCCCGCATTGCATTCTATATGATATACGTCTGAAAAATGTTCGGTTGTACTTTAGACCCATTCAAAATCGTTTGTTGAGGCCACTTTCAATTTTCAAATTAATTTCACTTGACGTTAATTAAAATTGCATTTTACGTGTTTTTGTAATTTTTTGTATTCGTTTTTCTTTAAATAGATACAAAATGCGCCTCTTTCGTCGGCTGCTTGGCAAATGACTCACATGTCACAACTTATTTGGTTTTATTTTGTTCTTATCAATTGTCTGCGACTTGGCAACGCTTTTTGCCAATTCTTACACGAAAATGGGTCGCTGCAGTTTAAAAAAAGAATCCAATACTTTGTAATTACATGTTGAACAACTGCAAAAGGGGAAAGTAATATAAATTAAAGGGCTTAACTTAGTTATTACTTTGCAAACTGTTTACTTAATGTTGAGAACACTGCGTTCCTTACTTATAGTCTTTTTATGCATTTGTATATACATAATGTAGAAGACATAGCATTGTACTTATAAATAAAATAGGTAGACGACAATAAATCAAGTTAGACAAGTGTTACTCTTCTGCTGATCCTTAAAACGAACCAATAAAAATCAATTTAATTACTTATGTACAGAATTCAGTACAGAGTATCTTCTAGTTGAGCAAAATCGTACTTTCAAATGACTGTTTACTGAATATAATGAAATTTGCATATCGAAGCTATCTTTTAACACCACTTGAACATTTCCACATCATTTTACGCCTTATCGCCTCCTTCTCAAGTACTTTTTATTCATTATTTTCCCCGTTATAATCAGCTCTAAATTACTTATACAAACATTGTGGAACAAGTATAAACAAATCGAAAAAAAAAGAGAAATACATATATTAAACGAGCTCTTGATTTATATTGAGTGCAGATAATCAGACAATTTTAAAATGTAAACAGAAGCAGTTTTACATAAGAACATAATGAAACAGATCAGAACCTATACTAAACTGAAGCATATTGAGCAATTCGCAAAGTTCACACGAAATGTATTGGTTTTTTTTTTATGTAAATTGAAAATAAATTATTGAGGTTTACATAGTTTTAAATGCATGCAGTATTAGCATATTGCATGCAATTATTTTGTACCCCCAAGTTGAATGTTAAGTTCAAAACTGACTCAGTTTGTTAAGGTAGAACCGGTGAGCCTTGAATCTTTCAGCTGTAACTCCTACGCCTATTGCAAAAAAGATTAAAACGAGTTCTTTTTTTTTATTACACACTAGCTTTATTAGTGGCTATTGAAATATCACTCTTAAGTTGAGTTCTTAAACAACTTTAATCAATTTGACCGGATGTCTAAATTGTCCAGTTAATTGGTTTGCATTGAACTAGTCAAAGTTGGTTTAGTTCCCAGCAAGTTAATTAATGGGTTCAAGAATATGCCAAACTTGTTTATAAAGTCTAATCTTTATCTTAAATGCTCGTGTAAAAGTCCTCAAAGAAAATAATTAGAGCATTTAAAATTGCATTCAGATCTGCCCAATTGCTGAACAAGAAAGTGAATAGAAGGAGATTAGTTTTAGTTTAGTACAACGCTCAGAAAATGTAAATTTTAAAATATTTTTAGAAAATACGTAAATGCAATCCAAATATTTGTTTTCAAATTTGAATTATAGATGCTAACTAAATTTTGTAATATATTTATGTAATGCCAATAAATTTGGTTAATTTTTTTAATTCTATTTTAAAAAATTTCTAAGATCACTACTTTTTTGAATGCTAATTATAATGCTAATAGTCACATCTCTAACATTAAGAATCTGTACACAAATTGTGGTGTCTATAGCTTTAATAGTCTCCGAAATCTAAATAGGAGTTCATGGCATGGTTGTATCAAAATGCTGTTCTAGAATTTATATATATATGTACATATGTATGTAAGAACATACATTCCATATTTTATGAGGTCGGAAATTCTCCTTCATTTTGTTGTGCACATTTTTCTTTTCACAAATCTAAAAGACCCTTTGTACATTTTAAGTCCAGGCTCTAAAACCTTTATAAAAATATCCTATAATTTGTAAATAACTCACATTCTTTTTTTATTTCCGCTTACAGAACTTGCTCAACTGACGGGGATAGCGGCTCTTCTGCGTTTTCCCATGCCCGAACTGGAGGATAGCGACGATGATGATGATGAGGATGGTGCGGTGGGCGGCGACAACAGCGATAGCGATAGCGATTAAAAATCTAATCCTAAGGAACTCTAAAAAATTCCTTAGCATTTACAAAAAATGAACGATATATTTAACTTAAGAACAAAGGCGGCGAACTGGAGACTCTCTTGGAGCGGAGTCTAAAAAATAATAGTACACGATATATATACATAAAATCATTTAGATATATACATATATACAAATACATAGAGTAATAGGTACTATGACAGACTTGGACTGTGTCAGGGCATATACAATACACGACTACTATATACAATACCTAGGGTTATATGATATATGAAAGGCGACAGGCGTTAGTTCAAATTATGAAGAAAATAAAAGAAATAGAAGTCAACTAGGTCGTTAATACAAGTATATAAACAATTGCTATAAAACAGTTAACCCTCCTTTCAACAAAAACTAATACAAATCTATTTGAACAACAGTGATTGCAATTTACACACAATTAATTCTTTGAATCATGTTTACATTTTTTTGACCCAACATTTATATCCCTTGTTATTTTTTGACCTCGCTCTTTTTGTTGTTTATACTAATTATAAATATTAGGCTTTTTATAAATTTTATGTGTTTATCCACAAACTGTAAAATTCAACTTTACTTATTATGAAACTCTGATTGTTCGAAATTTGATTATAAGGTTTATAAATAAAATGAAATAACTGTGCAACAGATTTTTTAGAGTTGAATTCCTTCTGCTTTTGGAAAAATCCTCGTAAGTAAAAAAGAGATATGTAATTGGAAATGACATCCTATCTTACAAGTCGTTACAAATGTACGCAAGAACATGTTCCAGTTATAAGTAAGCGCAAAAAAGTATATCCTGAAGTATCCAGCAAGGAAAAATATTGATTCGCATTTAAGAAATGTCAGATAAAGGACGAATATATGTACTTCATATATATTTTTGTAACATTTTTAGATTTATTAATTTTTGATACAATCTAAGCCTAAGGATCAAGACACCGTTTATGGAATACCCAGAGGCAGAGCCGCTTACTTGCCGAGCTTGGATGCAGCTGCAGCAGCAACGGCAGCTGCTTTGCGAGCCTCTCGCTTGGCCGCCTTTTTGTCCTCCTTATCAGTGGCATCAATATTGCGACGCTTTTTACGCAGCAACCATTCCTCCTTTTCCTTGGTCTGCTTATCGCGTATTAATTTGCGGAATAGATTGCGATGACGTGGCTTAACCATGCGCGCCTGGAGACGGTGCTCATCTACCTCAGCCTTGTGCACTTGTCGTTTGTTAACCTTGTGCACTTTACCTGATTGTACAGACATTTTTTCTTTCTACAAAGAAACAAGGTTTAAAAGGGGTATATAAATTCGGTTTCTTGAGACACACCTCTTGCAACAGTCGTCGAGTCTTTTCATCAAGCTCCTCTTCTTCCTCATCTTCACTTTCCTGATCAAACTCCTCATCATCAGTGGGCTCATCTTCTTCATCTTCATTAACGCCATCGGGTCCGCCGTACTTCTTGTACTCGGCTGTCTCTTGTTGATAGGCACGCTGCAGCTGGGCATCGAGCAGCTCCTGCTCAACGGCATCCTCCTCTTGCTCGGCAGCATCATCTTCAGATTCGTCATCGCTTTGAGCTATGGACATTATTTAAGATTAGAATGTGGGCTAAGAGAACCACCTGCTGTTAACTTACCGTGTGTTTCGATCAGCGAGGGATCATGTAGCGCCTTCTCCTCGGGCGGTATGTAGGTATCGCGCTTAGAATCGACAAATGGTGACAAATGAGGTGGCAACCTTTCACCCAGGAAGTACTTGTTGGTGGCCAGCAGCTGACACTGATTGACGCAATCGAAAAGCCACTGGGGCTGTATATAGTCTCTGGAGATGTACTGTGTGCTCAGGGTTGGCCTGTCCACGATCTGATGCGTGATGGTTTCATCGCTTTCGTCATAAGTGGCGCCCGCAAACACAGAAGAATCCCAGGATACTTTTCCACCAAAGGAACGTATGATGATGACAAGTGGCTCTCGTGGCACTTCGCGATTGATAAAGAATTTCAAGCCCTTAAAAAGAGTGCGCAGTCGAGAGACTTCCTGGGCGTCCTGCTTCATTTTGATGATGCGCTTGGAATCGCCATCCTGCTCCAACAGCTCCATATCGATATCAGGCTCCTCCTCATCCTCCTGCAGTTTGTCCGTGCGGAGCAACTCAAAGTTCAGTGCTGCAATGCGATCCGAAACGAAACTGGATTCATCTCTAAATGTCTCTTCGCTATCCTGCAACATACTGCTAGGGAACTGTGGTGGATAGGCCAGGTTTAGGCCATGAAACAAGCGGAAGTTTGTGAAACCCATCATAATGGTATAGAATTCCACAAATATGGACATGACCTTGAAGTCAACCTCCTGCCGTGACTGTGGCTTGAATGGATAGTAGTGTGGCACTATCCAAGTGACCTTCTGTCCCTTGATCTCTGCTTGAAAGTAATAGCCCTTTATTGATATAAATACTTTGCGAAGCGACTTCGAGGCGATGATATAATGCAGAAATTCAATGGTTAGACGTCGGCATAGATTCGATTGCTCGCGTGGTATCAAATGCAGTGAGGGAAATGTGCTGAATAAAAACAGCAGAGTCAGACAATCGTCCAAGTCCTTAAGTGCATCGATAAACGTTGGATAGCGTTCCTTAACGATGTGATCAAGCTTGATCTCTGGGAACATGGCCAGGCGACGTTTTAGATTACGGAAATCCTTGATGGCACGATCACGACCAGATTTCTTGGCAAAAATCTGCAAACAAACCATAAAACTTTTGAATCATTCTCATTGCATACTTTGTATATTTTTACATACCTTGTAATCACGCAGCGTCCACACGATGGACTCGTGCAAAAGAAAGCGTATATCCTTGGCATGGTACAGTATCTTAATATCCGATGATCCCTTTTGGGCACGGCGTCTGTGTTGAGGCTCCCGAGGGTACACCCCCTTCAAGATGCACAAGCGCCGAAAGTCATTCAGGGAAAGCTGCAGTTTCCTTAGCGCTGCACGCCGACTGATATATTGTGCGGCCTCGCCAGACTCGTACTGCAACGAATTTGACGAATATTAATAATAGCAAGCTTGATAATAAAGTCAATACACTTTCACTTGTAAAGGGTATACAAATAACCTCACAGTGTCCGGTAATTGCGTGTTAAATATGTTGACATTTTTCTTACCTTCTTGGGACGTCTCATTTTGTTTGTAGCGTAGCGCAGCTATTAATTTAACTAAAACAATTGCTTTTTACAGCTCTGATTGTTTTAATCAGATTTATTTTCTATAAAAACACGCGCCGAACCCAAAACACACGTTTTTGGTGTTGTTGGTCGCGTGGGAAGGAATTAATGTGACCAAATCTTTCGACTAAGAACCACTTGCAGGGAAAATTTAAAATATCGATAAATATGTCTTCGTGGTTATATACGATAATGTCACTATCGATATTTTTGGGCGATAGTTCTGCAATATTATTCAAATTCTTAATTTTAACTAATCTTTTGGCGCGAAATGAGAAACACCTTACGCATCTCATATCAAAAATAGGTATCTTATAGGAGTTTCTTAGCCCAAAGTAGATAAAACTCATTCGATTGTTATAGTACAAAATATCCCAACATCATAGGGAATTTATAGCACATAATATCCCATATTGGGCTATCGGACATATTTATCGATATATTGCAATTCAAAATGAACATTTGGCGCTCCTAGAAATTTAAACATTGTTGTGCGCCTTTGGATAACTCATTTTATTGAATTTGTTTTATTGTTTTTATAGGTAGGTATTGTATTGAGAAAATAACATACAGTCTAAGTTTGTTGTATTATATAATATTCGTTATATATTAGTTAGTTTGAACATTAACTTTATATATTTTTTGCTTGCAATATGCTGACTGCAATTTTGTTTTACAATTTTTTGTTGTTAATAACAAAAGTTTTATTAAACTGCCATTTTACCATTATTCGTTTGCTGCGGCTCTGCTACAACTCGGCTATGTAACGGTTTTCATTTTGCTCATTTATCATGTATGTGAAAGAGTTTTGTATGTGTTGGTGTCTTTGTTTATTGTTATTGTTATCATTATCGTTATTGTAATTGTTATGTGGTTGTGATGAGTGTGTGTGTGAGTGTGTTTGTTTACTAAGCGTTGTTGTTTACGATTTGAATGCATCTGATGTGATTATTTTGTATATTTCACCTAAACAACTAGTTAACATTGTATCTATGTTATAGCTTCGTTTTGATTTACATAAGTGTCGTTCCGTTTGCGCCCCTCTCTGCAAAATGCGTTTTTATCATTTCGTAGATTTGTTATTCTACTCATTTATTCGTATATTGTGTGCCGGCCATACATATATGCGTACATATATATGTTTGAAATACATACATATGCATATCGAAATTGACTATTTATTTGATTTGCTTCTAGTCCATGAGTTTATCTCTGATTTCATGTGATGGTGTGGGATGAGTAGGATAGGGGACGGGATGGGGAATAAAGTGAGCGTGGTGTATTCTGTATAAAATCTAAAAGTTTCCATTAAATATATATAATATGTACTTCTATAAAGTAAATAACATTCTGTTTTATAGCATTGCTGTATTATACGCAATTGTTGTAAAGTAAAGCCGAAATCATTTTCAGCAAGTTTAGGGATTCCCGGTTTATTAATCCATCATTGCATCACTTCGTTTGACTGGTTTACAGGATCGTCTTCGGTCCTGTTGTTTAAGGCTTATCAAATACAAATACAAACATACGGATATTTGGAATAAAAACAAAGAAAAACATATTTAAAACTGAAATACTATTATTTTCTGTCATATTTGTATCATCATATTAGTTGCTATGATTAATTTACAGACAGTTAATTTGTTATGTTCTCTTCATATTATTTATGTAAATTATTTGTACAATCTTATGTGCTAAAAGCGTATCAGTTATTAAAATTAATTCTCTTTTATTATAATACTCTCTTGATTACTAATTTAATTATGTATGTACTAAATACATGCTCAACGATTTCTCATTTAAAATATAACCATACATACATACATATATGTATATCTGTGTCTATATATTCGTACATGAATATGCATGTATGTGTGTAAATGTACATAAATGTAAAGTAAAATTTGCACAACAATTAAACTCAACAACACAAAATCACTGGTGGGAAAGGAATTGTTGTATTTATTACACACGACGGCTATGTTTTTGGTTTCGTTTTGGTTACATTTTTCTTGTTGCCTCTCGCCTTCTTTTATTGTTTGTTAACAAACTGATTTTCCAACGATATCAAATTGGTTTTTGCCTGCCTATTAAAAATAATAAACGCATTGTTCTTGCTGTTGTTATATACTTACAAATTTGAAAACTCTATAAAAAACTTTAAATTAGTCTACCAATATTGTTAACTATATGTTACAACTTGCAATTGCTACTCTCGATCAGTGCTACCAATTTTTTGGAAGTGAAAAAAACAGTTTTTGATGGAAAGAATGACAGAATATAGCCAAAACAAATGAAAAAAGGGCCCCATTTTTAAGTGGAGTCCAAAACAGAATGACGAAAATTTTTTGACACTCATAAAGGGCGGCGCTCATGGATTTGCTTGAAACTTTGCACGATTTCATCTGTGGATTTTTTTAAAGCTTTTCCTGAAAAGCCCAGCCAGGGCTTACACACTGCTGTGAACCGAACTAGGCTTCCCGTGACGATAGAAAATCGAGACATGTCTTAAAAGAAGCGGATTAATTTTATCTAATTTTAAGTTATTTTATTTTGGCTAAAAAATTTATTTTATTGATTTATTTATTTTTTATTATTTTTGAACCGAAATTCGAGTGTGCTTTAGTTTTGTTAGCGCCGCCACTGGTCAAATCGGGAACTACGACGCGCCACCTGTCATATATTTAGAAAACATTTCAAAAAATCCAGAATTCACACTGCCCGATGTTTTCGTAAATTTCCCGCAATTTGATTTTGAAAAAAGCTAGATTCGACGGAAAAAAAGCTGAATTGGCAACACTGCTCTCGATGCGTTTTAATTGAATCTTGTTATTTGTTTTTGCTTGTATTTATTAATTATACAACGGACGCAACTTGAAACATTTATTTGATGTACTCGTATATATATACTATATACTGGGTTATATATATTTAAGAACATAAAAAATTAATGGGGAATTTAAATTTTTTTTCTTGCAACTACATATAGGCAAACTCCGTAGGTACATAAATAATATATATATGTATATATATACATGCATTTATATAAAAGTCAATATTTGTTGTGTTTATCATATATTTTGTATACATGTTAGTGGCATATCTATAATAATTATAGTTTATTTAAAGCTGAAATCAATGATTATGTGTGCTTGTTCGTTACAGAAGATTGTTTAGTTAAAACTGTAGGTGATTCAATTGTTTGCTATACCTAAAATCATCTGTCTACCCGGGGTATATCAGTTAAGTAGTTCCCCTATTGTATATGCATATGTGTGAATATGTATATGTATTTGTATGTTATGTGTTTGCTAATTTCATATTATATCATTTCTAAAAATTAGTATTTAGTTGCCAATTGTACACATAATTAAGCTATAATAATAATCTGCTTGGTTTATACTTACGACTCTTTTGGCTGTAACTAAAAAATTTTGGTCTAGAATAAAATTAGCAGACACAATAATTGTACGCGTGTTGTTGTTTTGTTTTTTTGTTTTTCAGTTTTCTTTAATTTCAAACAATGATTTTTATTTTGTAAGTTAAATATTTCATAAAGTATATACTGTATTTATTAATTTTATTGTTATTATTATTATTAATTCTTGCTTTGTTACGCTTCATTTTCACTTTTCCTTCGTTTGTTATGAACATTTTTTCTAATTTTTCAACAATTTTTTTTTTGTTTCCTTTTGATATATTTTTTGTTTTTACGCAATTATTCAACTTGTTAAAAATCTATAACCATAACAATTTCTCATTTATATATATTTATATAATATATATATATATATACTTATATAATTTTCTTGTATATATTTATATAATCTTATATAATTTGCTTTAAAGCGAGACTTCTACGACCACTTGACGGGTGTGGGTGTGTATGTGCGTTTTAATTTTTGAGTTAGGATTTGGGAATTAGATGAAAGATGATAGATCGATCGATGCTAACTACTCTAAATTGATTGCTGCTTATTGTTTTCTATGTACGAGTTAGTATGTTATGTTATGTATATTCTTTTGATTTGTTGTTTTCATTAGTTAGGTAGTACTGTAATTGTTAACAGACACAGCTTACATTTGTACTGCGCTCTATGGATTAGGCTTTCGTATATAGAGAGAAGTGCCTCGAAACGAACATCTATCAACATTCCATGAAGTTGATTAACAATTTCTTATAAATCTTGTTAGTTAGTTGATTTTGTTTAACCTATCCTTCTGGAATATACTGTTAGTTCTACATAATGATTTGTAATCTTTCGTACTTTATAGAAAAAAGTGAGCGCGATATGTTTTAAGTGAGTGTGTGTGTGTATGTGTGAGTGTATCTGTGTGATGATGTGCTGGGTATCATGTACTAAATGTGTGTGTATTTAAGTTTAGTTTTCTTTAGTATGTAGGTATTATTTTATGTATATATATATGTTAGAATATATATAGATATAAGTATGTACTCGTTAATTTGGAAGATTATTGTTTAGTTTTAACCATATACAGCTTGTATTTGCTTTGTTAGTTCTGGAAGTTATCTGTCTTCAAGCCTGGCTACAAGCAATCTAAAGTTACCTGATCCGTTTTCGATCCCGATTTGAAAAATTTCAGTGTGGCTATATGGTCAGTAAATGCAACTGACACGAAGAGAGCGAGCGATCAGTTACTTTTAAAAAATTGAAATGATTGAAGTTGAAAAGTTTTAACAAAAACAAGGCTAAAGATAAAACGAGTTCGGTCAAATATAGATAGTAAAGATCATAAATTTGAATTCGAAGAGGTAATGAAGAAGCTTCCAAGAGACATAGAGTTTGAATAATAGGGTAAAAGTTTTAAAAAATATTATATACCTATTTAAATATTGACTAGGCCGAATCTTCTTATTAGGTATAAAGAAAATATAGAACTGCTAGTTAAAAACTCTGATATGAGAAATGGACTAATAACACTCTAGTGTAAGTTTAAAACAGTTTTTAGTGTTAGTTTGAATATGATCAATTGCATCGCTCTCAGTGTCGCCCATCTCAGCATGGAGGGTGTTCTCATTTTGGACATATTAGTTGAAATGTTGATTTTCGAGTGTGATTTTCGTATGATGCCATGTTGTAGTTTTTATAGAGCATTTGATAAGCACGGTAGTTAGCGTGACGTACTTAATGTATGACTCGTGGTATTATTATACACTGTCTTTTTTGTTTTGTTTCTTCGCTTCTCATTTTATTTTGTTTTTTTAGTTTTTGGTGTTCTTTGTTAATTTCTGCATTGTATTTGTTATACACTCGTATGTTTGACCATATAATTAAAATTAATTTGTGCAATTCTATGCACTGCACCACCCATGGGGTGTAAGAGCAGATACTTAATTACCTTTCTCTTTGCATATGAAGGTATATATATATATATAAATAACGTTTATATATATGTATAGGTATATCTGATGGCTTCAACTATAGGCTATACAACATTGCTGGGAGCTAACTCTCTTTCTCTCTTTTTTCTTGTCGACTTTTCAAATGTTACCTTTGCTTTTCTTCATTTTGCTTTTTGGCCGTTCTTTAATATACAGTTCTGAATTTCGTTATATACATATATAAATATTTATATATATATATGAAGATATATATAATTATCTTGTATATATGTATAAGGTTATGTCACTGCCACTAGTTCTCATTTTAATGTTGTCGCCCTCAACTTGTTGTAAAAATTATTGCTTTCTGTTCTGAGTGTGTGTGTTTATGTGTGTTGTTGTATAGAGTTTTATTATTTATTTGTTAGTTGTTGTTTTTTGTTGTTGTTGTTGTTTCCTTAACTTCAATTTGCGAGCCATTTGCAAACGGTTTTTGGGTTATCTTTAGATATATTGCCTACTTAATTTATAGTTGCATATATATACGTTTATATATACATATATATATACTTTTATGTTTTCATATTTTGTTGTTGTTGTTGTTAATATATAAAATATATATATGTATATATATATTTATATGTTTATATGTATTGTATATAAGTATGCATATATGTAATGCGTTTTATGTTAAATTTTGTTCTTTGCTTGCGGCCACTTTTACGAGTTAACGATTTACGATCTTCGATTTACGATTTACGGTTAAAGGTTTAGTTTTTGTTTTTAGTTTAGTTTAGAAAAATTTTACGTACTTCTAAATAAAGAGAGCAAGTTTTTTTTTGTTCTTGTTTAAATATCGTTTCATTTTTTTCTTTATATGTCGTATATGTATAAATATGTTTATATGCTCATATAAATATTTATATATAAGTATATACGGGGGTTTCATTAAGCAAAAAGTATATGAAATTATTTATATTTGGGTTTCGACTTCGAATCTTTATGAAATCTATCATAAATATTGTTTAAATTTATAGTTAAATTTATTAATCTCTGCACCTCTTACACTTCAACAAGAATCATAAGAGATAATAATAATAATAATAATAATCATAATAATAGGTAAGTTGTAAAGGTTTGATCGAGCATCATGTTTAAAATTATTTATGACAAATGCTTAGCAAAATGTTATAAAGTATTTATAGTTTCCTTATATTCCTCTTAAGTTTTTCGTTTTGTTTTGTTTTATGTTTTTTCTTTTATTTTTTTTTTTGCATTTTGAGTATAGTTTTAGCATATTTGAAAGTTATCATTTTGTCGTTTAATAAGTACGCAAATTATCACTTAATCAATATAGGTCAATATAAGTAAGTATATATATGCCATGTAAGTGTGCGTGTGGTATATAAGTTTATATAGTATATAGGTTTCTTTTTAGTAAACTGACTGATTTGGACTCTGACTTAAAGCTTTTTGGGAATTTCGCTACAAAAATCTAGAGCGGGCGAAATCAAAAGAGTTGCAGATCGACAAGTGTTAGATCTGGGCTAAAAGGATTCGACTATCAAAAAACTTTGGAAATCGAAAAAGTGTTAGTTTCGATAAATCTAATAAAGATAAAGATGGTTAAACACAATAAAAGTAACTTCTCAAGCGGTTCAAGTATTCAGTTAGTTAGTTTTTAGCTCCGACTTAAGTCTGGCAACAGATTTTAAATGTTTAGGGCTATTAGGATCAAAAAACATTATTTACTTTTTACCATTTGGGATATTTTGAAAATTTAAAAAGCCCATCCAACACTGGTCCTGCTTAAATATGCTCAACGTAATTTCTTGGCTGGTTTTTTTTGTCCGCTTTCGTAACGTATATAAAGTGCTTGTGCCATGATAGACTTAGTTGTATATAAGTACTCGTAATTTTTTTTAAAAACCCAAACGTATAAGTAAAGTAATTGATTGGGAAGCCATTTTAGTTTTCCATATTTCCATATCATTTGGTTTTGTCTAATTAGTAAGTAAGTAATCAATGGATAAGATAGTAAGGTTCATAGTTCGAAGAGAGAGATAGAGAACTTGTGCTTGTTTGTATTTTAATTAGTTGTTAGTATTGGTTTTGCTTAAAAAGCTGCGGTTAAACATTTAAAGTAAATGTCTTTATTTGTGTAATTTTTTTTGAAAAAGGAAAAAACGCTGCATGTTTAGCACTAACTAACTCTTTTTTGTTTGTTATTAACGTTTTTTTGTTTTTGAATTGGTTTTGGTTTTCGTTTTCGATTTCATTTTCATTTTCGTTTTGTTTTGGTTTTGGTTTTTTGTTTAGTGTTTGAGTTATATTGTGATTTATGCGTTTTGTTTAACAATTCGATTAGTTAGCTTAGTCCATTTGTTAATTCATTTGTATTTGTATGTTAATTAATTCATTAATTTGTTTTGTATATAAATTTAGCTAATTGGTTATTGCGCGGTTCCCTCGGCAATATGTATATATGATCTTTGTCTTTATGCTGGACGCTTTTTAAAAGGGGCAAGTGATCAAATCATATTCGAACATCAGCGATACAGCAACAAAGACAAAGTACAACAGAAACATGGTAAAGCCCAGACCCTTGTTCATGCGCCAACGGAAGCAGGCAATTGACATCACCACAAAAACGAGCATCATAAACAATATGGTAATGGAACAGACCATGCCCACCGAGTTCACTTCAACGGGCGCATCGTAGATAATCCCATATAGCAGCCATGGTATCGGCAAACTGCATTATCAAATATAACAGTTAGTCTTACAGCGTCTTTATTGTTATCCAATTTGAGTTATTATTCGAATTTCTCGAATCTTAACTTACCCCACAGTAACATCAAATATGTTGCTGCCTACCGAACTGGACACAGCCATGTCGCCGAAGCCCTTGCGTGCCACAATGACCGAGGTTATTAAATCTGGTATGGATGTGCCTGCCGCCAGGAACGTTAGACCCATTACCTGAGAGATTCATCGAAAAGTTATAATTAATATAAATTTAACAAGATTCAGATATTGCTTTAAAACAGGCTAGCTAAATAAATCAATATGAAGGATATCTTAATCTTCATTTGATATCTTTAGAAACAACCAATTTAATTTTCAAATTGACTTGGGTTAATTTTCGAGCGATCGTTATTATAGAATCTACATTATATATTCTATTCCAATCCGTCCGGTTTCAATAAACATGGTGGAGTCAAACTTCCAAGTTAACCTCGTCGTGTTGTATTATGCATTTTTATTAACCTACCTCGGGTGGTATACGGGCCGTATCACCAGCAACATTGGCCCACCAGACCATCAGGTAGGAGAAGGCAGCTATCCAAACAATGGACCCTATAAAGGTGACCGGAAAGAAGCGTTTGCCACGCGGTGTCCGCGTATCGGGCAATGTTAACCACATGGGGACCAAAAGTGGTGCGACCAGGATATAGGTGAGTCGTTTTCGGGCCGTATCCGGCCAGGCCATGCTGAGAGGCTCCGGGTCGTCCTCGATATCGGGCGCCTTACATTTTGTGGATGAGCATAGTATATATATATACGAATATATTTGTTATATAATATTAAAGGCAAAACTTGTGCAGTGCTTTAATTGCATCGTTCAGTTGTTTATACAATAAATGTTGACTTAAGTTTAGAATATATCGTTTGTTTTGTATTATATATAGAAAATATATATATATTTATATATTGGAGTATGTGAAATATGAATGAATGGTATGAATGCTGTATGATATGTCTTTATACTATGTTTAAATATGATCAGTGAGCTTGTTGATTTAATGATATATCTTATTATATCAAGAGTTTTGCTTGATTTCGAAACAGTTTTCCAATTATATACTGACAGAGAGAAACAGAGAGGGAGAGACAGACAAAGAGAGATAGAGAGACAGAGAGAGAGAGAGAGAGAGAGACAGAGAGAAAGACGCACTCACAGATAGGCGTTAAGAGTTTTGCTTAGCTGCCAGTTTCACTCTAGTTATGAAAGTAAGTACGCCCTTAAGCATAGTAAAGTACGAGTACTTAGTTAGTTAGATAGTGCGAGAAGTTAAGTGTGGCCAGAGTAAAGTTCGTGACTGCTGTACGAGTAGTGTTAATAGGCAGTGTTGTACACAACATAGAAACATACAGATATTATGCACTTACTTTCTAGTTAATAGAACAAATACTGAGGGTGCTAACGTGCAGAGAGATGTCAGATTTCAGCATCTTAGACTTAGGCATGCTCTTAGTATTAGTATTATAATTATTATTATTTTCTTTTTGATTTTTAATGTGCATGTGCAAGAACACAGACACGGCTACACACACACACATACACACACAATGGATGCGCATGAGCACAGCCCGAACTAAAGTCGATTGATCACAAAGTGTAACGAAAATAGAAAGTAAAAAATATATATTAAAATAGTTATAAGTAGATGATTGAAAACTAATTGTATCACTATAGTGTTAATACTACATTTCTTATAAGCGGCATTAAAGCAAAGTGAGTGAGATTACTCTTTCAATTTTGCAATAAGCTAACTAAATGATTGAATATTCTAAATTCTTAATTCTTTACTATTTGTAAAATGTTATTATTCTTTGCCTGTGGCGTCTGTGGTTTTATTAAACGCTCCTGTGCAGTAACTACTTAGTTGATGACACGTTTGGCTTCAGTTTACGCAGTGACGTCAATCGAATGTTATCGAATATTAAATTACGTTTTTTTCAGATTACCTAATGAGTCATATTTGTTGAACTGGGGTAAATCATGGTCTGTTCTATGACTCGGCGCAGCATTACGGCTGCACATTTGGGTGTGCCATTATGTTCCCATAGAGTTCTTCTTATTTAATATTGAATGTGTCTTTTCGAGTTTGTAAAATTTAAATATTGTAAATATACCAAACCCCAGATGCGGGTCATAGTTTGCAACAGTTTAAACTAGAAACAATTCTGATTAGGTACCCACAAAGTAACCACAACTTAACTACTTCTTGTAATATATTATTATTTTTCCGATATTCAAATATTTTAAAGATGTGAATTAATTCAGGGTACAATTTGTAATAAAGCTATTGTTTAGATATTCTTTATGAGGCAAGAAAACTGCTGAAAAGTTATATTGCTATAATCTCTGTCTGATGTTGCACAATAAACTTATTGTATTATAATAAACACATCTTACGATATAACCACAACTCAAGTACAGCTTGTAATATATTATTAAATTTAAAATATTGTAAAGATGTAGATTAATTCGGGTTACTATTTGTAATAAGCCCATTGTTTAGATATTCTTTACTATAATCTCTGTCTGATATTACACAATTAACTTATTGTATTATAATAAACACATCTTAAGATATAACCACTACTCAATTAATTCTGGGTACTATCTGGGTTTGTTGTTGAAATATTCTTTATGAGGCAAGAAAACTGCTCAAAAGTTATATTATTATAGTCTCTGTCTGATATTGCAGAATCAACTAATGCAATATGCACATCTTACGATATTTAGACTTGTCTTTTTAGTTACATTGCATTGCCTACCCATCAAATTATAGTCACGGATATAAATAATTAAAAAATTCAAATGATTTTTATGCAAATTTTAAATGTCGATTGCCTCATCTAACAGACATTTTAAATGCCAGAACTTATGCCATTCCCATTGTCAGCCTTCGCATTCCACTGCACAGGAGCGTCTTAACACATAGCAAAGATATACAATATTTATATATATATAGCTTTTACGATATTATGAAAAAAATTATAATAATAAAATTGGTATGCAATATAAAAAGACGAAAGAGTAAGAGAGAGATAGATAGAGAGAGAGAGAGAGAGAGATCAATAAAAATTGTTTATGAAACTAACTTTGATGCTAAATTTGCGTGTCTGAATTTTGACCCTCTGCTCAATCCAGCTAGGACGTCGACCACTTAACGATGGCTTTTGATATAGAATTGAATTTAAGTTAAGATTTGATTTGGTAAGATTGTTAAATATTAATTGTACTTTTGCCTTTTAATTAATTTCTTATTGAAATAAAAGTTTATTAATAAATCAAACTTTTAGACAGAGACAGAGAGATAGAGGGTAAGAGAGTTAGAGAGAGAGGGAGGTAGTGAGATAGAGCTGGGATGTATAGAGCTTTTGTAATGTGTAGAGAAAGTGTGGGGATTCATTTTTGTTCGGGTTATTACATAACAAACACTTAGAACGGGAATTGAACACAATTACAATTTTAGACAGAGAGAGAGAGAGAGAGAGAGTGAGATCGATAGAGAACAAATGAGAAGTTTCTTTTATTTTCGATATTTTTATGACTCAGGCCCAACTCGGAAATACGCTCGGTTCAGTGTCAATTGTGAGTCGAATTTAAATCAAATGTTGAATAGCCATTGGATAGTCTTTGAATTTTGTTTGTTTGCTTTGACATCTTTTAGCACAAATCGAATCAAATAATAACTATAAACTAAACAAGGTAAAATAGAAATCTTCGATACTCCGAAGACTCAATACCCTTGCAATTTGGTCGCATGTTATTTCTATTGGAGATTTTTTTTACTTTACTTTACTTTGCCTGTAATCATACAAAACCGTACTGAAACTTGTATTTAATGAATCAGCAGCTTTATTTTGATATGATTACTCAAATTACAGTTGATTATTTGCTGTATAAAAAGTAAATAATGATTATAAATTGTGATATCTGATATGTGATGTACAGAGTTTAGAGTCCAGCTTGTATTGAAACGGACAGATCTAACACTGATCAAAAGTATTTACTAGATCGATAGACCTACTTAGTTTAATATATGACAATATAAGAATAACCTATGCAAGGGTATAAAAAAATTAGTAAACTATAAAATGGTTAGCTGCTTGATCCAGTGCTTGCGCCTATGCATAAAAAATGTATATTTCAGCAAAATCGTCAACAATAACGAGTTACGATACAATGTCTGAGACGGCAAACACAATGAGACACATATACGTGTATGTATGTAAGTAAATGAGGTGTAATGGGTGTGGTGGGTGTGTTTGGCGATTGCACAGCGTATTTAGTATATGGCTTGGCGCGTGGCAGCTACATTTGCCATGAGTGCCTCTGAAAATGTGAGAATAACTGAATGACTTCACCGAGCAGCAGTGAAAATATGAATGAAATTTAATCGAGAAGCGATAAACAAATATTATTTTGATTTAACAAAATATTGAACATATTGTGATATTTATCTAGTATTTATTACGTAATGCGTTTAGTCATCATTCCTTTAATACTAGAAACAAGTTAAAGCTCAAGATACAAAGCAAATGAGTTCTTCCGAATATTATTGTTTCTTTTATTCAAAAACGATATTCGTGAATCGTATATTGTATGTATGCAAAATTTGTCTATTCCGAATTAGGTCTTTTTAACTATTTTTCAGGGGGGTCGGGCAAGACATTGAAACACACACACACACACGCATAGAGACAGAGATAGATAGAGAGAGATAGATAGAGAAAGATATTGAGAGATAGATAGAGTGATGATTGGATGGTGGACATGGTTAGCGAATAGAGAGAATTACAGTTAAGGTTATAAGTAAACATACACAACAAAGGATCGTGAATAGTTGAAGGGTGAGTGGCATGTGTTTGTGGGGTGGAAAGTCTTATGGAAAGTTATTATCATAAAATTGATATTTTTTTTAAGTTAAAATTAAACACAAAAACTCCATAAAAGTCACACATAAACGTTGCATAAACACACAGACCGCATTATTTGTTGTTTCATTTTTGCAACTGTCTACATACTGGAAATTGGATGTCAAGATCGCCAATAAAATGATGGGAAAAGTAACACATAAAAAGAACATACAGTAATCTTTGGGGATACATTAAAAACATACGTTTAAAAAGTGTTTCGTTCGAGATGTTTAGATTCAGTCCAAACGCATCAATCAGTTAATCAATCAACCAATCAATCAAAGAATTAGCAATGTAAAGGAAACATGCCAACAGCTATAATCAATTTCAAATAATCTAAAAAATTTTGTATAACGCGCTTGAACCTTGTTTTCTAAACTTTCAATTTCACGATATAGTTAAGGAGAAAATTGTATAAAGAGGATAAATTAAGAATCCATTAATGTAATTGGATTAGTTTTTACAGATCTTAGGGTACAATTATATATTCGAAAATCGACAATATCGTAAATAGATGCTAGGTTTCAAGTGTCAAATGTCAAATGTTTACATCTGGCGTGTTGAGCAACATTCTGAGGAAATTACGACATCGACAATACGACATCGACAATACGATATTCGATGTTACGATATTCGATTTAACTATATTCATCTGCGATTTATTGTATGAAGAATGCAGCGCATTGTGTGTGACGTAGTCAACTTCATATACTAATCGTATAAAAGAGGACAAAACAAAACATAAAAAAAAATTAATACGATAAGGAAACCATTTAATGAAATGAAAATTCTGATAAATCATGCCTAAAAAGTCACGATCATTATATCATTAGCATTTTTTATTATATTGATCAAATTAAAGAATATATCGTAAATATACATATAGATCGGCATAACTTACCGAATCGAGCGTTGTATCGATGTTGCCATTGGGACGATCAGCCAATGTTGTTTCCTTGAGATTAATCTTAACGTGATTGGCCGCGGAGGTGGTGGCGCCACCTCTTTGCGGCTTTGTGGCATCCAGAAGCACTTTAAGCGAGGCAATGGCATGCAGTTGTGTTGCCTTCTCGTCCACTTTGCCTGGAACATCATCTTTGTCATTGTAATTGTGTGTGGTTTTTTGAGGGAGGTGTTCGATAAAAATGCAGTGTTTTCATTTCATACACACACAGTGTGTGTTGGGTATACGTGTTTGTACATAAGTGTGTTAGAGGTGTGTGTAGTAGTAGTAGTAGTAGTAGAATAGTAGGCGGTGTAGTTTTGTAGTTGTTGTTATTGTTGTTGTTGTTGTTAATATATTTTTGATTGATTGTTTGCACACAACGAATTGAGGTTTTTCAACGTAAAATCCAAGTGTTTATTATTTATTTTGAAAAAATAAATTTGAAAAAAAAGAAGAAGAAAGAAAGAATAAATTGCATCGATTAAAAATGAGAAGAAAACGAATTAACCCAGTTAAATATATATTTTTGTTTCTTTCAATTTTGTTTTGTTTTAATCAATACGTTTTGTTTTTAAGGATTTTTTACAAGCAAATTAAAGCAGCTAAATGCTCTTTTGGTTATTAGTTAGACGAGTATATTGAAAATATTTTATACAAAATGTTGATGTCAGTTGCGAAATAGCATTTTGGAGATTTGGAGGTTATAGTTTGTAGTAGTAGTAATAGTATTAGCTAGAAGGTTAGAGACTAAACTAAAGTTGAGGCATAGACTAGAGCGGAGAGCAATGAGTAAGTAATACGAGTAGACAGATAACGGCACAGACAAGAACTGAAGCATAGTTGGGGGCGCACATGAGTGTTTAGATTGACTGAGGGTATTTTGTATTGGTATTGGTATTGGATTGGCGGCGAAAGGGGGTCTAAACTACAGCTAAGACTATGTAATTATAATAACTAGTCTAATACACTACTAATATTTACCGTGTCGAGAGTCTCATGGATAATTGGTCTAACTTGTTTTTAATTCTTTTTTTGTCTTTTCTTTTTTTTGAGTGTGGCAGCGAACTTGTGTTTTGCACTAGCTGGGAACTGGGAGCTGATTTTAATCGAATTAATTAATTTCGAAATTTTCTTTAAATCAGAATGCAAGTTTTTATTCAATTTAAATTTTTGTTGGTGGGAAACGGACGGGTTTTTTATTATTATGGTTTGTTGTTTGTAGTTGTTGTTATCAATGTGGCATGAAGTGATACGTTCTTGGGTCTCAACTGACCGCTATTTGTGGACCCCAAAATTTGGTACTACCATTTTGTATATACATATACATATGTGTTCATATTGAAAGTGTATACTTAGAGACTTATATCTAAGCCTATCTTACAGATAATCACATTACAGATACAATATTAGGTATGATCATAATACAACCATTTGGTGTTGAGCTTCGTTAAGTACATGCTCTTTGGACGAACTAAGCAAAATCATTTTAACTATTTAACAATTTATGCATTAAAGAAACATTGAAATAATGATACGAGATAAATGATACTTATATGTATACCCTTTACTAAGCTATTGGGTATTTAAAATGTTCTGTTGTTAAAGCAAATTACAATTGCTTGTAAAATCAGATCAATCACTTGAATTAAACTATGACTGTACAGTTAGGTAAGGTGTTTTAATATATATATAATTTTTTTTATGCTTGGATAATCTTACATCAATATGAACATTTAAATTTGCATATTTTTTAAGCAAATTTTATATATAATTTCAAGCTGAGAGAATATCCCAGAATAATTTTTTTATATTAAACAGAGGCTCTCTCAGCTTACCTGATAGAATTTCAATGTTTCAATGTATATCTCATTGGAATAGATATATTTATAGTGGTATTTAAAACACATTTTTAAACATATGTAAACGTTGTAAGTACAATGAACATTCCAATGATAAGTATAAGTACAAGTATTTATAAACGATTAGACCTATGCAAAGAAAATAAAAAATAACTAAAAAACAACCCGCTCGACTAGTCAACGTCAACTTGATACATGCAGGCACCTTGCTAATAACTTGTAGCTATTAAGTACAATTGAGTATCTGGGTATGTGGGTATCTGAGTATCTGGTATTGCTCTACGAGGCCCAAGCCAATTTCGAACAGCATTTTTTTTAAAGCCAATTGTACTAGTTGCTAAGTAATTACAATTAACACATACAACATTAAACATATTCATATAAAATATACGTGTATATATATATTTAATATATGTACAATATAAATTATTTTGTTATTGTCACGCGACAAAAGTTGACGCTCCAACAAAAAACACAAAACGAACTCTTCGAGCGAAGCAAATGGAATGAAAGCAACGAAAACAATCTTAAAGATACAGATACATATGTAGTAAATAAGTATTTGAGTAGATTCACTCATAACTAAACGAGTGTATTCGTTAATTCATATTCATGAATGCCACTTAGCTGGACACAACATTCTAGGAATGTATTTCAAACACAAGATAGATGTATACATTGTTTTTTTTTATTGATATATAACGCATATGTATATTGTATATAAATGTAACTCCAAACTGACATTGAACAACATAAAATATTTTCGTTACTTGATTTTTATATTTTCTTGAATTTTTTTTCATTTTTTTTTTTTTTGTTACGCAAAATGAAATTACAAAATGACTAAGCAAAACAAAACATATAAAATTAAATTGCTTTTTAATGAGGCAGCAGCACAACTTAGAAAAATTTGATAAGAAGCTTAAAAGATAAAGGTAAAAAGTAAAAATGAAGCCAGAGATAAATGATATTCAAACATTTATTAAAACTAAGAAGTGAAACCCTTAAAAGCACCAGTCGGGTTGATAGGAAGATATAGTTTATATAGATTAAAAAATCTTTACACTAACGTGTCCTAATATTTCCTCTCTTTTTATTCTAACCCAATATTACTCAACTTTGCTAAAGAAAGCAACAACAAGTATTACAATCTAGTTTAACCTGACAAAATAGAAGATAGCTTAAATTTAACCCAACAAAACTATATTATTTGTGTTGTGTATAATGACATTTGTACTTAATAACCGATTGTGGCAACAAAATGTATTATAGAGTCTCTGTAAGAATCTAACCCAGTAAGACTTAATCGAACCTAGCGTAATCTATCTCAGCCCTTTTTAGCATATACTAACACAAACTAGCTTAACCTAACACAGTCTGATTTCATTAAAAACGTGGCTTAATCAGAAAGCAAAGTTTCTAATATAATCTATATTGAAAGATTGTACTAGTATTGTTTGAAGTGCTTGTCTGGCTTTATGCACTGCACTTTGTAAAAGAAATTAAAAGAATTCTAACACTTTGCACTCGTAAACCTTGGTAAACGCCCCAATGTCGACTTGGCCCTGGTTGGTTTCATTTGTTTTGACTTTAGTTTTTGTTACAGTTTCAGTTTCAGCTTGAGTTAGTCTTGGTCTTGTGGGCCATTGCCGTGGCAACTCAACTTTGCCAGCCCCATACATATTTACGAGCTATACCCCATACCCATACCCCTAGACATATCCATACCTAATCATACCCAGTCAGCCAGCTTTGTGCCTAATACATAATAAATCAATGCGACCACGTCCGGTGCTCTAATAGAAATTCGAACCAACCGGACCAGTGTACTACGTGCCCCGAAATGTCAGTGGATATTTGGGGTTAGGAGTAAGGACTACAAATGAAACTGGCAAATGTTAACTGTTAACTGTGAATAATGGTTAGGGAGGTAGGGCATAAGAGATAGGAAAGGGAGTAAAGAGCAGAACGCTAGACATAGACGACGCTTAGTCTGTTCGGTCTGGTTGGGCTGGTCGTGGTAATTAGATAAGTGGCCTCAAGGTCAGCCCATTAAAAAAAGGGCCAAATAAATAAACAAACAAACAAAGAAAGAAAGAAAGAAATTAAATAGGAAGAAGAAAGAAATGAACAAAGCAACGAACATATGATAATATACCGTAAAGAGTAGAGTAAAGAGTAAGTAACTTCTTGCTAGCAAGTCAAACATCCAATTAGGAAGAAACACAGAATATACACAGAACAGACTTTTAAAAACTGAACACAAATTATCATTTTATTTTTAGTATTATTCTTTTTTTTTTTTTTTCTCTTTTTAGAATTAGGTATAGAGTAGAGTAAGTAGTATTATGTTTATATCATTTGTTTTCGGATGTAAGCGTTGGGAATTGGCATTGGATATTGTAATAGCTGTTTATGGATTGGGGCTATGGGTGGAGGGTTACGTTAGGGATTTGGCTTGGGCTGGGCTGGGTTTATTTTTTTGGGATACTTTTTGAATTGTTCTCATTTCATTTGACTTGACTTGACTTGTGCAAAACACACTGTGACAAACTCAACGAACTTACCATCGTGTAGTGGATCTATCGTGTGTATCATTAGCTGTAATAGGCCATGACGGAATTTTGCACCGGTCTGTGTACTACCAGCGGTCCCACCACTGCTATTACCTGTAGCGCCCGCATTGCTTGTACCGGCCGGACCTGAACGGGTCTCGCTGGCCGCTCGTGATGTTACCGAACCGCCCGGCTGTGTGGCCATTGATGTTTCCGATGAATTGGCAGCGTTACCCTGAAGTGAAGGAAGAATGGATGGACGGGGGTACGGTTACGGTTACGGTTACGGTTACAGTTACGTTACGTTGCGTTAACGTTAACGGTTACGTTACGTTGAGATGTTTGTTTTTGTTTTCGAATTTATCAGGTATTCATTAAGTTGTTCGAAAGAGCAGTGTATATGGTTTTTCGGAAGGTGTTTATTATTATTATTATTATTTTTTTTTTTGGATTTGTATTGATGGTAAGCATTTGGTTGAGAAAAAGGTGAAAAGAAGAAGAAGAAAAGTTTATTATTGCAATTTGTATAAATTTACAGTTGAGTGTTGGGCGTTTGTTGTTCTTGTTGTTGTTCTTGCTGTAATGTTGTATGTATTGTTGTTGTAGTTGTTGTTGTTGTTTCAGCTGTTGTATCGCTTAAATTCTAATCGAATTATTAAGTGCAATTAATTTATAGCCAATATTCCAAAAAGATAATCTCAAACTCAGTTAAAGAAAATAATGAAATAAATAAAAACTTTATAAATTAAAGTTTACCACAATATATATGTATAATACAAATACTTAACGGACCACTTATCTGTCGATCTGTTAACTTGGCCAATAGAACTCTCGAGTTTCAGAATAATCGTATGTCTTGTACGCAATGCTACGACCAAGTTAAAGAATTTAGCATGAAAACGTTCTGTTTGGGTTTTTTCGTTTTTTTTTTCTTTCAATGTATATGGTGCAATAAATCAAACAATTTTTTGAACAGTGAGACTTTTAGATATATACAGCTGGGATTGGTGCATACAACTGGATTCATCGGGTGTACTGAGCAGGCGCAGACCACAGTTGATTGTGTGGCTTCGCTCTGGAAATGCATACATTCCATTTATTTCTGAGAAACTCAGGGTTTTCTTTGGGTTTGTTTGTGGTTTTTAGAAAACGGAAACGAAAACTAAAACAAATTCATAACAAATTCAGACATATACTTATACAAATCAATGAAAATATAGTACAATAAACTTTAAGCTTTTTTTGAAACAATTTTATGTTTTTTTTGTTGACTTAAATTTTGTGGGTTTGCAACTTTTTTTTTTTTTTTTTTTTGGTAAGTATACATACAAGCTTCAGTTTTTCAATGACTTTTGGTTTTATTTAGAAAAAAAATATACATATATATACTTTTTTTTTGTATTTGTCAAAGCGCAGTGGGAAGTTTTGTTGTATTTCATTTTGCCTTCACTATAATCAAAAATGTAAACACATAAAACATAAAAAGACATGTTCGGAAAAAATACTTTTACATATTGAGAGCTTACATATTACTTTAATTAAAACAATTGAAATAACTTAAAGTTTAGACTTATGACTGGCCAAAAAGGAAAGCTCTAGAAGTGCGAAAAGAAAAACCAAGACCAAACCATCTAAATACGATATGAGTGATATGTGAAAATGAAAATGACTAACAATAAGTGATAATTAGTTAAGATATAGTAGATGCATGTCAAGAACAAATACGAGTATAGGTATAGCTAAGACAACATATAGTAATAAGTATATAGTAGATGGATTGTTACGAGATACATGATAGATGATACATATATGAATGTGTTATGTGATAGATATTCTTGTAAATAGTATGCATACAATTACAGAACTTGTATATCCAGATCCCATTCATAAAAATGTGGAGCTGGAACTAGAAAATAGTATGCCATCAATTACAGAGCTCGTATATCCAGATCCCATTCATTAAAATGTAAATCTAGAGTTGGAACTGTGGCAGGTGTAGGGCAATTCAAGATCGAACGAAACTACGAGAATGTCTAACTAGAAGATAGTATGCCAACAATAACAGAACTCGCATATCTAGATCCCATTCATAAAAATGTAAGGCTAGAGTTGGAACTGGGGCAGGTGTAGGGCAATTCAAGATCGAACGAAACTAGAAACTAACTAACAAATAACTAACCTGAGGCCAATTATCGTGTGGCTCGTGCCCAGGTGAACTACCTCATGGCTTATTATAATGCTAATTAATTGGCAAGTCATGTTGTTTTGCCAGTTCGATGGGTCACACTCATTCACGTTTCGATATAACTCAACAAATGACGTAAAAACCTAAAAGATCTATGAAATAGGTGTATAAAAATAGTTGAGAGAAAGAGAGAATGAGTTAATGCAAAATAGAGAGAATTGAAATACATACACCTGCATTATAAGAATCACCCAAATTAATTAAAAACTATCTGCACGAAATCTTTCTTTCTCTTTCCTTATTTCACTTTTTTTCGAAACAGCTGTGAAATCATGCTAAAAGCATTTTATAATAAACGCCAGTTACTTCAGCTGCTTAAATCACATAATAAATTATTTAAACACGCATGAATCACGTTTGCACAATTTCAAAAACTCGACTCAAGTTCGAAAATTTCGCCCAGGCAAACAAATAAAAAAGCCGAACTCATAGCCGAAGACAAAATTGAATTCGAAATCGAAGGCGAAATACAAAAAAACACTTGACCAAATGATCTAAGAAATGTAAATTGCAAAATTTACAATAGTATTCACATACACAGAGTGAACCTCTGAGTGACTGGGTGACGACTCTGTTGTCTCGACAGTTTGATATTTTGTTTTGTAACTCAAAACACGGCTCAATTTGTCACTCAACCTGTTTTGGTCATTGAATGCAATCAGCGTCACCTGTATATCAATGAAGGGGTAGACCCCAAACCAGTTCCAAGAATTAATGCAGATATTCCAGGGATTTCGATTGACGTCGATTTTGTTTACGTTCACAACTTACTATATACGATATATAACTATTTAAAACTGATACCGATAACGCCGAGCGTTCGTTGCCTGATAGACAAACGGACACATAACTCGAAATCGCTTTGACTCAGTCTCTCCCTCTGTCTCAGTCTCTCTCTATCTCCCTCTTTGTCCGTCTCTGTCTCTATCTCTGCTTGAGCCTCAGCTGGGCTTTGAGCTGGCTGTCTGAGCTGGCTGCATTGATCGTTGATTTGTCGATGGCAGTGCTGTGTTTTTATTATATAGCAGGGTTATGCGCTCTGTGCACATCATTTAGTAACGAATCTTGAACCCAAGCACAACGAATAATCGCGCGCGCACGCGTCGTTAAATAAACCTATAAGATACAACCAACAGCAGAAATGTTTCAGAAAAGGATTATCGAACTGTTTACATTGTTATTTTATTGGATGGTCATAACGCCAGCGATCTATCAATATTGTAAAACACAAAATTGGATACGATGGGATCTGAATATACCATTTCAATCATTTTCGGATCATGCGACATTTGCCCTCTGCCTGCTCGCTGGCTACGTGACCTTTTATCGCATTGTTATCTTCATCTACATGAAGCTGAAAGTTTGCGATGTGAAAATGTGGCATAAACTAAAGAAGACACAGGAGGATCCCGAATCACAGTTTGAGAATAAATCACACTATCAAGCCGTATCCACAGAGAACTTGGATACTGTCGATGGTGCAACAGCAGACAAGATGATGCCCAAAGTGATACGCACCATTAGCCATCCACTGTTGGTCGAAAGTGATCTTGCACGCATCCATATCAAGCATGAGACGCGTCCATTGCGCAGTGCAACATTGCCGCGAGAACAACAACAACGATTGGGCAATAATCAAATCTCTAGTCCCACGCCCAGTCTACGTTCTGCCCCACCAGTGCCCGCAACACCTCCTCGGACTCCGGGATTCGCACGCAAGATGAGCCATGGTGTCATCATGTCGCCAGATGTCTTAATGGATATCACACATCACAATGGCACGCACCATTCACACCTGAGGTCAGGTGGCAAGACGTGAACTTAGTGAACCGACGCTGGACAGAGAGATCGAAGTGAATCAGCATCCAAGTATTAGCATTAGCTGCACACCAAAGAACGAAACGATGGACAAGTTGTATCCACAAATTCTAGATAAATTTTTAAATGTTTTTCGAGTCTTAAATGAATTGAATGTTTCAAATGTTTCGAATATTTCGAACGTTTCAAGTGTTTCATATATTTCGAAAGTTATAACCATTTCGAATATTTCGAATGTTACAAATGTCTCTTCTTGTAACAGGAAGAGACCATTTAGTGAGTTTTTTATTAAATAGTAAATACGTAAACTTAATTTAGATGCATATTTATTACCTAGTTGTAAATCAGATTTTGTTATCTGTTTATCTATTATATTATACATGTATTATTTTCCAATATATATACTATAATAAATTCATGTTCTCAATTTTAAAACCAGTTTTACTTTGTTTTTACTCATAAACAGTAGTCTAAAAATAGAAAAAATAAATTGTGTTTATCTCTCTTATGAGTTTGCTTATTCGCGATTAACAAAGACTAAATTACTTAATAAATCTTGTGTATGTAATTAATTATTTTTAGACTCTGTACTTAAAAAGTACAAAGGGAGTATAAAGCTTGTCAAATGTCAATTGTTTGTACTAATAGACTAAGTTCAAGGTCTCTATCAATCGGTTTTTCTCGGTTTAATTAACTTCTCATTATTGGGTAGTAAAAAACTTGACATAACATAAGTAATATATAAGCGAAAGCTCTTGCGGTTATATGAAACTTAGTAATAACAGAGCTTCAATGTGTAACAAAAATAATAATAATAATAATAAAATAAATAGAACTTAAAGAAAATAACATTTATGGAGGTTTGTTTATTAGAACCATACTCAAATATGCATATTTTGGGGACATCACAACATTTATGATAGATTTTATTTAAATTTCTTTAGAACCGTGATCGCAACTTCGAAATCATGGTTCGCTTTCTGGATCCATCGGGAATATCCAAGTGTTGCATACTTATAGACTGTGCCTCGATATCTTTCCTTGTCTTGTCATCTTTAAACTTCATTTGCACCTCACGCACGGTTTTCTTATCAAACTTTTTCAATTTCTTGTAAGCGTAAATAACAATTCTATAGAATGTTACAAACAGCATTATATCTATAAGGATGAAGATAAGTACTGCCCAGATTGTATCTCTCAAAGCACCAAAATCCAAATCCAGCCATTTCTTTTCTGTAAACTTTTTATAGATATACGGCGTGAATCGAAGCCAATATAGTATTACAACAAAAATTTCCAAGAATTTTTTTTCAAACATCCTGAACAAAAGACGAACCGTACTTGTTGCTTAGTTAAGGAAATTCTACGAACTGAAATGATATTTACTCGTAGCTCTCGCAGAAGCAGGAGCTTACATAAAAAGCTCATTTAAAGCCCCTCAATAATAAATATTATTTAAAAATAGGCAGTGGTCATAATTTGTAAAGCTTCGATTAATAAAATCTGATTTTATAATTATTACACATAGCACGATTGCTTATTCAAGTAAGTTGAGAAAACCAAATCGGATAACGATTTAATACTTGGCAAATATTTTAATAATAATAGGTCAATTTGATATACATATATTTGATCTAGCAAATACAGATATCCCTTTACCCTTTGACCTGTTTAAAACCCCTTTAAATGGTATTTCAGATGTATAAATTAAATCGAAACTAATTAAATTCTACTCTATATTATTTCATTGATTTATTTGGCTTATTTGTATTAATTGTGGTTTTTGTTTATAGATGACTAACTGTTGTTCAAGGAGAGCTTCCGCATATGGCAGTATTTTAAAAAGAAAGAAGAATTTAGTTGTAATTACAAGTCCCTAGGAAACTGACGCGCTACGCAAGCGGATCGAATTAATAATGATACAGAAAAATATTGTTGAGATATTTACGTTAATCTTGTACTGGATTATAATAGCTCCATTAATTATAGTTCTTTGTGTTAAGCAAGGATGGATTGTTTGGGATGAAAATGATCTGATGACATCTGTCAAATACTTTTGCGGATTGGCCCTTGGTCTGGCAGCAGGTTACTTGGTGGTATATCTGATTGTTGTACTTGTATATCTGCAGATACAAAAATGGACCATGAAAGTGTGGCACAACTACGATACCACCAATATTGAAATGATAAATGCCGAAAGGGCATATTGTGCACAGAATGATCCTGATATGATTTATGCCAAACGACAAGAGACCCAGTCCGCCATAATAGAGATGGAGGACGACGACGTTGATGGTCGTTATCGAATGCGATACTCTCCAGATATTCGCTTACCTTATCAATATAGAAGGCCAAATGTGAAAGTTCATAGACTATATCGAAATCATACTAAACCGAATCATCGACCTGCTTTACCGCCACCACCCTATGAAGAGCCAGAGAATTAGACTTTTAAACTCCCCAAAAAAAGGAGATTGTTTTTAAGTATAAATTAAACTTGACTTATTTTGTTAATATCAATAAACAAGTAATTTGGCAAATGTTGTTGTTATATAAATCGTTAAACTGAACTAATTTTTTTGGTGCGGAATAAGGTTCGTTTGGCAGAGAACAAAGAACCAGGTGCGGTTCATGGTTTTGAATTGATCCAATTTTAGATTTATAATTACTAATTCTGTTATAATTATAAACAAGAAAGTGAGTAATATAAAGAAGTCATTTGATTGCGTAATAATTATAGGACCGCAACATAAAACCGATATATACGGAATATATAAACTGATTTCAGTATATTTCCATTAGTTTTTAGCCTGCTGTCAAGCTGTTCGTGTGCTTTATATTCCCGTAAAATATGTTTGGCAAACAAGTACTTGAAGTGTGTACGATTGTGACGTATTGGGTGCTATTTGTTCCCTCACTTTTGGTTTGGCTGCAGTTGAAAATTGATAACAAACCATTCGATTATTTCTTCAGTCACTCGGACTATGCACTCTATTTAATTCTAGGCTATTTGGTGATCTATCGCATAGTGTTATACATATTCATAAAACTAAAAACATTCGATTTGAGACTATGGCACACATTGCCGGATACCAAAGCCAAACTCGAATTAGAGCTAGAGGAAACAAAATCATATTACGAGACCTTAGATCATATGGATGGACCGAGTCTATTGTATGGTAGTCGTATACTCAAAAAGAGTGCACCATCCACACCACGGCCACCACATACACCTCGATTTCAACGATCACCAGCAACGAAAGCCGAGCTGGAATTGGAGCTAGATGAAGAATTGCCCTACTCTCCCTACTATCCGGATCTAGATCAAGTGGATGGACCATCAGCTATACTATCGTATGAGAGTCGTACAGCCAATAGGAGGGCACTATCCCCACTACGACCCCCACATACACCTCGATTACAACGATCACCAGCCAAAGCCGAACTTCAATCAGAGCTACCTTCCTACCAGACTGTAGATCTTATGGAAGGACCTTCGACTATTCTACCGTATGAGAGTCGTATACCCAATAGGAAAGCACCACCCTCACCACATACACCTCGAACACCACCTGCCATAAATGTGGAACATGTGGCAGAAATATATGAATGTCCACCTAAATAATTGGAATATAACTTTTCTATGTTTAACCGGTATTGTTAAACGATTTTCTTGGTCCTTTCTATACAAGTGTTGATCAATCTTTTTAAAATAAGAATATATTAAATATTTGTATATATTAATATATTTTATATGTACTAAATAAATGTTAAATATTTAATCTCTATAAATGACACATTTATTAAAAATAAATGGAGTTTCTAGATTGAGTAATCAATCAATTTGGACGAGTAATGAGTTTTGATGTAATGAACTTTATTATACACCATGTTTTACTGAGATCCGTTGAAATTAGTTATAAATAAATGTAGTAGCAAGTCATACAGAAATTTGTTTCCATTTATAATCTGGATAATATCACAGTTAACAATGGCGTACGATAACATTGTTTCATCGCCATTTTGTTCAGTTTATTGTGTTAACTATACTTAAATGGTAAGTTAACTATTTCACAATCCAAGTATTATGGTGCAGTTAAAAATTTATTCAAATCTCTAAATACTACGACACATGCGTGAGCGTGAGTGAGAGAGAAGATTAGCGAGCCATAATCAAGTTAAGATTAAATTCAAGTTCAAGCTGTGTGCAAAGTTTCGATTGGCTGCATGTAAAGTTGTATTGTATTTATTGTAGCTTCTGTTTATATGTGTTTGTGTGTGTGTGTGTGGGTGTGGGTGTGTATTTGAGTTTGTATTTGTATATGTATGAAGTATATGGTTAAACAAGTCGTAAGACGCATAACAAATGAGAAAGTGTGTAGTAAATAAACAAAAGCTAAGCACTAATAACTGAATGTTTAGCTAGAGTTAAGATTGCTTAGCACATGAGGTAAGTTTATAAAGATAATTTCTTGATATGTAAATAATAAATTCAAAAATTAGTTTAAAACAATAGATAGATAGAACGATAGCTGAGACTAACCAGTTGACAGTTGAGATGGAAAAGTTTTAAAACGTCGGGTAATAAAAACCCAATAACAATAAGCTATTTTGATGAGTCATCCGTATATAGAGCATGATCTTAGAAAGTTTTTTTAAAATATGACCAACTATTCACTTATTTTTCTTATTATTCCACCTGTAATTATCAGGTTAGCCTTCAGAGAATTCGGAAATATTTTCATGCAATATCACTCTGGACTGGTTTGAAGAAGATACAAATTGAGTTTAAACTCAAACTCAGGTGAAATTTAAACTCGTCAATTATTGCCATCTCATCATCATTATGATCATCATCTTATATTCAATGCCAAAGACGCATTTCGTGTTAGTCATGCAAGTTTCATGTCCGATTGCAATACAAAGAGAAAAACAATAGCAGCTCGTGAGGCCCTTAGTCATAGTAACTAGCAGAGCTGTTAACTGGTTAGTGTCAGGTTTAAAATGCAGTGAAAAGTATTACTAGGCCAAAGTAAGAAGAGGCATACATCAAATAAAACGAGAAACAAACGAAATGACATCCTGGCAAAGGATTTGAATTTTCGTTTCTTTTTTTTTTTGGTAATTCTTTTTTCTTGATTTTTTTTTGCAGACAATTTGCAATTTTTGCATTCTCTTTAACGACTTTTTTTTGTCTTTTTATATTTTTCTTTTTAGACTTTTTTTTAAAGAATTGGATTTTGTTTGCAAAAAAACTTCCCAACTACTTACTGCTGGCATAAGTTGATCTGTACTTCTGACGCGAGTCACCTTGTTTTTGGTAATCATCTTCTTGACGCAATGCTCCACCTGTACGTTCCACTTCATAAAGGTCACATAGGCAATATAGATGGTGAACAGGATGAGGGCCTCCCACCAGAATATGCGATTGTCGCGAAAAAAGTAGATCAACACCAGCAAACTGATGCTATAGAATGAGCAATCGCGGAATAATGGCCACCATGTTAACGATAATACAGTTCTTGAGAATAGTGCACACATCCCAATCACGAAGAGTATATTAAAGACAGCCGATCCAACAATCGTACCAATGCCAACATCATCGAACGACACGAAAACGCCAATGACACTTGTGAAAAGCTCCGGGGCACTGCCTCCTGCAGCCATAAAAGTTGCGCCGGCAACATCGTCAGTGATGCCGAGCTTTTCAATGATTACGTCAAGGGAAGGCACGAAGAATTCATCGCAGACAATTGCCAGCGCCACAAACATATAGATAACACCGATGATGTGCAGGACGACAGCGCCGTTCTCAAGCTGTTCTTTCGTGAATAAATCTTTTGGAAATAATGGCGTTTTCGTGGTGTTTGAATTGTCGGGTGTCGTTTCTATAAGAAGAAAAGAACAAGAATACAAATTTATTATTATTTACACTTTTAACTGATTGGACTTAGTGACTAATTTTTATTAAATTAAATTAAATCGTTTTAATTGGAGTCAGACGATAACTACTTATTCATATTAACAGTTATGGTGTTTATAGTTTCTAAGAATTTAATTAAATTTTCTTCCTTTTTAACGCTAAGTTCTTTATCTTTTATTACATGATCTAGCATTGAGATAAAGGACATAGTTGAGAATGTCTGTCCCAATTCCCTAATCTATATTTTTCATTAATAATTTCCATTATTGCCATTAAATTTCAGAACCTCAAGTTCGGCTGTTTATAAAGCAAAGGACATGTAAGTAAAAAATTTAGTAACAATAGAATTTATATCTTTATCCAAAGTCTTTTAAAGTAGCTAGTAATTACTTCTTTGGTATTTTCCACATATTTCCAACTGCATTTAGCTGTAAGAAATACCAATTAAAACATTTTTTCAATAGACCTTCAGAAGACTACAAGAATACTAGACAAACTGTCGATACCGAAACGTGGCTAAAAGTTAATATTAAATGAGGAAGCCTGACCTTTAGTTGGATAAACGCTCCCAAGATACTTAGAGGCGGCACTTTTGAGTGGCATAAATACTGTAGTTATAGCTAAACACTCATACTAATACTCATACTCATATTAATACTCACAGCAATACCTATACTCATAGTCAGCTCCCCAATTACACATCCTCAATTAAATAGCTCGACCTTTTGCTGGATGATGATAATGAAGAGGGGAAAAAAACCTCGCTCAAATCGCTGGTAAAACGCCTGGCAGGCGGCACCTTTTGTGCGATTTGCCACATGGCAATTAACCTTAAATTATGCAGCACATTTTGCAACAATTAACAGATTTTAAGTGCAACTGCAACTGCAACTCCAATTGGCAAATGTAAATGTTTAACATTAATTTTGCAATGTGTTTATTTTTTTGTTGTATGAGCAATCAATTTGGCGCGTGTGCCAAGTAAATAAACGGCGCGTTTTTAATCGCCAGCGGCGCAATCGCTGACTCTCCACTTGACTCTCTTGACTGATTCATGTCATTATTCTGTCTAAGCTGTTGTTATTTGTATTGTGTCTGATTTGTCATTAAACAATGCAAATAATTTATATACATATATATTTTTTTGTGTCTTTTTTTATAACTATTGTTTGCTTAAGAAATTCTTATCACAGAGGCGGGTCATGCGGCGACATCATTTGTGCGTATTTATACTTTGTACTTATTCTATAATTAAGTGAATTCATTTCTTGTCGTTGACTCACATTCTGTGGTCAACCCAGAACTTTACTCTCGACTATGAGAAAAACCGGTTTTAAGCTTTCAAAAGTAGCTTAACGAGAAACGGGAGAATCGAGCTACCAATTCGCTCAATTTGCATGCAGTTAACGGGCGACACACACCCACACAGCAGTTTAACCCACCTTTCACAACCTGCAGGTGCCCCTTGATTCCCCTCTGCCTCTACAAGAAAATAAACCAAGGGTTTTAAAAACTCAACACGGGAACGTGAGCTATAAATCAATGTTACAAATGAATCACTTGCCAAATGCTTAATGAATGACGATAGCTGCACATGCTGATGATACCCTGTAATAGTTAGGCACTTTATAATTTCAATATCAAATGCAATAGCGATGAGTCATGGTCAATAGACTTATTAAAAAGACCTTTTGAAACACCCAGTAATTATATAACTAGTCAGCAGTTGCTGTTAATATCCTGTATTAGTAGAGTACCTAAGTAACATATAAGATGGAATATAACCAGCAGCATTCAATTGAGAATAGTGAATTGAAGTACTCTGTTATTTAAGCATACGTCTGACAAAAGACTTGTTATTGATACCCTGTAGTTGGCTTCTCTATAAACAGTACGTGTTGTGCTCACACAATTTGTCAATATTAATTTTTAATATAATATACCCCATGTCCTTAATAAAATATAAACAATATTATTTCATATAAATGTTAATAATATATAATGTTGAAAAAACAGTCTTTAAAATTATCTTTTTCCGTTGTCTAAATTGTAATTGTTTCAAATAAACTTCTCTCATTTAAATTAAATATTAAGGGTATTTTATGGTCAATCAACGTTGATTTTACAATGTTTTTGCTAGTTTATTATTTATTCACAGGAAAGATAATTTGTACTTTGTTTAGATGTGGGCGTTCATTGAATAATCAACAGTTAGATTGGATTTAACGCTTTGAATATCAAACCAGATCATCGAGAAATTGCAATCATTAAAAATATGAATAAATTTATGACTAAGTCCATAGCTAGTCAAACTGACGGAAGACTTCACACTCAATGGGGAAGCAATCGATATATATATATACTTAAGATCTCAGAAAACAACTTATGGATGCAAATTCTGATTGATATTAGCAGAAAAGAGTAAATAATAAGTATGCAAGCTGTACAAATAAAATTAGAAAATATAATTACGATTAAAATATTATAGACACATATATAAAATGAGGGATAATCTGATAACCTGTTCTTAAAGAAAAGTTGTTTTTATCGCTGACATTTGCATTTGTATATTTATAAGCTTGATTATAACTAGAATATCTCAATGTTATCTGAGACACTTATATACCAAACACTGACGAATCACGTAATAATAAAACAAGTGAAATTTTGATAATTGTTAAACAGTTTTTTGTTATCAGCCATGTTTGTGATTTCAAATTAGATAGTAAATTAGATTATGGGATGTATTTACTTAATAAGATAAGAAGAATAAAAATAGCAATTATAATGATAATACTAATACATAGTTTGCAAGGGGAATATCCGGTATGTGGCAATTTAAACTACAAACTGTATATAACTTATTGAGAATAGTGGAGAGCAATGACAAGTTGTTATTGTTGATTGTTATTCTTTTTTGTTATTTCTTTAGTATTTAGCAAACATCTTGTGGCAGGCCCAGATGTGGGCGCGTGTCGTGTCGTCTGTCTGGCTGAGGTAGTCGTCAAGACTTTGAAGCCGATTCATAGTTGAAACCGGTTTCAAGTGCCAAGTTCCAAGAGGCAAATGCCACTAAAATTTGACTAACCACATTGCACTCCAAACAGAGCGTCAGCTCAGAAAGCTTCTAGAGCAAATACAGGGACACATACTCGTATTCTCGTATTCGCATACTCAGAGGCACACCTACACACTCTACCCATAAACTGGCAATCTCGGACGTGATATGCGTCATTCTCAAGTTAAAGTCAAGAGAACAAAGCCGCAAAAGAGTCGCGTTCGAGTTCGCGTTCGCATATTCACAAACGCAATCTCAATCAGTTGCAAATTGAGACTCGATTCGTTCAGATGGCAGCAGCAGCAGCAGCAGCAGGAACAGTCACCAGTAATCGCAGCCCAGAGCTGTACATCAGTCGTGCCACTATTCAGTTGAAACTGCCACAAACTGTGGCGCCTCCACGCGTCTACGAATGGCGCACGCAGGTCATCACAAAACCACAAGCCGAATTGCAGGCCGAACGCAAAGAGGCAAAGGAAACGGCTGTCGAATGCATTAAGCAAAATGGTAGCACAACAACAACACCAACAACAACAGCAACAACAACAGCTACAAAAACAGTGGAAGCTACGCCCATTTATACGCCCCCAAGCATCAAAGGCGATGAGGCGAAACGAAAGAATCTGCTCCAAACGATGGGAAACTTTTTTGAGGCGGAGCGCCACGCTAGTGCCTGGAATCGCGTGACTAAGTGAGATGAAAATGGCAGCGGAACTAGTGCATAGTATATATACAATATACATATACCCTTTATATATATACGCATATATATGTAGTACATATCATACAAATTAACCCATTATGTGCCAACAAAATTGTGTTTTTGGACTTTTGAATGTCGGAGAATTTTGTTAAATTTTAAGTTAATTTAAATACAATCTGTGTGTAGAAAATAATAGTTATAAAGGAATCAAATAAATTGTAATTGGTTAATATTTATATACATTTAATAATCTTTTTATTTATCTATACTTTTAGGCATATAATCTTTTAATGTGTTTACTCAAGTCAGTCAAAATTATTGCAATAAGCAGTTGGATTAACAACAAATATATGTATACTAAGTGTGTATACAGTATACAGCATTGATAAGCCGGACAATCTTTGAATTAAAAAGTGTCCGACTTAAAGCGCTTGCTCGTTGTAGAGTTACTGATTCTTATTCTTCATTTGGTCCCATGCTATATAGTATTGCATATTTATGTTTATCATATACTCCACAACTCAAGACTTTGGCTTAGTATTAGAATTCTTTCTGCTCTAAAAACGGTTCTTTTTGATTTTTATTCAATCTGATACTGGTTAACCTGATCTGCGAATGATATAGCGTATACTTAATTCTAAAATTATAGCTTCTAAAAGTTATGTATACGAACAGACGAACAGACTTTAAATACTTTACATACGTTTACACATAACTACAGAGCTATAATATGTTACCTGGCTATGATTGTTTGACGAATTTGGTTAAAAGTAGAGGCTGTTTTGGTAATCACTTCCCCGAACTTATAAAAGTTTTGTAATTTATATTAAGTGTGCAATTAATGGGAAACTATTTCGCATATTATATATATCAATGACTTCAACAATAAGTACTCGTAAATGATTCTTAAAATACACAAATTTTCTCAATTAAAAGGAAATCTCTCTGTATCATTCTATGTCAACATACCTACCTACTTATGAATGTCATATATCTATACCAATATCAACAAAAATTACTTTAGTAATATCATAAGATTCTTTAATTCTTCGGAATGAATAATTTGGTAGTAAGAAGAGCTTAAAGGGTTAACATTTAGTGTAATTAAACGCAGCTCGATAAGAATATCAAAAGTAAGCAAAAAAAAAACAATATATATAAAGAAACTGAAAATCTGTTAACTCGCTCATTTTTGCTTTTCACTTTTTGTGCGACGTCATCAATGTGCATAAATCACGGCTGAACAAACGCACAAAATTACACGGGCCGAGCACGTCGTTTGCCATGGCCGGAAGTTCATTATGGGGGCTACCTCGCCCTACAAAGCGGAAGCTAAGCAAGCTCTTAGTGTGTGTAAGTGTGTGTGTGAGTTTTCTTTTTTTTTTTTGGAGTGGAGCTTTCTCTGTGTGTGTGAGAGTGTGTGAGACTGTGTGTGTCGATAGTGGTCGCATGGTTTCACGCTTTGAAGCAGCTGCTAATTTATCAGAGAGACAGCGCGCTTTGGCACGGCGCAAGTTTCAAGGTAGCTCTGGAATCGATTAGCGGCCACCAAAAGTCGAAATCAGAACGAAAACAAGAACGAGAATGAGTTCGAAATGGAATGAGAACGATGTACGAAATGAAACGAATTGGAATGAGAAACGATAGCATGAACGAATTGTACGAAACGTGCAATGCACATGCAAATTGACAGTTTGATGGGAAAGGGGAAAGAGAATTGGATAACGGCATCGTCCCTGGCCCGCTAGGGTTGTCAAGTGGCTGTTGAATCAATGCAGCAAAATGTCTGTCAACTGTGCCAGTTTGAGTGTCTGTGTATTCTTGTGTGTGTGTGTGTGTGTGTGTGTGTGTGTCTGTGTGTTGAGTGAACCACTTAAAGATTGCCACATAAAGTTTATGAGCTTTAGTTACGACCAGCTGTCGATGAATTTGATGAAGGTTCACTGCAACAAAACCCTCAACTTATTGTTAAAGTTTTAACTCCCACATACTTATACACACACACACACACACAAACATTTTCACATATTTTAGCTAATCAGCCTCAAGAAATGATCCTCTGGGAAGCTCATTGCATCCACCCGACCATAAATAGTTTGAAGTTGGGTCCCAAAAAATGTTATGGTACTTAACTGATGGGACTGTTAAGTGTCTCCAAAGTACGCAACCCAATTTTCAAGACTTTTCTCAAAGCATCAATATTTAACTTTACTAAGTATGACCTTTAGTGGGGCTTCCTAAAACATTAACCCAATATCTTGTTAGCTGTCGAAGTTTTCGTAATAGTTCCCAGTAAAATAATACAATATTCATTTTATGTTCAGCAACAACACATTTTCATAAAAATTCATATATGACCCATTGATATTCTGAGACAAAACCTTTTGGAAATTCCCGTAGCCTTACATAAAATACCAATAATTAATAGGCACGTGCTCGTCATGAGTCAGATACAGTATTTAAAAACTTTTCTTTAATAAGTATTTCAATCTAAAGTAATTAAATGCATTCAAAATTCGTAGAATTTAGATTGCACAAATTCAAATTCAGATTTAACCCAATTTTATGTATCAGATGGCAAATAATTCATTTAAAATGTATGAAAAATAAATTGATCCAGTTTGATAGCAAGTGTAGTTGTGATGAGATGCATTATTAATGTATGAAGCTAAATGTACTAAAATAAATTGAAATTATTCAACAAATTAAGTTGTCAAGTTGCTTTTATAATTAAATAGTTATTATTTATTGCAGGAAATTAATTAATTTCTGATTTCGCAATTAAATACAGATGCGTTAACCAGTTTTAGTATGAATCACATCACAGGTGTAATGAACTCCATAGAGAGATAGGGAGAAAGATCTAATGAATCAGCATTTGTATACGTAAGGCTTGTGCATTGACTAAAATACTTTAGAAGTCTCTAGAGTTTGGGAATAACCCATTTACTAGCAATTCAAGTCAAATTTACTAACAGTATGCTTAATGCCAAATTAATGCACATATTTCGACTGCTTACAACACTGGCTGAACTTTAACAGCATGGTCACACTGGCAATTAGTGGGCACACAAAGAAAAACTAGGGAATGTCAATAATTAAAAGTCGGCCAAATGTTGTCATTTGTCCTCAGAGCCGCAAAGCGACTTCCTGCCACCCACAAAAGTTTATGCCACAAACACACACATACAATAACAGACACAGACACACACACAAACACATCAACAAACATACAAACAAACACAGCTGTATTAATGTGCCGTGGCGTGGCTTTTAGCATGCAAGTCACACGTCCTTGCGAGCCTTTTGCCATTGTTGTTGGCATTTTGATTTATCGATTTAAATTTTGTGCTCCCACTGTTGGTTTTCCTCTCGCTTTTCCACATTAGCAGCTCAATCATTATTATTTTTTATGTGTTTTCTTTTCCTTACTTTTCATTCTCTTTGCCATCTCTTTCTCCTTCTGCCTTCTTTTAACATGCCTTTTAAATACTTGTACTTAGTTTTTGTTGTTGCTTGCTTTTGCTTTTGACCGCCTGTCGTTTGGGTCGAGGTCTTTTAGGTTTGGGCTTTACAGCTGCTGCTTCTTCTTCGTTTTTCGCCACCCACGACAAGCGTCGTTAACAGTCACGTTAGCGTGCGCCTCACACATATACACACGAGCATACGCACATAAGTATGCTTGCTATACTATACAAATATTTCAGTGTATGTGTGTGTGTGTTGTTGTTGTTTTTATAGTAACTCGCGCGCAATTTGGGTCGATGGTAAAATAGAAAAGCCAAAAGAAAGGCAAAAACACACATCCACACACACACACACACACATGCATAGTAAGACGAGCAAAATTTTCAGCAAAGCTCGTTACGAGCAGACTAATGCACACTGGACCCAAATCCGAATTATGTTTTGCAGAAATTTAATTTGTTCTTGGAATAAAGCAAAGCAATTGTTTTTCTTCAAAAAACAGTTTGAAATAGCATTAGTAGAATTTTTAATGCCGCTATGTGAATTTGTGAAGCCTTGAACCGGAATAAATGCAAGCTTTAAATTCCAGGCCCAACACCTGAGATGTCCTGCGACCAGGGCTTTGGTGATTTTACACACTTAGAAAGCAGCAGTGTGTTGTACAAAAAGAAAGAAGTCTAAGCAAATATTGTCCTCCTCTGTTAAAAGTATTAATATTATATGTGGAAAATAAAGTTAAAGGTATGTATATCAAGTATACGTCTTATTAAAACTATAGATTGAACAATTTTAATTCAAAATGTTCTATTGTAATCTTTAAAATTGTAAATAGCCATGCCCTGCTATCCTTAAATAGCTCTGTTATTATTATCTGCTTTATCGAGATTAAAGTTTATACCAAATATCCTCTATGAAAACAAAACACTTTAAACTTTTGAAAAACGTTTACAAATGTTTAAAGATAAGCTATAAATATCGAGCCTACATACATTTTTCCAAGTTTTACCCAAGTATGTTGGATTTGAACCAGTGTGCAATGCACATTTATTTCTATATATACCTACATACATATGTACATATGCACCTACATGTACTCTCCCTCTGTCTCCCTCTGTCTCCTTCTTGCTCTCGCTATGTCAGTGTAAGTTGAGTTATGTTCACGTTTTGTTAGTCCTTTTTGAACATTTTTTGCTGTCGCTGTCTCAGTTGCAGTCGCAGTCGCAGTCGCTGCTGCTACAGCTGTTCTGGTTCTGGTTCAGGTTCTGCTCTGGTTTCATGTTAATTGCTCATAGCGTCGCTTGTTCCGGCAATCTGCGTTAATTTTAAAGCTTGATTTACAGACTACAACTAGTCACTGCTGTTGTTGTTGTCCTTGTTGTCCTTGTTGTTGCTGCTGTTTTTGCTTTACGGTTGCAGCTCAACTGCAATTTTCGCCCTAAAGCACACAATACAATTTTTCCTTTTAGCTGCTGTCGTTGTTTTTGAGATTGTTGTTATTGTTTTTTCTGTACCCCGTCCCTACATAAGGTCACAATGGAGCATATGTGAAAGCAGCTTTGAGCATGTTTACTTGGTCAGCAAGTCAGGACTAATAAACATTTGCATACCATTAGTTTTATTTTATAGTTTAATTAAAGTATGAACATGCAATCACCTAGCAAACAATACAATATTGAATATTAAACTAAGAAATGTGTTGAATTTTTAACGAACATCCTTTATAGAACAATAAATAACTAAATCTGTTTCAAAGTCAACGGTATAATAATAGTAATTAACTATATTATGTAAACACGACATAACATGTCATTAGTTTTTTAAAGTGAATGAAAACTATAATCAACATAAATTTTAATGCAATTATTAAAAGAAATTCTTAACTATTACAAGTAAAACATATTTTCTTATACCAAAACTACAATTTATATACAAATGACAAATATATTATATAAAATGGTTCAATAAAAAAGCCAAGTTGAATCAGTTAAAATTATGCAAAATATTTTTAAAACAAATTTTTTTAAAATTGAATCGTAAATTTAAGTGAAAATCGGATAACGACCGTTTTTTCAACATTCATATTTTCCTATTTTTTTTAAAGTATATTTGTGGAAACTATTTGGAAGTGACAACCAGAATAATAAGTCTTATAAAGTGTGTGTGTTCTAAGTACTACGATCATTTGTTTGTATTTCAAATTTAATTTTAAACAGCATATGATTTGCTTGTCGTTTTGATACAACTATAGTTATTTATTTATACAGATACAGAACTATTTTCTCATAATAAGATTAACAAAATATGTAAATATATTAATAAACAGCGTCTTTACGCCAAAAACATTTCTACAGGATGATACAAAATTCGAGCAAACTTTTAGCAATTCCATTTAACTGCTGCTTGTTTTCCCATTTTTATTTTTTTTTTTGTCAGCCAATTTGACGCGTGTGTGTGCAGCAGACAGATAGAAAGGGGAAACAGACAGCAGCAGTGGGAGTGTGTGATGAAAGGGACGTTGGAGGTAGGGAGGTCACATGCTAGGGAGACAGCTCAGTTGAGTCATTAAAATGAGAAATGGCTCCAGGGTCCGCACGCCTAGGCAAACACAATGTGCCACGTTTGTGGTTTAATTGTTGTTGGCCAAAATGTGTATATGTGGCACATAACATATAGCGAGCTCAAAGGTGAAAAAGGTTTTCCAACTTGACTTTGCTGTAGTAAGAAAATGCACAAATGCAGTTGATACACATACATACTACTTTATATATCAACATATGTGAATGTTGGCAGTTGTTTAACTGCCATCAATTAATTGTGCTTGCAAGTATTACGTATACGTAATTTATGGGCATATTTATGGCATTACGTATACGCTATGAGGACTAATTCAAGGTGACTGTGTCTTCCAGGGGAATACACTTGCCATTACCTGGCATACGCTGTTGGCAGGAAAAGAAGGTATTATCGACGTTTTGACGTATATATGTATATAAATCCATGTTTAATTAATTAGAGGTCTGACACGTTTTAATTAAATAATTAATTAATAATTAAAAGTATTTAATTTCATTGTGGTTGACCCAGAAAATATGATTAAAGTGACTTATTCTGCATTAAAATCAATTTCATTTAAATATGCGTAGCATACTTTTTGGTTAAATTAAGAAATGTATCACGAGATGAATTATAAATTTAATGCTGCTCCTAAAACTATGCTGTACTTAGTTTTACATTGAAATTAAAGTGAAACACGACATTGCTTTCCCAACTCAAAATCCAAAAGATACATAGAAAAAGTTTAAAGTTACAGAATGGTTCATTTGGGCCACTTTTTAATGTCTTTATAAGATCTCAACTGATGTTAAATGTATAGAAACTAATGTCAACTTCAAAGATAGTTAACAATTCAATACAAATAGTTAATGAAAAATATCAAAAAAGGCAGGTCAAATTGAATTTACGATTTTTTGGACTAAAACCTTTATAACATATCCAATAAATATTTTATGGTAGTTTGATAAACAAAGCACAAATATCACTCATCCGCCTTGGATGACTTCTTAAAATCATTAAGCTATTAAAATCTAAATAAATAGGGACATTCTAAAAAAAACCTGGATTACAACTAATACAAATACATGTTTGATTTGCTTCTTTATATTTCTAAATATCAATCATACGCAGCGTGTTCTTAACAACTGTGTTACGCTATGCAAGTCAAATTGAATTTGAGAATGCTGATATGAAGAATTTTCTGTGTGCACTCAAGTTTCACATTGCTTGTCACATAAATCACTTATACAGCAGCACACACATCCCATTGCCCCCATACACTTCCTTAGCCCTTAAGCTATTGCCTCATTTAAATACAAATGCCATTAGTCATAGCAAAGCCAAAGGACGAAATCACGCATAAGCAGAGATTGCTGTGCGTCAACTCAAAAAAAAAAAAACAGAGGAGAAGCTGAGAAAAATTTGCACTTACCATTGATACCATGTTGATTGGCCACATTATCCTGATCATTTGGCCCGCCACCTCCTCCTCCTTCGCCATGCACCGTATTCAGTTGGGCCCCTTCTTCCTCTTCTTCGCCAAACATGTGCTCCTCAGATTGGTACGGATAGAGGAGTTCAGCTTCATCCTCGTTCGATGTTTGCGATGATTTTACTTGATAAGTGGGCGGCACATCAGCCACGCCTCCCATATTATCAACCGTCACATCGTTGTTGTGCGCCGGCTGATGTTGTTGCTTGTTCTGTGTGGCGGTTTTGGGCTTATGGCCCTGGACACTGCCCAACAAAGGGAGCAGGCAGAGAAGCAGCAGCACTAGTATGCAATTAAATGCCTGGCCACGCCCACCAATTGCTTTGTGGGCTATTTGCAGTTTGCTGCAGTCGTTTTGGTTTTTTCTTGTAGTTGTTGTTGTTGTTGTTGTTGTTCCATTTAATGTTAATAATACTAAGCGTTTTAAAATATTTACACAATCGACAATGTACGCGCACATTATTGATAAGAAAAGCTTTGCATGGTGTTTGGTTTCTTGTTGTTTTGGTTTTTGTTTTTGTTGTAGTTGTTGTGGTTGTTGTTGTTGTTGTGTATAAGCAACATTTGTATCTGCTGCTGGCACTAATTGGCAACATTTGTGCGAGTTTCGTAGACGTCCGCGACGCCTGCGACTATTGAAATCTATCGTTGTTGTTATATTATTGCTGGCTGCATGTCCGGCTGGCAACATGTTGCTAAAGCGAATGTTGCTAACTCTTATGCTGCTCCTGCTGCTGCTGCTGCAGTTGTTGTTGTTATAGCTGTAGCTATGAGCTTTAGCTGTTTGTTGTAGCTCTTGCTGTTGTTGTTGCTGTTGCCGTTGTTGTTGCTGTTGCAATTGCTGCTGTTCTTGCTCTAGTTGCTGTTGCTGCCATTGTTGTTTGCTGCATGTTGTTTGCTGCAACATTGGACCCGTTAAATGTTGTTGTTGTTTTTTTTTACAGTCGCTGTTTGCTCTTGCTGTTGTTGCTGTTGTTGCAAAACCGTTTGTTGTCGTTGTTTATGTTTGCTGAAACTTTTGACTCCGTTACGCCGTTTAAAGTTCTCTCACTCCACACGCTTGCTTGCTTCCTCTCTCTCTCTCTCTCTCTCTCTCTTTCTTCCTCTACCTCTCTCTCTCGCTCACTCTCTTTTATTATTTGCTGCTATGCTTTCGCATTTGCACAACTTTTGCTCATTGTTGTTGCAATATCACACAAATTTATATATACTACTATACATAAATAACAATTAACACAACACCACACTAAATAAGCAACGTTGTGTTGTTATTGTTGCCGTTGTTGCTGCTGCTGCTGCTGCTGTTGCTGCTGCTTTTGCTGCTGCCGACGTTGACGTTTGTCGCAGCATTTCCACTACGTACACGTTGCGCTCGAAATTGTTAACGGCTCCTGGCCAGGCCATGTGAAGGTATATACTTTTTTTTTGGCAAAAGGACTGTCGGTATGTGTGTGTTTGTGTGTGTGTATTTGTGCGCGCAAGTATGTGTGTGTGTGTATTTGGAAAATTTCCCTGAGTTTTGCCAGTGTAGCGCGGAACCAGCACTAGGACCAGGACCAGCAGCAGCGCCTGGACAGCACGGATAGCAGGACAGAACTGCTGACGTTGTTACTCTCGTATTGTGCTGCAGGCCCACTGGAAGGGATACGACGAGCAGCTTTGTGGTCGCTCCCCAGCTGGAAGGCAGTCAGATCCAGTTTATGGCAGAGAGAATTTATATTTATTATTAAGTAGTTACTATTGGTGTTATTGTTATTATTGTTATAGCTGCTGCTGCGCGTGCGCTACATTTGTTTACATTTTCGTAATTCGAATATTATCTGCACGAGCTGGTAAATCTGTTAAGAGAGAAAACACATATAGAAAAATTAATAATTGAATTCGATTTATTGTTAGTTACAAATTAGATAAAAATGGTGAAACAGCAATTCAAATCAGTTAAGAGACTTTCGATCAGTTGAACTGTAATTGCGCTCACTTTATTCTCTTCGAAATATTCATACACTTCCATGCTCTCTCTCTCTCTCTCTCACTGTCTTTAGTTTGCTTTGTTATTTCCATGCTTACGCTCTGCTGCTTATCTCAGCGTTCTTATCGCTGCTCACGTTTTCTGTTATTGCTTTCGTTTTCAGTTGTGTTTGTTGTTTTAGCTTACGCTTACAATTTTTACTTTCATTTAGTTTAGTAGGTAACACTCATTCCCTTACACCCACTCCCATTTGCTGTTTTCTTGCTCTTGCGTTCTCGTTCTCGTTCTCTCACTCCCACTCTCCCTCTCATTTTTTATGTAGCTGCTTGTGGCTGTCTATGGCTGTCTCTGGGCTCTATGTGCGGTTACGTTCATTGTTATGCTTTGAGTAGCTGCCGCTAATGTCCTATCCCCATCCACTCTCCAGTTTTCCAGAGTGTGTGTGTGTGTTTGTGTATGTGCGTGGGTGTGTGTTTGTGTTTGTGTGCGTATGAGCCTCGCATTTTTTGCTGCTACCTTTTTTGCTAGTATTTTTAGACGCAGGCCAAACTTAAGCCACGAATTTTGACTCGCTGGGCATTATTATTAATTATGGTATTTGATTCTCTTGAGGTGCGTGAAATTTTGCTGCCAATTGCGTAACATTTTTGGCCCTCTTCTAAATGACATCTTTACATAATTGCACATTAAATTGATTAAAATTCTTAACGTCACTAGAGAAGATTCAAAAATCCTCTGGACATTGGGTGAGTCTTATTTAATGCCTTTATTGATACTTGTTATTATTATTATTATTATTGGTCTTAAGATGCAGATTAATCATTTTATTAACAGATATACTCGAACTTCTATTTGAAAATGCCTCTAAATTTTAGAGCTATACAATTTCAAATTGACGGTGGGTTTCATTTGTTTTGTTTTATCTGTATTGATTATTATTTTTAATAATATTTGTATAGAACTTTTGGGGCTTTGTATTGCAAAATTCCCTTTATATAAATTTTCTATTATTTTCTCGGTTAACAATAACCGTGGCTCCTAGAAGTATGCTACAATAAACTAACTTTTCACCATTTTCTGTTTCTTTTGCTTTTATTGTTAAGTATAATTTAGTATATGTATAATACAATGGTATAGCTGTTTTAATCATACCAACTACGCACAGAGCACAATTTAAGAGGGGCGGTGCCAAAAAAAAAGACTCACTACAAATTTTTGGCTGCCTGTTAAATTTTCTGTCTTGGCCAGCCAAAAGCAACAACAAAAGCAACGACTACGAAAAACTTTGCACACTGCAAAACGTAGAAAAACGAAAGCAACGTTTTGACCTCTTTATAAAAGGCCTGAAGGCACGAGGATACACGCACACTCACGAAAACACACACACACAGTATCACACTCACGTACATATTTGATACAATAGCATTAACATTTCTGCACTCACACTGACACACACACATACACACACACACACACAGACGAGCGCTCTGTCATTTTTATTGCTTGATTATATAAAATTTGGGTTTGTATTCAATTTTCTAGAACACTTTTCAATGGAATTTTGCATTTAGTTTAGCGCTTTGATTTTCCATTTCGGTTTTATCATTTGCTTTGACGATTTTTTCCACGTCTTGTGGCTCTTTAAAGTGCAATCAATTTTCAACACCTCACACAGTCACAGTCATAGTCACAGTCACAGGCAAGCACACGATTAAAAGTTTCTGCACACACACACACATACAGATTCTCAAACATATAGAATGAGACAACGCACCGTCCGCTTTTTGGTCCTGCGAGGATGTTGTCAGCGCAGCGCACGAAAACGTTTTGGGTCCTGTGCCAGCGACCAGCCACGAGTCTGGGGCCACAGCCACGAGCCAATGGAAACCGAACGAAGAAGCCGACGTAGACACGAACAGCAGACGACTGCTGCTTCCAGTCATTGCTCTCGCCAGGGAGCTGAGTTATTTCAGCAAACTAGTCACATTACACTCTATGCTCTCGCACTTCTCTCTATCCTCTAGCTTTCGTTGAGATATGCTGTTTTAATTAATATTTTATAAATTCAAAAGTCTATTATTTTGCAAACTTTAATATTGGCTTACGACGAAATAAAAGCAACATCAAACTTAAGCTCACTCTTATACAGGCTCTCATTCTCACTTGCTTTCCCGTTTATAGCAAACATTCGCAGCGCAACTGAGAGAAGAGAGCCGAGAGCGAAGAGAGCAGAGCGCGTCAGCTTGGCACAGGTAGAGTTTGCTGCCAAACAAACAGCAGGCTAAAATACAAAAAAAGAAAAAAAAAACAGCAAAGAAGAGAACAAATAAACGTGCACGCGTTACAACACTTACAAACAGTTACACGCACACACACAAACACACACTCCAATACACACACGCACATCCTCGCACAATTGTATTTTGATTATGCCCGGTTCGGTACGCCGCATAGCTTAGATATTTCTACGCACAACAATGCGACGTCGTAGTCCCGTACCCAATCCCAAGTCCCGCCCCCATTCCCCCTCCCCGTTGCCCATGCCCAGCATCTCCATTGATAGCCCCAGTTCGCCATATCAAATATTTATAGAATTAAGAAAAGGAGAGGAATGTAAGTATTCCAGTTAATACAACGAATTGCCAATACTCTGACGTTCACACTTATAGATATTAGGGTGGAGTGTTAACTTTTTTTTGCTTCTCCTGTATTGTGTAAAGTATAAGCCCATAAAAATGATTAATAATTATACATTATTTATAAAATAAAAAAATATAAATGTATTATAAAATGATCACCTAAGTTCTATCAAAAGTTAAGAACGTTAATTCGATCGTTTTTTACTTTACAGGATTTAAATTCACCAGCCCTAAGTAAATTCAAAGCCCAACGTTTTTCAGAAATTAAACTAGAGCAGGTTTATAGTTATAAACCTTAAGATGAATTTTTAAATTTTGTGCACAAATTATGACACCCTAATATGTATTGTTTAAAAGTTTTTAAGCCACAAATACATATTCGAAAGTATTCGAGTGCAAGAGTGCAATGTGAATTAATTTTCCTTTAGTCTTAGTTATATGGAAACTAGAAAATACTTACATATGATGCTAGTTTCGTTATTCAAGTATATTATGTAGATTTTATTATTTTACTATCAAGTTTCAGTTAAATTCACAGCATGTCCAACTTAATGTAGAGTATTGCTGAAGAAAAAAAATGAGTGAGGAGCATTGAGGGGCAAAGTTTTGCACGTTTGTCATAGAAGTGAGCTCTAATAGGCGTTTAGATCATTTATTTTATGCACAGTCTCATAATAAAAACGCCAAAATATATCATTTGTAATTATAATTTGTGGGCAGACCAAAAGAAATTGGAAGTTCGCAACAGAGATGAAGCCGAATGAGCAGGTTGAAACGGAAAGGGAACAACATGTGGTCTGCACTTGTCAGGGATTAAACTAAATGATAAAGATATACATACATATATTTATAAAATGAGCCCGAAAGAATAGCTAAGCAAATGGTACAAGTTAACTGTGGCCAAACAAAAGAGTTATATAACAATAGCTGAAGATAGACATAAGACGTAATAACTGAACTATGGGATAAGACTGCTTTACTATGAGATGCCCTGCAGCAAGACACTGTGCCTTTAACCTAAAAAGGACCCACAAACGTTTATTGTTTGTGCTTTTATTTTAAATTAAGTACTTAAAGCTTGAATTTCTTGAGATGCAATTTTCTTTTCTCAAAGAGCTTAAATTGCAGTATTGGTGTATAGAGTTAATACTCGTAAGCTTTATAATGCTTAAAAGTCATTCAAATTTTAATTAAATATTTTAGAATTATATGTGCAATATTTATTTAAGTATTTACATTTGATAAGCTGTTCTATGCTTCATTCAATTCGAATATAATTTTATTATGCAGCTTGATTAAACAGAAAAGAGTTTGTGAAGGCATTTATATTTGTAGTTCTGAAATATAAAATTTGTTAAGATTTTCGAAGTACTTTATTTTACTCACTTAGATCTGGCAAATTTTACAATGATAATTTTTAAATACTTAGCATAAATGTTAGAAATTTACTTATATTAAAATGAAATAATGTAGGCGTACTATTACTATTACAATTTAATTAAATTAATATCTATAAATGTATTCATATCCACATAATATGTGTACGTTGACTATAAGGATCCAGAGCTTATAGAAACGAGATTCCTTTACACAAAAATTGATTAATTGATGAATAAAAGAATTAACTTTTTAACGCATAGCCGTAAGTGATAGCTTGACTTGAACGATAAATATTAATATCCATCATTAGAAACAAATTAATCTATATTAATTTAGCACATGCGAGCTGAGCTCTGTAATCATTTGTAGAGGGTATCCAAACTGTTCCCAGTGACTCCCTCCATCCAAAAGCCCTCCCTAGATATAGATATAAAGCTGTAAAGGATATGCGGGCATGTGTTTTGTCTTGATGCTTAATAAAGCATATAATATGATTATTAATCAAATGTGGCGTATTGACTTTTCATCTGTTCGAGGTCGGAGTTTGGATCTGGGAATCGTGGTGGGGAGGGAAATTCAAGTGAAATCATAAATCAGTTTTTTGGGAACAAAAAGAAACTTTTGCACTCTGACTGTGACTGTGACTCTGATTGAGGTTGTGAGTGAGACTGCTTTTATGGCACTTTGTTTGGATTGTAATACGCTTGACAGCTCAATGCTGTTTAATAGCATTGGGCAACAAACTAGCTGAGAAAATTTTAATGAATGACGTCGTCATCGTCAAGGACATTCGCCTTCTGCCATCTCGACCACCCAACCACTGATTCACTGAGCCACCGAAACCCAAACCCAAGGTCACAAACTGTTTCGTGGGTAGAGCTGGCGGGTGGTGCACAATTTCAATGAACTTTGATAAATCGCTCTGGATGCGGGGCCAAACACACACACACACACAGACACACACAGTCTGTGACGGATACGAGGGCCACTTTCATACAAACACACATACACACACTCTGACATACAGAGAGAGAGCTCAGCATGGTTGGTTGAACTTCCTATTTCGGTTTAACCAACAACAAACAACCCCGCCAAGCCCCCGTTTGATAAAAATGCTAAATCTTATTTTTAGATCTACGATTGTTACTTGGCTTTGGCTTTGGCTTTGACTCGGTTTCCGCTTTAGCCACAATTTGTGCCGTGATTATGCAAAATGCTTCTTATATTTCACTAATTTCCCTTGGCATACCTCTATTATTTTGGGATATAAATCTATAATTTGTAGCCAAAATCGATTGAATCAACCGCAAAACACTTTTAGGAATAGTTACCTAAACGGAGTTTAAAGACCAGCACTTATAATACATTCATGATTTTCGCCATTTTCTTTTCATTTAACGGCATACTAGTTGAATCGTTTTTATATGCCATGAAAGTTCAATTATAGCTGAGAAATTTGATGTAAGCATACTCTGAAAAATATGCAAATTAAAGTACAATTTTCCACAAAGCTCTAGATCTTTAGCCGACAATTGCTTTTGTACACAACTGTTTAAAATGTTTATTTTTATTAATTATTTAAATTGAACTCAATAAATTTTAAGTTTATTTAAAGGTGTGAACAATTTTTTTTACATTTGAAAGCAATGCTCAGTGGTTCCTCCCATAGGCCAAAAATAAAAAGTCGAAGTTAAAATGTTGACTTTAAATGTATGAATACTTTTTCTTAATTGGTCTAGCTATTAAACTTAATTTTGTTTTGCTCTAACTGTCCTCTTCAAGAACAGCATCAAAAGAGACAGCATGATATTATTATAAATATTATAAAAAAAGCATTTAAAACAAAGTTATTGAGCAATGTTGCTTGTTTGAGGTTACTAAAAATTGATATTTAGTTGCTATTCCTAAATATTAATCCACAGGGACAATAACCTTTTATAAATATAAATAAATAAATAAAATCAAAAAGATAGCGCATCAAATTAAATTCATAATTTGACTAATAAAAGCATTAATGAGATTCCTTCATAAAATTAATAGCAAAAAAACAATCACTTACCGATATTGGCTTTCGAATGAAGTCAATAGTTAATAGTAGCGATGTAATTTGCCAAAAGCGATCCAACGGCAAAAATATCTAAATTTCGTTCCATTTAATTTTCTATGTCAAATGGCACACTCTTCTGCTGTTCGATAATGCAGAATGCGAAAGCAGTGAGGACCCACAATTGCATTTTAATCGAAAATAACGATTTTTAACAAATGTCACAATATGAATTAAAGCACTCACTTTATACACTTTGAGCTCAGCCAAAATATCACCCTTATATTCACAATATCACTGTATTTATAGTTATTGTTTTTCTTGTTGGAAATACAGATTAAATAAATCCATGCATTTAAATGTTACGTGCGTTCCTTTCCACTGATTAAGTCAAACTGAGCAAGCTCTATTCTTTCTATTACTTTCAAATTTTGTATTAATCTATGTCAGTACGACTAATTAAAAAATTGGCCGCGTTCACCTGCACATAACATCACTATTCTATCATATATCAGCTTACACAGAAAAAGTCATAGGTTTAATTTTTCTTAATAAACTTAATTGTTTTTCTTACAAAATTTATCTGTTGCTTTATTAAATAAAATAAAATAACATAGATTTGTTTTTTACAAACTATTACTTTGTAGCGAAGGAATAAAGAAAAGATTTTGATAAAACAATAGTAGTAGATGTCGGCTCTTTCCTTAATCGTTTCCTTATTCATTTCGTTCTTCTTAATTTCAAATGTAAGTAGTAAAGTTCTGTTCAAATTTATACTAACAATCAGAAAGCACCTAAATTAAAGAATTATAACATATGTTTTTGTGATTTTATCTATCACAATCACAAAATGTAGGGATCATGATTTCACATCCCTACCCTTTAGCAAAAAATTAATATATTTCTATCAATTTTCTATCATTGTTGTACTAACTAATGCTGGTGAACGCGTCCAATGATTCATAAAGAGAGCAGTAACAGTAAGCACAATATTTAAATAGCATCTAGTATCTAGTATGTTCTAGTATGTTTCATATCAGCAGGAAACAATAGCAAAAGCGAAAAAACAAACTAAATACTATTTAATTGCTTCAATTGGGATTAATTGACACCACAGAAGATAGCAATTAATATTTTAAAATATTTATTTGAGATAATACTTGTGTTAAGGTTTCCAAAAATTTGGTATAACACCTCGCTAAACTTTATAAAAATCCATTAATTCGCTTATTAGAAGACGTAGTTCCTTTAAATACGATAAATATATTCATTAAAAAAAAACAACAACTGAACTGAAAGCGCTAAAGTTGTGTGTGTTTGACTGCGAGATACCCAGTCTCTGTATCTGTGCATACATGTATTATATTATACTATAGTCTGTATATAATTTTGTCTATATAGTCTGTAGCTTCTATAATCTCTGAGATTGACTCGGTTATAATGACGGACAGAACTTAATCAATTCCTATATTTTTATACCGTTCAAGAATACGTATATACACCTTATGTCTGTGCTAAACATTTGCCCAATGTGCTACGAAACAAGTCTGGAAGCATTCTTTTGTGATTGCGTAAATGGTGAAGGTGAAAACCAGCTCAGTATTTAAATTAAGCATGTGGCGAGCATTTAACACTACTCTAATACCCTAGAATGGGCATTATAATACCCATGTCTATTGTTATTCTAATTGTGGTTGCCTAAGTTATTCAATCTACTTTTTTAGATAAAGCCCACGACGTCCTTTCCGTTTCATTTGCATATCTTGTGCGCTTGTAAACAATTCACTTGAAGCCAAAGGACAGTTTATCGGCAGAGTTGAGCGCAGCGATGTCTTATCAACTTTATAACATGGCCCTAAACATTTACACTTATACGCTCCCACCCAACACATAACGTTGGTGTGTGTGTGTTTGTGTGTCCATAATTACCACACACTTGAGCCACATACTTAAATCCTTGCCTTTGAACAAACAATTCCAGAAAATTATACACAGCCAGCGTGGAGAGGGCTCTCTCACTTACTCACTTCCCATCTACCTCATTCTCACAATTAGCCACTGTTTGGGCAAGTTTAATGCATTTTAGTTGAATATATTGCGCATACGCCACGTTGTGAGCACGCAATGAGCGCCTGCATAAAAAAAACTTTCGCACGTTTTTCCAAAGCCAAAACTTAATCTATAGAAAGACAGACAGAGAAAGTAAGAGCGGGTGAAGAAGACAGAGAGAGGCTAATACTATGTAGAGTAGCAACCGCGTTTACTAGCCACTTAAAACGCAACTCCCTTGAGATGTGCCAAACTCACACTCGTAAGCGAAATGCCCGAGAAAAAGGCTAAAAACACAAACACAAAAACACAACGGGGCATAAAAAGCTGTATAAAATGTTGCAATCAGTTAATTTAAGTGCAAGCCCAAGCAGCGAGCAGTAAGCAACCACAGCAGCAACAAAACAGGGAAAAATAATAAGTACGTCTAGACTAATATCCTGTAAATTTTGAAATATTGAGTGAAAACTTTGAGTGAAATTTTCTACTGCATTGTGGATATTACATAAGATAAAATAAATTACATTTGTGGGTCAATTTGTGGGTTTTAGCGACCTTTCTAATTTATTTAATTTGTATGTTTAACAGGCTCGAGGTCAGGATTAAATTACAATATTATACATGACTATTGCTGAGCCTTAAATTCATTAAAAAGTTCTATAAATGCTTTACTTTCATACTTTATAAAATCTCAAATTCGGTATACTATAGGTAATTATTTCATAAGAAAATGAAATATAGATTAATAAAAAGAAACTCAAGCTTTATGTCCTATGAGTCACTTTGACACTTTCGTATACGTAATTTAAAAACTTGGTGAAATTCTCTATTTTTTTTAGTTTGTACACTAAAATATGGTAATTAAATAATTAAAAATGAAAAAAAATTCAAGTCAGTTAAATTAATTACGATCTTTAGTTGACGTAAATATTCAGTTGCCAGTTTTACGTATACGTAATTTAATATTTGACACATTCAGATATTTAAGAATTCTATAATTGGCAGAATGATAGATTGACTATATTAAAGGAAATTTTATTTTAGATAAAACATAAAATAATATTATCAAAGCTTGATCAGCTTGTTTATTCTGAAATTCAAGACATTTCGAAGCTTACGTATACGTAATTGTATGAATTGTATGAGATCGTTGATGTTTCAAAGGGTAGACTCTAAATTTTAGGATTATTTTATAGGAAGATTAAACCTCAAACGACAATATAAAAAAAACATATTTAGTCAGATAAAGTTAAGACTTACGTATACATAATTTATGAAAAGTGATAGAGCTGTAATTGAACGAACTTCGTAGTGCTCAAGACGTATGAATGCAATAAGTGTGAATGTGATAAACGAAGAGAGAATCAACTTGATTAAACAGTCTATGTTACCCTATTTGGTTGAAAATCAATGGTACGCTCAACCACGAGAAGGCAAAAAAATGGAAATTTCAATGTGCATATGTATGTGTATATAAAGAAACACGCAGCAGGGAAAGAGAAATCTACGGGCTGGCAAACACTGTGGCAAAGGGGGAAGCTAGGAAGAAGCTGCTTAGGAGACGGGGAAAGAATGATGGCTTGGGGCGTGGAAGGCTGGTTACAGACTAAAACTTGGGCTGGTTTTGCCAGTTTGCCTGCGGGCAGACCAAGCGCAACTAAACGCACACATACACACTCTCACGCACACACACACACACACACACATAGAAGCATACACGCACACAGAGGGCACAAGTGGCTACTAATGCAAATAATTTACAAGTAGCAAATGTGGGCGGTGGGCGTGTAACGTGACAGCAGCAGCGACAGACGTCGAGGCAAAATGTCGTCAACAAAAAAAAAAAACAAAAATAAAACGAAAGCAAGAATAGAGAGAAGAAGAAGCAGTAGTGAGAAGAGAAAAAAAATACAAGCAAAAGGACATTATGCGTCTTTTCACATTTGAGAAAAAGGACAAATTTGTAAGGACAAGTGTAAGTGAAGGAAGCATCACCGCCCCTTCCCCTCTACTCACCCATAAACACACACACATACACACAGACACAAACACATGCATATATATACTTTGTATGAGTATGTGTAAATAAAAATGTTCACAGGGCGCCCGCCTTTTTGATGATGTCGAGTGAAAATCAATGCGCTTAATTTGTGGAAAATAAAAGAAAAACAAAAAGAAAAGTCATGGAAACTATGAAAGAGTTTTAAAGTTAAATGTGTCACGAATGCAAGGCACACTATTGACCTGTAAATGCAAGTTTTGTTTTTATTTCATGTCTAAAACAAATCATTAAAACTAAATACGAAAAAGTGATTGGTTGCAATTTGTCTTTTGAAGTTCTCGCCTGTTTGGACCTCACAAAACTCAGGGAACTTCAGGTCAAGGCCTTTGTTTTGCATTCAGTTCTTTTTTTTAAATTCGTAACCATATTTACAATACTTTACAATCGTTATTCTTTAAATTGAATTATAGAATCAGGTACAGGGTATAACTGCCAATCGTGCAATTCAAAATGACGCACCTTTTGTAATTTTTCCTACAGCTTCTGCTTTTTTTATATCAACAAATGTGTCATTTCCGAAATAAATAAATTGATTCGAAATAAAATAAATTAAAACTTATACATTTGATAAATAAATTAGCATTTGAATCGGATTGTGAAATAGGTTAATTACATTTATAAATTACGACTTGTGCCTTAATTTATAAAAAGAATCCTTGTAGCGCTAGGATGTTTGATTGTTAAATTAAAAATACATAATTCTAAATCACTTAAAATTTTACACATTTATTGTATTGTTTAATTTTGGCTGTGTGAAAATGTGTGTTTTATGCGAAATCAAATTTATCAAACTGCCATAATTTGTCCTACTTGGAGGTGAAATATTGAATAGAAATAAAAGAAAATTAAAATGTATGGAAATTCTTTAACTTTGGCTGACTGACTTTTCAGAATTTTATGCGGCGACATCGGCGGCGGCGTTGGCGCGTGGAGGTAATTGAAGTGACGTTTATGAATGTCATCCGTCAAGCACTCAAGGACATTTACATACAGATACACACACAGCACACACACAGCACACACACGCACACAAACTCATACAAACACACAAAGGACGACGCAGGGAGACATGCGTGGGGCGTTTGGTTGCTTGACAGATGCGCGTTACACAGATTTTTTGTATACTACACCAACACACTCACACACAATACAGACACAGGCACACATACATGAGTTTAAGTCACACGGCGCATACGCCGCGTTGTCCGTCTATGTATGGAGGATGTTAGCTGATTTCTATGTGTGTGCTTGTGTGTTTATGTGTGTGCGAAACAATTTAAAAATAAATACAAGAAACTAGCGCATAACATGGCGGTCGACGGTAAGAGGGATGGACAGGGGAAAGTTGCTAACCGCGAGGGCAGAATGATAGATTGAAAAGGACTCGGGAAAAACTGTAAAAGCACTCCATCTCTCTCACTCACTCTCTTTCATCTCTTTTTCTCTTGCGCTCTCACGCTCTTACCACTGCTCACCATATGAATTCTTTTTTGACAGTTTTGTTTGTTTGTTTGCTATGAGAAATTGGACACGTTGTCGGGTCTCATCGGTTCATATGTCATTGTCTGGTTACCATTGTATCGTTTTTCATCATCCTAATGATTTGCGTTTTTCCAGCTATTTTTCATTCACCTACTTTTTTCATTTATTTTACCTTTTCAATAGTTGTTGAGTGACAGCAGCACTCAAACTATTAAGTATTTATTTAAATTGTAAAGGCACAGAAAGTTGTTGGTTACCGTGACGGGTAATTTATATAAATACATTTATGTACATATAATTTATATATATACATTTATGTATATATTAAGTTAATTATTATAATACTTCAGTCTGATCGGTTAAATAATCCTAATTGATTCTTCATTAGTAAGTTATTTTTCAATACTTTTTTTTGCTAAGTTTTACTAACAGTTTTTATTTATTGTTGACTGAGTTTAACTTTAATTTTTTTATATTAACTAGTATTATTATTTAAATATTGGTAATTGCTAATTTACTTATCTTTAATGTAACTATTAAATCAATGTACAATGGCAAAAAATAGTAATTTATTTATAGATATTTGTTTTTGCTATATTGGTAACTTTGTAATAAATCTCAAACAGTTCTTAATTTGCATTGTTCTGACAACTTCTGAAGCAACCCGTGCTGATGTCGTTCGTCTTGTTCTTTAGATGCGTTGCATGCATATGTGGATGCCACAGTGGCAACCCACTTGGCTTGTCTACTAATTAAAATGCATGCAATAACCTGAAGCCTTTGTTGCCACATTGTTGTTGCCGAGGTTGTTGCTGCCATTGCTGCTGCAGCTGTTGTTGTTGTTGTTTTTGTTTTTGTTGTTGCTCGTATGCGTAGAAGGACGCACAACGTTGACAATTTGCACAAAGTGCTTAGACTTGGACTTAGATGGAAGGAGGATGCTTTAAGGGCTTTGGTCTGCGGGCTGAGGGGATGGCACTTTGCAAGGTTTGAGGGACTTCTCTAAGGCGATTTGTTTTTATTGTTTTTTTTTTTTTTTGTATAGTCCGAGATCGAGCAGTTGCTATGGCCCCTGAGCTAAACTATTGATAGCTTTGTAAGCAACATTTTTAATTGTCTATCAACGCCTCTATTTTAAGAACAATAGCTGTAAAAATGTCCTTGCACTAAGCTCAACTGCCGCAGGATCAGAATTTTCCCCATTCTTAGTGCCACTTGCATTTTTCATAAATCCAATTTAAGAACCCAAATGCAGCAACTGTTGCTGCCTTTAGTTGTTGCTAGCATCGTTATGGCGGATGTTGTTGTTGTTGCCATCGTTGTTCCACGTGTTGCAACAAAAATTAATGCAAATTTGCATAATAAATAAACACAATAAAGTGCAACGCGCAACGGCAACAAATTTTTGCGTGACTAACACAAATACCCTGTGATTGTCGCTAGAGCGGCAATCCCTAGTAAAAGAAACATGAACCAATTTCCTTAATTAATGTACAATTTATCTCTTCACTTGCTTGTTTCATGTTAAGCTTCTGGTTATTATATAAAATGGAGTATAAAAAAAACATATGTTACAAAAGTTAGCATGTTATCAAACATTTGTACAAATTTAAACGAAAGGCTTTTAAAATGTTTTTTTATTTTTACAGGGCGTTTCACAGTCGAGTGGTAACATTATTATAGTTTTCTCACTTGTTGTTGATACTATTATAGTTGTTTACTTAAATTATGCAGCAAAATATAGTAAAGCGTATATAGTAAAGCGGAAATTGGAGAGCGCTCCATGGGGTTATGAGTAGATTGGATTTGTTGGGCAATGGGCATGCCTAAAGGGTTTCCACAGTAGATCTAATTTAAATAATTTGCTATGAATACTTGTAAAAGAAGGTGAGTTATATACTGTTATAAGGTTGGGGAACTGCTTAAATTTGGGCTAGTAATAATATTATTTGTCCAATAAATGTATTTAAAGCACCAAGAAGATTAATTATGTGACTATTAACAAATATTTTATACATTTAATTAATAACCTTTTTGACTTTACAGTAATATTCCAATTAACTTTACTTACAGAATATGATGCCACATGACCCACAATACAAATTTCAAGAGTCTCCATAGTTCTTTCCTAACCTTATTTAACTTAATATATAATGTCTCCATTTTAGTCCCAACACTTATAGGCTATTATTTTAACGACATTTGAGGGCAATTGAAGGCCCAAATACATATGCAAACGCGTCAATTATGCAAATGACCTTGAAATTCGCAAAAAATTACAAACTAAATGTTGTTTGGAGCATGTCGAAAAATAAAACATGTCTAGGCAACGACAAAAATATAATAAAAGAAAGAAAGAGCGAGAGACAGAAATGGTGTGTCTGTAACTCTTTGAAAACAAACCGGTCGGATTGAACTTGACCCGTTAGCTTCGCCCCCTTATTTTTTGCGTAGATTCGCAGTATCTTCACTCTCGCTGTTGCTCTCTGTTTTTTTCTCTTTCACTCACTCAGTTTGGTTCCCTCTCGCGTGCAGTTATGCGGTATTAAATAATTGTTTACAAACAATATTCTAGAAGCAAAAGTAGAAAACGGGAAAAAATCAGCAGCGGTGAGAGAATAACAATAACAATAACAACAACAGCTGATGCCTTCGTCATACGATAAAGCTTTTGCACACGATCAACAACGAAGAGCTTTCGGTGCGAAAGCAAAAGCTTTCGCGCAATTGACAGACCGACTGCCTCGGGTCTAAGCTAGTTTTAGTTTGGAAATAATCGCACCGACAACACGCGGATCGGATCGTCTAGCTCTATAAATATACAAGTTAAACGAATTGCCGGCGTGAAAATTAAATTATTGTTTATTATTTGCAGTTTTCCAGTGAGTGTAAATACAACAGTTTAATGTTTCATTCAACCTTTTTGCATATGGCAAATGTTACAATTGAAATATCTATATGTATGGTGCTTGACGAACCAGTATAACTTGTACAACTTATTTGCCAATCAATCGAGTGACTGATCAATTGACAAAAGCTTACCTCATTTTCTATATGAACTGTATGACAAGCTGACCATCGTCGAAAGGCGTGGGAAAGACCATCGCCAGATCATCCAGTGCTAATTTTCCAATTGATCTTTTTCAAAAAACAATTAAATTTGTAACTCAACCAAATTTAACAGACAACTTTACCGCTCTTTTTATGTATACAAACTTTCCATAAGCGACAGTTCAAGTTTAAATTACTTCATCACGATTGGAGCAAAGTGAAATCTTCGCTTAGTTAATTGAGTTTTGTTTAGTGCGAAATGCTTTTGTTTCAATCACATCTCTTAATAGTTAATTCAACATAAATTATAGATTAGTTGCTAAAAAAAAACTTTTAAATTTCGTATAATAATTTTATTTATACAATTCTGTTAGCTTTTCCCGTTTGTTTATTTAAAAAAGTTACAAAATATGTATTTTCATTACCATCAAATATATATCAACTTTAAAATTACACGTAATTAATTTTCTAAAAAAGTTCCTGAGTTTTTCCATATTTTCTTTAATTGGACGAGATTAAGTTCAAGTGTCGTATACTTAATACGTATTAAGTTCTAAAAGTCTTATTAAAATTTGTGCTGCGTTAACTATTTTTTGAGATCAACAAACTTTTGTTTTTCATGCTTCTGAGATCAGTCATCCCGTTATCTGCCTTGAATTTCCAAATTCAGCAACACAGCAAATATTTTGAATAATTATCAATTGATAAGCGCTTAGCGCTTACTCTAATTGAATTGTTTTTATTGACCCACTCACTGACTAACGGTGTATTTATAAGTAGCAACCACAATCAATATACAAATATCAAAGGTTCAAATTGTAGAGGCTAATAATAATAGTTAAAGGGTAATAAGCTCGAAAAGAGTATGACTTTTAGTGTAACATACACATGCAAATGAAAATGCTTTATGACTTTATATTTTAAAATTTTTGAGCTGGATTCCAAAAGTTTAATTGGACTCATATTTTTAAATTAAATGTATCATAAAGCATTTTGAACTATTGGTAGCTGCTGTACATTTAAAACACCTGCATTCAAATATTAAAGTGAACTATACTTGTAAAACAATTTGACAAACTTATTATACATTTATACATTTCTATATCTTCTATTATTTCGTATTACAGAAAAACTCTGAGATTGACGTCACGACATTCTAAATAGTTTGGGAGATTAATAGTTTGGGTAGGAGTGCAAATTTCCTGAAATTAATAGCCAACATATACCAATATATACACATTGAAACACACAACTAATATCCTTGAGGATTGCAATAATTAGAATTATATTACTCATAATCAGCAAATCAAGTCCCTCAATTAAATCCAAGCCAAGGAATCTGTACAAAACTAATTACGCATAATTTATATGAAGCAACAACAATGATAAGCAAATCAAAGTATATATAGATGCATATATAGCTTAATAAAGATCTGTGGAAGTGCAGTACAACGCATGCACTGATTAAGATCCACATATAAAAAAATATATATGTACCAATTGTTACAAGTTGAAAAATAAGAAAGAAAACTTATCAGCGCGGGCAACATTAAACCCATTGTGGAAAACGTAAGTGAAATCGTAGCAACCGTACAAAAAAGACTAAAAAAAAACAACATAAAAATGAGCTACCATTTTTATTATCAAAACGAATTTTATATTTTTTGGTTGTCTGATGTTTTTATTTTTTTTATTTTAGTATCGAAGCGTGGCACTAGCCGCCGAGCTTACAACATTTTTCTGCAAGCCTTATAAAGTGGGTCAGTCTTTGGATAACTGCCACACAACCGCACCACCACTTGCTCCTCATACGCTGCTTGAAAAATATCAAAAGTTACGATTACAAAATATGTGCATAATATTGTTAATGCAACGGCCAACAACACCACGAACCGGCAACAGTGGCAGCAACAACATGTTGCTGCTCTTGTTGTTGCTGTTGTCGCTGTTGAACGGACACGTCGACCTGGTGGATGCCCACAAAGTGACGGTAAGTTGTTGGCAAACTCCAACAGTCCAACATTGCCAATTTACTAGACGGCTTCTTGGGTAATCCCCAAGTTGAACCTGTCTAACATTGCGTATACTTAATGCTGTTCAGTGACTGCCTTAAGATTGCTTTTAAAAGTAATTTCTAAGCCAAATTGCCACTATATATTAAAAGTTACTTAGATCAGGCTTTAAGAATTCACTGACAATGAGTCAACGCTCAAAATAGTATTGACTTCTAAATCAAAACAATAGTTTAATAAAGAATTCAAAGGGTTCGCAAATATCAGACATTTTCCAAAGCATCAAAATCATTCCAACTCGTACTATGATCCATCCGAAGTCCAAGGCATAGGAAATACTACAACAAATCTATCAAAACTAAAAATCTATAAAAGTATTTCTCTGTCAATGAGTTCTAAATCCTTTCATACCCTGTAAAATACAGCAAATTATTATATTTTTTCCTCCTCATCTTCATTTCATTTTATCTTGATGTGATGATAACTCAGATTAAATTTCTTACAGTTTATTGTTAATACCAGGTTAGTTACCAGGTGTTACATCCGATTCGGCAAAGGATTTAATCAAAATCTATGTGTCAGAAAGTTTGGAAACAATAAAATATACATTTCCGATAAGATATCGTTAACTTACTCGTTATAATTGTAGACTTTGGCCAAGTGGGTGGGCAAATAAAAGCTGGAAGTACCTTATGAACAAAACTTTCGATCCGATTCAACAACTTTATGACTATCATAAAGTGTTAAACTTTTTAGAACCGTTTTATGGATGCACTTGCCTTTTTGACAAAACAAAAAGCTCAATGAAAGGTTTTAAGTAAAGCAAAAACAAATACGCTCTGCTACAGATTATAAAATAATTGCATTGAATGGACTGTTATGATTAAAGATTCTAATCTATATGTAAATACTTATCAGGAAATTGAAATAATAGTGCATGCAATCAGTTAAAGATAGGTAGTATATCTCATCATTTTATTACTATTACTCACTATTATACATACCAATCATAATAATAAATAATAGAAAACTCAACATATACCTGGACTTGAGCTATCTTCCATTTATAAATTATGTAAGCCTGAAAATTAACCAAAAGATAAAACAAGGGGAAATGTTTCACACTTCGTTAATCAATCAACAGAACTCAATTAAATATATAACGATAATATCACTAAAACTTTTAATTGATTCGGTTTCTATTTCAATTCTTGATTGGAACCGGAAATATAGTTTTATCATAAAGAAATTCCCTTAATTTGGAACCAAAACGAATACCAGTACTCATTTTATTCCCTGATTTTAACAAATTACTTTAACTTCCACTGATTTAAATACTAAATGACAAAAATTTCTTGAGTAACTAGTAGTTAAATGTTCTGGGCAATCAACTACTATAATTTATGATTGTGATATCAAGTTGGAAGTTATGTGTTGTTTCAAGGTTGTGCAAAATTCAGATGGTGAAAGCTCTAGAAACACGCGCGCGCGGAATAAAAACAATAACAATAGCAAAAATAATAATAATAATACACTATACGTATGCTCCATAATAAAATGCTTCCGTATGAATGGAACAAGATTATAAAATCTACTCATGTACTAAAATAACATAATCAGATGCCCAAACTGATATACACATATGTATGTATGTACGACGTACATTGTACGTATATGACACACACAAATATATGATTGTATTTCTGAAAATATATACATAGTTCTTGTGGGGGCCCCGTACATATGTGTACATAACAGCTGCCCGATCAGCCGATCAGCAGGCGACAACAATAACTTTAACTGGTTGTGCCAAATGGTATTGTCTGATAAGAAGTTCTCATTATCAAAGAAGCCGTTTGTCATTATCGCATTAACTACAAGTGCGAGCATAACCCCCGCTGATATTAAATAGTCAACTGATCGAAAGCTTTGCCTTTTGCCACTCCCCTAACATGCAACAACGGCACACGTCGTGGGCTGATTTCAAAGTTTAACCGATGACGCGCTGTGTGTGCTTGGACTTTGCTATCACCGATGTGCTTGTCGTTGTTGTTGTTGCTGGTGGGTGATGCGTTCGGCTTTCTTCGTTCAGTTTCTTCGTTAAACGTTTAGCTTACAAATATGTATATAAGTTAAAGAGAAAGAAAGAGAGAGAGGGAGAGAGAACATTCACGCAATCAGTATGAAAGTTTATTTTCTTGATTTAAATACCCTAACAGACTGAATTATAATTTTGTCACGAAATGTATAACGGCAATAAAAATCATGTGATATACAGGTACATCTAACGCACATAGATATATTTTTGATCAGGAAGTCAAGCTGAGTCGTTATAGCCATATGGGGCTGCCTGTTTCTAATTGACAATTAAGCTTGGTAGATCGAATTACTATATATGACAGCTGTCATAGTAACAACCGTCCAAAAATGTATGGTTTATGTTTGTTGTATGTACAATATAATAGCATATGTATATTATGTATTAACTAAACTAACCCAAAAACGCATGTGTTGTATTTGTCTTATACATTAGGACTTAATTTGGTAAAAGTCGGACTGCATTTATTATGTGATTATTTATACTGTTACTGTTTTTTAAATCTACAAGACTGTAAGGGCATCAAATTATCGGCGTGGCGAAAATAATGTATCTCTCTTGTACTTATTTGTTTATATATTTTACAAAGACAAAAACTGCTTAAAGCCATCTTATCGCAATGTGCAACTGAAAATTCGGGTATCTTTAGAAAGCATCAATAAACCACTTGAACTTTGGTTTTTAATAAATCGCCAAGCATGACACGTACAATAATTAATAAAAGACTTGTAATTACTTTTAATAAGAGTTCGACTAAGAGCTATTCATTATCAGCATGAAGTACCTTTTAATTTTACAAATAATATGTTAGACGGGGGGAATTATAAAATTTGTGGTAGTAAAAAGTTGAAAGAACTTTTCGGGGACATCATACTTTAAGTTGTGGATTAAAAAATCTATAATTCATACTTTCGTAGAGTTAAACTCATGGATGGATTTAATTTACTTGCAGGCCACTCTTATTACGAATCACAACTACCCGGTAGAGGAGCACACTGTGCACACCCCGGATCATTATATACTCACCATTTATCGTATACCCACGTCTCCGAAACTAACACAGCTTAACGAGACCATTCAGAAGCCTGTTGTGTTCTTGCAGCATGGCATACTTTGTGCCTCAGATGATTGGATTATCAATGGTCCGGAGACATCGCTAGCATATATGTTTGCTGATGCGGGGTACGATGTTTGGCTGGGTAATGCCCGGGGCAATACCTATTCCCGTCAGCACAGGCACATACACCCGGACAAATCGGATTTCTGGAAGTTTAGCTGGCATGAGATTGGTGTTTATGATCTGGCTGCCATGTTGGACTACGCCCTAGACGTTAGCAACTCCAGTTCGTTGCATTTTGTGGCCCACTCGCAAGGCACTACAACCTACTTTGTGCTGATGTCCTCGCTGCCTTGGTACAATGAGAAGGTACGATCGGTGCATCTCCTGGCGCCGATTGCCTATATGAGAAATCATTCGTTCATTCTTTCCAAACTGGGTGGCATCTTTCTGGGCTCACCCTCGTTCATCAGCTGGGTATTAGGCAACATGGAGCTTTTACCCATTACCAGCATACAGAGGCTACTTTGTGAGCATATTTGTTCCGAGGGCTCAATGCTAAAATTTCTGTGCTCCGGACTGTTGGATTTCATTGGTGGTTGGGGTACAAAACATCTAAACCATGTAAGTAAACTCAGTATGCTTAATGTAATAAACTTATTACTAAATTTTGATCCCTTCAGACCCTTCTTACTGACGTCTGTGAAACACATCCAGCCGGAGCTTCCACAACCCAAATCATACATTATTTGCAGATATACACCTCAGGAGAATTTCGACAATACGATTATGGCAAGGAGCAGAATCAGATCATCTATCAACAGTCGACGCCACCCTCGTATAATGTCAAGAACATCAATAGTTGTGTCCATATGTATTATAGTGACAATGATTATATGTCGGCGGTGGAGGACGTGGAGTATTTGGCAACGTTATTGCCCTGTGTGGAGCTCTATCGTATACCGTATAAAGACTGGAACCATTATGACTTTTTGTGGTCTGTCAATGTCAAAGAAGTGATAAATAATAGAATAATAGATAAAATGCTCAGTTATGATATAGAACACGTCACAGGCATGAGTTTCTAAATTGTAGTTTATAAAAAAATAAGAAACTTGCAAATGGAAGAAGTCTTGAGGTAAATTAGTGTAAATAGAATGTTTAGCAATAAACATGCGCGTGATATATTTGTTAATAATTAGCTTTTAAGCTGCTAAAGGTTTGTGAGAAGCTTGTTAAAAAGAAAAATAGCTTTATACTCTCTGTAAAATAATCAATATATATTTTAAATTTTGAAACGCATTTGTATATGGCCAAAGAACAATCGATATTTATCGATTTTTGATATTGAAACTATTTCGGATAACTAAAACTGTTGAACTTAACAGTGCTTTTGCCGCTTTACATTTCTTATGTTTAATATAATAGCGTCTTAAGCTAACAGAAATTTTTTTTAAAATAAAATCTGTTTTTTAAGTAACAAAATGTAATCAAATGTAATTATAAATTAGATAAACTACAGCGAATTTCACGCATAGTTTCAAATGAATTGATCCTGGCCGAATTTTGAACTGAAATTTATACTCAAAAGTGGACCAAAAAAATTGTGACGCTTCAAGATTGTAGCGCCATCTATTGTTCGTTGACGCTGCCAGATGCCATGTCGTTTAAATTTAGAACTAAAGTTCTCTTTAATATTAATTTTGCAGAAGAATTGAAAGTCCCGTTAAAAGAAGCGGTAAATAATAACTCACAAATATCATCCAAAATATCGCTATTGACGATAGTATCAGAAACAAATGTAATGCAAAAATATATCATCATGAAAAAATATTTATCGATATTCCGATAATATATCGAAAATTCAACAACCCTAGTAGTTTGATTGGTTGAGTAAACAGTGTTTACACATTCTGTATTCTCTGAGTGTAGAACACAAGTAGTTAAATTTTTTCACAGTGCTGCTGCACAACAACAAATACGGTGTGCGTAAAATCATACAAAACTCTTGCAAATTAATTGCATTTCTGCTAATAAGCAAACAGAACTGTTCCTATGTAGCGGGAAAATACAAATTTAAAGTTAAAAATGGGTAAGTAATGGTGAAAAATATTGTATTCATGTCTAAGCCGAAGTATTCTGCTATGCCCTCCACCCCCTTGTCAGTAGCAATCAACAGAACCAGGGCCACATGCCAAGCTATGTTCTAGGGCTGCAACACCCAGCGAAAAGAAAACCAATGTTTAAAATAATAGTAATTCCCAGAATAGTTTAAGATTATTTATTTAGATTTTGTGAAACCGCCGGCAGCTTGGCCGATTAGATCGATCAAGAATGCGAAAGCATTGCTAATGGCTAATTGTAAACAAACTTCAAGTGTGAAATAATCAAATTGAGTTCAGCCTCGGAGCTGATTATTTTCAAACTTTTAGTGTGGCCAGACTTTATTTATTTTTTCTGGGTACACTGTAATTGCAATTAGTTGATTATGTTGACTAATGTTTTATTCACCTTCCTACAGCTTTCCAATCCCTAGGTAGTGGCCAAAAAATGCTTGTGGAAATAACAACGGATGGCGTTCCTAAGCTCCATTGTCCCGTGTGCAATAAGGCGCTCATCTCGCTGGCCGGATACGTGAAGCATGTAAAAAAGCACGATCCGCCGGGAGGCTTTCAGTGCCGCCACTGCGATGCCCATTACTGTCATGAGGATGATCTAAAACAGCATGTGAGAAGTACACACGGAGTAATCACCTGCCGCCTGTGTGAAGGGGAGGAGATTGTATTCAAAAGCAAGGCGGATCTCGATGCACACGTCGAGGAGGCACATCAGGATCGCAAGTTCAATGTCAGTTTGGAAAACAGTGAGAAGCCCTTCAAGTGTGAGGTAGATTAGTGCTTTGACTGCAAATATTTTTGGGTATTGAAAACTTCTTTTGTCTTACAGATTTGCGGCAAATGCTTTGCAGATCGTGAGAGCAGCTTGACTCATCATTCCGAGCACATGAGCGCCCTGCCTGTGGAATGCAAATGCTGTGCTATGCGCTTCTCATGCTCCTCCAGTTTAACCAAGCATCAGCGGAAACGTCCGGACACTTGTGGCAAACTGGATCAACGCACAAATCGCAATAATCGCAGTATGTGTTTTAAATTGTGCAGCCTCATTTGCCGTGGCTAACAAATGTCTTTTACAGTGCCTGCTCAAGAAGAGCCCAAAGACAGGGGCCTAGATATTCCCGTCAAAAAGAAACGAGGCAGGCCAAGGAAGTGCAGCGTACCTGTCGCTGCGTCCTCCGAGGACAGCGATGATGATATACCATTAGCTAGCAGACTGAAAGTGCAGACTCCGCTGCTGAAACAGGAGGTTACTAGCAGCCAGGAGCTAAGCGATTCCGCCGAGGAATATCCTGACTTTGAGCCCAATAATAGTGATGAGGAAGTGGATGCCATGCAGTTTAAGCTGCCCACACCGGCCATGGTCAAAGTGGAGGCTAAAGACCCGGATTTTGAATACCAGGATGCCAGTCTATTTGTCAAAGAGGAAGGCTCCAACCCAGACATTTACTGTACTGAAAAAGACAAGCTCCTAGATGTGCTGCTCAGCACGGAGCCATTAGGGAGCTTTAAGGTTGAACGTGGAACAGGCATACTAGATGAAATCGCTGCGGTTCCCATGGCCAAGCGTAATGAAACCGAGCAAATGGAAGAGGACGTTCTCGCATTAAGGGAAACGGAACCAGACAGCGCCGAGGATGATGACATCTATGAACGGCAATCTCGCACAAAATCCCACGTCAAGCGCAAATATCGAAAACGCAATACGGCTGTTTCACCCCCACCGGAGTCGTCGCCTTCCGGACCGAGACGCGTGTCCAAAATATCCAAGAAGGAGCTAAAAGAGCGGCTAAAAATGCTTAACAAAATGGAAAAATCCTGGCAGTGTCCCCATTGCGTCAAAATCTATCATATACGCAAACCATATGAAAAACATTTGCGTGACGATCATAAACTCAGCGAGCATGATATTAAAGAGCTCTTCAAGGATGTAGATGGGCATGCAAAGTTGGACGAGGAAGTCTTTAAATGTAACATATGCAGTAAAATCTATTTAGTTGAGAAGCGGCTGGAAACGCACATGAAAGTACACGGCAAGGATGGCAGTCTCACATTCAAGTGTCCTTGCTATTGCAATCTGTTCTTTGCCAGCAAGGAACTGGCTACACAACATGCCCACCAACAGCATAAGGAGTTGCTCTATTGTGAGAAGTGCGACAAGTATATGACCGGCCACGACAGTCTCAAGAATCACGAAAAGAACTACCATGCCAAGAAGGAGCCTCGCAATCTTCCGCGCAATCTGATCTGCGATAAGTGTGGGAAAAAGTTCAGCGGTCGCACTTCTCTCTCGGATCACGTGCGCTCCGAGTGCGGACGTATGCCGCTCTATGAATGCACTGTATGTCGCAAGCGACTGTCCACTGCGGGCATATTAAAGACCCACATGCTGTTGCATCAATCGGATACGCCCTATCAGTGCGACAAATGTGGCAAGACGTTCAAGGTGAAGGCTCAGTACAAATCACATCTGAAGACACGCCACACCGACTACAAGCCCTACAAGTGCCATGTGAGTAGTGACTAATCCTTATTATAAACTTGACTTTAACCATCTAAATTGTTTTTTGTTGCGACAGCTGTGTCCCAAGGAGTATCCCTATCGTGAGAGTCTTTTGACCCACATGACTGTTCACACGGGCATTAAACGTTTCCTTTGCAATAACTGCGGCAAACGCTTCACATGCATCTCAAATCTGCAGGCCCATCGCAAGGTGCAAGCAGATACTTGTGGCCAGTTGCCACTGAATGCCAAGGCAACGCAATACATGGGCGTTCAGCGTGGTAAACTGCTGATGGGGGCCAAGCCAGAGGCGGGTATGGAATACGAGGAGACGAAAACATTAATTGCCCAGGATGTGATTGATCGAGATATGCCGATGGCACAGGAGCTAAATTTTCCATCCGATGGCATTGCGCCACTAGCCACGGTGCCACTCAACTATGACTCCTCTCATCTGGTACCGCACATTGTGCTGCAGACCATGCAGGCAGAGGCCCGACACCAGGATTAGTTTAGGTTCTAGCTTATATCTTTAACGAATAAAAGACGCTTTTGTATATTGAACAGTTTTTATACTTAACTATCTTACAAACTAAAAGTTGATCTATTGATAGTGTTTAGTTTAATCTAAAATAGGGCTGCTGGAAGCGTCCAATGGGCATTCGTCCTTTGCTTCGTAACCGTCGCACCGCCTCGCGTATAAATTTAGGTTGTAGTGCTCCTGATTCTCCTTGTGCCTCCATCACGTCGAGAGCTAAAAATTAAAATTTTAATGGTAATTTAACTTTTGGTCCCAAATGAAAAACTGTCAAACTTACCCTCCTCCACCACTTCGCCTACAAACACTTTGGCAATGCCGGACATGGCTATAACCACGTTCTGGGACACCGAGCATCCAGTTATAGTTTGCATTAGACGCTTTACAGCAGCTTTTGGGAAAGCGGATCGACGGTACATTTCATAGCGATCCAGTTGCTCTTCTGTAAAGTTGGAGACGAGCACTCTGCAGAAAAGAGTAAGATTATTTATCACTCTGGTTTCTTCACAATAGACTCTAAACTTACTGCATCCTCTCGCGTTCTTCCTCCTCAAGCTCCTTTTTTGTCTTTAACTTCTTTTGTGATGGCTCGCCGGAGTCGCCGTCCACATCGGCGTCGTGTTTGCTTTCTTTGACATCGGTATCTCCATCATTGCCATTGCCCTCGCCTGTATCCGACGTTTCACTGTCTTTGCGGCTTTCGGAGGTTGTGTTAAAAAACTTTAGGTCCACATCATCGTTGCCACTTAACGAATTTTGCGTTGGAAACAAAATTTCATCCATTTCATTAAAGGTAAACAGCTACAATGTTATCGACGAGCCGCCATAAGCTATCGGTCGATATCTTACAACACTTCACTGTAACTATCGGTAAATGCAACTTATCGATAGAGTGTTCAAATACATCGTGTGTGTGTCATAACATCACTAATCACCTCGTGTTTTCCTTTCATCGCCATTGCTTTTTGTAGCTGCAAGCTAATTTCGCAATTATAGAAATACATACGTAGATATGTCTGCCGTGGAGACACCAAATGTTGAGGCCGTCACGTCCGAAGTTGCTGCCTCAGCAACCGGCGAGGATGCCAAAAAGCAAAAGAAGCCAAAGCCGAACAACAAGAAACTGCGACAAGGTGAGTGACCTGGGAATTGCAATTGCACTTCTACACCTGGACATACATACTTACATACACACAAACATATTTCACATGCGCAAATTTAGAGGCTGCTGCTAAAATTGTGGCTGAGGGAGGTGAGCCGGACGCAAACACAAATGGTGAGGTTGACAAAAAGGCGCCCGCTCAGCCGGCAAAGAAGAAGAATAAGGGGAAAAAAGCCGGTGGTGGTCAAACAGATCCACCGACAATTCCCATTTCTGAGCTGTTTGCCAATGGAAACTATCCCGAGGGTCAGATCATGGAGTATCCCACACCAAAGGATATGCCCGACGATCGCACGGCCAAGGATCGATTCACATCGGAAGAGAAGCGGGCTCTGGATCGCATGAACAACGATATCTACATGGAGCTGCGACAGGCAGCCGAAGCACATCGTCAAACTCGTCAGTATATGCAAAGTTACATTAAGCCTGGCATGACCATGATACAGATCTGTGAGGAATTGGAGAACACGGCACGCCGTCTTATTGGTGAGAATGGCTTGGATGCCGGATTGGCCTTTCCCACCGGATGCTCCCTTAACCATTGTGCTGCCCATTACACACCCAACGCGGGCGACACCACGGTACTTCAGCACGATGATGTGTGCAAAATTGATTTTGGCACACACATCAAAGGACGAATCATTGATTGCGCCTTCACGTTGACGTTCAACAATAAGTACGATAAACTTCTCCAGGCTGTGAAGGAGGCCACTAACACTGGCATCAAGGAGGCCGGTATTGATGTGCGTCTATGCGACATTGGTTCAGCAATTCAAGAGGTGATGGAATCGTATGAGATCGAACTGGATGGCAAGACCTATCCCATCAAGGCCATACGTAATCTTAACGGACACTCTATTAGCCCGTACCGTAAGCGATTAAGCATAACTTAACAATAATACTGCTAAACACCTGTCTAAATATCCGTTAATTTACAGGTATTCATGCTGGCAAAACTGTGCCAATTGTTAAAGGTGGTGAATCGACGCGCATGGAGGAGGACGAGTTTTATGCGATTGAAACATTTGGCTCCACGGGTCGTGGTCTGGTGCACGATGACATGGACTGCTCGCATTACATGAAGAACTTTGATTTACCATTTGTGCCATTGCGTCTGCAGTCTTCCAAACAACTGTTGGGCACTATTAACAAGCATTTCGGCACGCTGGCCTTCTGCAAGCGCTGGCTGGATCGCGCTGGTGCCACCAAATACCAGATGGCTCTGAAGGATTTGTGCGACAAGGGCATTGTCGAGGCATATCCGCCACTGTGTGACATCAAGGGATGTTACACAGCTCAATATGAGCACACCATTATGCTTCGACCGACCTGCAAGGAGGTCGTCTCACGTGGCGATGATTATTAAAAGAGAAAGAACATTACAATTTGTGGCATGCATTACATACATAAGTGCTGTTTATTTTATATAAGTTCATTCGATTGTTGAATTTGTGTAAGAGTGGAGCGATTTCAATATACTGTGTATTGTGCTAAGCATTCACATAACAGAATTGTATTATTATTAAGAAGTTATTGCTGATGCATGGACCTTCCAGCTCCATGGGGAAGCAACTCGTCCCAATTAAGTGAGTAATTTTGAGAATCTTTTGTAGGCTCCCTTTCCTCCCTTCCCTTTCTACTTTTGTAGGCTCTATAGTAATAAACAAACCATTTGCCTGACATATAGTAAAGGATTTCTATATAACTGATTATACTGAAGCCATACATTAGAGAGAGAATTCCGCCAAAGCGATCTGTAAAGAATGAAAGATTTTAATAGAATACAAAGTAAATGAAGTATAAGATTTGGTTGGTAGTGGCACCTAAGTTGGATTTGGAAAAACCTTGTAAGGATTTATTATTTATTTAAGAAAAATAAATTTAACAATTGTTCTATATTCTTTTCCCAATCCAATTAAAGCCAGTATCAGCAAATTAAACAAGAGTAGACCCAACTCAATAAAACAACCCAATCGCCAACCATATCCATTTGTGTGGATTGAGCAAAACGTAGCCGGAAAAACAACTTGATAACTGACAAAGGTCGATCGTTAGTCAATCCCTTTCTAAGAGTAAATCATAAATTATTAAATGTTCAGTTAGCTACCAAAGTTAACTTACAGCAAACCGTGAAAATAACCAGAGGTATTGTAAGTCTTACGCAGTGGAGCCACATTACTAACTATATCAAAGTTAACGCCATCACAGGTGGGCAAGCAATGCTCACATTGTTCAATGTTGGATTCTTCATCCTGATCGTCCAGCTGCACATAAGGATACTCCTTAAAGCCATACCAAACGCGTTTCCATCTCATTAGACAAGGTAAATCGAGCAGAGAGCAGTAGGTGACATTAATGGAGCTACCTGCCATTGGAGAGGAGGCACAACCACAATGTTGCACCATGCTATCAATGCGACACAGCAAGAGACACTCGTCCAAGGAGTAGTAGGACCTGAAAGGCATAAGTGACATATGGGTCAATCAACAAAAGTAAAATTTTTTAAATATCTGTTTTTATCTGAGTAGAAATAAGATTAGACTATATTTAGTAAAAACGATGTAACAATGGTATTTTAAGAACCAGGTACACCAAATTTAGAAATTATTGGGTTGGAAAGAATCCGAATATGTTAAAAATCTTAAAATAAAAACTACGAACCAACAATTATTTTTAAGTTTTAGATTTCAGTTAAAGTTAGTTGGCTTTTAATTTCGTTTAAGTTGACTGAGTTCAACGGTCGAGTTTATCTGATAAACTTTATCATCTAACAACTCGACTGAGGTTTTTTATTTGTTTTTATTTCTTATAATGTATTATCAATTGGCCCAGTGCTAATGCAGCCGGGCTCAAACTAAAAATTCAATTTAGACTCATTAGAGTGCCCCTCTCCACGGAAATCTTTAGTAAAAGGCGAAAGATTTATTCGACAACTGAAGAGAAGCCAGAGTAAAGATACACAATAAACCATATGGAGTTTCCCTAAAGACTGACCTAAACCGTTTGAGAATTATAAGGTCAGGACACTAAAATTGCCCCCTTAAGTAGGCTACACTTTAGTTAACCACCCTTAAGTAGGCTCTGCAAGCATCATATTACATCTGTTTAGATTGTAATTCACAAATAGTTATAGTTGTCGACGCGTAGAGTGCTGGGCATTCTCACATTTGAAGTTATCGCTTCTCGGCCTTTTGGCTAAGATCAAATGTGTAGTATCTGTTCTTATCAGCTTAACATCTGATAGTTCCTCCATTGGAGGACAACAAATGTTAAACTGATTTTTGGAAACAGACGGAGTGCTAGGAGCTTGCTCCACCTCTGTCATGGGTCGGCCCGGTATTGTAGTTCCGCCGGGATTTCGGCCCAATTAAGTAATAAATTTGAATGAATAGGTTAAGCTTAGTGGAATACTGTGAATATCGTATGTATAAGTATACTGTTGATTATATTAGTATTGAGTATTAAAAAAATAGCATCTATTTTTCTTACAAATTAAAAACGATTTAAAATATCAGAACATAAGTTTTAACACATGGGTCTATTTATGATTATTATTTATGTGCAATATTTTTAGGATTGTTTTCTAAATTTTGCCTGTTTTTTCCACTTACTGATTTAAGAGCTGCCTGCCTTCCTCGGGAAAATAACAGCGACGTGTCTGAGGAGTTACACCCTGCACTGCTTTGCTGCTGTCAAAGAATTTAGGCTGAATAGGTACTTCCACAATGGTATTATAATCGACAAGGATTTCACCATTTGTATTTGACTGGACTGTGGCATAATCTTCCTGCGGAAATATTTGGAGCTGAAACGAACGAAATAAAAGCAGATGTAAACTTTATCGTTATTTTGATCGAAATTAATGAATATTAACTGATGGTTCATGAATACAATTTTGATGTGCTATGTTATATTTTGTAAAATTGACTTATTTTGTACATAGTCTGACCCGGAATGCCGTATTGCTAAAATAGGTATGTGTGTAATCATCCTCAGGTGTGTCCTGCAGTACGAACTGGATGCCATTCAGTATGGAATTCGATTCGAAGATTACCTCTGGCAAAGCAGCCATTTCAGCATCATCCTGAGCACGCCTAGATCTACATAATCAAATATGTATATGTATATTTCATTATTTATTGTCATCTTTGTAAAGTCGACTTAACAATCTAATTTAACTAAAAATGAAACTAAAAATTAAATAAATTTAAAATTCAAATTATTAGTTTTACAATATTGATTAAAATTTAAATAGTCCGAAGCTTGTCCACATATAATCATTGGTTCAACGTTTGTTGGGACCCAGAAAAATTGATACACTAATAAAAACTTTTGGTTTTTATAATCTTGAAAAACACAAGATTTGAGATTTAGGGCTTTTATCTAAAAAATGATTGTATTCTTAAAATATTTTAAAAATATAGAAATCATCTTCATTATTAAATTTATTTATTTAAATTTTAATAGAATAAAAAAAACTTAAAATCATAACAAACTGTAAATATATAATGAATATTGAATTGCAGAAGTGACTATAATCCGACTTTTAAAAAATGTATAATTCACTAATCGTCATTGATTTTGAAAGTACCATACTAATTATAACATAGTAATAATTAGTATGGTACTTTCAGTACTTTGAATTGAGTAAATTATAATGTTTTCGGACAATGTTAAATACAGACATAAGTAAAAGGCATTTTAAATAAAAAATGTTTCATTTTTTGGCACACATTTTGTTTGTTTTGTCAATACCATGTAATTTTAATAATATTTATGTATAACTCATAATAAAATTTATGTATAACACGGTCCATTTTAAAAATAGACTTAAGTAACTAAAAGGCATTTCAAATAGAATATATTGAATTTTTCGCACTGTACACTTACGGATATTGCGAATAGCTTGGACGACGATAGTTAAATATGCAGCACACACCCGACGAGGTTGTACGTTTGAGAAATAGTTGACTTGTGTTGACAGGTGCGCCATAGATAATCCCACGCAGTACCAAGTCACCACAGTCGGGCGATAGCTCCCGCAATATATCATGCACTGAGTAGTCGCTCCCATTATAATAACTGTGGAGCACCCGATGAAGTTGACCCAATTCGAGGACGTCTAACGGCTGTTCATCGTAAGCATTCAGGTAGAAGTTGGCTAACACCAGCAGGCGACGCGCCATGTCGTCCACATCTAGAGACAATTGGAGGGAGTCCGTCGGGGAGTTGTCGCTTGTCATGCCGGGTTTCGGATTGTTCGTAGACTGGTGTAGATAACTGTCGATTAGATTGGACATTAGCATGCAAGTCGAGCGTGAATTCAAATATTAGTTTCTGCTAAGTCATGATAAAAAACAAACAAGTATTTAACGTTTGGAAAACTGTAGCGTTTCTGTTCGTTAAGGATTTTGATCTAGAAAACCCCATATTCTTTATGATTTTACTGAATATGATTTCGTAAATACAAATAGCTAAAAAAAATAGAGTTGCAATTTTGATCTACGTCACATGCATTGATTTATAATGAAGGTGTTATTTGATAAGACATATGTACACACACATATGTTCTTCGCCTAATAGCTTATTGAAAGCCCAAAAGATTGACAAACTACAAGGACTATAAATAAGATGCCCGCTATTCACTTATCAGACACAATCTATCAAAGACAAAGAATTAAGCGTCAACAAAACCGGTCTATATAAGACCACCACACACCTTTCTAACCTCATACCAACGACAACCATGTCGCTGAACAAGTGTCTTTTATTCGGTCTCTTGGGTCTTTTGGCCACCGTCGGAGTTAGTCATGCGGAACGTGTTCGCTACGACAACTATCGCCTCTACAAGGCCAATGCGGAGAACGAGGATCAACTGGCCGTACTAAAGGACCTAGAGGGTTCTACTGACTCCATTCTCTTCCTGGATGGAGTTCATATTGTGGGAGCTGATGTTCAGATGGTTGTTGCACCACACAAGGTTCCCGATCTAATTGAGCTCCTCGGCAAGGCTGAGATCAAATATGAACTGCAGTCGAAGGATTTCCAGAAGTCCATGGATGAAGTCGAAGAGAAAGTTGCAAATAAGGAACGAGCTGGTGCTGAGTACAGCTGGAAGCAGTATTATGAACTGGAAGATACCTACGCCTGGATGCAATCCCTGGCTAAGAAGTACCCAAACATCGTTACACTGATCGAAGGTGGCAAGACCTATCAAGGTCGTTCTATTCTGGGAGTTAAGATTTCCAAGAGCGGCACTGAGAAGCCCGGCATCTTCTTAGAGGCTGGCATTCACGCTCGTGAATGGATCGCTCCGGCTGCTGCAACTTATATCATCAACCAACTCCTGACCTCCAACCTGGACTCCATCAAGCAGTTGGCAGACAACTACAACTGGTATGTGATTCCCCATGCCAATCCTGATGGTTTCGTTTACACCCACACTAACGATCGCCTATGGCGCAAGACCCGTACTCCTTACGGCAGCTGTTTCGGTGCTGATCCCAACCGTAACTGGGGCTTCCACTGGAACGAGGTTGGTGCCAGCAACAGTGCCTGCTCAGATACCTACGCTGGACCCTCGGCATTCTCTGAAATCGAGACCCGCTCTTTGTCCAACTACATCGCCTCTCTGAAGGGCAAGATCCAGCTGTACATCTCTTTCCATGCCTACTCCCAGTACCTGTTGTATCCCTATGGCCATACCAAATCCTTGCCGGACAATGTTAAGGACTTCCAGCAAGTTTTCAAGGCAGCCGTTTCCGCCGTCGCTAAGCGATACAACACCAAGTACACTGGTGGCAACATCTATGATGCCATATATCCGGCATCTGGAGCCAGTGTTGATTGGGCTTATGGAACTCAGGGTGTGCGCATGTCCTTCTGCTATGAGCTGCGACCTTCTTCCAATAATTACTTTACAGGTTTTAGACTGCCCTCTGATCAAATTATACCTACCAGCGAGGAGGTGTTGGACTCCATTGTGGCCATGGTTGGTGAGATCAAGACCTTGGGATACTTTAAATAAATTCTATCGAAATAAATGACTCACATTTTAGCAGCATAAGCTTGCATTTGACGTTTGCTAATCATATTGGAGCTGCAAACAGCGATTGCGGGAAAGGGACTGTTTGCCACATGCACCAGATTGGGTGCCATATGAATCTCAGTGGGTTGGACGATATAGTCAAGTGTCAGATTGACGATAACGATGTGGGTCGAGACAACAATCACAGCTAAAAACATTAGCCAGAGTGCTCTGTCAATAGACATTATAGAATTAGATTAGCTAAGCCACAAATAGGGAATTGGAGCATTCACTAGCTTCTACTCACTTGGCATAGCTCACAGACGTCTTGAGTAAAAAGGGCTGTAGTCCACTGATATAACTATTGCGCAAAAAGTCTTTAAAGAGTCGACGACTAGTAGAATCCCTTTCAGATAATTTAGGCATCTTGCGTCTTCTTCTGAATGAAACTAGCTTATGAATCACTCTGTAAGACTTTGTTAACCTCATCGGAATAGGATTTTCTGTGCTCATCAATCAGGATGCATGTCAAAGGACTGTCAAATCACGTCAAGTGCTGTCAGAAAATAATTGATTGATGCGCTTTAATAGGGACTAAATGGATTGAAAGTTTGGGGCAGCTAGAGCGACATTTTCTAGAAATAACTATTGACAAGTTGTGAACTTGTATGTACATAAAACCATCTGGTAAAGGTTACTACTATATTTCTCTGTAATATATTTATTTATTTATTAAAGTACTATATTTCCTTTCGCTGTTTGACCATGAGAGTTTAGAAGATCCTCTGTTTGTCTGAACTATGATATAATATCTTATTGTTCCCATAAGTAGTTCCATTTTTCATAGCTTTTCCTATTATTACCTTGTTTATTATCTTTGACCACCGGTGCGATCAATATTATAATCGAAACCTGAGCAAGAATCCAATGGCTTAATAACTTTCAGTTTTTATTTGCTTCGCCGTTAATCCCTCCTTTCATTTACCTAAACAAATATATTATCAAAAATAATTGATTCTCTGGAGATAACGTAATCTATCTTTCAATCAGGTTCTGAGAATGAACCTAAAATTCTGCCAGATAATCTTTAATCTTTTGGTAGTCAATAAAGTTGAAAAGTTCCTAAGAGAAATCTACTACACTTTGGTCTTTAAAAGTCCGTATTCCCTCTATTAAATTTATAGACTTGCAGTCTTTAAACAATAGAATTGATAAACGGTACTGGTTAAACCCAAGAGATTTATGACCACCTTAAATATAACTCTTGATTTTAAGAAACTTACGAAAACATTTTCTTTTTCCTATAGAAGTTTAAGGCGGGCACAAGATATGTATTTGTCGTGATTTATACCGAAAGAATCGAGGCATTGATAAGTTTCGGTCGCAGATTAGTTTTTTGCTTTTTTATTTATGTTCCAAAGAGAGGTGACAATGTAAGCCCAAGGGTTATAAATAAGATTTGGCTAATTGCGTTATCGGCGCTTATCAGAGACGTTATGCCCAAAACCCCGTCAGCTATATAAGCCACTTACGTGCTCTCCAACACCTTATACCAACGACAACCATGTCGCTGAACAAGTGTCTTCTATTCGGTCTCTTGGGCCTGTTGGCCACCGTCGGAGTTAGCCATGCGGAACGTGCTCGCTACGATAACTATCGCCTCTACAAGGCCAATGCGGAAAACGAGGCTCAACTGGCCGTACTGAAAGATCTGGAGGGTTCCACTGACTCCATTCTCTTCCTGGATGGTGTTCATATTGTGGGTGCTGATGTGAAGATGGTTGTTGCACCACACAAGGTTCCCGATCTACTTGAGCTTCTCGGCAAGGCTGAGATCAAGTATGAACTGCAGTCGAAGGATTTCCAGAAGTCCATGGATGAAGTCGATGAGAAAGTTGCCATCAAGGGACGTGCCACCGAGGATTACAACTGGAAGCAGTACTATGAACTAGATGATACCTACTCCTGGATGATTTCACTGGCCAAAAAATACCCCCACGTTGTTACACTTATCGAAGGTGGCAAGACCTATCAAGGTCGTTCTATTCTGGGAGTTAAGATTTCCAAGAGCGGCACTGAGAAGCCCGGCATCTTCTTAGAGGCAGGCATTCACGCTCGTGAATGGATCGCTCCGGCTGCTGCAACTTATATCATCAACCAACTCCTGACCTCCAACCTGGACTCCATCAAGGACTTGGCAGACAACTACAATTGGTATGTGATTCCCCATGCCAATCCTGATGGTTTCGTCTATACTCACACCAAGGATCGTATGTGGCGCAAGACTCGTACTCCCCATGGCAGCTGTTTCGGTGCTGATCCCAACCGTAACTGGGGCTTCCACTGGAACGAGGTGGGTGCCAGCAGCAATGCCTGCTCAGATACCTATGCTGGACCCTCGGCATTTTCTGAAATCGAGACCCGCTCTTTGTCCAACTACATTGCCTCTCTGAAGGGCAAGATCCAGCTGTACATCTCTTTCCATGCCTACTCCCAGTATCTGTTATATCCATATGGCCATACCGGTGATCTGCCTGATAATGTCAAAGACTTCCAGCAAGTATTTGATGCATCCATTAAAGCAGTGTCCCAGCGGTATGGTACCAAGTTCACTGGTGGCAATATTTATGATGCCATCTATCCTGCAGCTGGCGCCAGTGTTGATTGGGCTTATGGAACTCAGGATGTACGCATGGCCTTCTGCTATGAGCTGCGTCCTGGTCCCAATAGCTTCTTGACGGGTTTCAAGTTGCCTGCGGAACAAATCATTCCTGCCAGCGAGGAGGTGTTGGACTCCGTTGTCGCCATGGTTGGCGAGGTTAAGGCTTTGGGATATTTTAAATAAATAAAAGACTCACCCATTTGGACGCATTCGCAATGTAATTTTTTTTGTTTGGTAACAAGAGTAACAGCTGATTGTGAATTACTTTCAATGGAATAGTTGTAAAGCAATACTTGCTGAATTTATTATAGTTTAGAGGAATTAAAATATTTTTAAAAGGAAATGGCAACAAATTTAATTTCATGTGCCAATGACATATTGCTATTCAGGAGATTAAATAAAACTATTTATAACATACATACATAAATGCCACTCAATTTTTTAGATTTTAAAAAATTAAACTATTTCTCGATTGATGTAGTTGAAGATGGGTCGGAAAGTAAGAAAATACACAAACTCAAAGGCTGTGACAATACTGAAGCCAAGAATGAGACCCAACAGGCCGCCAAAAGAAGCTGTCAATGACAATAATAGTTAGCTTATAAATAATGATACATATTTTAAAAGATAGTTTATTCACCAAGTGCTGAAAGCCAGTTTTGAAAGATCTCCATGCGATATCTAGTGGACATCAAATCGCTATAAAATACATGTACCAGTATGCTATCTGTGTGATTAGAACTGTGGATTTCAAAATGGAATACCATCTATTAAGAATATGCAAATTACAGTAAATGACTTGCCTGCTGGTCATTTTGCTGGTAGAGTAGTGAGCGTCCAGTCTACCCATGGTGCTTTCGGAGACATAAAGATTAGACTCACAATCGGGCAGACAGTCACAGGGAAAGCTGATCGTATGACGCACCCTAGAGAGCGGTGAGTCCAGATTGGCCAAGGCACGAGAATATAGTCCTAAAGGTGAGAAAGGATAATGGTAGTTTACAAATATGATTCTATGTTTCCCTCTTTTTCTTACGTTTGCTTTCTATGATGCAGTTCAAGTGTAAGACCCCGCAGACCTTGAAGGTACCGTTGTTAGCTACATAGGCGGGAAGGCATCCACAAATCTTCAGAGTCATTCGCATTCTACACTCGAACATGCAGTTGATGAAGGAGTAGCGCCTCAGTCCATCCATCTGACGTTCGCTGCCAAACAGGCAGTTCCTCCATTTCAAGTCCATCCGACGTATATCGCTAGTGGCATAGGTGGATTCTGGATTGATGCGTACGAAACTTTCTCGTGTTGATGTGACCACCTTGGTTTCCGAGTTCTCGTCCGGAAAATTGTGAGAGTTATGTATGAGTAAGCGAAACCCAAAGCCGCTAAAGAATGTACCATAATAATCAGAGACCATAGGATCGAGCAGTACGGATAGTCCAGTTGGATAGCCACAGCCTGTGACACGATACGGACGCTTCGGCACCTGATATGCAATCTTTCTGAAATATACAAAAAGTAAGTACAATATTGTGGATGGAGTCCATTTAAGGTTGCAGCTAAACCAGTTTAGTATAACACAAAAAAACACTTATGGTGGTATCTACCTAGTGTCGATAGCAATTCCCAAAATTACTGATATCAAATGTTTGAAGAAAAGTTGGACTGACAATAATAGACTATAGGCTTTAAAAAATACTAAACTCCTTATAAATTAATTTCGGTAATCTGCCCTCATTTGGATCATCCTTTTTTACGCATCCACGAGATGTCCGTTAAGACCAGAGCTGATCTGATAATTTGCGTATCCTAAATTCGATTGAGTAGCCTTGCATGTCCTACTAAAAACTCATATTTTGTTTAACCACTAAACACTACTGAATAAATATTATACTTCAACTTACTTGGGAAAATTATTTGTCAATGCGCCAAAGTAGTTGAAACTACAACAAATTCCCTCCAAGGTAATGACACGTTGAAAAAGGCTCTCACAACGCGCATTGATGCCCTTCCAGATGCAGCGAGAGATCATTTCCAAACAATCGGGTGAGAGTTGGTTTGACAGCTCTGTTAGGGTGATACTATTTAGATTCAATATCTTATCATAGATCTGCAGGGATTCGTTGCTGATTGAGTTGCCTACGGGGAGGAGAGTTAAATTGAAGAGCTGCTGTAGATGTTGACTGGTAACATTTGGAGGTAGTTTCCTGTAGAAGCGAGGAAATGGAAGATATTGTGATATAAAATTCTCTTGCTCTCTCTGTTACTTACATGTTCTTCAGTAGGTTCAAAGCTTTGGTCTTTGAAATCTTGTTGAAATTACAGATAGTTACCGCTGGAAATGGAATATTCCAGGTGGGAAAATGGGAACTCTCGATGACAGTCACTGTGGGTGTTTCCCGATTCGCATACAATGAGACCAGGACTAGAGTTATGGAGGCTACAATTGCTGCCAAGACGACAATCAGCCAGAAACATCGCTCATTACGACTGATATCCTGGCGTGTGATGTAGCTAAAGCCATGCAAAGATGTGGTCTGGCAATAGTTACGCAGATTTTCCGTAAACCAATTCCTAATCTGTCGCAGCTGATAAAATTTCCATCGCCGGCGAGTGTGGATGCGACTGGGAACTGAGAGGGTTGTGGTAGTGCTGTTATTCCTGTGACCTTCTATGGCCTTCTCCAGCTGCTGTTGGGATTGCACCTCGCGCAGATCAAAGATTCGTCGCTTCTTGAAAGCCATTTCGACCAGTTGGAACTGCGTCGGCCAACTGCTTGAACTTGGCCAACAAATGAGGGCAGCTAATTAGCTTGCCCTAATTACCATTTGTCGCCTGAATCTGACGGCGTCGACGTCGCAGTCGATAGCGTACATGCTGTCGAAGCAACCAGTTACAAGTGGGTCGAACACACACAAAGAATATGAGCTCAAAGACCGATACGAAACTACAGCCCATAAACAACCCTGTGATGCCTCCAAAAGTACCTGTCTTGTTGCCAAATTATATACACTTAGTCTAATCGCATGTAAATGTCAAACAGTCAAGCTTCTCAATAACGAAGGATTCTTAGGGTACATATCGTTGAAATTTCTTAAAAAATAGGCTTTACAATTTTTAGCACAGTCTAATTTCTCTAAAAAGAATGCGATGAAGTTGTGTATAAAGTCGAACTTTTTTGAATAAAAAACTTTAAAATCTATGTATAGAATGGTATGAGGTTGTCTGCAGACGAACTTTATTCTGTCTTTCATACTAAATTTTTAGCATATCTATCTATTTTCATTCTTAAAACAGTTTAAATTCGTTTTTAATGAATACATTTTGCATTCTTACATGACCTTCTCTCTGTGATGAATCTGTACAGAGTAAGCAGATATTAACTTTCTTCAACAACTTCTACAACTAAAAAATATGTACTTTCCCCTTTTCAGTTTCGTTATAGAGCAGCTTGACTGTACTTGCCTATGAAAGTCAGCCAGTTCTCAGACACATCCAATCGCAGCTGTTCGACGCTTAAAGAATCAAAGTAAATGTGCATTACCAGCTCATCGGAGGCATTAAAGTTGTCCCTGACGAACAGAAAAAATACTCGTTAGAAGTATGGGAGGGTCTCCCATAATAGATATTGACTTACAGGAAACCGTCATTAGTATTAGCCATAGTATATGTGGCATCCAAATTGGCTACATCGCTGTGAACTTCATATCGGAAGAACTGACAAGGTGGCAAACAGTTGCAATGCGACTGAAGATTCTCCCAACTGAGATCTATATCAAATATCTAATCAACTAAATGATAGTCCCATCAATGAAATAAGTTCTTACCCAGTTTCTGGAAGCATTTGTACTGTTCCACTTGGCACAGGGGCCAATCCCATTTACTTGGCATATGGAAAGGCACACAACCGCAAAGCTGATAGATCCTTTCACTCCGACACTCGGCTAGGCAATTTTCCTGACTATAGTTGGAGAAATGGAACATAGGCCGTTCTTGGGTGAGATAACAGCGCCGTTTGCGAATAGGGAGGTTAACTAGATAGGAAGAGGCATGTGTTCCGAAGGGTTTCACCATTAACTGAGACTCCGTGCCCCTGGACAAAAAGACGCGCTGTGTGGCAGCATCAATTGCTGTGCCTGCCTCATGAATTAGTATCTGAAACCCAGCAGTGGCAGTTACAGTGCTGCCATAATCCTCTAGCATTGCGGTCAGACGTATGGTTAATCTCTCCACCGAGGTTGATTCCTGATTTCTGAAGCTGCAACAGCGACCTTCATTATAGCTCCAAGTGGTGGCAAATAGCTCGTTACAGTTTTGCCTTTGACCCTGCCACTTGCAACCCAACAGCTGAGTCTCACACACCTGCGGAGCAAGTTGCTCCAATAGTTGCGACCAAGTAGAGTTTCCCAAGCTTAAACTGCTTAACAATGTCTCATTAACTGGGCCTAATTTATGGCTGGTTAGCCATGGCAGCAGTTGCAGTGGTTCCTTTGCTACATGCCACTTTTTAGCCTCGTTCAATAGACGTTGCTTGGACACTCGATTCAAGCTGCAAATCGTTACGGCTGGAAAGGGTATTGGCTGTGCGGTGCTTGGCTGCATCATGCTCTCTATATAGCGAATGGTTGGCGTATCTGCAGTCATTCCATAGGACATTGTAACCACGAGAAGCGATAGAAGCAGCGCTGTGCAAATAAAGATCCACCAAAGAACACGCTGCCAGGTCTTGGCGCCCACAAATAGATGGAATCCATGGATGCTCGACATTTCACAGTAGATCTCAAATCCAGTCTTGGGTTTGCATAGGCCATCATCGTTGCGCTCTCGTAGAAAACTCAAGAACCTGGGCAGAGGCAGTTGTTTCAATCTCTCAGAGAGTTCCGTCCGTAGCTCTCGGAGCCATCGGACTAGCTTAAGGCGTTTATAGATTTTATAACACTTGCTTTGTGGTGTTTCGGGCTTGTCGAAACATTGTAGAGTCGTTGACTTGTGCGGTCTTTTGGGTCTCAGATAATCCTCAAAGTTGATTAGATAGATGGGTTGTTCTGGTTTTTCGTTAGACATGTTGTACAGTTTTTGAGGTAGTTCATACACTCAGAAAAACGTTGCTCGATTTGCATTAAAATTACATATTCTTGCGTCTATCTTCTGGTTGGCAATAAGTTTAAAATACCTAAAATTCTTTATTTTCATTCAATTCCTCTAGCCGCGTCTTTTTTGATGAAAATAAAAACATCCGGTTCAATTTCTGATGTGAAAGGAAGGCTTTATTATGGTTCAGTAAATAACTATGTATTTGAAAAATCCGAAATCGTTTGGCTGTCTTGATGCACAAACAGGTGAAATATTTGCGAAACTGGAAATTAAATCCGGGTTGAATAATGCATCAATAAAGTGCCCAAAACAATTCACGTTGTAAATAAAATACCAATTACACAATTATTTATTTCACTTGTGAAACTGCTCAATTAAAACCGTATCCATTCCAAAAACAATCTAATGTGTGGTGTGCCGACTGCGATTGCTTTATAAGCAAAAATCGCAGGCCCTTCTAAGTAAACTACCAATATTAAGTATACGCAGTCACGCCCTTCAGATGTTAAAACAATTCAATAACGTACATACATTGTTCCTAGTCGGTTGATTGCTTACAGTTCTATATGCAATCAGTAGAATACATCTCTTGTTACCTTCACACCTAGAAAAGCAAATAAAAAAAAAACAGAAGAAAAAACAACACAATAAGCCATTTGTTTATAAATTGGAAGTCCGAGCTACCCAACGATAAGCATAGTAAATAAGTACTTATTATGAGAAAATTGTTTACAATAATATTTTCTTTTCTTAATTGTTTTTGTTCTTATAAAATTTGTGTTGCTGTTTGCACTTTGCACACTTCCAACTACCGATCCAACCACTCGTTCACCCACAATGCACACTTCTATCAATATTTAAAGACATTGATAATACTTCTATTCAAATATTCAGCTCGTGTCCTCTTCTCGTAATGTATCGTAAGTGCTGATAGTCGCAGTTGGAACCCCCTCTCTCTTTCGAGCTAGTTACTTTGAATGAAATATACATAAATGTTATAATAAAATATATAAATATATGCATTGCCATTCCATAGTGCCCAAATACATACATCAAAGTCACGCGCTAATAGGGCGTTAGAATTAGATATGGATTTGAATATGTTGGATATGGACATGGTCATGTGAATGGCTAACGGTCTTGCCATTAATTATCTCATTGAGTGTATAGTATATCGACCTCGGTAGAATAAGTTTTTCTGGAAAAAAAATAATCACCATTAGTAGGAAAACTATTCGCATGTGTACAGACATTTTCATAATTGGACAGAGTGACTTTTTCGTAAATTTTAATTGATAATTCCTTGTGGTGGGTGAGACTATATACGCTAATGAAGTGTCTGCTTTTCTATCACCCAGGCTAAGTATTCGCTAATACTCCTTATTCTTCCGGCTCGCTACGCCTGGCTTAATATACAGTTAATTCCTCTGTAGGGATTCAAGCATGATGCGTTCCGGAAGTAGAACAAAATAATTAAATTTCTTAAAAATTTTTGTTTACGTTCATTATTTAATTTCGAAAATAAGTTGCATACTTTTATGCGGAAAGCAAAAAGTTCTTGACTCGTGTATGCAAATATTTGAGTAATAAATAAATAATATTTACAATAAAGAGTCTACTTTCGACTTGGACAAATATTTGGCTTCTACGAAAAATTGAATGCCATAAATTTTCGCCGAATTGACGTTCGCATGGATTTAATTAATAATATCTTTTCATTTCTTTTTGTCTTTTTTTTTTTTTGGCTAGGTACAGGCACAAGGTTGCCCAAATATGTACACGAGGTGTATCTCTAACGATACTTTAATAAGTATTCCGCGAACATTTCATTCATTCATTTGGAAGCCACGTGCCAGACATCGTTTGTCTGGCTGATATACCTACATACATAATAATATAGAGAAACACCTATATAAATTTAAAAAATTATGTGTTCCGATGTCGTCTGTCGATAAGCGCCGTTTGACAGCTGATCTCAGCTTGATTGAACTGGAATCTCCAGACGAATTGCTCTTTTAATACTATTGCGAACTTAAAAATATTTGTTATGAGCAATCTTTTTGAAGCTTAAATTAAAAGTAAGGTATAAGTAACGGTAAACTTGATGCCATATTGCGTCACATCAACGGTAAAACCTGCAACTGACTGCAAACTGACCGACTGACGTATCGTGAGGGCTATTTTTGGAACAGCGACTTGTAAAATTAACTCTTGATAAGCCAACAAATCAGTTTCAGATTATGGGATGGGTAGCTGACTCTCTGATTTTTCCTCTCCGAATTTTGTTTCTGCTCAGCGCCCCCCGCAGCGTATTTAGCAGCTATTATCAGACGGTGATTTATGTACATACATATATATACGTAACGCCTCATCATTATACAAAACTAGGGCGAGGCTAATCTTTTCGTGCAATTGACGTAAATTGAATATCATTCGATTTAGCGAACTTTTGTTTTTGATTTAAAAACGTTTCATCCATCCATCACTCCACTCGACAGTGGCCAACGCCATTTGAACCCGAACTCGAACCCGAACCCAGAACATAATACCCACTGAGTCAGCATTATCTTAGTTCTGGTAAAACGTGCCTTATTAATATTACATTTAACCCAATCGTGTCATTGATTCAATGCTGAAGGTCATAAATCTTTTTGTAATTTTCAATGTAGTTCAATAAATCGCCTGATAAATATTTTATTTACGACGTTCTCAAAAGATTATTCGATAAAGTTTTCTTATTTTTTTTCGAGCAACATCTATAAAACTTAAGATAATTCGTGTGTTCCAAAATACAGCTTTTAAGCAAAATTCATTTATTCATCAATTTATAATTTTCAAAAATATAAATATGTATGAGCTAACTAGAATTGTAAGCCATTTTATATTGCTATTCTTGTGTGAAAATTAAGAATTAATTATAATAAGTACTAAATTATAATGTTTAAGTAGCTAACATAAATGAACCATTAAGGGATACATTTTATTAAATGAGTGCAAATAAAAAGTGAAAGCCGTATAGTTCTTCGAAATAAAATATGTTGTTTTTTTATAATTGATTAATGTTACAATTTGATAACTATAGCCATTCAATTTTATTTTATTCGTTTTTGATTTATATGTTTAAATTTTTTTTGACCTATCATAGTTACGATCAGTGCAAATACATTTTTCTTTAAATGCTCACCCATTAAAAATTAAGAAATTTCTATTCAAGGTCTGATACCTTAAGATCTTTGAATTCATATTATTTCATATTTTATCCCACCTAATAAAATAAAAATTATTTTCGTATGATTAACGTAAGAAGATGTAAAGTAAATATTGGAAAATTCCTCTCCAGTTTGAAAGAAATAAAATAAAACGTGGGATGACATATGAACGATTAAATTTTTTTCACGATTTATTTAGCAAATTTCATGAGATAAACAATAAAACGCAAATAACAGTGGCAGCCTTTACTTTTGATTTTCAATGTAAACAAACCTAAATTTTGGATCTTGAGAGCAATTAAATTGTTGAAATGATTCTGAAATCAAAAACTAAAAAATGTTGAGATTATTTACAAATTGTGAGTTACGATCGATGCATTGGCAAAAGCTGTTCTCCTATTATATTGTATCATAAGCGAGGAGCCCAATTGATTTAGATCCATCAATATGTTTACTCGCACATAAATAATACCGCGTTGTTGATAATAACATTTATTTATATTACTTTTTGAATTTTGCATTTGTATTTTTACGATTCTTTTTTGCACATTTTTTACTTTTTAGCTGTGGCATTAAATTTGAGCGTTTGGGCGTGACCTTAGATTAGCACATCGTCATTAAGTATACGTATGAACATATCTATATGTATGTCTAAAGAGTGATTTTTTATATTTTTGTTCTTATCATTTTGGCTCGCGCCATTCACATGTTACTTAGCTATTTTTAATATTTAACACTCAAACAATTATATGAATATCATTCACATTTGCTGACGAAATGTGCTGAGTGTAGCTACACAAATTAGCAGGTTGATAGCCCCAAAGCAGGAAAAAACAAATGTAGTTTCTCTATCAGTAACGCCTGTTACCAGGGGCAGGACGTCCAGATAGGCAACAAAAAGTAAATGGTGTTGAATTTATTTTAAATTATATTTAATGGTCTTAATTGCTTTGTTTTCTCTCAACGTTCTCAGTCATTCAGCATTACAATTCTCTGACGTAGGTAGTGGGTCAGTTGATTAAATGTTTTCCCCAGTACTGCTTAAGAGGCGATATCATAATCTCATATATGTATGCCAAAACACAAGTCTTGACTTTACAACTCTCTTGCAATCATACGTGTACTTAACTGATATATCATTTCATTAAGTTTTGCACTTCCGATTGAAAAGAAGCATTACAAGCCTTTTATACTTAATACTAATGCTTTTCTTAGCAATGACGTAATTGTTCAGCCCATTTATGGCAGATTATTCGAAAGTTGTCAACAATATTTTCACCAAGAATTTCGGTAAGATGACGCAGCAACATTTTGAGAGCACAAGTATTAAATGTTCCAGGAACGATTTAAATATACGTAGTTGCGGTTTAAAATTCGTATGGAACACCCAAACGTCAATCCCGTTTCCCGTTTTACAGTCGCATGACAAACTAGATATTTATTTAAGGCATCTACATTTGCTTATGGAAAAACACAAAAGCCTTGTATGGACAGCCCATCGACGCAGTTGATTAGTGCGATCAGTGATCATTTTAAATGTCTTGGGTAATTCTTATAAATAAATTAAATGATTATGTTGTTGCTTTAAGGCTGCTTAAAAAGAAATATAATAAGTGAACTAGATTCTTGATTTGGAGGTTAATTAGAAATTTTGGTAAGTTCAAAGAAAAGACATGAAACTATGTACTGAATTACAAATCGGTGTAGTACACTCTTGAACACTAAGAGCGCAAGATTAAAGAATACGATCTAAAGTTTATCTCTAAAATTGTTATATAAAAGTAATAGTAAAATAAACAAGTGCTTAAAATATTTAGTATTTAGTATTAAATTCAAGCCGAAATATTCGGTAATGAGATTGAAATAGATTCCTGACAAATGTTTGCTAAGCACCAACTCATAGAAGAGAAGCAATTTACGTTAAACAAGTCAAAGCAACTCATATCTTGGTAAAACAAAAACAGAGACACATTTTTAATGAAATATTTTAAAAGAATGTTCCAATGTTTATAGATGTATGTACATGGTAAGCTCAAATATTGTTAAAGTTTTTGTTTGTTTCTGAAAGATCAAGCTAACGGTATGGCGCCAGCACTACCAAATGTACACATACTGATTAAAGAACATATTTGTGTATATCTAGTATACATGGATATGTGTGTTTAGAATTAACGATCAGCTCTACGCACATATACATCGAAATCTACACCCACAAGCTGCGCAGCTTGACGTTCGCACAACAAAGCAAACATGTTAATGAGGCAACGAAGTTTGTTGTTGCTGCTGCTATTGTTGAGCTTAATACTATGACGTCAGTAAAGTCATTGAATTATAAATTAATAACGAGCGCCATGTCAAAATTATATCAAACATTTTGTTGAGCTTTGCGTATTAACAAAAATTAACAAATAGTTTTCCGAAGTCAACTAAAAAATAATAATGATTTTAACAGCGCGGAAGACTCGACGATCCGACAAATTTACGAAGCGTCACTACCTGAGCAAACTATAAAGTTACAATTATGACGAGCAGCCATCTTCCTTCCCCTCTCTTTTTCTCACTCCCAATATTATTACTGTAGTAAAGTATGCTTCCAACTGCGAGTCAGAGACGGAGTCCGATTTCAGTTGAGATTGCAAGCCTGTGAGCTACGATAAAGTCGCGAGATTAAAAAAAAAGTCAAGTGACACGCAAATGCGTCAATCGAAAGCGCAAAAATATAACAACAACATAACATTAAGTGTAAAAAAATATAAAGCACAAATAGTATGCTTAGAATGCCAAAAACTTTATACACTACCTTGTTTAGGAGGACAGCATTTACCCTCTGTAAAATATCTCAACAGAAAATATACCTAAGTTATATTATTTAGTACATTCTAAGTGGCCTCACCTTTGGCTTCGTATAAAGTGATTTTTGTATTCAGGATGTATGACTCTGGAATTTTATTTTTGTGCGACAAAGAATTGATGTGCTTCTGATGAAGAAGATTTCATTAATGTTTTACATATTTAACCGCAAAATTATATTGCCCACACTGTAGGGTATAAAAATACGAGCGTCAAGTGAGCTCAGATTGAGGGTAACACAAAAGTGTGATCTGGAGCTGAAGCTGGATCGCTGGCATCTCTGTGTCTTTGTCTCCGTCATTGTCTGCCGATGGTCACTGAGGAGCACAGAATACCACTTCATACGTCAATCCAAGCTCTGTGCCTTCCCTAACCCACCCAGCTCTGTTCGCTGCTTCTTTGGCTGCTGCTGATGATCATGACAAAGAAATGTCAGTAATCTTTGATGTTCCGTTTGTTTGCTCCAACGTATTCCCCACCAATCATCTTTTCTCTCAGCAACATTTACGTTTGACGTCAGCCGATTGAGGCTTGGGCTTTTGTCGTGGGTTTCCACAAATTGTGATGCTTACTCTATAGAAAGAGAGACAACGATCGTTAAAGCGTCTGAAAACGCTATTCAATCAACAGATCTGAGACATTGATAGAGATGGGTAAATTGATATGCATCCCCAACAATGCACTCAGCGCTCTATGTAAAGCTTATACGCGAGGCGAGTATTATGAATGAATTTGATTCGCTCTTGATGATGAGTAACTGCTCAAATTGTCACTTGAATGTTTAATAAATTCATCTTTCCACAGAATTAAAAGGCGTAAAGCAATACAATATTACAGCTACAGTTATACGTTATAGCTAGGAACTGCATGAGTTCTTTTTGAGCTTTAAGACTAATTTGTATCAAGTTAAAAGCAGTTAAGACTGATGAGATTTCTAGTTATAGCTTGATAGCCATTGACGTCGTGCAGGTATTTCCAAACAGCTGGAAATACTAAGTGAAAACTGTTTCAGACTTTAATAAAAATTGATTCTGTCGGTTTATGGCTGTTGGTTTTAAATAATTAACAAAAGTTATATTCAGTTTTGTTATTTTAGGCAGCTAAACATTTGTATGGTTTCTAGCATTCGGGAATTTCTCAGTTCTTTCAAAGCTTTAGAATCTCAAATTCTTAAGAGAACACTAAAAGACTATCACATTATCGGTTGTTCTTAATTACTTGGGATTCGTATCTCGAAGTCGTACTTTTTCTTTAAGATTCCAGGCTTAAAATTTTCTTAGAAATACAAGCTAAAAGTGTAATAGAGAGTGTTATGAAGTTTTATAAATAGTGCCATTGTTTAAGTCATTAAGCCTTCAACTACGTTTTTTAATATATTCAGATGGAAATAGAATATGCAGTACAATTTCTTTTTTTTTATTACGCATCAGATACCAAAGCAATTTTATGCGTTTCCGTCGAAATAGTTCTGCGAAATTCTATTTCCCAAGTTTCCGCTGGTTTTTTTTTACATTTGAATTCATTTGGATGTGCATTTAGCTTGTTAATTAGAATTGCACAGCCTCTATTTGAATGTACGTATTCCCCATTGACCAATGCAGTGCACTTAGCTCTGGTCACGTGCAGTTGTTAAATCTGTTATTATTGTTACTCATACGCCACGTTGCAGTGCGTTGGTAAAGTTCAATGCATTCGGAGAGGGTTCTTGAGTGTGGGGCATACGTAAAATTTGCATTGCCATTGGCTTCGCATAATAATGGGCAGTGTTTGACGTATGTGGTTGCCATGTGGAGCAATGGGAACATATAACATGCAACTACAGAGGCCGAGGAAGGCAAAGAAGTAGAAGTATACACTCAACTTGGGGGTTTGTATGTCACTCAACATGGGACTGACGCACATCGCGGCCCCGTCCCATAAATATGCACATTTGCACTCTCCCTTGCGATGGCCATGAACCGAGTAGTCTGGTGAGGGTGAGACAGAGGGGGTGAGCGGCTGAGAAAGACAGACAAAAAGAGATAGAGCTGAAGAAACTGGCGCAGATCTTATCGATGTTTGCATAATCCCCACTCCCATTTCAACCAAGAAGCTGCGCAGATATTTATATTTGCAATGCAGATCAGACCATCCCAAATGTCCCGAGTTCAACAATTTCGGTAAACAACTCGCAGACAGTTCATTGTCTGAGTCTGACCTTAGATGGCGCCATGTATTCGCCTGGATGACGTCCTATCTTCTTCTTCTTCTCTAACAATTCGATCTTATCTAAGTGCGACGTAACTTATCTACGCAATGGAAATATTGGGGGAAAGTAAATTTCAAATTCAAGTAAATACATTTTAAAATCTAAGGACAAACAGCTATCACAAAAGTGCTCTATAAGACTACAAAATGGGAACCTTAATAGAAGAAAATTAAAAAAGTGTTACCATGTCCCCTAAAAACACCTTTTATTGTTACGATAAAAAATAAGATCGATGAAAACCATTTTATAAGAGTGATATTACAATTCATTGATAATAACTTGACAGTAGATGTTATACATGTCCATATGCATATCATATACATATTTTATTAGTTAAAAGTTGAATCATTGTATTTTCGCATAGATGACCGAACAGATTCGTTCGCATTTTAGAGTAAATGCTTTTGGCAAACTTGATACAAAATGGCGTTTAAACAGAATTTAAAATATGTACATTTATTAATTATATTTATGGAGTAATATTTCTGGTTTGTTTTGATCTTTACTGCCCCACCTTTCGCAAATAAACGTGTTGGAACAGGCCAATAATAATATCGTAATAGATAATCCCTCAAGGGAACCAAAGCATATGACTGCAACAATGATAACGGCCTTTCTTATCATAATGCGCCTTCTCTCCTCCCTCTCCTCTCTCACACTCTGTCTACAGTCGTTCCATTGTTGATTTACGACTATTTACTAGTATTTGTGTCGCTCTATTACTCTGCTCAAATCTCTCTCTAGGTTAAGTGCTATCCTAGCATGATGAACATGTCTTACTCTCAAATCTAACCATACTGCACCCGCTCACTGCTCTCTCTCCAGAAGGTGATAAGTACAATCCTCGAGCTTTCTCCGCTCACTGATCCCCCCGCATCCACCAGTGTTATTGTTGCTCTGCACCCGCACACCTCTCACTCTTCCAGCCATGCTCAACACTCCATTTCGTTGTGCTCTGAGCACGATCGTGCTAACATTTCGTGTGGTTCGTTCGGTTCGCTCATCGTGCGCTTCGTTGATTTGCTGCAGCACAAAACTGGCAGCCATATGGCCAAACCAGTTAGTCGCCTCACAAAGCTCTACGCGCGATCAACGCTAAACGTTAGTTTCAATTTGTGTCGAAGAAGAAAGAAAATACAAAAGAAATATTAAAGCCTCTATTTCTCGCTTATTGTGCCAAAAATATTATAATTAAAAGTAATTGCAGTCAAAACAACTGTAGAGCAAAAGTGTAGTTGTAAGCAGTGCAATAAACATAAAGCAAAAGAAGAATGTGCTAAACAAAAAGAAAACGTAACAGACAAGGAAATACATAAAGAGAAAATGCAAATCTGTTAAGCATAAGGAAAATATAAAAAATAAACGAGAATACAGCACGCTCGATCTGCTGTAAACTGTAAATTGTAAACCAAGTGCGATAACTAGAACTAAAAGCTAAATGACTATGACTTCAACTGTGCTGCAGCGTCCAGTAACAACGACAAAAACAACAATAACAACAGTGGATAAACAAGCAGCGAAGGCAACAAAAGCAACAACACGAAATCGCAACACAATGGCGTGGTCCCATGAGAAATTGCGTTTCTCATGCATCGATAACATTGGCCTAAAGCAGCTATGGAAACTGATTGCATTGGACACGGCCAATGCAGCAACACCAGCAAGCAACAGCAGCAGCAACAACAACAACAACAACAGCAATAAATCTGGCAATGTGGAGCAGCCAATAGCCAGCAGCAACAACAACAACAACAACAACAGCAACAGCATTAACAATGAGGTAAGTTAACTGGCCGAAAAGAAAGCTTTACAAGGGAATCAACAACAAAATGACGACTGTGACTGTGACGTCAATGCAAAGTCACATCCGTGTAGAAAGCAAATGTAGCAGAGAAAGTAACCCAAGCACTCGCCACCCCCTTACCACTATTTTACTTAATTTTCATGCGAATATCATTATCATTATCATTATATTTATCATTATTATTATTATTATTTTTTGTTGATTTTTTTGTTGAAACAACTGTTGGAACATTCGCTATGCGGCATGTAAACAAGTCTCTGGCATCTGCACTGGAATTCCAGTAACCCACGTAATTTCAATTTGCATACGAGTATGCCTGGCGCTAATTAAGATAAAAGCAGTCAAAGCTGACAACAGCCGCTCTTAAGCAATACATTTGTACATATACACTATACATATACATACATATATATACAGAGAGGGGGATTTAAGATGGGTATAGAGAAGTCCATTCAGTCATCGGACAACAAATCAATTCATTTTATTGAAAACAATTGAAAGGCTTTTATTATTATTTCTTGACTTGTTGCTGTATTTCACATCAATTTGTCACGTTTATAATTGTTATTTTGCAACACAAAGATGCTGTCTATAAAGTCCTTTCGGACAGTTATACCAGCTGTCAGTTTATTAACTTTATTGTGGCCTTAGTAGCGCATGTCATACACATGTATACCCTGTACTGTATAAAATAGAATATACGTATGTAAGTATAGAATACAGAATACTCTAACTTGTATGCGAATATGCTTTTGAGAGTCTTTAGATAAAATACAGAGCACCTCATAGTCGTGCTGCGTCTTTTTTAGTGTGCAATTTCTTTCAGTGTATGCCAGAGCACTTGAAAATATTAACTGTCAAGTGCAGCAGCCCACGCTGTCATCAGCTGCTAGATTCATTATTATCAGTTTCAGACACAGTATTTAATTCATTTTGATTTGAGCTTTATTTTGAGTTTCATATTTTTTTTTTTTTGGGTTTTTTATTTTTGTGTTTAACATGGATCAAGGCGTTTGATAAGTGCGCTTACTATATATTTTTTGTTGTTTTATTTTTGTGAACTATTGTCTGTGCCGAAGGCTGTCTGTGTGCTTAATGTGGAGTAAAGTTCATGGCAGCTATGAATACCCTGTAAATTCCATAGTTGTACACAAATAGTAATTTCCCTTAATTTAATTGGGATTTACTAAGTCACAACGCGTCATAGTTCCTAAAGTCAGGCTTGACGCAGTTTTTTTTCTGAAAATTTTATAGTGAATCACCTGAATTCCAACATTTATTTAAAACGAATTCAATTAATCATTCAGTTTCAAAATTTTAACTTTAATTGCGCGTTATTAGTAATAGGATGGTATACTGAATAACTCAAACAACTTTTAAGTTATTTATTTAGTGCTAAATTGGCTCAAATAGATTTTCAACAATAATTTGTTAGTATTCTAAGTTTAGCTGTTGAATTTGAGCATATCTCGAGTTTTTGACAGCCACTATTGATATAATAGTGTTATAGTAACTATAAAAGCGTCTAATGATGTATTGATGTTATCAATCATCGTATTTATAGAACAGCCACGAGCCGAACCCGTTGACCCTGCGTTCATCTTCTTTCGCATCGTTTTAGATATCGTAACTACGATGCGTTGAATTGGCGTTATGTTTTATAACCCATAACTGGTTTTTATTTAAGTATCTCCTCCCTATCTCTCCCCTCTTTCCCTCGGCTGTCAATGCATTGACGTCAATGCAAATAAAGCAACTTGTGACTTTTTGCCACCCGTCTCCATGCAGACACACAGTCTTCCCATTCGTTTATACGAGGGCTGGCAATCACCTTCGATCCTGTTTCCCAATGTCAGGGTTGTGTTCTACAAAAAATATATGAGAGAACAAAATTAAAATTGTGACTGAGTCACCTACACCTACAGGCCCAGGGCCGAAATGCCAGAAACTAGTTTACACTGGGATCAGCCAGTTGCTGTTGCCACCAGAGAGTCAAGTGCGTGAAATTCCCTTGCTCCATTCCTCCTCCCTAGGAGTGCTGTATCTGGGGTAATGAAGGAAAAGATGAAAAAAACTATTTGAAAGTTTCAATTTGATAAATTCGGCAAGTTGATTTTGTTTAATTAACAGCTCAAACGCGCTTTGACGTCACGTGCATAAATTTACTCACAAAAATAATATATATGTTCTTCCATCATTTATTCGTTTGTTATTGTTGTTGTTGTTGTTTTTATTCCATTTGTTTTAATTTTTTGTTCGTTTCTTTGAGTTAACACGTTCAGCCTGAGGGCAGTTCAAAATTTTATAAGTAGTCATAAATAAACACTACTAAAATGTTAAGTTAGTTAAACAGCGCGCCAGCTAAAAATAAAACAGCGCGATTAAAAACGCTTGCGAGACGCGCCTAAAACGCGCGCCAAGCGCGCACATGTCGCGCCTGCTCACTGAAGCGAGAAAAATATGAAAATGCTGTAATTTCTGTTTACAATTTTCATTGTTATAAAATGCGTTTTGCAAAAAGTCATATCTAATTAACGTTGCGGCCTTTCTGTCATTTTCTATTAATTTTTTTATTATTATTTTTGATAAGCTGTCAAAATGTTTATCGCTGAAGCTTTCAAACCACAATAAACACAATAACAATTAAATGATTGCATATAAAAATTAAATAATAATGGAAGTATATATGTATATATCAAATGCGGCAAAGCTTTGACTTTTGCCTTTGTTGTTTACTACTTCATTTAAAGCCTTGTGCTAATTGTGCTCTTAAAATACGTACTAAGACCTCAATAACCGTTACAGTCTACGTGCTAAAATGAACAAACTTCAACGTAGACTCCATTAATAAGTTAATTGTCTTATATAATTGCATTTTAAATATATAATACTTACATAGCGAGTATTTTATTACTTAAGTGAGACTCGAGCTCAATGAAAAATGAAATCAATTTAATCTATGTGACGTCTATAGGAGCTTGAATTCTATATTTAAACGTTGTCAACTCTATCTACTATCTTTTCTAACTATCTCTTTCTGTTGCATGCGTTGTTGTAAAGGTCAACGCTGACGACATGGCTTCGTTTCTGGACTAAAAATAGAGTTTTTAGCACTTGATTTTGCCTCTCATGTTAGTTAATAGAATTCAACATATATACGTTGTTGGACCTCGTCTTAAGAAAACAGATTTGATTGACATCTGAGTTGACTGATTAGCATTTAATTGCTTAATTAGTTAACAGAACATTAACATATGCTTTGTTCTTACTATAAAACTAGATCGCATAGATCTACATATAATTAAAGTAATTCTATTAACGATGGAGTCTTGGGGTTAAATACTTACTTAGAGGTTACTTGCTTATTTTAACACCTTAACTTAAAAGTCTCAATGGATGTAAACTTAATAGTTTAATCATATTTACTTAGTTACAGCTAGCTTAACAAACTCATAAAAGAATTTGGTGTTAGCTTCCCAACCAAGTTTGCCAATTAAATTTGTAATTTAATTAACGAGTTTTTGTTTGAAAATATTTATTTAAAAATGCCTAATGCTTCCTCAATGGGTTGGTGCATTTTCACAAATATTGAACCACTGTGCACATAGCAACCTTGGCCTAACCGCTACTATCTAAAGCCGACGATAGGCGTTATCTTTATACCAATATGCATAGGTTTAACCACAGTATATATAGTACTCATATCTTGATGCCAGTTAATGCCATATTCATTTAGTACTCAAACATTTGCACTCATACTGAGAGTCATAAAATGACAGCTCTTTAGTTGCTGCACAATTAAGCACACTGTACGTACAGTGGGTCGTGAATGGGGGCAAGCGTGACGAATTCGTGCCAAATATGCAAATGTTTTTAGCTTGCGTAAAGAAAATAAATTAAAATAAAATAAAATAAAATAAACAAACTAACAATAACAACTCGTGCCAAAGTTGATCTTAGAAAAGACGCAGTGCTATCGCATGTTATGATAAGAGATAACTGATAACAAATAAATGATAACGGTTGGAAGCAAAAGCCCAGCAGCAGCCTATATAAACTTCATCTTTATAAAGAATTCGAAGCACCGCCATTCACAGTTAGAGTTTAGTTCAATTAATTAACAAATTTGAGGTCCGTTTTTGTCATCGAGGTTTGGTTGTTAATCTGTTATAGAAATAGCACTGTCCAAGTGGCTTATAAGCTTATAACTCAATTTAGGCATCAATAACAAAAACCACAACAACAAACAGCAACAGGAAAGACAACAACAAGATAATAAATACAAACATCTTTGCATACTAACTGGCTTATTATTGGGCACGTTGAAAAGCCACACACATCGATTCGGAATTAGCATGGGATTCGAATATGGACTACGTATGGGGTATGGTATGGGTTTAGACCCATAAAACAATGAGCCGTTTTATAAGCCAAATGCGAATTGAACGCAGCGTAAATAAAATATAATATTTTGCACTTTGCTCTTGCATTTTGATTGTATAATTAACAAGCTTCCCATTTCTTGTATCATTTTTCACAAGTGAGTCAGAGTTTCTAAGTTTTGTATTGAACAGTTTTGTTATTGGAATTACACACATTGTAAAACGTCACTATTGTGACGTAAAGGAAACTCATAAGCAGGCAGAGTTAAGGAGAAATTGAGATATAGCGATTGTCAGTAAATATAACATAATTTCTTTAAGGAGATCTAGAAAGAAGGATTACTTTTAATAGAAGTATTTGCCGAAAAGTGCATAAATATTTGTTTAATGATATGATAGTCCAGTCGAGCAGTTGTCATGTGTCTTTATCCCTTGTTGATTTTCGCATTAACTTTCACGCAGTGCACTAACATCAAACTTTCGCTTTGATCTATTTAACAGCGCCTAACCATACCCTACGATAACTGCGACCACCTGGCCGACTATTTGAGCCTACAAAGGACCGACCAGGATTCAACGCCCACGAATCAACAGCGCATGTCATTGCTCAAGTTCTTGGCCATTGTAAGTATCTTCATTGTCGTCCCCTTCTGCCTTTTTAATTGATACAATATTTTTGAGCTTTATGATGATCAAGCAGTATTAACTTGCGATAAACGCTTCCTGCTTGTAACCTCAGACAATAAGCGAGTGATTGGCATGTTGCTTGCATTAATTTCCCATTATAATCGGGGCGTGACGAGTGCAAAAGGCTGAGGAGAGGGCATTGCAAATTAAATGTTTGTTTGATAATTTATAATCTTGAGCAGACGTTAATAACTTCAATATTTAAATTCTTCAATATGCCCACAACTGTCCGACTCTTGCTATAGAAAAGATTAAAATTCTCTCTCTCTCTTTTTCTGTCGGTCTTTCTGTCTGTTAGTTGAAACCAGTTTCATCAGATCCGCCTTCTCAGGTCTTGTCGCTGGGGCGTGATATCGCCGCAAGTGTGAAAATGCCTTTATCAGTTGGGTTTTTGCACCCTTGCGATATACATATATGTACCTCTTAGGTATACCCATGGAATAGGCAAATGAACTTGAGCTGCGGCTTTGAAATTTGATTCAATAAATTGAGGGATAATTGGTAGCATGTGACTAGAATAATGATAACCAATTCATTGTCATGTTGAACTTAATTAAACTCTACTTAAAGCTCATATTAATTCCAATAACTACAATAGATTAGACTAGATTTAATAGGAGGTCTTGAAATTCCCTATGGCGTTTAAATAAGTCATACTGCTCTCAACGTGACAATCTTTTTTGTTTACACTTGATTTGCACCTTACTTATAATCCAATTATCTATTCCTATTTGCAGAATGCCTTGGAACTGAGCGCACCTGCCACACCCTTGCTCCTTCAACAACAACAACAACAACAACAGAAGACGCAGTCCAAGCCACTCGGCTGGATGCAGCTCTCCGGTCATCCTGAAAGGTAATCATCAAAACTGAATTATTTCTACCAAGTATTATCGTTGCTAATCATAGATTCTTTTGTTCAATTACAGCATTGTGCCCACGACGACGGGTATTGTGCGCAAACGGATCGTTGGCATTGAGGATAGCGAAGTGCTTGCCTACCAGATGATCTCTCAGGAGCCAAAGACTTCACAGATTGTTCCCGCATATTTGGGATTGCGTGAACTACAGTCACAGCATTATATTGAGCTGCAGGATCTGTTGGCTGGTTTCAAGGATCCCTGTGTGATGGACATTAAGCTCGGCAGTCGCACATTTCTAGAATCCGAGGTCAGCAATAACACACTGCGTCCGGATTTGTATCAGAAAATGATCGCTGTAGATGCGAGTGCGCCAACGCAAGCGGAACACGAGGCACAAGCGATAACTAAGCTGCGATACATGCTTTTCCGCGAATCACTGTCCTCCTCACACTCCAAGGGTTTTCGCATTGAGGCTCTGCGTCTGCGAGGTCGTCCTCCCCTCAAGGATCTAAAAACATGCCGCAGCGGCGAGCAGATATCACAGACCATTGAGCAGTTCCTTGCCGCACGCAGGTCCGTGCAAAAGGAGCTCCTTAAGCGTCTCAAGCACATGCGCCTCGTCATCGAGCAGTCGGCCTTCTTCAATCGCCACGAGATTGTCGGCTCCAGCATATTTATTGTCTACGACGATCATCGTGTAGGCGCCTGGCTGATAGATTTTGCCAAGTCGCGACAGTTGCCACCTCAGTTGACCGTGAATCATCGCAGCCCCTGGACGCCTGGAAATCGCGAAGAGGGTCTGCTCCGCGGCATGGACGAGCTGATACATGCCTTCGAGGAGGTTTATGCACGCAGCAGCAGTCATCGTGGTTGCCTTAAGATCTAAATAGGTTTCCAGCTCTCTGCCAGCCACGTCCACATAGGCATATTAAGACTGATTTGCACTACAATTCATTATTGTACAGATCTGGATCTGAATAATAATCTCATTGCATCGCCACACCATACACACACATCCCGCCGCGCTTTGACTATTTTCCATATTGGAAGCATTCATTTAAGCGCCAGACTTGGACTTATAAAGAATATGTATAAAGAACGAGTAGTATTGACCACCAAACAGCATTTGTTTGATAGAACACAGGTTTAACTTCATTTAAGTATTAAGTATAGAAAAAATGCATTAGGAATTTACCCACTGTGAATTTGTACACAAGAAATAAAATCTCAAGAGAATAAAATGCAAAATATTCAACTGAAAATTCAAGTATACCTGTTTATTTTCTTATTATTTTAACTTATTTTCAGCTGTAGCTTAATTACATATAGTACATCAAATATTGGTGTGTTTCGAACAACAAATCTATTTCCAACCGTTTTCATAACTAAATAGATTTTAATAAGTTACAATTTATGTGGATACCTAAGTATAAGTTCAATGGCTTTTATCAATATGGAGAAGCATGGAAAAGTTCTATTAGATTTGTAATCTTATATTTAGTTTGAACTTACAATTAGTGAAGAGGGGTATTACAGGGTGCATATAAAATGATCTGCATCAATGCTCGAGTAGATATGACCCTCCGATATCATAAAGTCCAAAATGTTGCTAAAAAATTGAAAGAGTTCAAGGTAAGTACACGGAAATCCAGCAGTTATTTAAGTAGTTCAGAATTAATTTTAACTTTCATTAAGCTTAGAATCGGATCAGGTCAAAAAGTTTATTCCCATTTACTGAAGTTTGTCCAGCAATAAACAAATATTTGATTTAGTTAGCTAAATATCTAGCTAACAACTGTTGACTGTTGTACTTACTTCATTTCGGAAGGACTTATATGCGAAAACTTTGACTTTAGCTCGCTTCGATGGATACCCTCTTCGGATTTTGTACTCTTGATAGCCTGGAACACAGCCAGCTGCTTGCTGTCCAGACCAGCTACAATGGCATTGCCTTGGCTGGAGGTGAGGCCGGAGGTCATTCCAGCGGTGCTGCTCGAGCTTGTGTCGCCCTTAACATGGTATTCCTCAGCCTTGTACCTAGAATGTAGTGCCTCTAGCACGTGGGTGCACACCTCGTTGGGATCCAAAACATTCAGAAGCTTAAAGATCATAAGAACTCTTTGACCCGCCTGCGAGCGCACTGATCCATAGATTTTTACATAGTTATTGATCATAACATCGGGAGCATTAATGGCATCGCCCTCTTCCAGCCAATAATGAGCATCAATGCGACCAGTGTGATCCTCCAAAGAGTACGTTATCTTTGTCGAGGACGTTTCAATGTTGCGCACAATACCCACAGCGCAGACCAAGGCATAAGTAACATCGAACATCTTAAAATTACCCTCGGGTGAGTCGAGAACTTGCTTTACTAGTAACGAAATGATGCCCTGCACATAGTATATATTAATATCAGCATAAGTACAACTGAGACACATTCAACAAACCTCTCCGGATGCATCTTTGGTGGCTCCCGCTGTGGCCGTTTGAGTGGCATTGAAATCACCAACTTAAAAGGCAGAAAAACATATTATTCTTATATATCTTAATGTGAAACCCATTTACTTACAAGAATCGTTCATTTTACTTAAGAAACGCGCGTTTAATTACTAATTAATCGAAAAATAAATTTCACAAGCGCACAAAATGCAAATTGCGCCAAATTGTGATATGCGTCAAGCACGATACAATCGTATATTTCTTATCGATAATTATATTATCGTATGACATGGAGACGATAAGTTCTTTTAATGCTTGGCACAGAGCAATTGGGGGTGCATCTGGGCCTCAAAATCGCCAATTAAAATTTAAACTTCCGAAGCACAGATGCCCATATGTTATACTGTAGCGCTGTGCCACCAAAATATAACGCAATGTGAACCTAGCATAAAATATTTATTGGTGTTGTGACAAGGGCTATAATCGTATCGTGTATGACCATTGACATGTTAGAGCTGCCAACTTGTTTTAAAACTCAGCTGAAGTGCTGTTTATTGCGCGAAATCTCCAACTTCCAACATCTACGGTTAAAATAAGTAAATTACTTCACAATAATAATATGAATACCCTGCGGCCCTGCGGCTGCAAAGGTGTGAGAACCTGTCTGACATGTGAGAAGGATTTTGAAATTGCCAAACCTTCACTGAAGCAGCAATTTCAACAGCTGGAATCCTGGTCCTACTGTGTACAATGTGATCGTCTCTATGCCGGATGGGACACAAAGGCAGTGCAGGAAGCGCATCCAGATCATGACAAAGACAACGGTCTTCCACTGCCAGGGATATTTGTGCTGGAAGGGTTCCTTTCGGCCGAAGAGGGAACACAGCTGATGGCTGACTTGGATGCTCTGCCCTGGGCAATTTCTCAAAGCGGACGACGAAAGCAAAACTACGGTCCAAAGACCAACTTTAAGAAACGCCGCTTGCAGCTGGGTCCTTTCGAGGGTTTTCCCAATAGCACCCGGTATGTTCAGGAACGCTTCGAGTCGGTGCCTCTGCTGCGAAACTTTCAAACAATCGAACAATGTTCGCTGGAGTACGAGCCCAGCAAAGGTGCGAGCATAGATCCGCATGTGGACGATTGTTGGATTTGGGGCGAACGTGTTGTAACCGTTAACTGTATGGGCGATGCCGTGCTTACATTAAATGTCTACGAAGAGCAACAGACTGGGAAATATAATTTGGATTTGGTGCAACAATACGAGGAGCAGCTTGTTGAGCCGCTGCTCCCTCCCGAAAAACTATCATTATACAAGGGAAAGGTGCTGCGCATACCCATGCCAAAGTAAGTTTAATCCCAGAGTGGTACGTAACATGATGTAGTCTCAAATAACATTCTGATTATTTCATATAGTCTCTCACTCATTGTGCTTTATGGACCAGCTCGGTATCAGTTCGAGCATGCCGTGCTACGTGAGGATGTGAATGAGCGTCGGGTTTGTATTGCTTACAGAGAGTTTACTCCGATGTATATTGAAGGTATGGATAAACAGCTGGGAGAACCCGTTAGATTAAAATCACAACTATTTTGGACTACTCCCCAAGCAATTAAAACTAACTGAAATTATTTTATACCCGTAATCATTTCAAATTTATTGGGACTCGTAATCGTATTCAATGGAGCTCGGATGCTCACTCTCCCTGTGGGCTGGACGGTAGTCAAGAAGCGCCACTTGAGCTGGCAGCTGGACACCGTGCATACGTTTGAGATGAGCCCGAAGATTGCTGCTGGTGCTGAAGCTATTCATGCAGACGACACACTGATGGCTATTTGCGTGCTTGTCTCGAATGTGGGCGTTGAGATCATTGACTTTGGCAAAGGCTGTGGTACAATATTTGCATACGTGCGACCTGCGCACGTGTGTTTTCAGAAATTGCTGAGATGCATAGGCTAGCGGGCAGTACTTGCATTTGTAGATGGCCTGACTGCCGCTGGGTTCGGTGCTTAGCAACCGATTCGTCTCGTTGTACTCGTCCAGATTGTCGTGCTTCAGCTCAACGGCTGCATAGTCCAGGGTGCGAAGCTCATAGTTAGGTAAGTGCAGCATATTTTGATCTATTTCGGCTTGTTCCTGTTCGTCCAGTTCAGTGGCGGGTAGAAATTCCGATACAATAAGCGAGTCTTCGTTAGCTAATCTCTGTGATGGACGCGCTACTTCGTCCGGTTGAAACTCAATAAACTGCGGAGCTAGCTGCTGATCCACATTTTCAACCTCGGCATCCATATTTGCTGTCAACTGTTTGTGTTCATCGAATATCTGTTCCCTTTGTTCACATAGCTCCGATTGTGCCTCGTTGTATAGCTGGCGCAGCTGTCGATTCGCAATCATAAGTTTGCTGAAGTAGGCGTAGTGCACTAGACACTCCTCCAGGCAGGCATTGCAGATCATCGGTAGCTCCGACGTCAAGTCCAGTGTTATGTGGTGCTGGAGGTTTTAAGCTTGAGTAAAACTGTCTTCTATTTCAAAGTCAACTTACAAACATGGCCTGCATTATCTCGCATATTGTGTGCTCCTCCTCAATATCGGCGTCATTCGATTGACCTGCCGTTACAACCTTATGATCCGTTATGTCAACATCTGCATTGTCAACAAAGCAAATGCGGCACAATTTACGCAAATCTATGTTCATTATTTTTAATAAATATTTTGCAAATTTGACGGCAGCGGACAGCAGAGTTGCCAATACCCACGACAAAATTGTAGTTCTAAAAAAGAGGCGCTAGCAAACAAGAGGTGGCGCCAAAATTGGACACACCTGACAACTCTGGTCACCGAAATTTTATTTGTTTTCTTATTTGAGAAGATTGCCACCCTTCGGTATGAATCTAGTTCTAAACATATACACTTGGCAGCTATCGGCGCTAACAAACAAGAGATGGCGCCACTAGAGCTTAAAAACGTGGCAGCCTTGGCTTCAAGAAGTGACTTATTTTCAAAAAAAAAAAATCAACCAAAAGTTTATTAAGTGTTTTGCGGCCAAAAGAAATTAACTTGAGATCTCTCCATGAGTTTTTTTTTAGTCCTCCCCATTTGAAAAGCTGCCTACGCACTTGGAAACAGCTGATATTTCAGGGTTGGCGAGATGATAGCTGATTAATAAATAACGCAATTTTGATTCTCTTTTCAAAATAAATTTTATTCAGTTTTGTGTTTTGTTTTTTCGCAATCATTTCTCTCGATTTTTAAAGTTAATTTATTATTTAAATTATTTAATTCCTTTTCAGCTTACAGTTAATTATTATCGTCAATGTGACGAAACTTATTTGTCTGTCAATAATACTTATCGACAACAGACTTTTCGCTATCTTTGCGGATTTTTTGTTTTGTTTCTTAACATGCATAAATTGGGTTTCATTTTGTCATTTTGAAGTTTACACAATTTGCGGTAACGGTTTATTAATTATGCAAACAGCTATTTAAATTGATTTGGTAGATTTTTGTTCTGGGATAGGCGTTGGGATTTAATTTAACGGTTTTTTTCTTGGTATCTTTGGTTGGTGAGTTTTAGTGCTTAACATTTGCAGTTACCCTAGTTTAGTTTCTTTTTTTTTGGTTTTTAGTTAAATGCTAATATTAAATATATATCTTTTTAAATGTGAACCGATCTTTCTTGTTTATAATCTATTGAGACTTTAGTTCTTGTTTATCTGCATGAACATGCAAAAACAAAATATTAAAAAAATAAAAATAAAACGGAAGTCGCTGTTTGAATTGTTGAGATGCTCTTTATTGAATAAGACGAATCTGTATATGTGTGTGTGTGTTTGTGTGTTGAGTTTGGTGTGTGTTTGTGAGCCAACCTTTATTAATTAGCATTTAGTTTAAACTCTGATCTGAAGAATTTTTTATTTTACTTTGTATTGCAGTATTTTTTAATTTTTTACCCAAATGATGAAATGTCATTTATCTACCTTCCTTTTTTTGTTTATTATTTTTTTTAAATCTTTTTTTTTAAACGTTTATTACTTTTTGCTGTAATATTAAATTCGTTTTTTAGTTGCCCTCTCCTAATGTAGGACGCTTACTTTATAGTTCTTTTTGGGTTTTTATCATTTTTTATAATTGCCTATTTAATGCTATAGTATTATAATACATACATGTAGACTTCATTCTTTTAAAGAGTGTAGAAAATGGTTTTGCTTCATTTAAAATAGCTTCTTTTTATCAAAAAGACATTCATACACACATATTAGTACTAGTACATAGTAGTTCTAATTATGCGCTTAGTTGCTTGAAGATTAGCACTAAATTAATTATAAAAAAAATAATACGATTTAAATATTTTATTGGCCTAACGCATTTGATTACAATTAAAATCCATTGCTAGTTGCGCGAATTGCAAAACAATTAAAGAGAACAAAAAAGTTTTTTAAATAGTTTTATAAACAACCTTAGGGGGACAGACACAGTTATCGGTAGGATTACGCCTATTTGGCGTAAGTAAAAAGTACATTATATCAAATGCAAATAATATTATACATATTCAAAATGAGTGCCCTGTAGCTAGTCGTATATCTTTCAGATCTTTAGTTGTTTCTTCTCACACATGTGAGGATTGATTTAGCACTCATATGGATATTGCTGGGTCTATCGAGGGATTGGCTAAGTGCAATTTTCAATGTGATTTTTCTTAATTCAGAGTATCTTTTAAGTAACATTTTGTCTGGTAATTAACATCGAATGAGATGTGAGCACAATTCTGTTAGAAATTTACAGAGACAGGAGGAGATAGAGACAGTTTAATTGTTAGAGATACAAACATTGGGAGAGAGGACTAACTTATAAGACAGCCTGTAGATAGATCGTTGGATAGAGCGAGTACGTGCGAGTTATACGGCAGTGTTTACGAGTACATTGTGAAGTATTCATGTATTCGTTTTAATAAGGAGGTAGGTTTTTTATTTGTTTCATTTTATCTTTGACTTTTGTGTAGAAAACATGTACATTAAAAGGTTTCATAGGTGGGTTTTGAAAAGTTTTACAATCTGGGAGTTTTCATTTTTTGGTTTTCTTTTTTTTCTTTTACCGTAAATATCACTGTTGCGCTTCAAGAATAGCAGCTGAATTAAAATTGTGAAAGCTCATACTCGGAAAAGAAACTTGAACTGAGACTTTAAATTAAATTGAAATTAACAATTTGGGAAATTTCCAACAAAATTGTGTTGTCATTGTTTTTTTTTATTTTATTAGTCCGGTTGGTTGGCTGTTTTGTTTCTTTGGGTTTTCATTTGCTGCTTTTGCTAAGTGTTAGTTGTTGCCTGTTTCCGTTTTATTAAAAATATATGCATTTATATATTGTATGTATACGAGTATATGCGGTGATATACATATGTGTCATAAAATATATATACATACACCTGTTTTATTTTACTTTGCCTTATTTTCTGATTCTCATATTGCTAGTTTTCCATTTTGACTAATTTAATTTTGTTATTCTTGTTTATTTGGTGACTATAACTTTCGGGTTTTTGTTTTTTTTTTTTTTGGGTTTCGGGTTTAGTATTTATTCAATTTGCTACAATATTTCAACAATAAATTTTCTAAAAACAGTTTGTTCAATGAACATGTTCTCAAAGTACTCCTTTTGTTTTATTTTGTTTGTTTGTATGCGCGTTTTAAAAATTAATTATATATATTACTATATTAATATGTATGCATATGTATATATATACACACATATACATATATTTTCATTATTATGTGTCAGTTTGTTACCATTTATGCCCACCAAAATGCTATTCTATCCACACAACTATTACGCACGCTCAAAAAAATTTAATAAATCCATAAATAAAATATATAACTTGTTTAAAGAAAACAATATTTTAAAATTTAGAATTCGATTATGAATTTAAAAATTATACAAGAATTTGTAAGTTGGCAGAAGAATAAATAAAATACTTTTGGTCCACGTGATGTAAACACAAGTTGTAAACGTGTATTCTAATATGTCATTAATAATTAAATAGTGAACTAATTATTTAATAAAGGGTTAGTTAAGTAAAGTCCGTTGCCGAATATCTTACACTCTCCTACTACGATTAAAATGGTTGCTGTCCCTTGTTTTTTTTTGCTGCATATTTTATTTTTGTTGTTTGCAATTGTCAATTAAGTGCTTGAGTGTGCGTGTGTGTATGTGGGGTGTGTTTGTGTGAGGTTTAAATACATATCTAATGTCTCATAGGAACAATCTCTCTTATATACATACATATAATGTACTATATTCGCCTTTCAGTGCGTTTCTTACATAAATTATAACAACTCAGCATAATTAACTTATAACTTTGACGCACACACACACGCACATAAGTATGCCTCTATGTGTATGTGTGTGTACATAATTGCATTATCCTCTTTGTCCTTTTGAAACGTTTCAATCTTTATGTGTCCGTGTGTTTCCTTTTTGCTATTACTATGCAAGTGTTTTTAGTTTTCTGTGTTTTCCATATATTTTTCATTTTCTTTTTTTTTTTTGTGTTTTGCTCTTTATTTGGTAATTTATATCCTTTAACTTACTAAACATTACACAATTTGCTTCTAATTTATTTGGTTTTGTTGTACGGCAGTAATTTTTGCTTTGTTTTATTTTTCATAAAATATTTATAATAGTACACACTCGATTTGTGTTACGTTCCACTTTCTTGTTTCCAATGCGAAATTTGTCAGTTTTTCCTTTTCTTTTTGACGTTTGACTTAAAAATGTAATTAACAATTTGTTTTTATTTTTATTTTTTATTTTTTGCTTTGTATTGAAGCAGCTTTGCTAGTTTTTGTTTTTGTATTTTGTTTTTTTTTTGAAAAAGAACTTAACTTAACTCTTCCTCATATACAATAACTGTAAACACCATACATTTGCATGTGTGGTTTTGTCTGTGTGTGGGTGAGTGTAGCTTATGTGTCTAAATTGAGCGGCCTTATTGCACGATTATGTGTGGAGCTGAGAGCAGCACAGTTACCGTTGCAATAATCGTAAAGAGCGTAAAAACAATTAAACAAAATCTGTGAAAGAGAAGAAAAAGGTGGTGAATGTAACAGTATTGCATAAATTCCCTTTGTTATACACAAAATGGCGGCAATTGTTTACTGTGGGCCATATTTACTTATTAATGTCACGTGTTGTGCGTTCCACGCTTTGCAAACAACCGGAAGTTGTGGGGCAACTTCAGTTGAGCGTTAGTTATTGACTAGACTTGAACCACATTCGTTAAAATATGCTAAAACTAACTATTCTAACCTTTAGTGGCAGTCAAAATATTATTTTTAGTTTTTAAATTGCTAAAAATATTAGACATTCTGTGCTATGCTTATGTAGCATACTTTCAACATGTTCAATAGCAGTTATCTTTACCAAATAACTTTAAAATTTTTGGAAAAGTTTACATCACTTGACATTTCATTTCACATGAGTTTAGTATGACAAATCTTAAGATTAACATTAAGAATTTGAGTAGATGGGTCAGTAGCTAGTACTCTAGCCTTTGTTATTATATTAAATTATAGTATATTATATTATATTGTAAGAAACTTGTGTAAACTAATTAATTAAAATAACCAAATTTTTTAGAAAATGTATTTTATGTTTTATACCTATCCACAACCATTGCAGCGAACTTCCAATCGCTTATCAATTCAGCTTCATCGTCAGCTTTGCGCATGCGTGCCGTTATAAATTGCAATTCTTTAAGAATTAAGTGTAAATCTTTATGATTGCAGCCTATTGCAGTGTGGTGCTCTTCCACCGTTGTGGGTCGGCCAAAGCTCCTGTAATTAAGTAATTTAGTATTATACAAGCCACTAAGATTATCGATTTAAGACTTACGCCGACGAACCGATGGCGGTCTGTGAGCCTGATATTGTATGACGAAAATCGTCATCTATATCAAGAACATTGGCTAGTAAGGATTTGGAAGAACGTTCCTTCAATTCCAGCTCTTTCATGCGATTGCTTAATAATATTGACTTGCGCGTGATCTTTCGACCAGGCCGTCCCATGCGCAGTATCCAGGGCAGCCATTGTAGGAAAACGGATTTGATCTGATAAATAACAACAAGTTAACATTTTCTGTTCGACATGTTATCGATCTGTTTGATTACTGACCCACGGTGGCATCTCGTGTATATCCGCTGTGCGATGATGATAATTGAGTACCACAACCGTTAGCACCACAGACGATGCAACCATGAACATGATACAGTTAAAGTATGTACCTAATTGTCGTGTTTTTTTATGTATGGATCGATATCAAGCAAAAAGAGAAAAATGTATCATATTAGTATGCTACTCAAGGGATCTCACAGTTTGCGCAACACTAAGAACAAAAGCTTTTTAAATAAAAATTTATAATAAAACAGCATTTACATTACGTTAGTTAGTTTTTCTTTTTTTTTCTTTTTTTTCTTTTTTTGATAAGTGGTTTGAGAATTAGAGTGGATCAAGTTTACTGTGTCAATAAATGCTGTGATTTATTAGATGCGATACTAAATGATTTAGCTACTACTTAAATTACACGGTTATCAGGCATGCACATGTTTAAGCGATTCACGTTTACAGCAGGCATTAACATGCAGTTTATAATTGTCATTAATCTGACGATTAATCCATGCTTTAGGTGTGCATTACATAAGCAAAGGTAATGAAATAAATTCAGGAGCTTTAAAGTCAGTCATGTAGTCAGAATCTTGAATAACTCAATTATATTTATGATCAACAAGTTTCTAATTTACAATTTTGATGTTATCTATAACTTATTTTATTTTAAGATTAAATTGTATAAAAAATGAGTGCTGCCTGTAAAAAGTTGCAACTGCCAAAAAAGGTTTCCAAAGTGAAAATGCAAAGGACTAAGAGCGTGCTGGGCTCATTTCGTGGAAAGCTAAGAAAAGTTAAAAGTGCTGGCAGTAGTACGATATTATTGTTATTTACAAGTTGTGGAAGCTAATTCTTACAGTTCATGGACTAGGAAACTTGGAGAATCTCAGTATGTAGCAAAAAATTTAAACAAACTAAATTCTATAATTTTTTCAGCTCCAATAAGTATGCTATATAAACATGTTTTAGAAACTGTCCTGTAATTAATAAAATGTATCGGATTATAATCAGAATGGATAATAATAATTAATTTATTCAATTATGAACAATATGTTTTTTATATCTGACTACTTAACTGTCTTTACAGCTCATAAGATATTATAAATGCAACATAAATTGCATGCAAAAAAAAGTGACGGTTCTTTTTTATGGCATATTTTTTGTCAACGTTGAACAACTGTAAGATTTTGTGAGTTGATGAACACAATTGTTCGAATGAACAAATTGTTTATTATTGTCAATTATGTAAATTTAATGTTGGATAGTATTTAATTGAACGTTTTCATGGTATGCTTACTGAATATTTAATAATTGTTTTTAAGTAAAAATTGTAATATTTGATTAAAGGCGTTTTACGGCTTACGATTTACAACAATTTTCATTATTTAGTCAGCTTTTGATACTTGGATATGAGGAATTTTAATCATATCTTATTTTGATTTAACAAATGTCTGTATATAGTTTTACTTAACTTGTATATTTCATACGAGTTTATACTTATTTAGAGGGTTGGTTAGGAACTACTAAAGAAAATTTAGCAAAGCACCCTCAGAAGCATGTTAATGCAGTTGATAAATAGTGTTAGTGTTTAAAAGTTTATATAAGTACTTTTTGTACCCTTGCAGTATCTGTTACGTTCAATAATAAACTCTCATAATAAAAGTCAAACTTAAGCTTGTTATGCTGAAACTCATTCACGAAATTAAATATTCTAGCGCAGTCTTTTAAGATGTGTAAATTATGAAGGAGTTCGAAAAGTGTAATCTATAATTTAAATTCTTTTTATTGCTTCCCTAGGACACTTGCTTTGTATATTAGTCAACGATTGGGTGTGCATAACCATAATTGTGCATGTTTTATTTTGAAGGACCTTTTCAATGATTTTAAATAACTTGATCGAAAATCAAAATCAATTCAATCAATTTTAAATTGTATGAACTCCTTTTTTATCCAGCAAATCACTTTCATTTTACAAAATGTCCGTATAATGTCCGTATAATATTAATTTGATAAATTTTTATATCTGCAAGGGTATTTTTGTTAGTAATTCGATTTATTTTCACTGTGGACGCTAAGGTCCTTACTTAATTTCTGTTTTCTTCAGCATTCTACCTTAAGATTAAAAAGAGGTTCAGCCAAACTCTAAAAAGCGTTTGATAAGATTGATAAGGTGGGGAGTTTGTTGGGTAAGTCTACGGCAGCCATAGGAAAGTATTTAATTTTGTATTGTTATCCTTGGAGTTGTTGTACTTCATGCTCTCGTTATTGTCCCGTTTTTCGGTTTTTACCTACTTTAAACGCACTGCAGAGCAGCCTGCAGTCGCACTAGTTAATTTAATTTTGTACAAGATATATATTTTTTCATATAATTTTGATTTTAATCAGCTGATTTTTTATTTGGAACTTTTCGTTTGCTACATTCTTTTTTGTATAGCAGCTAAAAGAGAAAGAGATTTTGGTTTATAGCTCTAGGAAATTCTGGAGTTGTTTTGTTGTTGTTTTTTTTTTATTTAACAAATAATATAAATTATAATTAATTGAGAATTTGCTTGTACTAGTACCTAGCAGCGGTACGGCCTCGCTCGTCTTTGTTATGACATTACCGACCAATAAAGAGAAAACTGTTTGCGAGAGTAGAATTGTAACACCTGAAAATATTTGATTCGAAAAATTGTTGATTGAATTAAAAAAAAAAACATAAAAACCACACGATAGTTAATTTGTATTAATCGGTCGTACATTGCAGTCAGATTAAAAGTTAGGTTAGCTGCCCAAAAGTTGTGGATGTAGTTAGTTGTAAAATGTTATTAGAATTGAAGATACAATATAGAAAAAGATAGGGAGTGAAAGATAAAGGTCTGATGACACGAACTGTAAAAGATACTCAATTGTTTAAAATCTATTTATTTGAAAATACGTATATCATACATTTAACATTTTTACAGCTCGTGTGAAACTGTATCACAATGTGGGGCTTCTTTTAATAAATGATATTTTTTGGCTGAACCTTTTTTCTGTTCTTTTCATTTTTTCTGTGCCTTACTTGAGGGTGCTTGTGCTTGGCATAAATAAATACATATATACCATTATAATTAAAAATGAAGTTTATATATGGTTTATTGATATTATTAAACATTTTGTTATAAAAGTGCAATTTTATTGATGGGTTAATCGAGTATCAATCCAAAATGAATAGCAAGCGAATGCAGAGATACAAATTTCTGACCCATTTTTGCACTGATACAAAAAATAAATTGAAGCTATACGAAATGATATTTTTCTCTTGTGGAATTTAAAAATGTGTTCTGTTGCTTAAAATATTGATCAAAAAGGTTCGCGAGCAAAAAATATCATTCCGAAAAATGGGTCAAAAAGTGTAAATAGTATAAATAGCTCAATGACTGCGTGAAAGAACTAGAAAATAATAAATAACGTTTTGTGGATAATAAGTAGTTTGAAAAAATATGGCGTGTTGTTTAGTGAATTGGAATTTTTGGAAGTGGTCATGAGATTTTATCGAAATATTTTGATTTTTGAGATAATTTTTGTTTGTTGACGGGCTGGAAGACTGGGTGTACATAAATATATTTGATATATAATTTTATAATTTTTTTTTTGGGGTGATGCTATGCATATGCAGTTAACGTTTCTAAATAAGGTGAGACATGGGTGAGTGAGAGTGAGAGAATTCAAATCAAATAAGTACAAATCAAAGCTATTAGCAAAAATAGTTAAATAATACCATAAGAATAAAACTTCTTTCTTTCTTTCATCTTCATCGATCGGCGACGTTAGCGGCGATAATATATATATATATCACTTATCGGCATTTAATTTAAATTTTATATCACAAGTATTTTCCCAAACTCACTTGTATTGAAATCTGTCTCATAAGTATCTTTTGTAATTACATTTTCATTTGACTTTGAAGGAGTTATATTATTGAAAAGTGGAAAAGTAAGTACAATCAATCTGTACCTCATCAAATATATAATATGTATATGGAATATATAATTGCATATATGAATTTCAATATGTTGTTGATAAATTATAAAACGAAGTTTTCATCTTTTGTGTTTTTTTTCTTAATGCAATAGAACCATGATATCAAGTCTCATTGGAAACTCAAATAATATATTTAATTTTTCTAGTTTAGAAGTTGACATATTTTTGTCCTTCCCCAAGTTGGATAAAAAATCGTTAGAACCATTCTTATAAATACATAAGATATTATTGTTTTGTAGATTAAACGAGGTTAACGGAATTATGTAGGGAGATGGGAAACCGTATTAGAATGGTACAAAATACATTCATGTTTAAAAGGATTTACTTTTAACTGAAGCTCAAATCGGAAAGTTTCAAAATAGATATTTTGAAAGAGGGGAAAAGTTGAAATAAAAGGAAAAAGTTAAAGAAAATTGTTAAGTAAAGTTTGAGATTGGTTATCAATATTGTAAAATAGACATTTTTAGTTCTATTGCACCGTAGAAAAGCAACACTATTTTTATTCAGGAAAGTTAGAGTTATTATATTGAAGTGAATTGATTGAATCATTGGAGTAGCTTTTTATTTTTATTTTTTTTGAATAGTTCAGTGCTGGGTAGTTTCTACAAAGTTTAGAATATATATGTATAAATATAATATATGTATAAGTTAGCCACATACCAATGTTAGGAAGATATAGAGAAAGTTTCGAGTTATTAGGATTTAAAGATCAGAAGTGTTGTAAGTAGATAACGATAGCATTTAAAAGATTTCTTATACGGGTTTTAAGTTCGTTGCTCAATTTGGTATTTTGTGATGGGCGGGTTGGTAGTGCCGTAGCACTGAGCTTTGGTATGTTTACCGAAGATATTGAATTTAAGAAAGCGAACGAAAAGAGGAGAGAGAGAGAGAGAGATAGAGAGAGAGATGTGACGTAGATAGAGAGTATTTGTAAAACAGATATAGCAACATAATAATATGAACAACTAAGAAACGGCGTCATTGTATATATAATATTATTTTAAATTCAATTTGTCGAACAAGATAGAGAGATAGACAGAGCGAGTGAAAAATATAGAGATAGAGAGCGTTAGTTGAGTTGGTTTAGTAATTAATTTAAAATTTGTTGTAATTAGTAAACATATTACGAAGTACACAAATAACATTTAACAACTTTTGGCACTTAGCAATTTTTGTATTTGTTGACTTTGTTTTAGTTAGACTAATACTTTATTTAAGTTTTAAGATTTGTTGTATTTTTGGTTTTTGGTTTTAATTAAGGATTATATATGCGAACAATTTAGCAATGTGTGTGAATAATCATAATTGATATATATATATAACAACAATAACAATAATATTTATGAATATATATAGATATATATATATAATATGTATATGTACGTATATATAAATCATATTAAGTAATTTGTTAATTAACGTTTTGATTTTTGTTTTTTGTTTTTGACAAATTTGAATATATATTTGCATTTGTATGTTTTTTTAAATGCAATCGCTACCTAACAAGGGGATTGCATCAGATACTTGGGGCAATGTCTCAGCTACAAGGTTGAGAAACACTGTGAGCGATAGAAGAATTGTAACTCCTGAAACAAAAGAATTTCGTTTGATAAAATACAATATAAATAATGACAAGAGAATGAAATTATAAAGCGTATGTTGGTGTTGTTTTTTGTGACATAAAAAACAAAACTCCAATAAAGACATATCAAGGGCATTTCACAAGTTCTGTGTTTGGTTTTTGTTATTGTTGTGGTTGTTGTTGTTGTTAATATTGTTTAGTAAGTGGTGTTCTAGTTGTTATAGTTATTTTTTTCTATTTTTTTCCAATCTGTCGCCGTATTTGTTGGTATTTGTATACCCTGTTTTTTGTTTGTAGTGTGTCTGGTATTTCCTTTTCGGTTTCAATTTTTAGTATATATTTATTATATACTTTTTATGGATTTTACTTTGATTTCAATCTTGATCTCGTATGAAGTGTGCTTGAAAAGTGATGAGTAATATGCTTTGTATGCTTTGAAGTTGACATTGAAATCAAAAACTTGGCGGCGGGGAGGAAAGCTGGGCAAAGGTCTCAACTTAAGCGTTTGTAAAGTGAGGGTATCTTTGTCAGTGGATACATAAGTATACAATATATAATATACATATATAATAATGCCAAACGGTTTGGGTTGCTGTACGCAAAGCTTTCTCAAAGTTGAAGATATACAAGAGGAGTATTGTGAAAATTTCATTATTCTGAGCTAATGTATATTTAGTTGTAGTTTTGTCATATTCTGTTAAAGAAATTATGAAAATACGCATACTATTAGCTGTGCTATCTGTATCTATTGTGATAACAGCTAGATTCTACCTTTTACTAAGACCACTTATTTTGTATAAAATTGGGGCCCCAAAGGAGGTTATTGATTGGGAGCCGATTCTTCGGCTAAAACCGCCGAAAATCGCATCTATTCGTATTCGACGATATCGGATTTTAGCATCGTATAAATTGGTATTTTCTGAACTGGTTTTAATCAACGAAACATTACTTAAGTAATAATTTTTAAGCTTATGTGATTACAAATTCAATTTCTTGAGCTTAAAATCAGATTTGCTCAAACCATTCCACAAGGAAGTCATACATTTTGACAAAAACATCTCTATCTATAAAATCTCTAATCACAATGTAGTAGAGGTTATACTATTCTATACCAACAACTTCAAATTAATGAACAATGGTGTCAACTATTATCACGAGGAATAACTATCGTTACTTCTTTTGAGTGGAAATGCTAAAGTTGATTAAAACTGAACATTTGGGTAGACGATAAGATTCTATCTAATATGTCTTACACTTTGTTATTTAGGGAAATTTTAATTACTAAAGCTTGTTCTTTATGCTCTTCCAAAGTTTTTCTGAAGTTTTGTGTCTATAATTATAGTTACTTCACAACTTTGAACTCTCTTACCCTGGACATTATGAGAGTCATCAACGAGTGCACTCTGACCAAGCACTAAACATTTTGGAACAAATTTTTCACAACATTCCAGGAAATGAATGTTTTTATTTCATTTCATTTTTTGTAGTTGGTTCAACTTTTCAAAAGCTTAATGGTGGTAAGTATAAGGTGCACAATCTTCCAACTTTTTCCCATTAGTTTGTGCAGAGAGGAAGGCCACCGAAAGTGGCAAGTCGCAAGTGGCAAGTGGCAAGTTTGTGCCCTTACTTAGATGAGAATATTTTGTAAATTGAACTGAAGTCTTTGGTGGGTTGTCTTTTTTTTTTCCCTTTTTATTATTCCTATAATTTTTTTTTTAGGGGCAATGAGTTTAGCGCTACGTGTTGTCAATTTGGGAAGCCGCCATGCGGCCCATTTAATTTGCTACGTGCGTCCCGGGTTAAATGTGGGGCCAATGGAGTTTAACTATGGAATTTGCACAATGCATGCAAATGATTTTGGTTTCATCTCTCATCTGTGGGTCATTGTTGGAAGAGTTTTGGAAATCGGGTCGGATATAATATGACATAATATGAACGCATGATGAGCGATACGATATTATGTGGAGTTGCAAGTCTACCATCTGGTCAAATGGATCTGCATAAATGCAAGTTCAAATGTTGCGCTTTGATTTTTTTTTGTTTGTTTTCTTTTTAGCTTTTCGCTTAGTTTAGTTGAGTTTCATTTAGCGGGAAATTGTGGGGTTTGCTTATGTTTGGGGAGGATTTCTTTATATTTAAAAGTCAGGAATTTACAGGTGCGTAAATATGAGAATTTTAGAGATTTCTTTGTATATTTATTTTGAGCAAGAAAATATATTTTTACTAAAGGTTGGTTGTGGTGTTTTTTGTGATTTAGGTGTTCAGTTCAGTTTTAGTTTTCTTATGTGACTGGGTGCAAGTACAAGAGAGTTCTTGCGAAAACGAGGAAGATAGCGACTTAGAAAGTTAGTTATAAAGAGAGAGAGAGAGAGATAGTGATAGTGATAGTGATAGTGATAGTGATAGTGATAGTGGTATGGCTAAGACTCACTTAAGTAGGACTTTTGCCTTATGGCCTGTATGTTGTTGTTTGCGGCATGCTCTTTTCAGTTTTTATTGTCGTATTGTTGTTGCGTTGAGTGTTCCTGTTGTTGTTGTTGTTTCTGTTGCTGTTGTTGTAGGTGTTTTGCATTTGTATGTGTGTGTGTATTACTTACGTCAGTTCAATTGTGTTTTATTTACAGAGTGAATTGTTGTTTGTTTTTTTTTTTAATGCAAATTTATGCACATCTTATAAGTACTTCAACTTTAATATATACCTACCAAAATCGACAAGGCATATATATATAGATTGTGTTTTATTTTATGTCTTAGTCTAATTATATAAGCATGAACATACTATATACATGTATGCATATATTTGAATATTTCGTTACTGTTTCCTAGCATTTGGGTTTGGTTTTCCTCTCTGTTTTACCAAGTATCAAAATAACATTTCGTTGCGTTTTGATTTCATTTCGTTTATTAATTTAGCCTTCAATACAAACCTTTACCATTTATTTACATACATATATGTGAAGCTGCATATGTATGTATATATTGTGTGTTGCAATGTTGTTGCTTTAGTAATTGATGTTCGTTGTTTTTTTATGCATACAAAATCATAAAAATATTACTATTTTTACATATGTATGTATGGATTGCAATTGGCAGTGTCTAGCTGGCCAAATTTATTAAATTAACTGGGCTACGTTTTTAGTTGGTGGGTTTTATTTTTTTGTTCTAAAATATGATGTTTGATTGTCACAGTGATGGTCATAACTATATACACACTATGCAGCAATAACACTTTTTACTAAAGCAAAGTAAAGATTAAGCTTTGTATAAACACTTTTTATCTATCTGCCCTTGAGCTTAAGTTTCGGAATGTATGATATTGAGAAGGTTCGGAACATATTAAAGAAAAAGTAATTTGAGGAAGTAGATGAAGTGAAGTTGATTCTTTGAATCATTTCTTGCTCAAATTGACACGATCGTTATACCCTATTTTTATTTTCGATATTTTATTGACACTTATGCCCAAGTATGCACCAATCTTATACTAAAATAAGTTGACGATCTTTTTAAATCGACATCTGATTTTGGCCGTGATATTGAATGGCCAATTAATAATATACTTTTAAATGTAGTAAATGGTGATTTGGACATAATATGACTACAGTTTACCTTGGCCAGATAGATAAATACTTAGTCAAACTAATTGATTCCAAATGAAATTATTTGAGAGATAAAATACAAATTTGTCCCTATTTAATAGTCGTTTTACAGTCGAGTCTGAATTTAGCAGAGAATTAAGTTTTTTTTTATTGAAATTTACGCGTTTACTGATTCGAGCTATTCAGCTTTTCGTATATACATACATGTTAATGTGTTTATATTTCCATGACCATAGCTGCCGACTTTATCAAAATCATATTGAAGTTTGATGATCTCTTGTTTGGTTTGTTCATGTTTTTTCTGGCTGGATGGCTCAGTTGTTGGCCAATTTGTTGTGGCTTTAAAAATTTGGTAGCGAAAAAAGGTTACTCGTTGGATTTGTTCATAGTTTTGGCTATATACAATTTAGCTATTTTTTTGTTTTATAATATATTTAAATAGAATGTAAATATATATGAAATATATATTTAACTGCATTTACTCTACGATTAAATGCGATTTAAATGCTGCTAAGTTTTATTAGTAATTGATGATTAGTTTGTTCAGGCAATAAATGCGACCTGTCCTAGCATGATTATGATACACTACTCTATTTATAGAGAAGCTTATTTACATGATGAACGTTTTGGCTTTAGTTTATTATTATTTGTATTTTTTTTTTAATTTGTTGTATTTTAATAAATCAATTTGTCAGGCTAAAAACAGAAGAGTGAAATAAATGATATAAGTAAATATATGAAAACAAATATCAGCTAGCGGCAAACACGTAGTGAAAACAAACGAACCGACAGAAACAACAACTCATAAACTAAGTGGCTAAACGGGGGAAGGATAGGGGACAGCTTAACATACGCTTTTTAAACAGCAAGTATGGAAATGGAAATGGATATGGAAACAGAAATGAAATTGAAAATGATAACGAGAACTTTTCATTGCGATTCGATATCGATTATGAATTGTAGTAAGTATCTGATCCGGGAGTAGTGAACAGTGATTCGTGATTCGTGACTCGTGAGTGTGCGTGTGTATTTCGTGTAGTCAAATACCAATTATTGTCACAGCTTTAGATGCGCGACTACTTGGAGCAGCTGATTAAAGTATCTTTTTTAAAGTTGAGTAGTGATTAATTAAATTATTAGTAGAAATAGTAGTAGTAGTACATAGTAGTAGAAGAAAGAGTATTAAACATATTTCAAAGTAGTCAGCTAGCTAAATGATGAATACGAGTAAGTAAGAAGTTGAAAGATAAGTTGCTCCATATGGTTTATAGGTACTTTACATTTGGTAGACAGTGACAGTGACAGAGACAGATATAACATAAATAGATAGAGACAGACGGTTAGATAGTTGTGAAAGAGTTCTTGTTTGGAGGTGTTTGTTGGGTGTGTTGCTTGTGGCTTGTGTTCGGTTTTGACATGGATCTATTATTGCAAAGGTCTATCCAAAAGTTCCGGCAGGAAGAGAAGAGTAGTAGTATGTAGCTGGCTGAAACTGAAATATTGTTGTTGCACACAGTTAAAGTCCAGAAGTTAGAGTATCTATTAGCAAACATACGTACAGAATTAAGATAAGTATGTGACATATTTTCATTCTCCATACGATGGATTCAGTGTACTTGTTTTTGTTTTGTATCTGTCTGTGTGCGTATTTGTGTGTGTGTGTGTGTGTGTGTTTGGATTTAAGATCTAAATAATTGGTATTTTGTTCTTTCGAATATCTTGTTAGTTTTGATTTTTTCGTTGTTTTGTTGTTGTTTTACATTGCACTACTAAATTAAAACTAATAAGAACTAAAAACAGCAATTAGACACAGCACATTCTTTTTTAGTACTGCCTCATATTTTTCATTTGTTTTTTTTTTGAGGTTGGGATTTTTTGGTAATTCTTTTTTAAATAAATAGAGTGTGTGTGTACCTATAAGAGGAACAGCATCCGACGTTGTCGGCATAGACTCAGCAACAAGGTTTAGAAATACTGTTAATGATAGTAGTATAGTTACGCCTGGAACAAGAGATACAATAAATACTTATATAAAAACAATGTAAATGAAACGCAAAAGTAAAATCGACTGAAAACTTTAAGATAAAAAGTAAGAAATATTATTAAACGAATATCTTATTGTTTTTCTTTAACGTATTTCGGTTTATATTATTAGTCTTTTTTTTAAGCAATTTACAACAAATTGTTGTGAATCGGAAAGTTTTAATTAATAATTTAAGAGTGTTGCCCTTTGTAGCAATTATTCTGCAATATTTCTTTTTTAATGTTTACATTTGATTAACTTGATTCAATTGATTAAATTTCTTTCATTGCTTAAGCAGCGGGCAACACTCAATTAAGTTTGTTTTTATACTCAATAATATAACATGCATTGCTTAGATTTACTAATTTTAGAAGCAGCGTTGTTTTGGGACTTATTTATGTTGATTTTTTTAAAAAGTATATTTTAGAATATGGTTAAATCCAGCTAAGCCTCATTTCGCTACCGCTGCTTTACCTGAACAAAAACCGTTAACGAACCCTAACTAGAAATTGAAGTGTAGTTTTAACCACACGCTGTAAAGAGCTTATATTATAAAGTACTATCGTATCATATCTAATCATTGGGTCAATCAGTGTTGAAAAGTTGTTTTTCTTTTATTTTTCTTATTGGTACTATGATGTACTTACCCAGCGTTAACTTCTCGCCTGAATCGGGAGGCAATGTGAAACCCAGTAGGGCCATTGATGATATTAGTACGCATGGCACAATTAAATTGAAAAAATAATATAAAGTTCGTCGGCGTATTTGTATAGTAAAGGTGATATCGACATATGGTTCTGGGCAGCACTGGTAGACTATGGTATTCTTCTTTCCGGGCATGGCTGAACGATAAAATTGACGATTAGTAATACTCGAAACAGTCAAGTTTCATGACACTGACACATTGACACACAATTATATGCAAATCTCATTGGATTCGAATATAATATATATATATATATATATTTTTATATATATATAATTTTTTTTGTACATTTATTAGCTATATACATTACGAATTAAGGTAAAGAAACTAAAAAGCGCAGCAAATGAATAAAGTTCTATAAAGCAATTTTGGCCAAAAAATATTCTACAATATATAAAATTTGTATTTACAAAATGATAAAGAAAATCATAATAGCATTTATAATATATGCATGTAGTAGGTTGAAGACATATACACATGACAACAAAACACAGATAATGAAATAAGCATTTAGGATTATGATGATTTTTTACTAACCAAGCAAGTACCACTCGCCATTTGTTATGAAATCGGAAAGATCCCCTCCATCTTCGGAATTCAAAACCAAATCCAACTGATTTTTTCAACGATTTATTGTTTGTTTTTTTTTTTTTGGTTTTTATTAATTTGTTTTCATTTTTCAAAAATTTGTTTATTTAAAAACGAATTTTTTTTTTTTTGGAATGGTTGGGCATTGTTTTGAGTTTGAGTTTGATTTTTTTTTATTGTTTTTTGGAGAAAAAGAAATTTAACATTTTTAGTTTTATTTAGTATAAATTTGAGAATTCATTTAAAAGCCACGTTGAAACAACATTTATGTACAAAGAGAGCATGTGTTCCAGGTGTACGAGACAGAGACGAGCAAAAGATAGAGCTTTTTATTATAATTTTTGTACTTAAGTATATTTATTAAATTTAAAATTGCGTTTTGAGTGCAAAGAAACGTGAAAATAATATTAAATGGTATTGAGAACCTCTTTTTGTTTCACTTCCATTAAGAGTCTTTACATACGTCCAAAATATTTCATAGTTATGTTTTTTTCTTTCTTTTTATTTGGGCGTGGTTTGGCTGCTAACATGCAAAATAGGTGAAACGGAAATTTTTTATTTGAAAAAAATTTCAAGGGTCTCACACATGATTCCATTTCTATAAAGCCCGATATGTGTGATGTCCAATGCTGGGTACTACTATAACGAGTAGCTGAAAAAGTGCATTGGCAGCACACAATGGGCAACTTCTATTATTATATCTGCAAACCAAGGTGTTGGCATAAAATATTCAAATAGACTTTGATCATTTTAGCCAACACTGAACCGTTTTTTCAACATTTCATGTTTTCAAACACTTTTGATACTTTTGGTTTTGTAATTCGCAAAAACGCAAAGAATTGTTCGACGTGAGGGATATCAAATAAACTGGAAGATAGCTTTGGTTATAGATAGATAGAGAGATAGAGAGAGGCAGAGAGATTGGAAAAGCATAAACGAAAGCAATTAGAGTATTATGACTCTTTGAATTACTACGTATAATTATCGTCGAACCTAAGTTAAACACCTATTTATACCAGTCCTAAGAGTTATTCTAGTTATGTTATCGCCTCCCTTTGTTTCTCCTAACTTTGTTTAACCGATTTTTGTTTTGTGCACGTGCACGTGTGCGTGTATTAGTTAGTTAGTTGTATTATATTGTTTGCAAGTGTGAAAGCGTGATTGTGACCTCAGTGAATGCTGTAGCCAGCCATTACTGTATCGTGTACCATGTTAGCTCTTATCTGTGGCGTGTACTGTACTGTACTGTGATGTACTGTGATGTGTACTAAACACTTTACCTGATTTCCATCGTAAGTCCAACTACCGAATTTCATTTCGCAATGTTGGTCATCAAATGGGAACCACGTGATGTCTATCTTGCATGTGCTCTTGAAGATACCAGGGGGCACGTACAGACAACTGCCGTTATGTTTGACCACAATGTTGGTGTGATACGTGCCATCGAATCCCTCATCCGCGCTAAATTATTGTACAATTGTTTATGTATTATTCTATTTTTTTTTCTTTCATTTTATTAGTCTTTTTTATTTTGTTGTATATTTTTCTCTTTTATAGTTTTTTTTTCCATTTTCAATTATTATTTATAATTTTTCGTTTTCATGTGATTTGCGCTTTTGATTTATTTTTTTTGTCATTTTGTCTAGTTATAGTAAAAAATATATTTGGGTAGAGCTGGGAGCCAGGAAAGTTGTGATTTGTTTAGTGTTTGAGGGAAAGATCAGCTCTGGGAAATATCTTTACTAGGTTCATGTGGTCAGTTGGTGTGGTTGTGTTTGGTTTTACACTAAGAGTATACTAAGTATAATATATTCGAGATACCAATCTTATTTTAGGTTGCATAATCTAAAACACATTATTATATATATTTTGCAATTACAGTATAGAGTTTTGGATCGGGGATATTTATACATTTATTTGCAATAGTTCTATGGTTTAAAAAATATAAAAAAAATATATATATGGAAAATTTTTACCAGCCATTTACTGGAATCAAATGCTTCTTCTCTTAAAACATACATATATGTATTTTAAAAGTGTTGAAAATTAGCCCATTAATTTCAGACACATAACTATATAAAGCAGATATAAGGGTTGTTAACTGTCAACATAATACGTAAATAAAAAGTATCTGCATCTAAAATTTAGTTAGTATATGTTGTGTAAATATTGTAAAAATAACTCTCATATAAGAACCTATATTAAAATTTCCAAATAAATCCTTTACATATATTCTAATACCATATTGCACTCATATCTCTATTAAATTAACTCAAGCTATCAAACTTTGTTGATCAACTAAATGTGTGCTTTACTGTTTACAGCAAGCATATTGGATTAGAACATTATGTGCATCTGAAAGTTATTCTAAAAATATATGACTATTAGAATTTAGCAAGCCATTAACACAAGTTAGCCCAATTATTTGATGAACCAAATGGCTATTCTATTGTCAGCATTTTTTGGCTGTGGAAATGACACAATATCTGCATCTAACTACATGCTGTATCTCTGTGCGCATATGCAAATGAGAATTAGAGAAATTTGTATGCTGAAAGCTGGTCACAAATGGCCCAAAAAACATCCACATATGTATGTATATACACGTATGTAGAGAAATAAATATGTCCATCTTATGGTTTGCACTTTTGCATTGGAATAAAATGCAATTACTTTTGTTTAGGAGTTCCAAAAACTGTTGCGCAAACATTTTGTACACAATTTGCATAGATATTTTGAGCTACGAGCTGTTTGCTATCTTATTGTGGTCAGCAAGTTTGGCTGCATACATGGGTTTGTGAAATTGTGAGAGAGAGGCACATACGCACTTTAAATCATGGCGATTGTGATTTTGTGGTCAAAGTGTGCATTTAATTGGTTAACATACCACCTGTGAGTTGGTTGTTGTGGGTGTGGCATAAGGCATGTGGCATGTGGCAGTTAAGCATAGCTTACATGCTATTGTTGTGGCATTTAAGTGGAATTTGTGACCCGATTAGCGGGCGTTGTAATGACAGTCAAGACCCATGTGTTACAGGTGCACAGCTGTTCCTTGTTCCGGCTTGAGAGATTGTGGTAAGCACCAAGAACATGCCAACAACAACAACCCAATTTGCACTAATTGGAATTATAGGTCAAACTATTGCCTACATTCTTGAACGCTTGTTAAAACCTCAAAGTTAATAAGAGCTTTATTATCAACCTGTCGTTCAAATGGTTGCTAAACTTGAAAATTTAAATGATAGTCGATCTATTTTAATTAATGTGTATTTGTATTAAGATCTAATAAAACTAATCATACAGTCTTGTATAAAGAAACTGTATTTTCCAGGGGGGAATTAAGTCGGCAATTTTTTAAATGTTGCTATTTTAAAAAGTTGTTAGTCCTTGAAGTTTGTATTTTATTTGTACCATCATTAAACAGACAAGTTCAATTTTTATAGTTAACTAAAGTCTTCTAATTTTAGTGTAATAACATTATTCATTAGAACTACATTTAAATTTTCATAAAATTTACTAAATTACGATTGGTTTTCATTGTAATATAATTTAAAATCATTTTAATGCAGTAGTGCAAAGTTGAATTTCAAATTCTCATAAGAGTTTTCGTGAAACGTTTATAGTACTATTTATAATTGATCTGTTAAAAGTTGAAATAACAAGCAAAGTTTCTCCCAACTATTCAAGTCCCCTTTCATTGCCTCAGCAAACACATTTTATATTTAAACTCGGACGTACATTTGAATATTTGAAAGCGAAGATTTGGCTGCTTTTGAATTTACCACGGCCTTGGCTGGGGTTGGCTTGGCTCAAACAAATAAATAAAATCATTGCCAGGCATTATTAAAATTGATGTTGGTCTGTTTCAGGCTTGACCAGTAAAATGGTCTACGGTTCGCTTGGCTAAGCCACAACCGCTGTCAATCTCATTTTGGTTAGTCTTGGTCCTTCGAAGGCGGCTTTCCAACTTACTTATGAACTTGCACATGCTTTGTAATCTGTTTACGACAGATACCAGATAACATTGCAATTAATGTAAAAGCTTTTCACTCCCAACGTTACACAATTTGTACCCTTGTACATGATGTTACTTGTAATTTCTAATATAAAATGTTTTATGCATTAAATCCTCCCAAGACTTATGGATTTGTTATGGATGTATGAATCAACAGATTCGAATTAATAAACGAATTAGGTCGTAATTCGTAAGTGGTATGTTGTTTTTTATTTATTAATATAGTTATTTTTTCCAAGGTATCAAATCAATTCAAGGTTGTACAATTAGATACAAATTAGAGTTAATAAAACCTTTCTCACTAATCAGAAATGGTCTAGGAAATAAAAAGAAACAACAGGCCTAGGGCTTATTTAATATAAAAAAAACCTCGTTTGACTATTGTCTCGTTTATGTATTTTGAAGAAATTTCTGGCTTTGATAGAACAGTCTTGTATTATTCAGCATTAAGCAAAATTTGTATCTTTTAATTCAAATTTCTTAAGTGCATAACTGGAAGAGTATTTCAAATATCACAAATCATAACCAAATTTGCTATGTTGGTATTAGTTGTAGTTCCTTTAATCTGGACCGTCTGTAAAAAGTATCCCAATTAAACATCTTTGGGATGAAGATACATAAAGCACACTTTGTTATCAGCATAAACAAATTACAGAAATTGAAGCCAGGCAGATTGATTGCAGAAGGCGTTGATGGGTTTCACATAGCTGGGCACAAGGCCAAATTGAGTACATGCTGAGTTGAAAGCATGAATATGTGTATAGCTGTAACTGTATCTTTGTTTGTTGCTGCGTCGGTAGCTGTATCTGTATCTGTATCTTTATCTGTATCTATAAGTCTTGTCGTCTTGCTATTGATCTAAATGATGGCCACACATTAGCAGCACTGCCGACGCATACAAATTAGGCTAACAGGACCACAAATGTTGGCCAACTCTGGCTGTGACCATGGCCAAGTCAAAAAGAAAAAGAAATAGAAAAAAGACGAATTAATAAATTAAACGAAATAAAAGTCAGTCGCCAGCTGTTCCTCAAAACCGAATCGCTTCTTTGAAACGTAAGACGTGCTTTGTTTAGCAACGATGATAAAATCTAAAAAGGCACTGTAAATGTGCCAAGATTAACTCTTAATGAAAAGCATTCGCGAAATCGTTGTGAAATTGTTGGCAAGAACATCAGTGGAATTCATTATGCTACCTCGACTCTGGCTTCTCACTGCGCAAGTTCATTAGTAAATAAAGTTGACAGCCAAAGATTTTCGGCGAAGGGAGCCAAAAGCTGTGTGCGTGTATTTGCCACGCCCACGGACCATCTTAGAGCCATCGAGTTCATCCATATACTGATTTCCCCAGACCCTATCCAAGGACAACATAGCTAATCAATATGAATTTTATTCCTCTCAATGCCCTAGCCAAAACTTGAATAGTTCTCTCTCCCTCATTGACATTCCGTAATCAACACCGGATACTGCGTACCAGGCGAATTAAACCTGAGCCTACGCTCTCGGCATTCAAGCCTTTTTTCCTTTACTTCAGTGCTTAACTCTGGGGTTAATGCGGGGCTTTTAGTCGAAGCTCGTAAGTTAAACGTCAATCAGATGTGAAATGAAGTGACTTAGTAAGCTCCACTGCAGTTCCGACATAGACATTACTTACAATTAGTCCTGTATTCAGTTTCTCCTCAAAAAAAAAAACAACAACAACAACATGACTCTCCGCCAGGTGCATTTTAGCCAAAATGTGTGCACCTGTCATATTTGTCTTCATTTGGATCCCAGCAAAGTTTATGTTCAGCTTAACGCGCTTTTTAGGTACCTCTGTGTATGGCTGTGTGTCTGTGTGTGAGTGAGGCCAACCAGGGGATTTGTGGCATTTAAGTAGTTTTTAGTCGCCACTTGGATAATTTCTTTTTCATTTTTTTATTGCACAAGCAAGAAAATTTGACATTTAAGTTATGGCTTAAAATGTTTCAGTTCATTTTGTTATGCGGCTACGTTTTTGCCAATGAACTGTAAAAGATTTTACCACGCAACTCAGAAGTATGCTATTGCGGTTTTACTGCCAACAGGAAAGTTCATAAAAGAAACTGTAAAAGGCTTTTAAAATATACTTTGTACGTAAGTATATTATATTCTCAACCTTATTATATTAAAGTGCAAGCAATTCACTTGCTATAGTTATATTAAAGACTTATCCGCTGCTTTGGTAATTAGTTTGAATAAAGTAGAAAATCTATTAAATGGTTTTTGCAGAATCAAAATCATTTAAGGATGCCACACAAAAGGTTAAATCAAATGTTGATTGCCTGGTTGAAAGCGAACCAGCGATTAATTCGAGCTGTCAATGAAATGTTGAAGAATGTGATACATAAATACATAAATATGTAGGAATGCCCTGTGGAGAGTACACAATAAGTATACTACTTATATAATTAAGTATATAAGTATTCGGAATACACGAAGTATCGTTTGAAATGGACTAACTTAATATTGTAGGTATTTTAATTGAATATGTGTGTTGACAGCCTCAAAATAATAAATAGCAGTTTATTGCAGAATCATTATTTGCAAATTAAACTTTAGGTAAACTTTTGCTTGGACTTTGCTTGTGAATTGGGCACACCTGAGATAAATCATTATGTTTAAACACAGCAGTGTCTGTGATTATTCGAATTGTTATTTGATTTTCAGCTGCATCTAAATTTTAGATAAAATATATGTATATGTTATATAAGCTAAGCTGACATGCAACTAAGCTGAGCTTACAACAAAACTTAAACTAACTTACAGTAACTTAATGCAACGACATGTGATACTGTATGTTTTTGTTGTCCATTGAGACTTAAAAAAAGACTTAAACATTGATAAGAGTACATTTATGGTATTGATATTACTAGTGTATTGTTATAACTGCACATCGAATAACATGGGAAGCATGAAAATATTTATAACTATAGACACAGTGAAACACAGCTAAATAGAACGTAAAATAGCACACACAATCGACATTGATAACAATTGATTACTTGGGTAAATGGTAAACACACACACAATCTCTCTCACACACTCTCACACACTCACAATTCCATTTACAGGCACAAATATACTCACAGTCAATAACTTATTTGCTAACACTAAAAAACATTTATAAGCTTACCGCCAGCAAATGACTATGAAATGGGAATGAGCATGATATGAAATTGTAATTATTGTGGGCATTTCAATTGCTTTTTGCCAATTATCCGGTACAAAGAAACACACACACACACTGGATGAGTTAATTCGACAAACGTTTGTAGTTCTACATATACCCTATATACAGGATATATTCAAAAAAGAAACTATCAAGAATTTATTCACACAAACAGAACGAGACAATTGAATCATTTGTTTTTGTTTTTTTTCTTTCAATTATTCTCACAATTTAGGAAATTGGGTACAAAATACAGACTGTAAATTATCAAGAAGTTGAATTTATGAAGTAACGTGGTTAACTTTATTTAGTTATCACTGTTGCTTACTATTGCTAAATTTTCATCTTGTGTGATTAAATAGGCATTTGTGTTGCTATAAGGTATCTGCTAGTCGATCACGCGCGACTGTAACATTCCTATTTGTGTTTCTTGTTGTGAGAAAATATTTCGCTTGGCTTATGGGGCGTATGATGCATGTGTTGCATATGGGGCAAGACCGTTGCTAGAGCTGAAGCGGCAAAACTTTTTGTTATATATTAACTAGATACACAATCACAGACTTACATGGAGACATACACACCTATACAGATAGTATATAGTAATATGTTTTATGTACATACACATGTATAAGTATGAATAGGGGAGTAAGATTGTATGTTTTGTTGGAACATTGAGTAGGTGAAAGCAAATGGAAATAAAGTTTTGGGAAAAAATTTGTACTTATTGTTGAGTGATTGATACGTGAATTAGGCAAAAGTTTGTTTGCATTTGGAGCGTGATTGGAATATAAGTATTTAGCGTAAAATTCATGATGAGCTGTCCAAGAAAAAAAGGAGAAAAAAGAAATAGTAGAAGCGTCTGCGGCAGCAGAAACAGCTAACAATTTAGCTTGAAAAGGAGAAGAAATTTGCGATAATTGGGCACGTTTTACAACTCAATTATTCAGTTTGTAGATGCTACAGTTTGCTGTCAAAAGGATGCCTAAGTATTACGGATGGAACTCGACAAAAATTGAACTAAAGTCTGACTAGTTATGTAGTAACTGCTTTCATTAAAGATTTCATCCTTATTCTTGCGGTATTGAATTTGAATCTCAGACTAGGTGGAGTAGGAATATTGGAAATTATTCAAATGTTTCTTATACTTCGAGGATCGTTCTAAGTTATTGTATAGAAAATTTTAAATCCAGACTATAGTAAATATTGTATATTAAAATCGATCAAAATTTGTTTGATTTAGAAATGATTTTAAATAGTTTTCGAATTGTAAATGGTAAAATTTTATGAATATTGTTTTGGAAAGCACATCGAAGCATCGGCGGCCCGAGCATTTTGATTTTTAGTTTTAGCACTAAAGTTTTCGAAGATGATTTAACGTTTTGAAAATCTAGCTTTTCAACCAAGGCAATTGATGTGTGTAATTTATACTATGTTTCGCTTTATCTGTGACTAATGAATGAGTTCATTAGGATGACGTTTAGAAGTTGTTGATTTTGTTTATTCTAACTAGTATGATAAAAGCATGATTCTCATATGACTTAACTATGTATGAAAAAAGAATTTTAAACATATTTTTATTTGTACATTTAATTAAATTGGTAGTGTGTGTATTTGATGTATGTGTATGCGTGGGATGTGGGTTAGCAGTTAAGAAATGTTTTGGGATCATTTTTTTTTCTTTAGAGATGCCAACAAAGTTAAAGGTAAGTATTAGATTACTTTGTTGCGGCACTTTTGGTATTAGGTTTAAGAATTTTTGTTTTTTTTTTGGTTTTTTTTTGTATTTTTCATTGGTATTAGTTATATATGCGTTTTTATTTAGTTGCTGTTTAATACGAGGGATTTGATTTCTCATGCACAATACTTGAAAATCTATTTTGCCTTCGGTTTTTATTTTTTATTTTTGTAGTGTTTTTTTTTTAAGCTACAACATATATAGAGTATAACAATGTTGTTGTACATTTGATTGATGGCTAAATAAATTCAAGTACTGAACGTCTAACCAGAAATATTACACCAGCATATTGTTGAACAATCTCTTATGTTGGTTATTGTCTTTTGTTCGGAAATAAGTACAAAAAGAGCAAACAATATTCTACAAATGCATTGACTATACAGACCACATGAGATATATAAGAACTAGAATATATACGATCTGTAGTACGATCTGTTGAGGTATGATGTATCTATATATATGTATATATATAATATGAATCTTTTCTTTTTCGTTTCGAATTCGTTATTCAATTGTTTCAAACAAACTACTTGCATAATATTCTGGTTAAACAGTGTTTTTAAGTTCATGGAGTTTAATCTAGGTTTTTATTTAGGCTTTAGCTTTTGAGTTTTAATTGAGCTATTATTTGTTTATATTAGATGTTAGAGTTTATATGTACGTTCGGTTAGCAATACGAATCCAATTACAATGTGAGGCCCACATCAACGGCAAGCTGACAATGTACAGTCCCACTAGAACACCACTGCGTGTAAACTACTCTTATTTGAAGTAAACAACATATTTTTTTAAGACATGTTTAGGTTGATGATTTTTTCCATTTTGATTAAATTATTTAATCGTTTGTTCAACATAAACATTGAAAGCAAATTAAAATTTTTGAGTAACATTGAAATACAAATACAAAGAGCTAAGTTAAACAAAAACATAGTCGTTATGTTAAGGTTTCGGCTTTGCTTTTGATTTTTTTAAATTTATAATAGACACACAAACAATAGCGAGTGGATTATGATACGCTTATAATATGTCATACTATGTATAGTATATAATTGGTAAAATATACAAACTCTTATTGGGAATATGCTTTTGCAAACATATCGAATGGGAAATGATAACAAAACTCATAACATAGTCAGCTAGAATTACAAAAATAGAAATAAACAAAAAGTATTTTGAGAACATTTTCAGAAGTAAAGAAGATTTTGTCAGTGTCAAAATTTCATTTTAAACCTGATTAGCTGTATTACCAGCAAAGTTAAGGTAATTAACAGTCTTTGAAAATATTTTGTTAATTTGGTTATTATTGTTATAATTTGAATTTTTATTCAAGTAAATTGACTTTTGACAATGCTCCGTTACTCCATCTATAACCCATTTAAGATAACAAATACTTCTGTAGTCTATAGCTGAACAATCGATAGTCTATAGACTACAAACAAAATCAGCTAAGAAACGCAATAAGCTTTTCATTTATGAAACTAAAGTGCACAACCAACTACTTAATCGTTTTAATATATTAATGGGTATTATAACTTTTAACAGATATTGTAACACTAAAACAAAAAAAATATAACAAAATTCAACTATAATCTGACTAGATTATCACAAATGCTTATATAGTTACTGCTGATTTACAACAGCACACTTACCATCATTTATCTATAATAAGTATTACATTATGTTTGGTTTATTTGGGGCTCATATTATTTTTGTTATACCTAAAGAACAGTGCATACTCAGGAGAGTATGTAAATGGTATTTGACTCCTATAAGTATTGGCTAACAGCGCAAAATCAACATTTATTTTATTTTGACATTTTGTACTTTAAATTTTGTTCTGATCAGTAGTCTTTTTATTGATTATTATTGGATTAGTTGGTTGTTTGGCAGGGACCAGAACTGGATACTTGAGGCACTTACCTATTGTACATGAGCACATCTGGTTTCCACAGTTTGTTGGGCGTGATGCGGAGATCTTTGACTCCGCCATATTCCGTTTCGTTCCAGCGCAAATTGTAATCGTTCCATTCCTGTGTCACATACATATATAAATATTTTAGTAACGGTATACGTATAACAGTTATACTCTAGTACAAAGGCTAAAAATGATGATAAATGAAATAATAAAGCGACGTGATGTGACCAAAAAGTGTAGTTGTTGAAATCGGGAGAAAGACAGACATACATACATGCATGCAAATATGAAAATGAAAGGAAATTATGCTCTGAGCACATGCAAAAATCATGCAAACAAATTCATGGGCAGTTACTCACAATGCAATGTTAGAGTTATGTTAAATCACTGTTAAGTTAGATGACAAGCTGTTGCGTTTAAATTCAAATCTAACAAACATTCAAATTGTACAACAAGTTGACATCAAATTCAAACTAAGTTTTTGCAGTTGGCCTCATACACTTGCACACTCACTATACAGATGGACACACCCACAGCCACACACACACAAACACACACACAAGACAAGTTTTATCAACATTTCGTTTTGCTGTTTTTACTATTGTCGAGCGAATGCGACCGCGACTCTGACTGTCTGATCCTGTCCTGTCCTATCCTGACTTGTGTCTCTCTATCTATGCCCCAGGACTGGTTCTGGGAACAGAACACTACTAAGAGTAGGCAGTGCTTTGTGTCATTTTGCGGTTGTCGGTCTGTTGCTGTTGTTGCTGTTGTTTTTGTTATAGCCGTTGTTGTTATTGCCGTTGTTGCTGCCACACAACTTGCAACTCGCGCTTCACGTTTTGTGGCGTGGCCTACAAGTGGTTTTTGTCATAAGAGCGACAAAGTTTTCCACTAGTTTTCCTCTACTTTTACAATAGTTGCTCTTCTTAGTTATTACAGTTGTTATTGCAGAGGTTGTTGCTTTATAATTTACACACATTTGTGGCATTTTTAGAGCAAGCAATTGTCTCGCTGCCTTTATGCAACAGATCCCTTTTTAAATCACAAAAAATTTAATTACATATAGTATGTACCATGGCATTACATTAAATTATGTGTATGTATGTACATATCACGGGCTTTGCCTTAAAAACTTTTTACTTTAGTGCTATTATTGTGGTGCGGTTTTATGACAGCTGTAAAAACAGATGACGGTACACATAGAATGTCGAAATATGTATGTCCAGATTGCTTCCATCCGACCCATCCCGACTTTCACGCAGTTATGTGGCATGCCATATGCCAAACCGAGCATTTCATGTCATTCACAATGTGGCAATTAGTTTTTAGAGTTGTTTTATATGCCCAATTCTAGCTGAGATTTCCTTCAATTTGAAGGGAAATAACTTTTTAACTTAAGACTATCTCAAAATTAATTAAAAAAATTGTTGTTCGCTTTATCTTTAGAGTTATGTAAATGTTATTAAGACTTTCCGCGACTGAAAATATTTTGTTCTTAGTTTTTCCTCATATTTGAATGCATTTTTTTATTTAATAGCATTAAGTTTGTATTCTAATTTATTATTAGCTGTGATTTTTTAGTCGTTTTATGTTTTTAACAATTTTCACTTTTCATTTATCTTCTGTTGCAATATTTTATTTCCAAATGTTTTATAACAACTTAGTAAAAGGACATTTTAATTTATTTGTTTCTCTATAGATTTTTCTCTATAAATTTCTGTGCTAAATAAATATGTTTAACTATGTATTTATTCGTATTTTAATTCCGTCTGTCTCACGATTACTCCATTTATTAAACTGTTGTAATTTTTTGTAGTCCAACAGCTTATTTTTCCTACATTTTCTGTGTGTAATAAATATAGAGTACGTAAATGTAGTCGAATTATATGGTATGACAACATGTCAGAGTTGCTAATGAAACCATCAAAGTTCACGCCTTTCAGCTGTCCATCAAAGTGTGTGAGTACACATTTGGCAGGCAGTGTAATCTTACGCTCTGTTGTACTTGTAGATTTTCCGGGTTGTCCTTCATTTGCAACATTTAAATTACAATTGCTGCTCGAGTCGTGAATTGACAAACATTTTGAGCACATTTCAGGCTGTCAGTTTATAAATGACGCATCAATCCATCAATCATATTGGCAATCGGATGCTTAAAACAACAAAATGTTGCACGAATCTCATTTTGGGGTTTTTGCAATTGCCAAATCGAAAATTACAAATTATGTACATACATACATGTTCAACATGCCACAGGCAACATCCAGATTGCAACATATGCGATGGGTCTTTATTTAATCGTCGATATGTGCTTATCCACGGCGTAAAGGGAAATGGAAATGGGAGAAAGAAGAAGCTAGGAAAGGGTCAGGGTGAGTCCGATCGAATTGATGTGTTAAATAAATAATTTCATTAATTTCGCAAATTGACAAGGCTTGACGAGTGTTGAACTGGCCCAATGCCATATAGTATAAGTACCATAATTCCATCATGTACAAATTTTCCTTCCCCATCAACACTTTCGTTCAATAATTCGCATATTTATAGCAACATATAGTATATTCCGTCAATACCACATTCGAGGGTCGATAGTCTGTCTCTCAGTTCTTAAATGTAGCTGAATCCATTAAATATTTGATATTAAACAAATATATAGACTTGTTATATTTTCTAGAATTGAATTTGATCTTTGCAGTGACTTTAGTCTTATAATACTGTATATATTTATAGTTTGTTGAAAATGTTTATAAAGGGTTTATTATAAACGTATTTTGAATTCATAAGCAGGTTCAATTCGATAAGCCAAAGGCAGAATCCTAGATTATCCTCCTAGCTCTTACCGTTTGTGTTCCGTGTTCAGTGTCAGTCATTCAGCAAATTAAGTATTTAGTCATTCAGTCAGGATAAAGAGTATATGAATATACTGTATGTATTGATAGTAAATCTCTTAGATTGCTTACAGAATCTTTCAGCTCGGTCAATGTCGATAAAGCAGGTTGCTGCTGGATCAGAAAGTTTTATCAGTTATTGCTGATTAAGTCAATATAGGAAGAGTATTTATTCTTCGCATATCTATCGCATCAATTATTTTTACATTCTTAAATACCCAAATGCAAACATGCTTTTTTAAACCTTTAACTATCATAGATACAAAAAAATAAGACATGCGATAGGAATTATCTGGGCTTATCGCATGATGCAATTTAAAATATTGTTTATATGTACCATGCAATACAGTGTTTGTTTGTTCTTTTGTTTATTTGTTGTTATTGCTGTTAAGAGTTTTGTTTTGTGGTCCGGCACTGTTTATGTGTAAGTTTTTAGTTGCTCTTAATTAATGCAAAAAAAGGTCTTCAAACAAAATGAATATCGTATTAATTATGTATTCCCCAATAAAAGCTAAAACTTAAAATGAGTAAAGAAAACTATTTCAAAAACCGTTTGCTATAGAAAAATGTATATAAAACTAATAATTAAAGAGAATATAAAAAAACTGCATTATGCTTTAGCTAGATAAATAGTTAAATATATGTAGTTGTAGTTGTTGTTCTTGTTTTATTTGTTGTTGGATATATGTGTAATAATTTAGATATATTTAATAAAGCGCATTGATTTAAATATGTACTTCGATTTAATTCAAATGTATTTAAAGTATAATGTTTAAATAATTTATCACACACATTCGAAGCCACGCAATCAAGCTATTTAGTTGTCTCGCAATTGAGATAGATTGAGAGATTGAGAGAGAGAGATGCAGAGAAAGAGACAGAGGGTGAGAAGAAGAGAACTAGTTGGAGAAGAAATGATTTTTAAATACTTTACAAAAAGCTATGGTTGATATACTATGTAAATTATACATATGTATAGAATTTTGGGTAGAAGGTTTGAATCTCTCAAATGGCCTCATTCCACAATCGAATCAATCCATCAATTTCCGAATGGAATTATTATGGATTGTTGTAGACATTACAACTCTAAGCATAGGTATGGCCCATGTGTGTGTGTATAAATTACGAGCAGGCAAAACACATTTCATTAGCTATACCTGGCGGCAAAACTAACTACGTACTAAGCTTAATTGATATTGGTAAGCTGCTCGGCATAGCTAATAAAAGTTTTGTGATTCTATTTACGATATGATATTTAAAGCATATAATATTTAATTTATATTTATATATATATATATAGATATATAGCTAGATTTATGGTTTTTATGTTTAAATGACTTTTGAGTTTAAGTTGAAACTTACCAACGAAAGCCAAAGATTCGTTATAAGTAGTTGATTTTTCTCGTCCTACAAACGCATTTTATAAAATTTGTTTACATAAACAAAAAAAGAAATTATAACAAAAAAACGTAAGAGCAAAGCAATGTACGATAAAATTAAGAAATATATAAGGTAATTAAAGTGAAAAGTAAAAAAGAGCAGAGCATGATAATAGAAAGTTTTTATATATATTTGTTTTATGAGTTTACAATATATTTTTCTTTGTGTACTTTTTTCTTTTATTTTTATAGCGTCTGTATTTAAGCATTTAATTGAATACGATTTGGCTTTAATGTGGCTTTAAAGGTAATTTGCGGCTAAATTTAAGCAATGTGTACTACATACCAGCTAAATAATATATAACAGTTTTCATATGACGATATTGATTTATAATTTCGCATAATTTTTCTGTATACAACAGAATTCTGTTTGACGAATGTCGTTGAATTATGTTTCAATATACACATGTAAATACATACATACATAAAAATATATGTATGTGTACGTGTATGTAAGTGTAATTAGCTTGTCGCAGGCACAAAGAACTAGCCAAAACGGAAATGCTTTCAAAACTTTTGTTAGCCAACCCACTCATACACATAAAGCTGGCCAAGAAACTTACTTTGGATCAGCTGCATGTCCTTGTCATGAAAGGAAAATCCAATAGGAAATTTTAATCTGCTGGTAGGCATAAATATATACTTGTATGTTTGAAGGACATCCTTAGCTGGATAGACAGTGTCCTTTTTTTTGGCATGTCCAATGTGCCAATTTGCTTAGCATTTTATCTGATGTGGGCTTGTCTGTACAATAAAAACTTTTGAACTAGGTATCAAAACCCATTTATCTTTATACAAATTTTAATTAAAGATATTTCATGCTGGCCTATTGTCAGTCACACAGATAGACAAGCCGACAGTCTGTCAGTCTTTCTCTGTCTCTCTGCATGATGGATATTTACCAAATGTGTACTTCTATTTCAAGGTGGTTATGGCAATTGTCGCCTGTAATGCAGATGAAGTTACCTCATTCCTCACTTCTGTGACTTTCCTCACATCTGCATATGAAAGCCAAATGTTGAGGTGACTTTGTCATTAATAACTTGGCAGTGCAAAAAAAAAAACAAAACCAAGAGGAAAAACAAAAACGAAGCAGAAAAGGCAGCAAAGTCGTTGTTGGGCCCAAAACAACTTGGCCCAGTTAGTACCTAACAGCAGCTGCAGTAACGACTTGAGCCATTAAAAGATACATGGAGAACTGAGTAGCATTTTGCTTCAGCTCGCAGCTCTGTAATGATATGCGGGAGTCGACGACAACGGGAAGAAGAAGGATACAGAAGGGGCAGGGCGGGGCAGGGCAGGCCAGGGTATTCCGTACTCAGTTTTGAGCCACTTAACATTTTGGGTAAGCCAATATGAGCAGCTTCCTTTCGACATCAAATGCCATAACGTCTATATGTGCCTGTGATATGTGATATTTGCTGTTGACACCTTATAAAAATGGCGGTTTTGTGCAAATTTCATGTTTATGACAGGCTGTTTGCTAAGCGCACTTCCGCCAGGGGTGCTCTACCCCACCATCCTCCCTATCAGCTACCCTCCAAGAGAAGAAGAAAACACGGTCCGGAGTTGGGACAGAAGCCGGAGCACGTCTTGGTACGTTTTGGCAAATGTCGACAACGTCAACACCGACGCATACTAATGACATTTTTTGGGTGATTTCTTTTTTGTGGTATACACTTGCAGTGGGTTTTACGATTTGATAAACCACTATGAAACGATATAATTTTTGAATGTGTAACCTTAATCTTATTCCGAACAAGTCGAGCTTAATAAGGGGAAATCTTAACTTAGATATTTGGCTCAGACGGTAGTTCAGATAGTTGAAAAACATTTATGGTCTATTTTTGTATATCAAATTATTATGTATTTATTTTAAGAGATATCTCAAAAGAGTCTGAATAGAAAAGTTATTTCAATGAACTTGTGTTTCTTATCAAATTTCATTTAATTTCAATATGAGTTCAAGTCAAGTTCTTATCATTTAAAATGTCTTCAAGAGTATTCATTCAACGGTTAAAGTTTGGTAAGCATTTGGAAAAAAGTTGAAGACATCATTTGCAACAAATGACATTTGCATTAAATGCTCACACTTTGCAGCCGGGTCGTTTAATCGCATAATATTTATGATTATATACTTGCCAGTATGTATGTTATATAGTATATACAAAACATACTTATACTATATAGTACATGTACATTATGTAAAGCAATAGTGAAAGTTGTCAAGCCAGCGAATCAGCGAGCACGTTGTCATTGCCGGCATAAGCTTATAGATTTATTTTGCATTAACGTGCCAAATTGTTTTTAAATGAGTTTCTAATGAGCCAACAATTGCCGTTGTTGTCCTTTGTCCTCCTGGTTTCCCCCTGGTTCCCTCAATTCTCCCAATCCAGTAACAGCTCCAAAATATGTAGATGCCGACTTTTATGATAAATGTATTTACCAGCAAACTTGCTCTAAATTGGGTTTACTCTCTTATACAAACATATGTTTGGTTCAAGGACAAAGTTTGTTAGCCCTGGCATATGTGTTCCGTGCCACCCACTGCGACTTTCCGCTGTTGATAATGTTGAGACAAATAGGTGTGTGATAAGTGCGCGCAATTTGGTTCGACAACAAAATGCTAAATTATTAATTGAAAAGCGAAGAGATTAATTCAATAAATACATAGTTATTTCATTTATTTATACCATATTCCAGATATTTTAAATGTACACATTGATAGTTAGATAAATGTGAAAGTACGCTAAAAAACCTATAAGAGTAGCCATAAATAAGTAAGTAGTTGAAACAAAATGGATATCGAGTATTTCAATCAAAATCAAATAGAAAAATAAGTTGAAATCTAGACTTTATTTGATTCATTCCTCGAATATTTGCCTCTAACTAAAGTCAAACAAGCTGTTATTAGCACTTCAAGCACTTTCGATTGAATGCCGTACTTCAGGGGTCTCCATGGCATTGTTCGGATTGGCACAAAACCCTTTTGACACATTTCTATGGCCAGTTATTTGACTGGGTTTTGTGTGGTTGAGTAGATAGTCGGTTGGGTTGGGTCACTGGGTTGGGTGGTTACAACCTGGCAAAGTCATTACGACACCACATAGTGACTTTGTGGTGTTAGCCGAAAAATGCTAATGACTTTATTTCTCAACTTTGATGGGTCCACAATGTGCATTTTAATGTCGTGCCAAGAAGAAAAGTGGCCAGCCAACAAAGAAAATGTCTTTAGGTTCAAAAACGCATCACGTCCCTCCTCTTGAATGCCTGGTAATTTTTGTGAATGACACTTTCCATCTGGCTGGTGTCTAGTGTCTGGTTGCATTCCAAGTAGCTGACAGACATGCCGGGGCCATCAATGCTAAAAGGATCATCACCATTGTCATCATCATCAACAGTACCAAAAACAAAAAAAAAGGAGTTACAAAAGAATACCTTGGTAATTGCTGAACATGTCACCAAACCAGAAACACTTGTAATTCCTATAGATTACTGAAGGTTAGTTAAACGTAGGGTATTGTTATTTTTTCTACGTCATTTTTTGTAATGTATTGTTGAGTCTTAAAATTCAGCAACATATGCTATGTATATAATGAATGAAATATTAATTTAAATTATATCACTTTTTAGACCTTACTACGGCAGCGATAGAAATTAACAGTGGAATGTGTTAGCTTTTTATGTTTGTTGTATAACAATGGCAACTATTTATTGGGAGTATGTGTGCACGCTATTAATTATTAGTAAACTAATTAGCGTAATTGACAACGTGGCCAGGGAAAGTTGAAAGTGTCAGGGCTAAAACGCATAAAGCTGCTGGACTGCTGTCGTATTGCATAATTTATGCGGTTCACAAATCAACAAGCTCTGCGGTTTTTCTATCTATCTATCAATCTAAAATAGTGCATAAATCAAACTGTTGATTATCTAAATGAAAATTGCTTCAAATGTAATAAATAATCTATTGCCAAAGCTTTAATTAAAATTACAAAAGCCATACATTTAAGCCAAATCGTACGGATTGGTTTTTGTTTTCGTTCTGGTTTTTGTTTTGTTGAGGTTTAAATATGTGTTCAAATTTTAATTATATTTAGATATACACTGAGAACAGCTATAGTTTAGTTATTTATTTAAATGCATATTTAGTTAAATAACATGCATGCTGTCTATGGTTTTTATTTCAGCTTTGAGTTTTTAAGTTTAGTTTACTTTTCGATAGCCTTGCAGATGGTTAAGTCCAAAGGGTAAGTCATAGTTTACCAAAGTTACTATCTGCAAGGGTATTTCATCTTCGGCTTACCGAAGTAAACTGTTCATTTTGGTTTTCTTTTCATATTGAATGGCTTTAAGTTCTGTTGTTTTGAAACGATTTATGACATGTACCCAGCAATAATTAAAGTTATTCAAACATAATCAGTAATTGATACTATAATTAGTACATTATTAGTACAGACATTCACTTACACACACAGCCCAACACACGCTCAAACCTTCGCACACACCGAAAAGAGGGTTGCAGTTAAACACGAAAATGAAAAATCGTCTAGAAATTCACGAGGTAAAAATGAACACCGAGTTAAGAATAATATTTATGTTAATTAGTTTTAATTAAATGCATATTAATGTTTGCTTTAATTTATGTCTAAAGCGCTTAACACCAGTTGTTTGTTATTGTTTAATGGACTTAGAGGGATATATGACAATCCATTCATGTGTTGCGATATATGAAGCTAGTTATTAAACACTTTTACACGAGATCTAATAAAATAGGATTTAATTCTTTTTATATAACATATCTAAACGTTTTTTGGTCAAAAGCTTGCAACAATTGAAGCGCATTTCATTTCACGTTTTTGTCGAGCTGTCATTTAATTTAATTAGATTTTTAATGCGTAAATTTAATAATTGTCACAAAAGGTGAAAAAATTTAATGCAAATTAAAACATTTATTAAAATTAAAAAAAAAATATATACCATTATACATACATATATTAGTTTTAAATATAAATCACATACACAGTCAACGACAAAAACGATTAGAAACGCTGCAAAAAGTTTGCTTACAAAAATGATAAAATTGTTTTGTGTATTTAATTGTTAAAGCTTTTGGCCTTTCTTTGCCTTTTTGGTTTATAGTTACTATTATTTGGGTTTGGGTTTTGGCAAAATTAAAAATGGTTGTTGGTGTCATAAATCTCCTGTTGGAAAAGCGCTATTAATTATATTGGATTGGGTATTTGATCAATCGCAGCAGAGGCAAAAAAGGGCTGTTGCAGAATGTAAATTCATTTCTGTTTCTGTACACCCTGTACTCATAAATTGATCGATACAATTTATATAGATATAGACAGGTATAGATTTTGAAATAACCTTTTTGATGGACACTACCTGTTGAATATTGAATAGTTGGAACCCCTTTATAAAGTCAGCGCAGTACCTTTCTAAATATGACAACTGAAAACTGTCTCATGAATTACATTTATTATACAAATCTGCCAATTCACATTCAAACCAATGCACAGACTAGAAGAAAAAGCGCTATTCTAAAAAATGTTGTTTCTGATAAAAAATAAATTATATAAAAAATGGTCATTTGATCTGATTGAAATTTTTACGAAGGGCTATTCCGAAATATAGTTTATCTAAAGTATTGTAGGCATTAAAGCTAAAGTATTTGACAGTCGGGCATATTTTCTGTTTTTCTTGTGTTGATTTATTTGTTTATGTTTATGTTTGAAGTTACCTTTAGCAATTTATGCCAATTTGGCAATAACGTAGCCCTAGCCCATATGCCAGACAGTTATAACGAGCAGAGACTCAGGTCAAATGGAAATGTATAAATCAAAAAACTTTTGGGATTGAGATAAATATGGATGACGCACTAACAGGATGCTAATGCTTGCTTTAGAAGCTTTTAAATTGTGTTGCATATATTTATTTTTGATTTTTTAATATAAAGATGGAATTTTTATTTATTATTATGTTTTAGTTAAGTGATTGCCATTTGCTGGTTTTATAGTAACAAAAAATTGGTGTTTCACAGCAAAAAAATTGTTTAAATTTGTATTTAAATATTATTTTTCACACACATATCGAGACAACATATATTGGATAAATGAGCTCCCAGAAACAAGAAATAAAAGTAATGCTTGTGGTTATTGCAATGTTAATTGTTAGTCGCTTTTCATTTGCCAAATATTAAAACACATAAATTCTAGCAAATAGAAACTTAATTTAAATAAAAAGTATAAGAAATGCTTAAGGCAATAATTATAATTATCCCTATCGTTGATAAGAAAGACAGACAAACAGGTGCTAGACAATTTGACTGCTGGTACATGTCACTTACCAAATTTAACCACGCATTTGTGGTCAGAATCTGATTCTTTTCATCCTATAAGAAACGCAAGAACTCGTAAATTTTAACTGTTATATTGTTTTTTACATTTTCAGAGATTTCGTAGTTGTCGAAACCGTCGCGACGGCTTTACAAAAATATTAATTAAAATTGCTTTGAGCATGATGAGAATTTAAAATATTTCTACCCTCACGTGTTTGATATCCGAAGATCTTCAGTGACATATGAAATATTCACAATATTACACAATTCATCATTCAATTAATCAGCTTAATTGTTCAAGGGGATATTCTGCTATCAAAAATTTTCATACTGTATTCAGACAATTTCATTTTTGTGATATTTTGAAGTCTTGTTCAAAGTGTAAATCTTTTCAGATGTAAATAATATTAAGTATACGATATATTTTTTTCGAGATTTGGAATTCTTACTGTTAGGTTGTGCTAGACATCATTTATGGCCTCTGCAGGACTTGCTTGAATCGTCTGAACTAAGAATAATATTCCACTTTAAAAAATCTTTGCCAATATAGCAACCAATTTTTTACCATATAACATATAAGAAACAAGGCAACCAATGCAAAAAAAATGAGCTAGCTGTTTACAAACAATACTATGTTATTTGAGTACCTAAATTATTTAAAGCTGTGATATTTTAGCACTTTGCTAGGGTATTAAGTATATGACACACCTGAGTTTTTTTATATTACAACTTTTTGACATCTTTTTTTATTTAAATATTGTATATGCCTGATATTATAAATACTAAGTATGTCTATGGATTAGTTTTTGAATGGCTACCAATTTGATGAATTTTTGTTCAGCTAATACAAACAACGAGAAAATATGCATGGATGATGAGAATCATATTGGAAATTACGAATTAGTGTCATAATATGACAATATTATATTATAATGTAAAAAAAAGCACCAATTCCAAATACAATTAAAAATGCTTTGTTGTTGCTTTCGATATGCGAATGGAAAAACTAGAAAAGAGTAAATAAACGGAAAGTTAAAATGAAAATCCCTGGAAAATCCATCGAAAGCAGACATATAGCTGCTGCAGTAATATGAGCACGGGTACATGTCACTTACCAAAGCTGACCACAAAATTTGCGGTCACATAACTGATTTTTTTCATCCTATACTATGTATAAGTACATGTATATACTTATATTTCTATTAAAAGAAACCGTCGCGACGGGAAAAAAACCTCCACAAAGCGTTGAAACTTTTTCATTAATTTGTGAATATAATTTTGATTTTGATTACTTGATTATTGTTGCAGCAACAGTTGCTTCAAAATTTCAATTGTTTTTTTTTTCTCTCTCTCTCTATAAATGAGCACTTACCACATCGATGATTTGCTGCAGTGTCAGTCCAAACTTAACCTCTAGTGGTTCCGATTCATTGGCAACGGGTCGCTCCAGTGTATTGTAGGTGGAGAGCAGGTGATTCAGTAAACGTTTCTCGTGTGGTCCCTGACAGCTTTCTGCAATGACATCAAAAATGTGTGTGTGAACCCAATTAGTTGCGGCTTCAAAACAGGTAAAAAGGGAAACTGAAAACTCTGATTTATATTTATGACACATTCCACAAAATCAAGTCAAACCTGAACCTCTGTAATTGACAGCTCATTAGAAAGCTATTAAAAATGTTTCGAGTCTCTAGCTCACGTTGGCGTTTTTGGCAGTTAAGTTAATTACCCGTGTTGTTGCCAACATACGCTAAAGACGCGTTTGGCAAAACAAATGTACATCAATCTATCAGTGTAATTTTTTAAAAGCAAATCATATGTAAAGATCGAATAACCCATACTGTTTTTATTTATTGTATTTATTCACAAGTGGTTTAACTTGTTGTACCTATTAATATCTCAGACATTACATTCTTCTAAGCATTAAGATTGTAAAATTAAGGAATGTACTGAATAATATTTCGTGTAATATATTTGGGAAATGAAAAACTTGAGGCTCGAGTATATGCTTTATTTCAGTGTAGGAATCGCGCATACGCCGCATGTTCATAGCAGCAGTTGAATGCAGTCGGTGTCCATAGAAATGCATAGCACATCACAATAGTAATTAACAATTTACTGACACAACACACATACGAGCACATCACATCAAGTTTTTCACAGGGACAACACCGGTGAGTATTTGGGTTTGTCAGCAATTTTTGTGCCATTTGCACGAAGGTTAAAAAACCCATAAATTTTTAAGGAGAAGAAGAGAAAAGAACCCAAGAGCTGAGAGCATTTCGTACTCGTAAAAACACTCAACATAAAAGGTGCAAAAGTGGAAATCACAGTGGAAAATGTCAAAAAGTGTAACAAAACAAAAGGAACGAAAAGAACAGAACAGAACAGAACAGAAGGGAATACAAAATAGCAAAAAGAAATACCAAAAGAAGTTAAATAGTTTTAAATCATGCAAAAGAGTGAGCCTTTCAGCCTGTGTGTGTGTGTGTGTGTGTGTTACCAAATGTCAACTGCAATACAAGGACAACTGCAGCTGGAGAAGTTTGCACAAGAGTCGCTCAGGGGCAAATTGATCAGAGCACAGACCGTAACTGGGTCAGACCACATAATACAAATGAGCTAGGAATATACAAATATATTTTTATATATACGTAAGCATATACACATGTATATATACATATAACGGTATTACTAGTGTCACATACTAAGTGCTGTTCGACTCTAAATCAAGAAACCTTCACATACTTTACCTGCATATTAATGGCTCATATAATAAACAGGAATCCGTTTACAGTCACCTTGACAAGAGTTTGGTTCGTCAGTGGTTGTTGGTCAGTTCCAAGTGGTTGGCTCAGAGTCATGTCAAATTCATGGCCTGTACGTTGTCCAATGTCCTGGCTTGCATAATTTACAATTAATGCCAACATGAATTCGATTGCACAGCCTGACAGCTCCCTAATGCATTTATGAATGAGCTGCTGGTCCAACATTTTCACCCAAACACAGACTCAGTTTCAAGCCCACTTGTTATGGCCCTGACGCCCGGTCAATATTTACACTCGACTCCGGAGTCCTGAGTTCTACGTTCGGAGTCCAAAGTCCGTTGTCTTTAGTCCCTTTGTTATACCTCAATTTTATGGTTCTATTTTACTTGACAACCTTACCGTGAGCTAAGTAGCTTGGGGGCAGCTTCTGCCCGACATTTCGCCTAATTGCGTGTAAATAGTTTTCGCAATTGAGTTGTCAATTTCCGACGTGTGCCAGGTAAACGTGTGCTATCCTTTCCTATATATTTTTCACCTCAGCTCACCTCAACTCGTAAATTGTCAACACTTTCGTCTTTTTCTTTTTTTTTTATGTGCTCAGCTCAAATATTTGTCATGGCTGTTTTACGGTCTATTATAAAATACTGTCTTCTGCTTTTTCGTAGTAACTGGAATGCCAAATAGAAGCCAAGCCAGAGGACAGTATTTAATGTCTTTGGGACAACAGTAACCGTTGAGCAATCACAACGATAGTTTGATGCTTTTAGATAATGTGAATTATTATTATTTTATTGTAACTTAGAAGATAATTCTAGGCTGCAATATAAATGTTTCAGCCGGAGCAACACAGGCCTTCAGGCTGGGAAGTATATACTTAAGGATGCTTAAAAAATGTGTATTATACTATAAAGAGCTTAACTTAGAGTTCCGCTTTCAGATAATTTCCATTTAAAAGATTTTAGCTTTTCTGTTTTTAGTTTCAATTTGATTTTGAACTCTAAGTCAAATCAAATAGACTTAGCACTCGTCTTATAAAATCAGTAAAATATCTTTTCGGATATATAAAAGCAATTCCTAATTGAATGTTTTAAAAATATAAAATCAGCTATTTTTCAATTTTCTAAGTTGCTGTCCTATTAGCTTGAGTTTCGCAGCATTCAGCTAATGTCACACTGAATTTATATATTACTTAAAACTGGCTTTTAGGTTGAATTAAATGTATTTTCACGTTGATGTCACTTCATTCTTCTTTGGACACGCCTCCTTTACGCCCATATCAGTCACAAGTGTTGATAGTGCACTCAAAGCAAATGTGTACGAGAGAAAGAGAGGGTTAGAGAGAATGAGACAAATAGAGAACAATTTGTTTTGCGAGTATTTCTCGGTTTAATGATATGCAAATAGAAGCACAACAAACGCGACTTGAGCAACAACAATTACAATAAGACACTGTTAATTGTCTACTAGCGTTTGTTGTTGTTGTTGATGTAGATGTTGGTGTTGTTGTTGTTGTTGTCGTTACTGTTGCTATTAACATTTAATTAAACGCCTTTTGCTGTCAAAAGCACGACATGCGCTTCTTAGTCGTCGTAATTACGCATCATTTTCACTCTTCTAAACGAATTTTTCACAACATTTTCTTACTTGCATACGTATATCCCTTTCTAACTTTTTTAGACATTGGTTCTGGCTGTCTCTTTCTCGCCAAGTATCTGCATTATTGTTTAATTGCAATTAGCGCGAAGCAAGCAGCTGACAAAATGATTATTACGAGCTCGTATGTATGTTTAGTCTATGCATAATGCAAAGGCCATGCCACGCCTCACAACAACAACAACAACACCTCAACAACGACACATATACATACACACACCTACACACACTCACACACTCTCACGTAGACATACTTAGACTTATACACATTGCAATTAAGTTGCAAAAGCCTAGCGCCCATTGTCCTTGTTGCTGTTTTGTTGCTGCTGTCGAAGAGCGTGTTGAAAATATCTTCTTGAAGTGTGTGCTTGAGTGCTTCCCTACCCCCATCCCCCACCCCATTTCCATTCCCCTTTCAGACTGTTTCCTTCCCCTACTGCTGTCCTCTTGAGCTGCTTCCCTCGTTTTGCTGCTTGAGCTCTAAGTGCTTCCCGACTGGAGAGTGTGTTAGATTATTTTTACGTGTGTTTTTCTCTCTTCAGCCTCATTTTCGAATGGTTAAGTAGTTAGTTTAATAAACTGCATTCGTTAGATGTAAGCAGCAGGGAGGCTTCTAATAGTTAGTTAAAACTTCATAACTTTATAGCAAACATTGAACTGATTACTAAGTTCAGAATTCTTGAATGAATGCCTGCTTTCCGGGTAAAATCCTTTTTCTCCTTATGACTTTTAACAATGTTAGAAAGGATTAACGCACTTAAACTGCGCTTGGGAGTTACAAATATTATGCAAGCTTAATTAGCAGTGCTCTTTCAGAATTTGTTAATTATGGATACAGATTTCGGTGTAAGCGCATTGTAAATGAAGACAAACTTTAAAGCTATTACAACGTTTACTTTGATCTTATGTAGTCACGCTAGTCAGATCTCAGAAATTCACAAGTTAAGGGGTTCTTTGTTAAAATCAAATAAATTTTGCTAATTCAAGTATGTTGTTGTAGTGTTCACTTTCAGATTTTGGCTGTCCACCCATGGTTTACTCTATTGCGCGGTCGTTTACCCAAATTGTAGATTTGATCGCATATAACAATCGAGTCTGACAGTCGAGCAATACAAATGAAAGCTATTCAATTTACTATCTCAACCCAAGAGTCGTTTGCATAATACGAGTATTCATATGGACAGTATGTTCCTAAGAGTATCCCACATTGTAGGTCAGGTCCCGTACGTTCTTTTGCTGACCTTGCCCAAAAATATATGTAGACACTTAAGAGCTATAAACAATCAGCAGTCAACTGTACAAATTTCATTATTAGTTCAAGTACACAGTATACATACTACATGTACGCATAATAAGCCGACTTCTATGCTTATTTCAATTGGCATTTCCATATCCATTCCATAGTCGATTCTCATTTTGGGGAACCATTTAGTGCAAAGAGTTTTATGTGTATTTCAATTTTGTATTTTGGTTGAAATTGAAGTTAAGTTGAGACTCCTTCCTATAAATACTCTGCTCTCTCATATTAAATGCATATCGTAATGCGAATGTGTAAATTTTGTGTTAGCTGGCAGCAAAAGGCCGCGTATGTTGTTTAGCAACAACAACAACAACAACAAGTTGAGATGAGGGACAACCAGAGCAGTGTCGTAGAGCCTAGCGTTGAAGAGGGCGCTTTGGGGGTGGTCCTGAGTTTGTGTCACGTTCGCGACTTCATTTGAAATTCATGCATAATAAGCAGCCAAGTACACACACATACATACAGTGAGATACACACACGCACACTCACACACACACACATTCAAATACAGAGAGTGTGTGCATCATGCGAAGCGCTCGGTTGCTCTTCGGGGTCGCTCGAATACTGGCTGCATAAACAAGCATCCAATGCCAGAGCTAATTTTATTAAAAAGGCAATCCTAAGGCCCCTCTCTCCCTCCTCCCTCACTTGCCATGTGGGAGCACACTGTGCTCCCGGTTGTGAATTAAAATTGACAAATTCCATGGCACTAAATGCAATAAAGATTGAATGATTAATGCAATTTCAAAATTTGCATATCTCAAGATCAGCAGGGCACCTGTAAATGCATTACAAATATTTACACTTGCCGAAATAAATTAGATACAACTATTTCAAATCCCAAAAAATCTACAGGTTACTACATATCATTGGCTACAAATTTATATATTATTATAATTAATAGTTAAGCAATTTGTATGAACATTATTCCAATGTAAATACACTCCTAAGGTTATTTACTTATTATTATTTTCAATAGTTTTTTTTTTTTACTTATATATCGTATTTAATATTCCTTTATAAAAACTCACCCAAGTCGAAATCAATGCATTCATATACTTCCATTCTTTGACGTATTCATGTAGTCTTACGATCAGTGATTTTGTGCAGTGTAGTGTAGTTTGGTGTATAGTGAACTCTGGTCGACTGATGGAGTGGCCTGCTGTTGTCGGCACATAAAAATGCAGCTCTGAAGCATAAACAAACAGCTTGTGCCTGCCCTATAATGCCCTCAGCACGCCCACGCACGCAGTCGACACAAGCGAATAGGACAAGGACTAGGAGTAGAACTATGAATATGACTATGACTAGGACCGGGACCGGGACTGGTGTAGCTGGGACTAGCATTAGGCAAAATTTATGCGACATGAAGTTAGCCGAAGCGCTAAACATACAGAAAAGATGCTACTCCTATATATTTTGATGTTGTTTTTTATGCAACGCATTCATGAGAGCATTTTTTATGAGTTTATTTTAATTAGATACATAAATTTAGACGGCATCGCTTAGGCAAACTATTGGCACAGACTAAAAAAAATGCAACATTTTTTGCGTCTAGCTCCTATGAAAATCATACTATACTTTAGCTTAGGTTTATTTTCATACTGTGGTTAGTTTCGAAAGAATTTTAAATCTCATATGAATAGAGTACACAGTGAAAGTGCAGTTTGGAAGCACACTAACTAATACAGTGATAGATTGAGCAGCCCGCCAGACCTTTAATACGTTTGAAAGGATTGGGCTTTGCCAAAAGAATTGACCAATCATACAGTCTTAATGAATTTTTGCAAGTCTACTTGTGTTTAGCAAACATCATGCTGAGGTTTGGGGTTCTATGCTTAATCTTACCAAAAAGAAAATCTAAACAGGCATATAAGCATTAAAAAGCTTAAAGAAAGTTTGATTTGCAGAACTTTATGAACATTTTTATAAATCTTTTAATTTCAGTTTTACTATCGAATCCTTTTAGGAAGTGCAAGTGGAAGTGGAATTAAAAAAAATGAATTGTAAATTTAATATTTATTGACAATCTGCTTCTATATGGAAACGCTTCTTCTCTTCCTTAGCTTCATTTCATATCATACTCTGTTTCTCTTTCTATCTTTCTTCCTCTATTTAATTTCTTCTACATCGCTTTACTCTCTCCCTCGCCCGTTATATCGCTTTACTTTGTTCCGGTGCTTCATCTCCAACTATCTCTCTCTATCCCCATATTCATAATACAATCACTTTACTCTTTTCCTTTATTTTATCTATTTTTTTTTACTGACACGTATAACCCCATCGCATCCACCTGTAAAACCTTTATCATATTTGGTCCCTTGTCACGGTTTTGCCAAAAAGCAGACAACGTTCTTTGCTGGTTCGGTTTTTGTTTTCAATTTTGAGAGATTTTAAAGCGTAAATCTTTGTCCTATATAAACATGCATACGCACGCGCACTTAAAAATTAATCGTACGATTTATGACGCTCAATCTAACCGCTAATTTATAAGGCTTAAAAACCAACCAGGGTCTGACAACTAACTAGGCGTCGCGTTGCTCTATAGGACGATGCCTCGCCCCCTCCCGACCCCAATTTCCAGTTGCGCCTTTGGCTCAAAACGCTTTACGCATTTCAAATGTGTTGTGACACACGTTGCTTTTGAAGTTCTCTCAAATATGTGAGAGAAAGAGATGCCATACTATATACATATGTGTGTACAGAATTGTTCATATACATATATACACAAATATGTATACATATATGGAAATGTATATGTATGTGTGCATAGATTTTGCTCGCGGTTTTTGCGTTTGTGGCTCAACACTCGCAAATTCAATTTCCATCACCGATGCCAGCGATTATTTTTCGCTGCTTTCAAACCGCAAAATTTAATGTTTCAAATGCTTTTTAAAGCACATTCGAGGGGCGTGTCACAAGACTTCAAATTTGCATTTGAAATGCCCTAAACAATGTATTCGTAAAGTTACTTATTTAAATTTGCCTGAGACTATAAATTTGGATTTTCCAGAAAATTATTTCAATTTTCTTTTCAGATTTAAACGAAAATTGTTGAAAGTTAGGTTCAGATTCTTGAAAAATGATTATTAAATATTTTTGAAATACTAACAATAACGCGAAACTAAGATTATTTTGTAATGGCATCCAAATTCGTTATTTCAAGTTAGATTTATTTAACTTCACACACTTTTATCAGCTAAAATATTCTTAGTTATACGCTTTAGTCACGAAATGTGTAAAACAATAAAGGCTTGAAAGAGCCCATAAAGTATATATACATATATATTGATCGTATATTATTGATCAGGACGGCGTACACAATAACTTTTAGTATGCAAATCTTTAAAAGAATTTAAGAAATTATTTCTAAACTCACAAAGTAACTTATTTAAAAATAACAATGTATTTTATTTTATTTAATATTAAAATAGTTTACAGATTTAATTTTGGAGTCTCTTAAGTAATATAATGTCTCTTCTAGTTTTTTTTGGATTGAAAGCTAAGTATACCCTATAATTAAATTGATATACACCAAAACACAATTTGAAATTACAATGCAATAAAGTGAAACATTCTATAAATTAAATTCAAATTCAAAACTAAAAGATTAAAATGTGGCAACAGAATTTATTTAACTAGTTAGAAGAGGAGAGAGCCCATTATCATTAACATTTGACTTAAAGTACAATGTTCCCATTTCGTCACGCCCATTTATTCATGAGAATGCGAGTTGAAGGCGTTGAAGCATGGCAACCATATAAATTGCCGCATAGTTTTATGGCGCGCCAAAAACTTGTGCAAAAGTCTCAGAAACTCAATGGGAATTCCACCCTCCTACTTATCTGTATGTGTGTGTGTGTGTGTGTGTGTGTGTCCCAGTCATGTTTAAGTATTGGTAACAAAATTAAATGTTCGCTAAGTAACGAGTAGTCTGTGTGTGTCTCTGTGTGTAAAAGTCCTCCCTTGTCGTGGGCTGTGCATTTACTGAGACAAATTAAAAGCACTTGTGATTTTATTTTATGATATGATTTCTATGCGAGGCTCTTGAAAAATTATGCATATGTTAGGAGTCAACGGGCAGGTCTATAAATTGTAGCAAAGCTCCACTCCACTCGTAAGTGGATTGTGCACACAAACTTGACAACACTGGCAGAATGCGAACAATGTTGCAAATTGCTTTTGGTAGAACTAAGAACTTTTCAGACAGCTTCAACACTGCGCATAGGGCTCTGTAATGCCTTCAACTTGGGCAATTGGAATGCCAACTAATTTGATTTGAGAAAATGTTGTTTAATTTATTAATTGATTCAATTAAACATTTTAATTGGAATCATATAAGTAGAGAAGCTCTTTAATTTTGATATGATTTGGAAATCATACTTACTATGGTAACTTTGGATTGTTCTTACCGGTATCAACTGGCCATTAAGTCAAATTCATATGCCATTTTAGGCACAAATGCATCCTTGCGGCAGACTAAACCTTTATTGAACAGACCCCAATACAACCACAACTTCAAACCGATTCCCAAGCCAACACTTAGCAACTCATTAACGTTTGTGCTAGGCATTTGGATTTTGGTAAATGAAACCGAATGTAAGCCTATTGATAGCAACTATCGTGTATGGAGCATTGAGTGAATCAGAGAAGGTCATAAGTGCAGGGGAAGGCCGAGAGAGAGTGGGAGAGGGCTCTACAGAGATTATAATCTGGTACAAATGAGGAAATCCCAGAAAACCGACAGATTAAATTTGTATTCCACTTGTACAAACGGATGTGGGCATGTGTGGAAAGTAAGTTGGCTTCCGTTGGAGCCTAGCTAGGGTGTTTATATCTGTGTGAGCTCTAGTGTGTGTGGGTGTGTGTGTAGGTGGCTGTGTATGAGTATGTGCGCCCATGCGTTGGTCATAAAGTTTGCCACATGTGAAAAACAAAAGTCGCAGCAGAGGCATAGATACAACCCGAAGAGCATTTCATTATTTATGAAAAGGCAACGCAAATTATACACTCACACACATCACGGTGTGTGTGTTTGTGTGTAGGGGTGGGGGATGGGTTTTCCTGAGTAATTTAGAGAAAATGGCTGCTGCACAGTGGCTTCTTCGCTGTGGCAGTTAGTTACCCCCAAAGTTAAAGGGAAAGACAGGGTAAGAGCAAAGCTGGCAAATGTAATTTTGTGTAAAAATTTTCATGAATGAAATCGTTTTTGTCGTCGCATTCACAAACACTCACCCACACAGACACAGAGACACAGACTTGGGCTTGTTAACAATTGTGTAGCATATTTTTGGGGGTCACTCGAGCATGCCACATGTTGCCAGTTAGTTTCTGCCCAATACCAATCCCAATTCCCGTCCAAGCTCTGGTCCCATGCAGTCGAGTAGGCTTAAAAGGCTGGATTATATGAATGCTCAGTAAATTCTCATTTTCTCTTTAGGCTCTCACTCCCTCTCTCTGTGCACTTAAGCACTTGAAATTAATTTGACATTTTTATTTACTGAGAAAGCGCACAAATTGTGCACATAACTTGGGAATGCCTTTAAGCCCACAAAACCTATAAGTTGGCCACAATTCGTATACCTTACCAAAAGCGATTGCGTTGCTTTGCGTTGCCTTGCCTGAGGGAAGCCTCTAATGTCTAACAGCTTAGTGTTCATAGATCATATTCCAATCCAACGTGTGTGCGGCAAGTGCCACACATTGCCACATTTGTTCAATTGGCCAACTCTTTCGAATTGGTCAAATTACTCGACTCGAACTCGAGTCGATTCCGTGTGTGGTTTTGTGGAAAAGTTGCAGCTTGATAAATGACAGTTTCAATGCGATTTCAATTTTTTACGATTCGACGAGAAAGAAAGGGAGATACAGTGTCAGAGTGCAGGCGAATGAAAGAGATAGAGCAGAGTGGGCCTTAAGAGTAAATGCATTGTTCTGTGTGGTTCTTTTCAATTTGTCAGACTACAAACCAGAGCTGTCTCACATTCTTCACAGTTTATTTTTCATTTTCCACAACATTTATCAATCTTAATCTCAACTCCGGTGACAGATTGTAGCTTAAAGTGCAACCATTAATATAATTTTCTGCACATGATTGATATATATATACAATCTGCACGTTTAAAATGCCTTCATTTCATTTCAATAGTTTTATATAAATTTGGTTATATTTAAACCAAAGAGGAGTAAAACATGTTTGAAATTTCTGAAAAGTCATATAATAATATAAAACATTTTAATTTTAACACAGTCCCAATTTGCCCGTTCATTCACAGAAGGGTTAAGAGCTCAACATAAACTTAGAGGCAAAGTATAACTGGCCTACTTGCTACTCCTTACCTTTTCCCCCTTTGAATAGCCCGGTTGCAACACCGAAACTGTCGCAACAAACTTGTCTTAAAATATTTGCAGGCATTTGCCGAAAAAGTCGAATGGCAACAGCAGCTGCATAAGTTCAATAAATTATATTATGCAACAAGAAATTATGCAGCATGTTGCAGTTGGGTGGCAAGAATGTAAGGTAAACAAATGTGACAAAGTTTTGTTTCAAATTTTATTTTAGATGCTCATAAATTGTAAACTGATTTCAAGTCGGCGACCTCTCCAAAGGTTTTGTTGCCTCTTTTAATATTTATGGAAACAAAGGCTTGTCACAAACACCTTCCCTACCTTTCCCACACCTTATTTTCTGCATGTGCTCATGTGTGTGTGTGTGTGTGTGTCATTCATTTATGCATGTTGTGTACACATTTGATAGCTGTCAACACACGAGACGTGGCAGGCTGCTTAAGTGCCCTTCATCATATTTTATGTTGCATGCAGCATGCTGAGGCCGACACTGAACAGAAGAGGACAGAATTTTACGAGCTTTAGAAGACCAATTCTCAGCCTCGGCAGTGGCATTAACCTGACGCATACATGAGTACTCGTATGAGTACCCATATGAGTACTCGTTAACTCGTCAACTTGAACTCTGAACTTTCTGGGTTCAGGCTGAGTTTGCTTCTTTTATTTCGCAGGAAATTAACAACGAGTAAAAATTGGCAATAAGTCTCGACGCAGACAACATTCTCCTCCTCTCTTCTCTTTTCTCACCCCTTTCTCATTTCTCTTTTTCTGGTTTCATTCAACATCCTGTCCCCAAATGGCTGCCAACAATGCTACAAGCCGTTTACGTCACCAATAAATGTTCAAATAGGCAAAGTTATTTACAGTTGGCAGCAGTTGCTTGACAGCAGCCAAAGGGGGAAAACTGCGAGACGAGGTCAAAGCAGGCCACAATTGTAGCTCATAAAGCAGCTGAAATGATGCTGGGCAGGAGGCAACAGGGAGCGGAGAATGCCAGGCCTATAGGTTCTCTTGGTCGTGTTAAGCCTTTTACTGCGTAGCCTGTCCAAATTTATTGTAAATGAGTAGCTCGAATTTGCCATGAAAATTACCAAATGGCCAGTAGGTCGCCTCAAAAGTTGTCCATAAAAACGACACACTTTCAAAATTGGAATTTGTGTTAAAACTTATTTGACAATAAAACGTTTATACGTGTGATAGTATATTTAGGCAGAAATTTAACACAATATTTTTTAATTATAACAGTTACTACAGTTATCTAAATTATTAAGTTGTTACTTTGCTAAGTAAGTCAACTACTTTTGTAACTAGGTCATTATATTCTTAGAAATATTTTAGACCCGTTTTGAAATTATTTAAGTTATATGTTATAAAGCCATTATTCTTAAATATAAGCAGTTTTAAGTTTTATCTGTTATGGATTCATATAATATACAAATTTTTATTTGCCTATAGCTTATACTAAAAAGATATACTTGTGTTTAAAAGAGATTACTTTAAGGCAAGGTTTTGGAATTCCAAATTTCTTTGTTTGATAATTATTTTTTGATATTAGTTATAACTGATGAACACTCTAAGTCCCTTAACGAATTAAATAATATTTTGAAACTACCATTAAAGTAGAAAAATTTATTGAATCGGTTAGCTCTTTTTATTCTTTTTATTTTAAACTTGATAATTGAACTTAATAAATTATTATGCTATTTAATAATTAATAGTTTTGTATATTTCACTTTCATTTAAATATCAACATTTGCAGTTGTCTTGCTTTAATTTAGCCACAAACTGTTTAATTGCCTCTCGCAGCAACCTCAAAACGTTCGCGTGTTTCGTGTTTTTTGACGATGCCCAGCAATTACAGCCAAATGAGTTCGAATATAAATTCACATTAATTGTTGTTGTTTTGGGCTATTCGCTTTAAAGTTTGGTCCCCCATTTAATTGCCCAACCAGGCGGTATATGCGCCATGCCTCGTCCTATAAGGGCCTATGGAGGCCGAACAAATAAGCAAAAAAAAAGAAAACAACGACAGCGTCGTGGCTGGTTGATTGTCGTTGAAACGCTCTGGCGACACATTGGTTAAACGTGAGGCGAATGTAAGGAGTGAGGAGGATGGAGTAAGAACTAAGACCAGAATCAGTGCCAAGTACAAAAAAAAGAAGCAAAACAAAGTCTAAGGGACATAGTCTAAGACGTAGTCATAGCTAGAGTCAAAATCTGAGTTCAAGTCAGTTGCTTCGAGCTGCACTTAAGTATGTATTTCACTTACGGCTTTTATGGCAATTGGCGTGAAAATTGTAAACTGTATTTGTATCTGTGTGTCTATAGTAAATGTGTGTGTGTTTATGTGTGTGTGTGTGTGTTTGTATGTTTGTGAACTGAGATGTGTTGCATGCTGCTTTCGCTGCTGTTATGCCAGTTGACTAAATTGAGTTTCAATTGCCGGCACATGGCCGCACGTGGGGAATACTCGATTGTCGTTGTCGTTGTAGTTGCTGTTGTTGTTGTTGTTGTTGGTTTTTTGTGTCGCCTTTTGGGCTTGTGGCACATTGTTTATGCATGTGGTGGTGCATTGGGGCTTTCCAGCAGCTGTCTAAATAATTGAGCAAGAAGCTTGTTGCAGGCAATTCAATTGAACTGCTGCTTCACTCTCAAATCAACTTTGGATTTAGTTTGCATTTAATTAATTGATATACAACTGATTGCCATCTGATAAGCCTTTTGTAAAGCAAAATGAGGCCCTCAAATAACATTGCATCATAAGTTGCCACAAAATCCCGTTCACCTAATCAAAACGTGACAATAATTAAATGTCATCCGCTGCGTATACGCAATTTGTGTAACGCAGCTCTAAAAGTTATTACAAAAGGGGAAGGGGTAGGACTAAAGGGAGAGAGGGATCTAAACATAAAGCACATTTTGTAGTACTCATTAAGTTAATGTCAAATCAATTGATTTGTAATAAGTATGTTGATAGCAACAACAACAACATCAAATGAATAGTAATACCCTGGGGGAATATGTATATATTAATTGACGTTTTCAACGAAATTACAGATTGATGCAAGGGATTATTAAGGCAGATTACACTACACTATACACCATAACTCTTATGGTCAGTAGTTATGAATAGGATATAATTTATGTATACAATATGCATAGGTATTAAATATTATAGGTATAGAGATCTATTTATTCAGTTGATATGGCAAATACCCAAACAAGCAGATTCTGAACCGAAACTCGTAGAGCCGATTCTCGTCGGGCTGTTGGGTTAACTTAACGGGAACCGAACCCTTAAAATACCACTTAACCACTTTCTAAAAAACAAAATTAAGATAATCTTAATTTCTTCAAGATTTTCGTATGTTAATATAATTAAGCATTTTATAATAATATAAGAAGAGTATAATTAACACAAAACTTAAAATAGCTCGACTCCTAAAACTCAAAATGAAAAATACAATGCAGTTAAAACAGTCTCTAAAGAATGGACAAATCCAGCATTTTTCTAAAGATAAATTGTTTTTTAATAACCATTTCTACAAATCTGAGTTACCATAAATATAGCTTTTTCTATAAATTATGATTAGAGCTAAGAATGTTCAACAGTATTTAGATCCTTTTTAATAGAATAAAACTCACACATTCTGTACACTTTTTGTTGCGTTTGCTGTTGCTGTTGCTGTTCCATTTAGCTTTTCTCTGTTATTTTTTGTTTTAATTAAATTTAGTGGCAATGCCATTTATGAGTTATTCTCGCTGGCATTCTAAGTCCCAGCTCGGTCACATACATCAAACAAATTGCTCTTGCAAAATGATTAACTCTCTGATGCGGCGCACAATGCGTCCTTGCCACATGGTCCAGTCTGAGCAGTTGCTTCTGTTTAGACTCTAGTTTTTTTTCTTACCAGATGAAGGGGACAGAGATGGCAATTCAAGTAGAAGCTGCTAAAGCAAGGGAATCAGCAACAGCCACGCAACTTTTTGCTGTCATTTTGAGTAAATTTTTCATTTGTTTACCCTGCAGTCATAACATAGAGACTAGAGGGTATGATTTAGCTGTTCAATTGTAAGTCACAAGCAAAAGAGAATATATTAGGCATGTTTTACAAATCTCCAAACTATTAATACTTTTAAAAAGCGAATAGACAGATGTCAAAAGATAATAATTGAGAATATTTCTTTGGAGAATTAAAGAGTATCTCGCAAGTGAGCCTGTTCGCCTAGAATGTTTTCTACTTATTATTATTTCCCATTGTGCAGTTTGGTGATGCTTTGGACATTCACTCATTCAGTTATTCATTCAGTCATTCATTCAGCTGCCTTTGGCAATACTCTGAATGCTGAATGCTGCTGGGAGACAAAGATTAATGAGCAGTGCCGCATTTAGTTAATTTTGACAACTGCTCCGCTGACTATGAGTATTATTGCTATGAAAGCTGCGCATTGAGCTGTACATTTTGTGGGTAAAATTTAATTGCCGCCAACGCAGCCACCGATGGACACCGACACCACCAGCAAGTGGCCTCCATCACGCCCAGATCTGTTGGATCCCTTGCCCATTTCAAACAAGGCAAACTTCTCGCCCGGCTCATTATGTAAGCAAAATTTCGTTTTGCGACTGTTGCTGCGGTTCATTAAACTTTTGAGTTTCATTTGTCATTCCGGCGGATGGCGGAAGGGCGGAAGGGAAAAAGGAAGAAGGAACCAGAAGGAGTCGATGGGTTAGGGTGGGGTTTGGCAGTGGTTTAGTGTTTTACTCGTAGCTGACGCATTGTTTTAATTCTCGTATAACAATTGAAATGTATTTGTCAGATAAACTTTTGTTTTAGCTGCAGCCCCCAGAGAAATACAATCGACTTGCTTTCTCTCTTTACGATTAATTTCCTGTGTCCTTAAAGCATAACAAAATTTGTCAAACTGTCACTAAACTTACTTTAATTAGCTGAAGGTGCTCAGTGTAAACTTCTGTACACAACTTGTGTTTGAGGTGATCTATTAAGATAGTTAATGTTTATCCAAGCGCCATGACGGTGACAAGGAAATTTAGGGAAGAAAGAAGCCACAACCAATTGTTGTCAAGAATTGTTGAGAAGTTACAGTTGCAATTTTCTTCACTACTTAATAGTCTTTTAAAGAACACTTTAGTATTTTTTTGTTACAATTTTTGGATAGATCTTATCTGCTGTGCTTTACTATAAGATAACAGTAGTTGCTCTCGTCTCTAAGCAAAAAGAACAGTTTTAGTGAACAATATACTATTAACAAAAGTTGAAAATTTAGTCTGCATATAGTACTTAAAACATTTTATGAGCTGCAGAAAAAATGAATTATCTTATATAAGCAATAGAAAAATAAATAAAAAAAAAGACTGTATGGATTTGTGAAGCTCCGGAACTAAGGTTATCTTTTTAAATTTTGTTTTACACGCCCTCTTTGCCCACAAATTCAGATAAAACATAACATTGGGAAGCTAGAAATAGCATGAATGATTCTTAGGGGATCTGATTTTGGTCGGATAATAAAGACGGAAGACGTTCAATGAACTTTATTTCAATGCACAGCGAATTTTACGGTCTGACCCTCCCAATTGATTGTATAATTCTATTTACTATTGTAAAGAATATACAAAATAATCGCTGCACTAATTACTAATTTGTTGTGTTTAATCGAGGTCCTTAAACACTTTCCTCTGTTGCTTTGCACTTGCAAAGCTCTATTTTTACCCACTTTAGTTTTACCCTTGTAAAATGTTCCTCTTTTATTTTAAGTAGCTCTCTCATCGGTTTTCTTCGCGGCACTTAACACTTAACCTGCCTCTTTGGCAACTTGCCAGCTACTTGGGTCATTACCATGACCATAGAAATGGTAATTGGGATTGGTAATGGCAGTGGTAATTATAAGTAATGTGATAGTTGCCTTAAATTAAAGTATACATATATATTTAAGTATATTAAATATAAAGAATGACGGAGAGAGAGCGAGAAGGGCAGTTATAGAATTAAGTATACCTCAATTAAATTAATTGAAATTCGTTAAATTTTGCTCGCAGTTGTCTACTTTCATGACTCACTCACTTTTATGCACTTTAATTAAAGTTTATTACTGTAAAGCAGGCGGTGCACCACCCTTTGCATCACTCAGTGGGGCACCACAGTCTGTTTCCTTATGCTCCAAGTGGTTGGGGCTTCAGGGGAAAAAAGAATTGTGTCGGAAATGCAAACGCATCCTTTACTCTGATCCTTGGTAGGCAATGCCAATGGCGTGACGAAAAGCAAAAAGTTGACCAAGTTGAACTTTTGTTAATATAAATAATGCAATTTCAACAAAAACAACAAATGTAAACAGCAACAACAATGAGTTCAGCTCATGTGTGAACGTGTTTGCGGTTTTCCATGAATGACTGCAATTCAAGCTGGGGAGAGAAAGGAAAAGAGAGAAAAGCTGCTGCAGTGGCGACCAAAAACTTTTCTTCCTCTCTTCCCACATTTTGCTGTTTTACCTCCTCAGCCTTTTTTTGCCTCCTTCCTTCCAATCCTCCCACGTTGAGCCTTCGGGCCTGTCTGTCTATCTAAGGCCCGCTCGGTGTTTGTTTAATGTAATTAAGCGAAGCGGAAGTAATTCTGTCAGCTGCCTCTTTGACTGACTGACTGACTGACTGACTGGCTTACTGAATGCTTGAATGAATGCTTGAATGAATGGATATAGCTGCTGCATGCTTGTTGCAACTAACTTGCAACAGCTCAGTCATACGTTCAGCTTCCTGAGCCGTCTGTGCCAACTGCTAATGAATCGTAGCACTTTCTGCGACGCGTTACCCCAAGCCGACAATGGCCAACAGCTAAACAAAGGAAACGAGCTGAAAAAGGTTGCCGAAAATTCGCACATGATAAACTTTGACATACCCTGCACAGGCTATGAGTCCAAACTCAGTGATTAAATGATCTCCTTTAAAAAGAACCGGTCAATAACGCAGCTCTTCTTAAAAAAGTAGGTAATTTATAGTAACAAAAATAAATATATTCAAATCTATTAAAACATCCCAAATCAGCATCTTTAATATAAGAATTATGGTAGGTACGATATTTTTCAAAGATGCCTGTATGCCAGAGATACACACAGTTTTTTAAGTTAATTAGGCCGGTATTTTTTCGCTTAATAGGTATTCCAATATTCTTTAACTAAGCATCAATAGGCTTTTGGAACACCTTTAGATTACGGGGTATTGAAAAAGTTTTGCCTTTTGTTGCTCGCACAGTTTTTATATAACTGTGGCGAAGTTTTAATTTCTTTTTCTTACGCTCGGCATTGTTTCCGCCTCTTGGCAGCTGGTGAGGCAGGCATCCTAGCTGCATGCAAGTTGCATCCTGGATTGTGAATTGAACCAAGGACAACGGCAACGGCAGAGTCAGTTGCCCACTTGCCTCAAGTTGATGTAGCGGCTTCGTTGTCATTTCCTTTTGTTTTTCTTGGTTTTGCGGTGCATGCTAAAGTGGCTCCAGCAGCTGCATCTTCCAGTATCCAGTTGCCACTTCTTCGGTCTCCGTCATTTGTTATGCATGCATTGCGGGAGAGAGGGGCAAGTTGTTGAAGCTGTAAATTTGATTACCAAGATGAAGCAATAATGGTGACTGCCATAATTATTGTCACTCGGCTTTTTGTTGTGCCTTTGGCCTTTGTATACTGTCGAGTCATGTGGCTGAGAGATTGCACTTTGTTGCAAGTGCAAAACTTGGTTGGCAAAACAAATAAACAAACTGCAACAAACAACAGCAGCGTCTGACAAGTGAGGCGTCAACTAGCAGCTCCACAAACTGTGTAGCCATATGTTAGCCAAGTTTATGCCAAAATGTAAAAAGAAGCAGGGCAACTGCATACACGATGTTAGTTGCAACATCTGTGACTCTGACTCTCACTCTAACTCTGCTTATCACGTTTGAAGTTGAACTGACGCCCAGGTAACCTCAGAAGAGTGTAAATGCCACTCAATGTGCAGCTCTGAGATGTGGCAGGAGTTGTGGTCGTGACAGCAATCGATGGCTCCGTAAACTAAAAGCTTAACAAGCCGAGCTAAGCAGATAAGCAACATGCAACAAAGGGAAGAGGAGATAGCAGAGGAGACGATCTGTATCTAAACAAACGTGCTAAAATCAAGTATTCGAGATTTTACTTCGTGATGTGTGAGAACGCCTGCAAAGAGCTAAACTCTTGTAAACTAAATTTATATCAGGACAACGTTCAAATAAAAAAAGAAAGCAAATAAAATTAAAATAGAAGAAGTCAATTTGATTCCTAATCAAATATGCTCCACATTTTTCGAAAGAAAATCTTTGAAACTCAATATGACATTGTAATTTCAGCAGATAAGATTCCAATTTTGCTTAATGTATATGTTTGTCCTCTAATTTATTGATATACATATAATAATCCATTAATGTGAATATGAATAATCATCATTATTTAGAATGACGTAGCTGAAAATCTTTTTAAGCATTTAAAATGTTCAGCATTCAACAATCTCAATTTTTGGAGGACCTATAATTATTTATATTTATTTATATTCTATTTATATTTTTCAATTTTATTAAACATCTCTTTATATTAATAACTCTTTAACACTTAATTATTACCTCAAAATTAGTAGATATCTTACTTAACGGCAGCTTTAAGCGATACACCAACGATTGTTACTAACTTGTTTACTTTTTGAACAAAGCAATATGTTTGCTAACTTTAATAATGAATAAAGAATATTCCTACTTAAGTATGTGATACATAATTCTTTATCAAGTGAAATGATAGTGTACAAAAACTGAATTACATTGCCAAGAGAAATTTCGGCGGTTTTACACTGCCACGGGATAGAATCTTTACTGTTGCGCATATCCTTTGCATAGTTAATCTAGCACATGCCCTAACTATATCCTGTGGCTTACACACACCATGAGCAGCTGTCAGTCGCGATTTAAAGCGGCTTCGCCATTTGTGCGAAGCTTTCACCTTTCAGTTATTGCCTCATAATTTAAATGGGCAAACCGAGCAATAATCCTTAATTGCTCATTTTACTTGAGCATATTTTCTTGATGATAGAGCTTAGACTGAGGGTTCTGGGTGGGACCGGAGCGTTACCTTTTTGCCTTTAGCTTTTCATTTAAAATGCCCAGCGCAAACATAGTTAACAACGAAGGAAAGGTTCCAGCAGGGAAATGGGGGGAGGGGGAGGCAGGTGTGAAACTTTGCCAGCGCCTGTCTGTATGCCACGTTTTCCATTATGCATGTGCTCCGCACTTCACAACCACACACAACCCACAATTTTAGGCCTTTCAGCGACGACCGCGTGTGTATTTACTTTCGGAACGCCAACAACTCTGAGTTAGGGCAGCGCCACAAAGACGACGACGACGACGACTTTGAGTCGACGGATGTGCACTTGCAATTTACGTGCAACGTGGCGTATGCAAAATATTTGCATTGATAAACAGCTCAGAGCACAGCACTTGCCAAAGCAGAGTGTGTGTTGCCTGTGTCTAGTGATGTGTAAGTGTGTGTGCCCAATGTGTGGGCATGAGTGTGTGTGTGTGTATGTATGTATGTATGGACATTGTACAGTGGCCACTTAACACAAAACAAATTTGCATATTTGAAAGGAAGCCATTTTTGTACTTGTCAATTAAATAAATTGAGTTCCTGTCATTTAGTAACATGTTAAGCATTTATGATTTAATACCCGAGTTGAATAATCTTATTTAATTTTTTTTAATTAATTCAAACAACCCAGTACAATTAAACTTGAAAAAGACTAGTAAGTAACCATTTGCGAACCAGTTTAAAAAAGAAATGTAGCTTTTGATTTATTTTTAAAATCAGTATTTTTATCAGTATTTGTTTATTAACATCCTTTAATTGGATTATGCATAGCACATATTGCAGAATCGTTTTATGTAAAATTGTCCAAAGTTGCACAAATCTCAACTTTAAAAGAAGTATTTTATGATCCAGAAACCTGTTTATTTTGAACTGGTTTTTATTGCAAATTACAGACACAGTATTTGTTACCAAAAAGGAAATATGGAAATATTTTAGACAGATCTGATTTGAGATTACAGCCCAAGGTAAGCTTAAGGAACATGATTTAACATCTTCTGGATCTGAATGCAATAAATTGCAACCAATGTGCAGACACACACACTTATACACAAAACTTACACACACATCATAGCACTTAAAGTTTTTCATTTAAAGTTTTGAAAGGCACCTGGGCCGGAAGACAGAAGTGAGTACGGTTCCTGGTACGCCTACATGTGGCGCATCTATGCAAAAGGCTTATTGATTGTCAGAGAGTGAGACCCAGAGAAATTGAGAGAGAGAGAGGGATAGATAGAGATTTATATATATATAAATATATATATAGAAAGAGAGAGGTAAAGAAATAAAGAGGGAACGAGAAAGAGCTCTATGCAAGGGAATTTTTATTATATAGTTTTCAATGGCAGTTCCCATTGAATCAAAAGCTGCTGAAGTGCCCTTTGCGGTTATCCTCAGTTCCGCAAAGGTTACGGGCGTTGCATTTATTGATTATTATTAACTACAACACCCTGGGCCCCACACTCCTCTCGCTACCGCGAGCTGAGAAAATTTTGCTAATAAAAACACAACGACCTTCACAGTTCTGGGCGCAATTACAACACGCCCAATGCTTTAATTGCACAATTGACTCGATAGCTGCAGTCAATGAGATATTGATATATTGACACACTCAGCTATTGAGACACTGACTCACGCAGCAACTGCAGTTCACAAGTCAAACAAATGCAGCGCTGACATGAACCCCATTTTTATTATGCCTTTAAAGTCGTGACTATGCGCTTCATTGAGCATTGAAAACAATAGCAACAACAACAACATTTTTAACTTCAACTGAATCAACAACAACAACAACATCAGCTATTTGATGAAGAAGAAGAAGCATGAAGGCATCCTCTTGGTTGCATCATGAACGGAACGTAAATATGCTTGCATATAAGAAGAAATTTTCCACAGACATGAATAGACTCGTGACTTGCTTGCTTCGGATGCCCAAGTTTAAGTTTATTTCGTTTAATGGGCAAGCGAATAAAGAGTAAAATGGAAATAGATGGCTAAGCACAGAAACAAAGAGAAAATGAGAGCACAGAGAGATTATTGCTGGAAATAACAAGGATTATTTTTATGTCCCAAAAAGCGATATTATAAAATTGTGCTTTAGAATATATTTCCGACCCGTTAAACTATTATATGTAGTTATTAAATATATTCATGATCTGCATTCACAGCTTTGCACGATTCCCAAATACTACGATGATAAGTATTCAAAATATGATTAGTTTTTATGCACTATAGTATGTATATCAAATACACAGCCTCTATTTCAGATCTTTAAGCTTATCATTCATTAGAACTTATGGGTTCTCATCGAAACAAGCATTGTTACTTTTAATGTGTTATAACTGATTTTCATTCCAATAATCTTGGAGATCATAAAAAATAAAATAATCACCACAATTTATTAAATGCCAGATATTACAAATTTTTGCATTTGAATAATTTCAAAATAGATACATAAACATATGTTAAAATGGATATTTTCGTTTCTTAAGATATTCAGATATGTATTATTATTACTATTCATTTTCCTATTCAATGAACTGATTTTGCTTTGGCTTTGGTTGATTTTAGTCCTGTTTGTACTGTCAAATATATGAGATGCATAAATAAGTTGTGTGTCTCAGGCAGTGTCTAGTTGCATTCAAAAACACAATTCGTGAGCAAAATAACATTTAGCTAGAGACGGATACAACTATGGAGCAGTAAAGCAAAGCCAAAGACATGATGTGAATCTCACAGACACTGGCCGACTCGTTTGCCATTGTTGAATATCATTGTTGTTGTCGTGCACTTGTTGTCCAAATTGTTGTAGTCAGTCTGGTTCTGGCGTTACATGTAGCTAGGGAAAACAATTTAATGATGTTGTAACAGACACATTCATGACGCTGTCGATGGCTGTCGATGCTGCTTCTGTGTGATGTGTGTTTTGTATTTGTCATCAACTGTTGAGCCGACAGCTTGCAAGCTGCTCTTTTGCAAAAAAAAAAAAAAAAAAACATAAAAGTAGTTAGGACAAAAATGTCTAGCATAACTATTGGCATATTGGCAGCTGCCATTTATTTACTTCACTTTGCTTTTGTTTAGCCATTTTGTCGGCAGTGACGGCCTTAATTAAACGTAATTAAAAAGTTAGCTTCACACGCATTTGTTAACGCTCTGCAATAAGCCACTTCCTTTCGCTCCCCATCCAATTTCGTGGACCCCTTCCAATGCCAAATGATGCCAAGTCAGCAGCTTCTTCCTGCGCTCGCCTAATGGCTCTAAGTTGTTCAGAGTCACCGCAAAACCTTTTACTTTTTTATGACTTGGCCCATGCAACCCCTTTATGGTCACTTCTGAGCATTTTTGCGCATAATTAGACAAAGTTCGCTTGGCAAAACTTTTACTGCCACAAATGTGAATGGACTTTTCAAGAAGTTCGTCTCGAACTACTCAAGGACACTGGCTCTTTAATGTCCTTCTCACAATAATCACAAAACTTTCAGATATATCTTAGAGACAGAGCATCAAATTAATCCTTGCAGATATTTAGTTTAATTCTTAATCCTCCTAGATTTTAAACCTTATCTAAAATTATTTATATTATAATACACATACATTTTTTTAATTATATTAATTTTTTTGTCATTTTTAAACATACTTGTGATTCATCTATATGAAGTCGAAACTCGTAGGAATTTCACACACACTAACATAAGTAACACCATTGATGATGCACACGTGCCATTTGAGGCTATAAGGATGTAGTATATACATATAGGGGGCATAAAAAGAAATATTCATAATAATTATTTTTATTACCAGTTTTGGCACATGAGTCACATAAGCTGCTTGAATTGCCTGCCCTTAACTTCCGCTTGGGGACATACAGAAAGGATGAGAAATAAAAGAATCGCATCACTTTGCAGCTGCTTTCAATCAGCTTATTTTATCAGAATTTTCTTCCCAAAAAGCTCAAGCTCTCAAGCGATTCCCAGCGTCTCGTTTTTTAGTTGATTGAGCATTAGAAATTGATCTGGGCGTTTATTGCCTTGTTTGCCTTTGGCCTGTGTTAGTTTTTATGGTCTTAGTCTAAAAACTTGGCTGAGCACTGGACATTGGACACACGCACACCTGATCTGTTAGCTGTGTGATGTGCTTTGCCACTGTTTATTGCTTTCATATTTCTCGCTTTATTATAGGTCGTAAATATTTTGATGTGTCGACGGTTCAAGTGATTTTCAGGTCGCATCTTAAAGCTGAACACTGAGTTGTTCGTCAGGTTGTCTGCTTGTCTGCCTCTGGCTTTCACTTAGCATCAACATGGCCTTAGTGTCAACATAATTTTGCCTGGCCGTTAATTGATGGCCATAATGCAAACAATGTGACAGCTCTCTCTCTTTCACTCTCTCACTTTCTTTCTCTCTGTCTCACACTCTATCTTCACTTCAAGCTGACAATGATTTTAATGCCTGCTGGCAACGCGCGTTGTGTCAAAATTCAGCCAGGCATAGACATATGGCTGTAATTTTTAACACTTTTCGACTACTGTTTTCTGCTTCTAATCTTGTGCGCCTTCAATTACTTAAATGTGACAGGGTGGGGTGTGTGTGGTATTTGTTGCATGCAACATGCCGCAAATGTCTTAAGTGCCTGCGGGGCGCAGTCGACGTCGACACTTTGATGGCACACGGCAGCCAAGGGCTACAAGGGTTACACACACACACTCATACACACACATCGTAGAAATTTTGCGCTGCATATTTGCAGGCACTCGCGCACGTGTTGAGGTTTTGTGCTGGCACTTGGCGCGTGTTTTTCGCTTGAAGGTCATTTCCATTTTCAGCATCAGTTCTCCACCCGCAAAAGACAAGGAATACTCTCACAGCAACATACCGTTTAAAGCCCTTTTGACAGCAACAATCCCAAGTTGTTTATAAGTAAGTTAAATTAAAACAAGCGACGGCCTATGCAAAGCCGTTGAAAGCAATGGCCCAACCAAAGCGCAAAAGGCAAAGCCAAAACATAGAGAAGAGAGAAAAAAAAACACTCACAGAAAAAAGGACACAGCAGAAATGGAAAAAAATGACGGTTAAAAATGTGTCAAGGTCCTTGGGCGCGCGCGGATTTGAATCTGTAAGAGGACGACGATGGCAAGGACGTAGGAGATGCAGAGACGCAACGCGGAGGCTCGTATCCTAGGGGTTAAGGCAGCAAGGAGTTTTCGCCCCTGGCCATGCTACAAACTGAAGTTGCTTCAAGTGGACGTTGCCACTCGTAAAAGAGACATTAAATGAGATACTGTTGCGCTAAGTCCGTGAATTGCAGTGGGACGCAGCAGCTATTAATTTAATTCCAAGTTTAGCCGCCAAAACGAAATGAAACTGAGCGAATGCGTTGCAAAATGTTTTTGGCCTTAACGAGCTCAAAAGGCAAACTGGTTAAATTCACACACACATTCGAATAGACACGAAAAGAGCAACAGGGACTCAGCAGAGCTTCTTCATTGAAGTACATGGACTGCAAGGACGCCTCAACAACCTGCATTCATCTGGGCAATCGGCCATTTATTGAGCCAACCACTTAGCCTTACGTCGTATGAGCAATATATACTCTACTCTATAGGAAATTATCTATCTAACGCTTGCCAGTGAACAGTCACTTACAAGTCATTCGCGTTATTTTCCACATTCACGCTCATACACCATGGCGTATAAGCAATGTGCATCTATCTACAGATTGCTCATACGCCACGTTGACTGCTGAGCTTTGACCTGCACCCGGTATACTAAACGATCTATTCAGCTGTTCAACAACTTGAAATGTTTTGGTCAGTTTACCACATTCATTATCTAGTTGTGTGCAGACCATGAAATGCTTCACATTTGGCAAAAGGACTAAGGACTCCTGCTTTATTGGTTATTGGGATAGTTGTGCTATCAGAACTGTCTTCCACAAAATAAATCAAATTTTCCAAATGCATGATGTTCCACATAACGTATACGTAACATATATAACTCATACGCCACGTTGCGCTGGACAGAACTATTGCAATTCTTTGGAGGCACATAAATCTATCAGTTATTGTGCTGGTCACTTGATGCAATAATAAGACAACTCTACTGCATTTGTACACTGCACACTGAAAATGCTTGCAACTGTAGCCTACAACAGGGCGCACTCATATGATTTATATTGTCTGTGAGTGTGGGTATACAATAAAATGTCTTGTCAACATTTCATAACTCACTTTGTATGCCTACCCGCCCGCCAGCCAGCTTTCCTGTTTGTGCATGACCAACACAATGGCCTACGCCCCAGACACCTCATTCAGTATCCATGTGTGAGTGTGAGTGTGAGTGTGTATGTGTGTGTGTGAATAGCGGCAAACAGACACGCACGACTGTCTGTTTGCCAGCCTCTTCCCTGTGTGTGTCTCATTTGTAACAGTAAATGTACAACGTGTAGTAATAAAGCATTTTTCATATAGTTGCACATCGTACCTACTAATGCCACTGCCTCTGCCGCTTTCGCTGTCACTAGGCAGCAGATGATGATGACTTTGTAATGATAAACACCCAGTCAGACTCATGACTCAGACGCTGACTCTAACTCTGACTATGACTGCGAAGTCAGTTATGAGAGTCATGTGTTTATCAAATGCCACATCAAAGAAAATCATGTTGAATTCCAATTGGTCATGACACAGAAATTATGGTCTTGAAACATGCGTGTATTCAATTGATTAAAACGGAATCAAATGATTAATCAATAACAAATATATGTGTTTATTTTTAAAAACTAATTTACTATCTCGTTCTATCTCTTGAAACCCCTTTCATTCACTTGGCTTAATTTGAATTTTGTTTTAAACGTTATATGAATAGAATTGATTCCAAACTCATTTGTGGACATTCCATTTTAAAGTATGGTTGAAGAATATTTGTTCAAGTATGAACAAACCAGCTTACAGAAACCGATCTTAAACCTCAAATAAGTATGACGTGACTTAAAGTCACAGGAAAATTAAAATTTCGAAACGGCTTACAAACATTATTTAAAAATGTTCTTTAAATTCTTTCATATCATAAATCGAATTCTTGTCATAAATATTCATTTGGCACTTTGATACACTGCTTCAGTGTTGAGTGTTGAAAATTAATAGCCATAATTGAATTGAGGCCTGAATGTTTCTTTCAGTTTAAACCATAATATGAGGTTTTGTTTAATCAAATTTTAGCATTTTAAAGCTCATGTCAAAGATGTCATTAGGAGAAAAATATACACACATATATATGTACTTACATATATTTGACAGTTAATTCACTAAATTAAATTAATCAAGGCCCAAAATGATTCGTTTTGGATGACTTTCAAATTATTTCAGGCAATTTGCAAGTAAGTCAATTAAATTTTAACACCGTCAGGTGAGTGCTTTACTTTTTCCTGTTACCTTCTAAGCAACTTTTCCTGTAATTTTCCTTTATTTTTCTCTGTTTTGTTTCGTTTTCTATTTTGTTTTTCTGTTTTCTTTTTCCTGTTTCCTACTACCGCTTGGCTGTGTGTTATTTCGTAGCAAAAGACCATCAAATAGCAATTTTTACGTTTATCTTAAATGACATTTATGTTTCCCAATGGTTACATTTTACATCAAACTGAAATTGTCGTTTCTCAGCGTGACTTTGCTTTGGGCTCGGTCCAAAAAGTCCTAGGAATGGGTCCACTGACTGGCAAAGTGAATTTTTAATGACATTTTGATAAGTGTCTGGGCGTTTTGTTTTCTACAATGTTTGGGGGAGCACTTATAATATAAATAGGAAAAAAGCACACACAAAATGTTTATTGAATGCGACATTTTAGTTGAAAAATTACTTTTCTATCTCTGCAAAAGCAAAAGCAAATCTACAGATTTCGCATATCTTTCTAATCCCTGTAAACAACTAAGAAAAACTAGGGAAACTCGTTTTCGTTCTCGTTCTCGTTTTGTGTTTGTCATGATATGAAAGTTGGAGAACTTGAAGATTTATTAGTTTGTTTTGCCAATTTTTTCAACATGAATTCTTAATCTAAATATCATAGCTTGGCATTTTAAATAACTTTATCAAATTCCTTGCCATAATTTTAATAAAATAGCCCATAAATAATTGCGGCATTTTCACAATGATATAAAAAGTGAAAAACGAAAAGGTTGCAATATTTTTCATTTTTAGAACGTTTTGCCATGAATTTAAATTTATATTCAAATATTTTACATAGTTATATGTTGCTGTAGGGGTATGTGTTTGCAATGCACATTTGTAACCTAAGGCTATTTGGCCAACAACGCCACTCAACGAGTGCAAACAATGTCAAAAATGCCAGCAATCAACCCCAGCCCAAATGCCACCAAACTACGCCCATGACCATCGATCATAGCGGTTACCGGTCTAAGGGAGGGTCCGGTCTGGTGGATGGTTAAAGGGGAAAGGGGAAAGGAGCACCAAACGCACTTGATGTCAGCACGAAAAAAATATCATTCAATTGTCAGCACTATAAATGTGCGATCATAAATCATGTAGACACATGCCCACGCACACAAATAACTAAAAATAATACAAAACAATAAAAAACAACAAAGTGCAAAACAAGTAAGGGTGCTCAATTAATATTGATGCACTAGACGATGCCCTGTAAGAAGTTTTAGAGTATGTAAAGAATTATTTAACTTAATATATTGTATTGTATTTTCCTTAAAGTATCTGTATTATAAATATGTTACTCCTTCTAAAATATTTTTTTGACAACTAAACCAATAAAAGAAGAAGTATTGCAGCTTACTTATTGCAAATGGTTTTTTTTTCATGTGTTTGTAATTACTTGATGTTAAGTCAATTAACTAAGATTAGTTTATTAATTATGTGAAATTAACTTCAAATGTTATTTACTCTTTCACATTGTTAAACGGTTGCTTTTAGGATTAGTATGTAAATATTTGATGTTCATTGTGTAACCTGATCTTGAATTCCCGGTGCTTAGACCTATTCAATTTACCTTTGCCAGAGTATGCTTTCAGTCTCTAACAATTACAGGGTGTAGAAACAAAAAGAAGCAAGGGATAAGGTGCGCGTGCCATCAAGGACAATACGTTAAAGCAAAAGGGCTAAGGCCACAAGCAGCTTCACTTGGTTGAAATCGTACATCTACACCCACACACATACACACACACATACTCACACAAAGATATACACAACCCAATACCCCAGTGTGGTGAGTTAATAATTTATATATTTATGCCGCTGAAGCGTAAAACGAAGTTGAAAAACCAAAGCCAAAACCAACAAAAGCGTAATACAATAAAAAGCACACATAATAAAAGAGCAGCCAAGAAGGAGAGGGAAACAAACACACATGCACACAAGTACATACATATACATATATGAGTTTCTTAAGCAAATGGCGCCAGAAATCGAATTGTGTTGTTTTATTTTTATTTTATACTTATAAGTAGCAAAACACATGCCCTCCAATCGCAAGTGGAAAAGTTCAGCATATTCTTAAAGCACTTCCAGGACGACCTTCCCAACTTCATTTTACGGTTGCAGTGAACTTTATTAGTGGGTTCGCGGTAACAAGGGGGAGGGGAGAGTGGAAGAATGAGAGGGTTATTCTAGTTCTCTGGAGCTTGTGCTATGCATAATTAATATTGACACACTGTGGAATGCAACGTCAAGGCTAATTTTTGTGTAGGCGCATGTATTTGCCACATAAATCAGCTTGAAGGTCTCGACACAGGCACTGTGCACCATCAGCGGACAGGGCGTGGCTGAAGGAGCAAATGGGGCTGAATGCGGCATGGCTAAGTAGCATAGCTGCTTTTGTTTTTTAAGCAACTTTCTAATTGGCACTTTAGCACAGACAAGTATTTCGAGTGTGTGAGTGTTCCTGTGTGTATTAGTGTGTATGCGTGTATGTCTAACTGTTCATTCATTAAAACAAACTGCCGGCAGGCAAAGGAGCAGCAGGAGCAGCATTCTCGCTTTTAACGACACAATGAAAACAAACGGCATGGCAACAAAAAAAAAACATATAGACTCACACACATCTACAGAAAAAGAAACATATACAGAGATACACACACTTAGACAGCTTGCAGAATTGCAAAAATCTCATCATATGTTGCGGCCATGAAGACAGCTTGAAGTACACTACAAACCTAGGTACAACAATTTTGTAGGTTTTATGAATTTTAGTTAAATCTTAACGAGTGGATTGAACCAAAACTGATCTTAGAATTACTTTTATAATTAAAATCGGGGTTCTAATTATTATGAGAAGTAAGTAAAATAATAACGTTTAAGAATTATTTGAGGACCTTTACAGCATCTATTAAAGATAACAAATTCTAGCAACTTTAATAACAAAAATAAAAATTAATTTATTAAATAAAAATTAATATATACTTTTCTTAAGACATTCATCAGAGGTATTTGACTAAACTAAAAGTCACGAAAGACTTTATTTTATAATAAAAAGAAAATAATCACTTTGGTACTTTTATTTAAATATTTAATTGTGATTACTGCTGTTAATTTAAGCTAAAACATTTTAATTTGGTTGAATATTAATTTTGAAGAGCTTAACAATATTTATTTAATAAATGAATCTGAACATTTTAATTATTTGAAGAATTGATACTCTTAATGATGCACTTTATTAATTGTAATTTTAATGATGCTAGTTAAATTTTTTAATAGTATTTTCTTAGTGCTTTTATTCGAATTATTATGCCATTTCTTGTTTAATTACCAAAAGTAATTAAATGGAATTATCGTCATTACCAGCTGCTGTTCCTTCAACAATAATCGTGCCGCAATCTTCCTCACATCAGCCACGTGCTCTGGTAACGGTATGCCTTACAGTTAGTCTCAGAAAATACTCCTCATGCGTTCTGACTGCTTCGAGGGAAAATGGCGTCAGTTCAGGGTGGAGATTCCTAATCCTAACCCCTTTGCTGTTCCGGTAGCCTTTCGGGCTGTTACGGCAGTGAAAGTGCTGCACACACTTAAAAATTTCTCAAGTATACCTAACGGACATCATTTCACGTCTATACACATACACACACACACAAACATACATATGGACAATGACAGAAAGAGCAAGAGATTGGAGGGAGAGAGATGCAGAGAGAATCCGTTTGTTATATGCTCATATTCATTGTTTGTCTGAAAAGAGCGAGAAAGAGCCAGGGCTGGAATGGGGCAAAGATGGGAACGATGTCCTTCCTGTGCAATGGCCGCCGGCTACAGCTGTAACTAAATAGCCCGTTGCTGCTCATTGTTGTTGTTGCTGTATGTCTTTTCTTCAGCTTTCGCTTTACCAAGCCCGAAAGTTGCGCGTGAAAATTTTATTAATATATATAATTTTTTTTCACTTTTGTTACTCGTTTGTTTCTGTGTTTTATTTATATTTTTGAAAAGGCTTCAAACGAGTTGCTGACTATTGCAAGGGCAGCTCGTACATCGCTTTAGCTTTCACCAGCAACACTTTCTAGGGTGGTGCATGGGTGGTGTAGGGGCTAGTGATGGGATGGTGGTGGGTGGTGCGCAGGACTTTCACTCTTACGCAAAAGTTCAAGGACTTTTTAGCATTTATAAAGCAATTAAAATTTAAATGAACAGTTTTTCGACTGGCGCCAACTCGAAAAATGTTTTCGGCTTACAATTTGTGACATGCAAGTCATAAAATATTTGTGAATTATTTACTGTTAAATAATTGTTGGCATTTTAAGCGTTAGGGGCCACCACTTAACCCTTGGCAAATTTGCCCGATTTTCATTTAGTTGGCGCTTTTTGTTACCCCAATCGGGCTGAGCTCAGCAAACAATTAGCTGAATTTCAAGTACTTGCCACGTGCCACATTTCAGCTCTTTTAGGAAATGGTACAATAAATATAGATATTAAATTTAAGGGCTTACTATAAAGTGCTACAATATTGTGCAAGCTGTTGCAATAGTTTTCCATAAATCAGTATAGCAATATTACTAAGCCACTTCTTAAATAGTTCAGCCAATGGCAGAGCAATCAAACTGAAACCTGGTTTTATGCTTTTATGTCAAATAGTTTGTATTAAAGTTAAAACAGTTTTATGTTAAGCATCGAAGTCTGCCTTTTACGCGCATTTTTTTGCACAAACTTAATAGACCCATTTGTACTTTTTTAAAGTACTGGATCTAAAAATCCCAAGCTCTGCTAGTGTCAGACAACAAATGATTAAAGCGTAATTCCCGAAGACGCGGACCTGCCTCGACAAACATTTTAAATCTTGCATCCAACTGAGGGTCAGAATATCCCGATTCCCTTGCAATACGTATTTTTTCAGTGGCCTTATTCTCAAATTCAGCAAGCCGTTGTTGAGTAAGTTTCTTATATTCGGTGTTCATTTCAGAGTAGGCTCCTCTGGTATATTGATTAAGCAGACCTTCAAGTTGCGGTAACGGAACTTTATGTGAAATATGTGCCACTGTTTTATATATTTTATCCTGTACCGAGCTATCATTTGGATATTGTTCCAAGAAATGCTGCAACTTTTCAATTTCTGCTTGATCTGCCACCTTGTTGTCCACAATCGATTTAGCTAGGTTAATGGTAAACCTAACCATATCCTTAACGATCAGCCATTCTGTCTGATCAACAGACTGTTTCAAGTCATCCTTGAGATTAGTATTTGGATTAGCACTCACACCGATCTGCAAGAAAGTCAAATATTATGACGTCTTTCTTGCTTTATGACCTTCAGGTTACAAACCAAAAAAACGAAACAAAATGCAACGTGTGTGAATAGCATCTTGCTAAACTTTTAAAACGAACTAAAATCGAAACACCACTTCACTACCTTATATACGGTTTGAATGAAATGAATGAAATACTTATTATATATGTATAAACACTATTATCTGCAAAATATTCTCTCTTTATTTGATAACGCAGAAAAACAGATCCGGTATATTTAGCTTGAAATCAATTTGAAATGATGTCAGAAGTTCGGTAATCTCGCGTTTGATTAAACAAATTACGAAATACTTGATTGAAATAGTGCTTTTTATTTAATTTTTAGCAAATATGTATATTGGCTATCGAGGCTCCTATAAAAATGTTGAGCTTGATTTTAGTGATTAGTTATTGCCATTAAGTCCGCATAGTGTCAAAATTTAACAATTTTATCCTGAATACATACTTAAAAAATACAAGCTACAATAAAATGGATTTCGTTTATTTCTGTGTACGAAAATCAGCATGACAAATTCTGACTAACAGCATTTCGACTCGTTCTACAATTGCGGTTAATATTATCAGTACCAACAATTTTTGCGCAATAGAAATTAAAGACCCCAGTGAACTTGACCAATTCAGCAAATAGGAGATATTACTTTTCTGCGGTGAAACTCTGGAAACAAAGTCTTACTTAGAATTCTTTCACATTCCCTCCGTCCACACTTCGAAATACATTGTTGACATTTTGAAGCACAAACCTGAACTCTTTAGCTTAAGTTCCCAATGCCTTACCATTTGGAGACAAAATTATAATCCCCTTTGCAATTTAAAAATTGCTTTAATAATTCAGTCTATTATTTGCCGGTGATGAGGAAGGGGCTTAGGCTGCAAACATAGTGCGCGCTGAGACGAAGATAAAGACGAAGACGAAGCTGAAGACGAAAAACAGTGCAGAACAAATCATATGAATTCGCTCGCCCGCAAGCATAGTGCGCGCCGAGACGAAGACGAAGATGAAGACGAAGATGAAGACGAAACGCAAGCAATCAGCTTCAAACGCTGCTGTACTGATTTTGAAGACGAATCGCTTGCTATCTTATTAAAATTAGTCCAATTTTTAATAATAAGTGGTTCAATTTTTATTAAAATGTAATCAAATGTGCTGATTTTCATTCTGGTATATTCCAGAAATTTTTTCTCATCTTGGCGCAGCTCATCAAACAAATGATGAAATTCGCCAAATGCTTTTCTTCCCAAATTTATAGGGTGAATTTTTTTATTTACTTGTTTACTTTTTAATTTAAAAAATAAACTTTGCTCAATCAGAAGATCATCATCTGATGAGAAATCCATTGCGACTAACATAACAAAATCGCAACCAATTCTTCTTGCACTATGCAACCTAATAGCTTACTCGCAACGCAAGCAATTTGTCTTCAGCTTCGTCTTCATCTTCGTCTTCGTCTCAGCGCGCACTATGTTTGCAGCCTTACAAAGTTAAAAGCTGATTTAATTAACATAAGAAAAGTCTTCAAGCTCAATAATAAATTTCAAATAGTGATCGACACAACTGTCAATGTTCAAAATAAGTACAACAATCCGTAATTGTTAATTTTATTTTATTTTATAATAGACATTTGAAAGCTTTATGCATTACAATACTTTAAACGCGTTCAAAAAATTAGTCAACTCCCAAAAGCCGTTTGTCAGATCACTCGAATATGCCTCGACAAACATTTTAAATCTTTCATCCAACTGAGGGTCAGAATATCCCGATTCCCTTGCAATACGTATCATTTCAGTGGCCTTAGTCTCAAATTCAGCAAGCCGTTGTTGATAAAGCTTTAAAAATTCGGTATTTATTTCAGAGAAGGCTCCTCTGGTATATTGATTAAACAGTTCCCTATCCGGAACTTTAGGTGAAAGATCTGACAATTTTTTTCAAATTCACGATGTTGTATAATATCCTGTACCGAGCTTTCATTTGGATATTGTTCCAAGAAATGCTGAAACTTTTCAATTTCTGCTTGATCTGCCACCTTGTTGTCCACAATCGATTTAATTACTTTAATGGTATACCTAACCATATCATTAGCAATCAGCAAAATAGTCTGAACAACAGACTGTTTCAAGTCCTCCTTGAGATTAGTATTTGGATTAGCACTCACACCGATCTGCAAGAAAGCCAATTATTATTATGACGTCTTTCTTGCTTTATGACCTTCAGTTTACAAACCAAAATAGCGACACAAAATGCAACACGTGTAAACAGCATCTTGCTAAACTTTTAAAACGAACTAAAATCGAAACACCATTTCACTACCTTATATACGGTTTGAATGAAATGAATGAAATACTTATTATATATGTATAAACACTATTATCTGCACCAGATTCTCTCTTTATTTGATAACGCAGAAAAACAGATCCGGTATATTTAGCTTGAAATCAATCTGAAATGATGTCAGAAGTTCGGTAATCTCGCGTTTGATTAAACAAATTACGTAATAAAATTGTGGGTTTTTTAATTTGTGGGTTTTTTTTAAATTGTGGGTTTTTAGCGACCTTTTTAATTGTTAAATTTGTGCGTTTAGCTGGCTCGAGGTCCAAATAAAATAATTGTTTGTTAAATTATTATTAAATGCCGACATATTTTGACAAGCCGTCGGCTGTCGTCTTCAGGGCGAAACTACAAGAGATACATTTAAGCATTAAAATAATATAAACTTATGCTTAACATTGAACACTAAACATTTTTAAATAAATTAACGTACTTTCTATTTGTTTTACAAGTCCGCGTCTTGTCAGTACGGCTTGGAGTTTGTAACAGATTTTTGTTAAGTAAGTGTCGGTATATGTGTGCGCAGTTGTCAGTGTCCGTTTTGAAGTTGAGTCTTTGGCAGGCGGGTGTGTTTATGATGTGAAGCATCTCTAAGGTTTAACGTTTTTTGTAATGTAGTTCTTGTTGTAATATTTTTGTTTTTTCAAAGGTGGCTGTGTGGCCGCTAGCTACGCAGTGTGTAGCTAGCGCGGTTTTTTGAATGTTTGATTGTAGTCGAAGTTTGCTGTCCGATTTATGTTGAGATAATCTAATTTTTAATTTAGATTTTTTGGTTTCGATATATACCTGTTCTGGTGATTGCCACTACAAGGTATTTTGTTAATTACATTACTTTTGTCCATTAGATTAATTCTGCTTTTTGTTTTATCGAAAAAGAGTTTCATGGTGCGGGTTGGTTTGTGTGCTATTTGTATGTTATGTTTATCATAACATTCTGAACTATTAAATCTTTCAGAGAACTTCGGGATATATATAAGGGCCCTATATGTCTTGGATTGTTCGGGTTGTTGTTTAATTTTTGGTATTATGTAATTGTTGTTTGATTAATGATCGGATTACCCTATGGGGAAAATTATTTCTGTTATTTCTTTTTTGATGTCTTCATGAAAAGTACGGTCGCTTAGTGTGAACATTCTATTGATGCAGCTAAGAGCTGTGTTAATAATCATAGTCCTAGGATGTTTTAAAAAATAATTGATTATTCTACCTGAAGCGGTTGGTTTCTTATACCATTTTAATTTAAGTTTATTATTGCGTCTATGGATAGTTGTCTCTAAATAGTTTAGTCTGGCTTCTTCTTCTACTTCATGTGTGAAGCTATATGATATAGTGATCCGATCCGGCAGGTTCCGACATATGTACTGCTTGCAGCAAAAAGACGGACCTGTACCAAGTTTCATCAAGATAGCTTAAAAACTGAGAGACTAGTTTGCATAGAAACAGACGAACAGACGGTCAGACAGACAGACAGACAGACAGACGGACATGGCTATATCGACTCGGCTGTTGATGCTGATCAAGAATATATATACTTTATGGGGTCTGCCACGCCTCCTTCTGCCTGTTACGCACATTTTTTAGACCCAGTACTTTGAAAAAGTACAAATGGGTCTATTACGTTTGTGCAAATGTGCGTAACAGGCAGAAGGAGGCGTGGCAGACCCCATAAAGTATATATTCTTGATCAGCATCAACAGCCGAGTCAATATAGCGATGTCCGTCTGTCCGTCTGTCTGTCCGTCTGTCCGTCTGTCCCTTTTTGTGTCGCCTAGATCTCAGAGACTATAAGAGCTAGAGACACCAAATTTGGCATGTAGGTACATCTATATCTCCCATTGATCGAGTTTGTTTTAGATTTTTGCCACGCCCCCCTCCGCCCCTGGAAATTGAAGTACAAAATTTTGAAGTCGAATTACAAGAGCCCCTTGAATGCTAGCCCCTTGATTTTTGGTACATATAATTAACACTATAACCCAAACCTGTCCAGAAAATTTCATTCCAATCGGATGATAAACGCGAAAGTTATTCAACTAACAATGTTACGGGCAAAAGGAAGAAGAAGAGACGCTAGCGACCTCTCTGTTAATTAACTTAATTCGTAGTGGCGCCATCTATTGCATGGTAGGGAACATTTAAGAACAATCTATAGTGGACGCTTTGCTCTCAAAAAGTACTGGGTCTCCTACTGTCGAGCTTGCTCCACTGTAGCTTACTGCATTTTTTTGCACAAACTTAATAGACCCATTTGTACTTTTGTAAAGTACTGGGTCTTACAAAATTTAGAAGATAACAAGAAGTTTAGTGTATAAGAACTTCAAAAACATTTCAAAACTTAAAGACTGAACAGTATACATTTTAAAAAATTTTGTTTGTGTTTGGTGAAATAAGAAGCTCAAAACATAAACAAAGTTAACATAAATCTTGCAAGAATTTAAGCTTTGCAATTTATAGTCAGTATCTTATACATATAATGAATAATCGTTTCGCTTAAATAGACATCAAATAAATACCCTTAGAACAGCAACAACTACTCAAAGTAACACAAAGTAAGGTACAATTCTAAAGCAATTGAATAAATATTTAATGCGCACGTATACCGCTTGAATAAAAAGCCCTTGAAAAGTATGCTGCAGTATTTTGCATAAGCCACTTTCGCATTTGCATAGTTCAGATACGATAAAAGAAGTCATTGGCTTAGTTCATATTTAGTTATAATTTATATTGACTAAGTGTATTATCTCTGCTTGCCCCCAAATGGCTGCCATGTGCCGCGGCCATTGTGCCGCGTATGTGTATTTATGTACAAGTTTGTGTGTGTGGATTTTCATTAAAAATATTTTTGCATCGTTCTGTTTTTAGCGCATTTCAATTATGATGAGGGTCAATTTAAAAGTTTTTTACAACATGCAGTCAGAGCGAACTGTTGGAGGGGCATTAACTTTACTGTCGCTGCTGGGGGCCATAAATTACACTTCGTCGTTTTAAATGTGTGCGGGGCATGCAACAGACCTACAGCCAGGAAAATTCCTAGTCCAGTCAATGTGCAGCATGCGAGCATTTCACTTAAATTGAAAATGATAATGGACATTCACTGCCTCGGAAAATGTCAATACAGACTGTACAACATTTATATTATTATGGTCTTCCCTTTTCCATTCCTATGTTATGCATAAAAGGCAAAGCAAACAATGCAATTAATGTGAAATTTCGGTGAATGCGGCTTAGAAATAAAAATAAAAATTGTTTTTCTCGTTGTTATATTTTTAAATTGACCCAGACCTAATCTTAAGTTTAATTAACTACTGTCGTACAGTGATTAAATAGTTATGTAAATTAAATGTAAATTAACATAACTGGAGGGACATTTCAATTTGCTAATTTAACAATTTGTCAGCAAAAATGTCTCTAATTTATAGTCACAATTTCTAAAGTAATTACTTTTTCCAGGCTCAATCGCTTCACTTTCTCACTGTCTCTTTCCCTCTGTCCCTCCCCTTCTCTCTCGCTTTATCTATCAAATTGTCTCTGTCTCTGTCTCTGTCTCTGTCTCTCATTATACCCCTCTCATAAAGTACTTAAAATGTATGCTTACTTTAAAGCAACATTTCTGTTAGTCCTTTGCAGCCCTGAAGCTCGTAACTACAAGAAGACGTCAACAACAAAAACAATGCCAGTATTTGCAACTACGACAACGACAGAAGAAGCAACAATAACAACAAAAACAGCAACAACAACAACAACGAGCCGTTTGTCGGCATTTAGACTTAATTTAAATGCAAGAGAAAAACAAAACAACAAAATTGAAAATGAAACAACAAAAAAAGAAAGCAATACTAAACATAAGCTGCTTCCCGCATCCCGTAAAACGCAACGTAAAATGTAACGTAGCGCAACGTAACGGCTGTAGAAGGCAAAAAGTATAATTTATGTGTATTGTGTTGTGTTACCGATGTTGTTACTGTAGTTGTTGTTGTTGTTTTTGTTACTGTTGTTGTTGTGGTTGTTTTTGTACATACTTTGGCACAAATGCTCATTTCATCGTTTAACTTGGCAAGGGCACAAAGCTACATGCTACAATTGAATTTGAGTTAGCCGGGGTAAGTATACACACATACACACACTCCCCCACAACCACACACACACACCTAAACGCACACACACGCACATACACTCAGCGGGCTGCTTAACCCAATTCGCTGGCTCTGTCGCTGTTGCTGCTACTACTAACCCATAATGCAAAAGGATCTTAAGCCAAAAGCAGCAGTAAATGCTGACGCCGCGCCTCTGTCACTGCCGACGTCGAAGTCGACGTTGCCGTTGCCGTCTACATTGTTGTTGCTGATGCTGTTATTCTGGCTGTTGTTGCTTTTTTTTTGTTTTCGACAGCGCACGCTGCCTGCCTGCCTGCCAGCAGGCGTTATAGGGGGTGTTGACTTTGGCCGGGTGCGTGCGTGTGGCAGCTTTTCACTTTTGCTTAGACATTTGCGGCGAAATGATTTTGAAAATTTTGTTTTTGACAAAATGCGAGAGTTGGCATAGAAATAGCTTAAACTGACAATCAAATAAAATGTAACATACTTTTTTTTATTTATGAAAATGTAATGGCAATGTTGTACCCTGCTGGATAATCGCTTAAATCAGCAGTGTTAAAAGTCAGGTTAACAGATGCACGTCATAAGCTACATTCTTTTTATTGCACGAGTTTAGTTTATTTAAGTTAAAAATAAAAACACTACTAAAAACTAAATTTATAAGGAGATAAAATTAATGAAATCAGATTTTAAATAAACCATATAATGAAATAAAAGAGCATAAATTTCCTTATAAAATAATCCTTCTGAACATTGGAACAGATATGATATTGTGAAAAAAATTAAAGAAATCTATGAAATATTTAATTGGTTTTAGCAGTCAATTTTAGATCCCAATTTTAATTTGTTGTCGATTAGAATAAAAGTGGCAAAAAAAAAAAATTAGAGTAAAATATACCTAAAACCAGCTATATTTTATGTACCGTTAACATATGTGTAATTTTGTTAATGTATGTCAAACGTTATATTCTTTTTATTGCATGAAATGTAATGCCCATGTTATTTAACATACACTGCTATTTTATTGCCCAAACCCGCAAAGCTTGAATTCATGTTAACAGATGTGCAATTGTGTTAATGTATGTCAGACTTGTTCGACTCTCTTATGACACTCTGGGGCAAAACGTAAAAATAACTGTGTGCTTTTATTTTTGTGTTAATATGTACATAAAAAGAATTTCTAATTAAGTGTATATATTTAATAGTACCTATTTAAAGTGGTCGACATTTGTATTACATTTTAATTAGACTTACTCGGAGTCTACCTTTATTTAATATTCTTGGTTTATTTGTGCAATTTCTTTTGGGCTCAGTTAATTTGCTCTTCTTGATTAATATTCCATTTGAAATTTGTATTTTCTTTATCCCTTTTTTCAATACTTTTACTTTTACTCTATTTATTGGGCTACCCTTTTTGTGCATTCCCAAACTGTTGAAAACAATTCCGTGAGTTTCATTCGTTAGAATTAGCATCTTTTGAGTTTGCTCTCATTATTTGCTGTCTCATTCAAGCCTGTCATTCACTCGACAACTTCCACACCCTCTGTTATTCGCAATGTCATTATCATCATTGGCATCGTAATCGTCATCGTCATCGTCATCGTCATCGTCATTATCATCACTAACAAAACGTCCTCACCAAAATGCGGTTCTCAAATCATCACCCAACCCATGGATAACTCTCGCCTAAGCAAACAATTGAAGTGCGCCTGTTGTGGATGTTGCTCTTGTTTCACGAGTTTCTTAAATGAAATCAAAGTTTTTGCTATGATTAACTTTCCCCTGGCCCCGGAAACTATGTCAAGTTTAAAACCAATGGGAACACGAGTGGGATGGAAGAAACGGATTGAGAGAATGACAAGTAGAATGATGAAGTCGAGGGAATGCCATGGCTCGTTGCCCGATAGTTTTGCAATGTAATTTTCTTTATGATTTTCCATGGCAAACTCGTGCGTGCGTAAAATTGAACAGCCGGTCCCTTCTACCAACTAGGACGAACCCAATGCTCTAAATTTTTATCAGTTTTATACATAGTTTAAAGTGAAAGTCGAACCAGTGGCAGCTTTAAGCTCAGTTCAACCGAAAGTAGAGGAAGAGTATGAAAGGAAGCTGCTGAAAGGAGTTACTTTTCACAACAGCCTTTGTCACAGTTCCTTTTGGCCTCATCAGTTCCGTTTCCCTTGTCCTTTTGTCTGTCTCTCTGGCTACAAGGGAATGTGGTCCATTGTAGTCCCGGACTCCAGGATATGCGTGTATGTGCTCCTCTCCTCTTATAATCAACTAAAAGCCAAATAATCAAAAAGTCAACACAAAACTCAACCAGCAGAGAACTTTTGACTTTTAGTCGAAGAAGTTTTCATGCTCTTGCATTAAATATGATTAATTATTCATTTTTTCAATAGAAAATTCAATTGACAGTTCACTCCATTTATATCAACCTCACAATTAACGTTGTAATTGATATGGGGTTTATTTTTAATTTTTAATAATGCAAATCAAGCTAAAATCAATTGTTAGGAATTGAATTACGAGTATGGTATACCATAAATTTTAATCGATCGATAAGGTTTAGCAAAAATCAATTAATTTCAGATGTCAAATCCAGTTGGAGGTAAAACGAACTTTTTTGTGGGGGTCATTTTTTGCAGCTTAACTAGCATGTGGCCAAGTCTTTAATGAAAACGTAACGGTACATAAACCGTTATGTGTGTGTTGTCATTTTACAGGCGTTGGCTATAAAAATCAATGAACGCCTGGGCCAAAATAGTTTGGCAGCTGGCAAAGGAAAGCTTGCAAATGTGTTGAAGGGTTTTAAAGGTTTCTCATCGTGTTATTTTTTCTTTTCTCTTTTGCCTAATCGACCTTCTTGGCCCTTTTAAAAACGAGGCAAGCTGGGTGCGTTTGTGTGTGTGTAAACTTATAAAAAAAAGTATCTAAATACAACAAGAGGTAGCTGAATGGGATAGGACGACAAGGGGGAATGCCTTGCACACAACATGCTGCCTACTTTTTGACATTTTCAACATGTGTCCAATGCCTGGCTTTATAAGTAAGTGTGCGTGTATGTGTGTGTGTGTGTGTGTTTTTTTGTCGCTTTTCAGCGTTGACGTTTGCGTTGATTTTTGACAGCTGCCTAGGCGGGCACAACACCAAAAGTCAAACACACACATACACACTCACACTGAAAACAATAACAAAAACTTGTTACCAAAGTTTGAGCCAGATTGCCTTGCCATCTGCCCGCCTCCTCACCTTAAACCCGACCCCACTCCACTTAGTCTGTCCCTGAGTCTTTGTTATTGTTAGACTTTTGTGCGTTATGTGCACACACACACTTTTTACTCATATCTCTAAGGTTTATGTCAAGGTTTTTTATTACTTTGATATGTTGTTCATCTTTTTTCTTTATCAGTCCCCCTCCATCTCTCGCTCATTCCTTTATTTTATTTTATCTCATTTTATACTTGTACTTGTAGAGCTTTATACTTGCAGAAGAATCGTTCCCTCTTTCGTTCTCTCCACTTCACTTAACTTCTCTTCATCTTTTTATGCTACACGAATTGCAGTTTAAAGTTGACAGCAGGCGGAATTGCGCACTTACCTGTAAATAAGCAAAAATAAACGAGAAAAATAGCTGATTAAATACAAGCATAGAAGTTAGAAAGTCTGTTAAAGTATGTGGAATGTGTGGAAAGGATAATATACTTAACATTTATTGGGTAATATCAAACTCTAAATTGCTCATGCCTCACTTCCTCACGTAATGGATAATGCTCTACTATCAGAGCATGTTGAGAGTTCTAAGCCCAGTTAATACCACTAAATTGTAATGAATGCTCCACATATGTATGTACATATGTATGAATGCGACAATTAAATTGACTTTGAAGGTTATCAGAATGGGTTTATTTGTTAGATAGGGGCTATGCAAAATCTTTAAAGGTACGTTTCTTATACTGAGAAATGTTGGTGACAAATATTAAGTTCAATTTATGTTTATGTTTGTTTCTCTTTTGATATAACAATGTCTCTCGATCCTTCTACATCGTATGCAGGAGAAAAAATCATTCTAAAATGTAGGAATATGGTAATGATTGACTTTAAAATTATTTTTTAAAGTTTTTTTTCAGCATTTGATTCTTGTATCGACTTATATATTAAGGTATCCTAATATGGTATCTTAAAGTTTATTTCTGTAGCAATAAACCTTATATACTAGTTTTTTTTTATACGAAAAGTGGTTTTATTTTGATCACTAATTTTAATAAAACAGATTGATTATTATAATCAATTAAATAAGCTTTAGGTAAACATTCATATATTTTATCTGTTTACTATCCAAATGCTAAAAACTATTTTAATCCAACTTATTTAAAGGTCGTCAAACTGTAAGTAGTTGCAGGCAGTTTAAGTTGTTCCATTAGAAGTTTTTACATTACTTAACAGATTACACAGTTACAGAGTTACAGAATAACTCGTAGTTTGGTTTATTTGCTTTTCATTTGCTTGGGGAGCTGCCAAAGATCAAAGACTAGGTTTCAATTAGCATATTAGTCTTGGAAAACAACATATATATATGTATCAGTCTAGGAATCAATGAAATGAGTAGATATCCCAGCTATAGCTCAAATAGTAGTAAATTTATACCAACCAAAATATTTCATTAAAGTGCAATTGGTTTTTGGGTTTTCAATCAATGAAAACAACCAAATATGTGAAAAATAATAAACAAACTGTTCTACGAAAAAGAGAAGAGGTAAGTTGACATATCTCAGAGTTTTACCAGTAAAAATAAGAATGTTTATCGCATGACTTAAGTTAGAAAACATTAAAATATCTTGTATGCTTGACTTGGCCATACTCTGTGGATATCGCATGAGTAAGATGACAAAGCTGACTAATATATTGATTGAAAATTGCTTCAGTATTCATTATACCCTTTCCTGCCCAATTTTGTAATATCTATCTTTTTTTTATGAGCTAGAAATACAGGCAGCGACAGTGATTAAGATAGATATACATTTAATTGAGATAATTGACAAAAAAAAAACCCCATATTGTCTACTATATCTTTCAACAAAATTTCTATAACCAATTTTTTTAATGTTAAACCAAGGCTGCAATCCATCAAAATATAGAATGATTGCGTTTGGTGGCTTGAACCATAGAGTACGATTTTAATTTGGTTCGGGTAATAGGTTCAAGAGTTTCTGAATTCAATGTTTTGGTTTAAGCCTTGGCTCAATTGAGCATAAACCCAAAAACCCGACCCAAACCGATAAGCGAGGTTTGGTTCAGTACTGGAAGTAACAAACTATCCCGTAAGGTAACTAAGCAATAGGGTATGCCATAAGTGCAGTGTATCATCACTGCAATACAACAAGTCAAATATTGATACACATGACACGAGACACGCAGGCAGTTGGGCGACAGTGTACTAGAGGGCGTGGCATTGTATGCCTGACACACAAAAACCAATGCAAAAGGAAAACAGAAAAGCGATAGGGGTGGGCTTGGACGTGGGGGAAATGGAAAATGTTTGAAAAAAAATAGGAAAAACTTTCTCAAAAGCAGCACGCGCCAAACAAAACAAACAATTTGGTAGATGCGACGAACGAAAACTTGACAAAAGCAATTGCAATTGCATCAGATGGATTTGTTGCTAGAGTTGAGAGGGCAGTGAGGGGTGTATGGATGTGGGCGTGTCAGTTGTGGCACCACAACAAAAGTTGTTGACAATAGCAAACACGTTAACCAAAAACTTTTGGCACGAAAATAAACGCAAATAAATTTGGAAACTTTCGTCGTTTTTGAGCCCAATGCATTTTGTATCTTGTCACTTGTCTCTTGTCTTAAAGTGCATTGGACAAAGGCGACCATACAGCCCGCATAGCAAACAGTGTCTGCTAGTTGTACATACCCGCATCTAAATGACATAAATATATACATGAGACACAGCTTGGCCAGATTTTCACGGGCTATAAGACGATTTTCCCCCAGGGAAGGACGTAAGGACTGCTTGTGGTTCCACATAACCACAAATTGACATGCATTGAGCGTTTCATCTATGTCCCATTTTATTGTGTGTATTTCTACCCCCACTTTCGTGTTCCATACCATCCCACTCAAAAAGCAGAGGCTGAATACATGGCAATGTATCCGGCGAGTTGTGAAGAGATTTGCAGGCGCATGACACTCATAAGTAAAATGCCTCCAGCTTCCGAGTCTGTCGAACTATAGGAAGAACTTTTCTCAGCTTAAAGAAGCAGTCAAGACAAACGGACAGGACAACCACAACAACTAGCCAACACATAAATCGCTGTGCGGCTGCTGTCTTGGCAACAAGCTGAGCAGCTTGGCCAAAAGGCAATCCTTACTGTTACCAGCAAGCTGGGCAGCTTCAGCTTCAGATAGATTTTTGGTTAAGCTCTTGAAGTACTAAAAAATTGTTACCACCGAGGGCAGTTTTAGAAATGATTTTACAGTAGAGAGAATCCAACTGTAGAAACCCTGTACCTATTCTGAAAATACCATACGTTAAGGCTTCTGTTTCAATGTTTTTTGAATAACTTGCAAGTTGATAGTTGATAGTGATGAAGTTTTTAGCACACATCCGAGCTGCATTGCTATTGTAATTCAATTTTCGTTTTGCGACTTTGTGATTTTTAAATTCGTTTTTCATCAAACTTGTTTCGCAAAGTAGTCTTAATTTAATTTTATTCAAAGTTTTAGCAATTCCATTATATTTGAAATTCAGTTAAAACACATCCAAACTATTTTTTTTTTGGAATTCATTTTGTGTGGTTCAACCCTCGCTGTGAGTTGCCCACGCTTGATATGTCAAGTTCCATATTGGTTTGTTATTGACAGCATTGTTGTTCTGTGCTCTGTATTTTGCCGTGTTTTTCTTTTTTTTCAGTTTAAGAAACGAGCAAAGCTGTCGACCAGTCGAGCAGTTAGTCACGCAGCCACAAAGGACATCGCCAAGAAGAACATGAACAAGAAAACAAGAAGACAAAAAGACGAGAAGAAATAAGAGGGAAGGCTGACAGGGCAATAGCTAAATTGTTGTCTATAAGCTGAACAGGAGGATATATTAAAGGACATTAGGCTCGCAGTCACTTCTCCTAGCAGCCAATAAGCAATTTTTGGTCATTTTTATTGGCACACCATTGCGTATACGTAATGTGTGCAGGAAATGAAAAATGTAATTAAAAAAGTTTCGTTTCGTTTTCCCATGTTGGCCAAGTTTCTTGTGGTAATAAATGTGGCAAACGAAAGGCAAACCAACTGAACAATTTGTGGCGCCTTTTAAATGTGTGCCATGTGACAAGCCACTGTTTTGGGGCCAGCTTTCAATCTTTTTTAGTTTTATATGTGGCACATACCCATACACACACACACACATAAACAGACACACGTGTGCATGTAAAAAGTGCTCATTAAAACATATCAACAAGCTTTATAGACGACGTCAACGACGGCGACGACGTCGTCGCACCGACAGCAGTTAAATTCATTCATAAACTACGTGACAAAACGAACGGAAATGTAGAAACGGAAATTGCCAACAAACACATGTACAAACCTATACACATGCACACACACACACACACACTCATATATTTACACATCTCACATGAGCATTGCTTGCTTACCAGACAGTCTGTCAGTCATTCAGTCTGTCATTCAGTGCTTCCGTCAGCCCGTCTGGCGGTTCAACGTGCGCGAAATATTTTCGCACTCGCCGCCTTTGCCTGGTATTTACAATCAATTTTTAAAATGCCTGCATTTACCGCAAACCGCACCAAAAAACACCCTGTAATTTCCATAATGATTCTATTTTTTCAATTTTAACTTCGCATGACATTATTTTACAAACAATGGGTGTATTCAATAGGAAGCTTGCTCCCTGATCAAGTATCATAAAAATGTTATACCTGTGATACTTTCTTTTAAACACCCTGATACAATATTTTGACAACGCCAACTTTGTCAATAAATTTAATAAAATAGCATCAAAATATGTCGAGTATTAATCTATTTATTTACAATACCTTAAGTATGAGAATATTTGTATGTAATTACTTAAGCTTTTATGTTAATTCCTGTAAAAAAGTTAACTACTGAAATGACTTTAAAATAATAAAAGAAATCTCAGCAATAGAATATTTTGTTTAAAATAAATAATTAAATTACAAGAAATACCCATATAGTTTTATTAAAATATTTTAGTTACATTCAAGCAATTTTATTTCAGATAAAAAACACATTGCAAATTATATGTATTACAGGGTATTCTGAAGCATTGCCAAGCCAACACCTACTGCTACTCGGCTTTTTTATAGCCCAACCCGTCGAGTGTCTACTTGAGTGTAGCAAAAACGTTGAGTTTCTGCGCCGAGCCCAAATAAAGAGGAGAGGATAGGCCCACACGTTGCAACCCCCCCTCGGCCATACAATTGGCGCATATTACATTTGCAATATTTCCCACAGTCGCCTACAAGAGGAGGTGGTGGAGAAAGGGGCCATAAAAGCGGTGTCAGTAGAGGCGCCATGAAATCTCATAATATTGATAGTGCGCTTTTTGGTAAGGATGTAAAAAATCAAGCGTATTTTTTGATTGCAGCCATTTGACCCCTACATGTGTTCCGTGTAGTGCTAGAGGGAAGGAAAGAGTGATAAACAGAGAAGGGAGAAGAAGAGGCAAGGCTCTCATATGGTACAGGCATAATTTTGCTCCTTTTTTTTGTATTATTTTATATATTGGAATATCGTATAGTATGACAAACAATTGAGTATAGGTTTTGCTATCCTCTTTTCAGCGACAACAACAAATTGATGCAGGTCAGGACCACAACAACAGCACCCACAACAAAAGCAAGAAAACAACACTTCCATAAAAACAACAATAAAATCCCGCAATGAGTGTACGAGTGTTTCCGGCAGGCAATCCTTCTTCCTCTACACTTTTTTTTGGGAAAAGGAAAAAGAAGATAGAAAGAGAAATGGAAAGAGGTAGAGAAAGAGAACACTTATTGCTTGGTTCAATCAAAATTGTATTGTCTTTGTTGGGGCTGGTATCGAAATGGGTATTGCTGTTGTGTTTGGCAATCTGATTGCTTGCTGTATTGGGCTACCTTTATAATACTCCCCGAATAAAGGTAAGATGTAGTGTAATAGCCATGAAGATATTTTAATTGAAAGCATTCGACAAATGGCTAGAATAAGTATCAATATTAATTTCGTTAGCATGCCAGATGCCACTTCAATTTTATTAAATTAAAACTTAAATTAACAATAAATTTATAGTTAAATAAAATATTATTCAAATAATATAAATATGACATTATTAAATAAAATATTTTAACATAATATTAGCATACGTTACTTTTCTAACTAATAAATATAATGTATAAAATATAAAATATATACAAATAATTATTTTCTTTCATGTGTCATCTATCAAAAAATTGGTTAGTCTACTATTGAAAGCTTTGATATCATTTTTGGACGAAACCAAAGTAAGCAATTAATTTATTTTCATACATATATGTTTATTATTTCTCAAAATAATAAAACAATTTGACGTTAATGCTTACAAAAAATTAAAAACTTCAGAATTAAAAGTCAGTTTTCAATCACACAAATTCCATGGACAACCAATATATTTGCTTTATATATTATTTAAATGTTTAGTGCAATTTTAATAAACGGAAATGTATTTAATTAGTCTCATCTCATTAATTTTATTTTTTCTATAATTCTCTTTAATGTCAATTAACTGTTTCATTTCGAGTACCAATTTTTTTATGCTCAACGAACTGTTTCTATTTTTCCCATTATCTGCACTCAGCCAACGTCCAACCCCATTTGGGTTGTTGAAGTATTTTAAGAATTGAGTTACTTATTATCCGACAGGTTGAGCAACAATGTTGGCTGTCAATGTTCTGGCTGAAGGCCACAAGGGGGTGTAAGGGTGGTCGGAATTGGAGGGAACAAAAAACGACTCTGAAAAGCATTCAACTCAACAAGCTACTCGCTAGTTGACCTAATTTAACCTTGACCCATTTCCAAGCTCATGAAATACACAATAGTTAAACGTGAACGCAATGCAAATTGAACCAAAAAGTTAATTAACTAAAAATACGAATTCATTAAATTTAATTAAAGTTAAAAATTGCACAAAACGAAAAGGTCGATTAATAGTTACTCGTCGCTTGACTTTGAAATACCCTGGAGTTTGCCAGTTGCTAGTTTCTTTTTCTGTATAGTTGATCTATTATATTATCTTAATTTGTTGGGACAGTAAGGAATAATCCTTTATCTGCTGTATAGTGGTAGGTTTGTTAGCAACATTTAATCGCATCGCTTTTCTATTATAATTGTTTGCAATTATTAATTTTATGTTAATTTTTTTATTTCCTTTTTAATCAACCGCTGAAACTATTCCTTTTGATACTTTCAGACTGGTTAAACTTGTTTGCTGCTCGACTCAACCGAGCTTAACTTGGTTTCTAAAAAAATTCGCATTACAATTCCATTACTTGTTACCTGCGCAAATTACGTATACGCAACGTGGCACAGCGGCAGCCCTGGGGTACATACGAATTCGAATTGAGAATTGAGAATTCCAGGGCCGCTGTTGGGCCCCTCTAGTATGTGGGGCTGTGGGTATGTGTGTGCAGTCCATAAATGTCAAAGTCAATGCAGTTAGCAGAGCATCTCGAGCTGTTGAGTCAAGGTCTGCATTTGGTATTCCATAAAATATACGATTTAACATTTTGAGATGCGTGTGGAAAAATGTCACTTCACTTTTTCTTGTTCATTGTTATTGTTGTTGTTGTTGTTAAATAATTGAAACGATAAATTTTACACACAATAAAGCGCTAGGAATTCAATAAAGTTTACAATTTGCACGGGGCGGTCGAAACAGTGAGAGGCGGGGCACAACTCAACGACATGTACAATGTATATTGTACATATGTAACTTGTATAACTTGTTGCTACCTCACGCACACGCACACACACACACTTACTGCTGCATGCATAAACATTATTTTATGCGCACACAACACAACAATAATAAAAATCACGCATGAATTTCATGTGTACACAACGGGCGGACAAACACACACACACACAGCCAGAGTGAAAAACGGCCCACAGTGCCACTTGCATCAACAACTAAAAGCTAGCTGAGCTTATGTATGTCTATATCTATATATATATGTGTGTGTAAGTGTGTGGGGCAGCTGTGGCACAAAGAAACGTATGACGCTTTGGATAAAAAAGGTCGTCGAACAAAAAACCTCAACACGAGTAAAACAAAATGTAATTACAACAAGGACTTTTCAAAAGCAGCAAGGGGAAATGAGGGACTACGGACAACAATGCAATTGTTGTGCTACCTGAAAATGCAACAATGTTGCATGTGTGTATGTGTGTGGCAAGCAGTGAAAGTGAAGGTTAGCTACCAAAAAGCGTTGTTTCAACTCGCTGTGGCGGGTTGGCAGCCACAAGCTCGGCGCTACACTTGAGCTTTATTGCATACATTAAGGGGCCAAGGTGCGGCACAGAGCAACTTACACGCACACGCACTCACACTCTCGCACACACACTACAAAACTATAGCCCATTCGAAACTGCACCTGGGGGAGTGTGTGTGTGCGTGCTGTTGTGTGCCTGTATGTGAGTGTATCTATTTTGTTAATGGACATTGTCGTTTTGTAGCGCAGCTTGTTTGGTCTCAAAACGAGGGAAAGAACGAGATAGTGAGAGATAGAGCGAGAGGGAGAGATAGGTAACCAGAGAGCCAGAGTGAAAAAACATAAATAATGCCACAAAGCCTGATAGATGCTATGAGTATATAATACACATATTATACTTCCACTTATGTAACATATATACACACAATCCGGAACAGTTGATGAATGACCACAAGATATGAAAATTTGTTCCATCAAATTTCGACACGGCAAATATTTAATTTATTTTATAAATTGCATAAAAGATAAATACTAAAATTACATCTATATGGGTGCAGTTCCTTCCATATCATTTTACATAAATTTAAAATCAAATTTATGCAATTGCAACATGTGTTTTTAAAAATCACAATGATGTCAGTATTTTATTTATGTTTCCCCTTTTTATCAGCATGTATATTCAATAGAATTTGTACACAAATATTTTGATATATGTGTATGTACGTACATTAAAGCACAATTTTAATATCGACAAAGTATTACAACTGTATTTAAATAACATTTATTTGTAAGCTAAGTATTAAATATTTTTATCGGTGCATTTATTGTTTTAATGAGGTTTTGATGAGGTCGCATCCAAAACGTTGATATTAATTGTTTAATAACATTGCATACTTTTATCTTTAACATTCTTCTTGTTTTTGTTGTAACACCTCTGTTTATATTCCTTTCTAATTTCTTGAGTGGACTTCACTTCTCTGTTTGCTTTTAACTTCACTTCTGTCTTTAGTGCTTAGTTTGTTACTTATCTTCTTTGTTATGTTCATAATATTCTACCTACAATTTTCAACTTTATTTCACTACCACAATTTTCCTTCATCTGATGCCTAACTTAACTTCTCTTGTTGCTTAAGTCTGATATCCTATTTATTGCTTTGCTTTTAAATACATTTATATTTTTTGCCTCTTCTTCACTCATTTCCTTTTTTCGTTACTCACTTTATCTCTTCCTGTCTCTATGCTTTTCATTTTCCTGAGTTTGAGGCATTTCTTGTTGCTTCTGCTCATGATTTAAATCTTATACGATTTTTCATTTTGCTTCTCATTTCGCATTTCTCAATCGATTCAGTTAGACATTCACTTTTAAAGTTCTTAATTAAATTCTGCTACCTGCTTATTAAGTTTGTTACCCATTATTCAGGTCTTCTCTCATGTGCAACTCAAGAAGTAGAAACATAGTACAACATTTTCTACACATCATTGTTTGGCACTTAGTCAGAAAGCGACGACAGCGACGGCGCCGGCATAGTTATGCCGATTAGGTGAAGAGACTTCTGCCTACCACCAGCAACCTGCCACATGCCACACTGTCACCTAGTCTCTGCCACAGCCGCCGTCTCGGTCATGTGCTGCTCTTCTGCTCTTCATATGGCTAACGAGCGGCTGATATGACAAACGCCATTTGGCTTTTAGTTAGTGGAGTACACACACACATTCTCACATACGCACATACGCACACACACATTCATAGGACAGGTGCATGCCACACGACCCAGGTCGACCTCAAACCTTTCGAGCTGCCGACAACATCCTTGACATGCTTGCGGAGCGCCGTGACAATTGTGCCTCAGTTTCGGGGTTTTGGTTTGAGTTTGGATGATGGACTTGTCTACTACACTACAGTGTGGCAGTGTGACAGTGTAGCAGTATAGCAGTGTGGCAGTGGCAAGCGTTGCATGTGCGGCATATTTCTTAATTAAAACGTTGCCGTTTTGGCTCAATTAAAGCTGCAGTCTTCAAGTAACATGGTAACGCACTTTGCATTTTTTTTTTCAAAAATTCACAGTGTTGACAGGCAATAATGGATTCCAATCTCAGCTGGATGTTGCACAAACACATACACACACACACACACATAGTTGAATGTTGCAAGCAGTTGAATATTGAGTCTTGGCCAGGCGGCAACACACGCAGACACAAAGAACATAAAAAATTCAACTGTCTGTCAATTATGAGCTCAACACAACGAGAGAAATTTACGCACACATACACACAAGGACTTATGTATGTAAAATATATGTATTTATGTGTGTATTAGCAATCACTCACATACACACACACACACGCATAAACCTGTATGTATGTATGAGAGAAATCTATTGAATGAACCCACGCAGCATTCGAAGCTTTGAGTGAAAGAGACATACTCGTCCATCTGCTCCTCCGTTTGCTCTCTCTCGCTCTCGCTCTCTCTCTTGCTGGAATTGAGCGTAAAAGTGGGCCAGAAAAACGGGAATAAACATGCGCATCCCAGTATATCCTTGAAATGTGTTACGTACCGCCTGGATGCTTTGCTCGTTCCAGAGTTTCTTGTAATACTATTTTCTTACTGTATGTGTGTGTGTGTGTTTGTGTGTATGTATGTGTGAGGCAAAAGTAACTCAATGCCAGCCGCACACTCTGTGACCGTGTGGCAAAGTCAGTCACTGGGTCGGCCGGCTCGACTCACCTGACCGACTAAAACCTGATATCTGCCACCCAATCCCTCCCATCCCATGTCTCCTTCTTCCGCTGGCTTGGCTCTTTGCACAAATTCAAAAACCCCGCCACGCTGTTAATGTCACCATGGAGACAGAAGCTGTAGCTGTAGCTGTTGCCTGGGCGCCTTCGTGTAGGCTATGCAAATCGCCGTACAACGAAAAACACAAAGGTATAAACTCGCGCTGTGCCTCAAAATTTGCATGTTTCTCTTTTTTTGTTTTCTTGTTTTTGGCTTGAAAGTCAATTGGGTCTACACACCCACACCCACAGAGTGAGTGAGAGAGAACGAGTATTTATACACACTCACATTTACATTCACATTCATTTAGGCTGACGCTGGCATTGCATACATTAAGGCGCCATGGCGCCTCGGGGCTGCCAAGAGCCGTTGGGCTCTGTTTGTAATTCGCTTTGTAGTCGCCTTGGGCGCAATTATTTCTTTCACTTCTTTTTTTTTGTTGTTTCACGCTTTTTTACCTCAGTGAGCAACTCTTCTTTTTAAACGCTTTTAGTGCGACCATCGAGTGGCTGGCAAACAGCTTAGAATTGACAAGATTTTAATTTGATATTTAATTTATGCCCCTCTAAATGTTTTGCGATTATATCACAGTATTTAAAACGATATTTAACTGCGCGTAAATCTCTACTTAATTTCTATATTCTCATTTAATTTTAGTTAAACAAGCATTTGGAAAAGCTTTTTATTTATTTATTATTCACATGCATTAACAAATCAAATGCTTTAACTAAAATGCTCTAACTAACTAAATCAAACGTTTCAACTAAACTGTCAGCAATTAATAGTGTGCTGTTAAATTTCATTGTCGATTGACTAAATTTGCTGAGAATCAAAGCAATATATTATATACTCACTATTAATTTGCAGATGAAATATCTTTTATAAATTAAATAATAAAAAGGTATATTACGCAAGGGGCTGCTTAATAAAATACATAATTAATATACAATTTATATGTAAGTCTTTGTTATAAACTCAATCGTCATTTGTCAATTTAATTTGCTGATACTAAATTAAAGTAACTTTTGATATTTGTATTATAAATAAAATTAGTATACACTTATGTACCTGTCAACTCAGTTTATTTTAGCTTTCATTTTCTTACTCTCTTATGTTACTTTTGCCAAAAATAAAAAATCTTCTTGACAGATCAGGCTTATTGATTAACATTTCGACATTCGTAGAGGTTGTTGTTTTTTAAACTTAAAACAAATCCATAAAAAATGCGAACAAATCATTTGTATTTGTATTTTTTATAGAAAATATAAAGCTTTGTTATTTACAGGTTATTGTTTAGTCGGGTTCGCTGTGAATTGTAATGAAATTGGTAGCGGGGCATCCCATTGTCAAGTACTGTCATTTATAGGTCTTTTACTTGTTTTCTTTTTATGACATTTTTAAGTAAGTCGCAAGGCGCTCGCAAGTTTTTTTTTGTGCTTTTTTTTGTAATTGAATGCGTTAAATTACAGCAAATTTATGCCTATCAAGTTTGGCTTTTTGTTGTGTTTTCGCGTTGTTTTGGGAGGCCCACGAGTGCCGTTTACGGTTATTTAGGCGCAGGCACTAAGTTTTTTTTTACGATCTAGCGACGAGTGGATGGGGGGTAGGGACAGTGCGACAGTGGGAGGGTGAAGTATTGGCCACATAAAAAATGCTTATTTGCAAAGTTTAGTGGCGGCAATGCTGACTCATACGACGCCCTACAGGTGCCGCCGGCACTCCCCCTATTGTGGCTGTGTTCCCCCAAAATATAGACAGATACAGTCTTGGAGACTGGAGCAAGGTTACGACTAACTCTAAAAATCAAATCCAAGAAGCTGTAGCAAAGTTCAGATGGCGCCACGGAAGTGCAGAGCGCGTAACTAAAACTTTTTTTTTTTTCCTACAGTGCAGCTTGCTTAACGACTGACTGGGCGGGGAAGTGTATTTTTGATGGGATACGGGTGGTACAGTCTGCTAAACAGGCTGCTCCTGCCCGCTTACGGCCTTGAAAGTTGAGCGTGCAGTTTTCAGGCACAGGCTGAGCAACTTGATGGCGTCGCCAAGCGGAAGCCAACCACCCCCCACAACGTGGATTATCCGCTTTACCTGCAGGCGTCAGTGGTAGCTTCCACAGGGAGCAAACTTTTGTGGCAGTGGGTGCCAAGTTGCTGGTGCTCAAACTTTCCTCTACGGTATGCTTACTGCTGAAATCATTGCGGCTGCCAAATACTAAAGCAAAACATGTAGCACCATCACCAACAAAGACGATAAGCAGCCGCTTTTTATTTTTATTATTATTTTGTGGTTTTAAGTTTGAAGCCCAATTTTTGTGAGAGTTAAATCAATCCCAGGTCTAAAGATGTTTCTAAAATCTAAGCATGGGATCAATATGTTAATTAAAAATAATTTGTTTTAAAGAAATTAATTAATTTTAAGAAATAATGTCAATAATATTTAAAAATAAATAAATATTTGAATCAAAATAAATTTGTCCAATTGTATTTTGAAATAAAATATATTTCGTTAATATTATTATTATTTTGTTATTTGTTCCATTTACTTTTGTCTATTTTCTTATATTTGTTCATAATCTTAAAGTAATAATAATTTTAATTTTATATTAAGCCAATTTTAGCAATAAAGCTATCGTATTTTAGCCACACACATGCCACACCTGCATAACAGTAAATAGTAGTTAAATAAAGTCCAATATATGTTAAGGACATTTTGAATGTGCGGGCTTTTGGTACTGAAACGCAAATCCAATAGAAATTTATGTGATTTAAATTTTTCTGAATGAATAAAATGCCTTAAAAACAAAATATATGACTAGCAATAATATAAGTCCCCAACCGTCAGCCTATTCACCGAGTTCAGAGTTGTTGGCAGCAATGGCTTCAAGGTGCGCAGAGCCGCTCGAATTGCCATGAAATTTATGCGTTTGCCAACTGACAGCAACAACAAGTTGACAACATTCGGCTGAATCTCTGAAATATTGTATTTTCCCCTTCCGCCAACAGTTTTTCCCTTGGCTTCCCTTGCCTTCCTGCTCGTCCCTACGCTTTTGGCAATTTTCAACTGCTGATTTTCCAATCAGTGCGCACTTTGTTACAGCTACGCGAAGCTTATTGAAAATATTTGTTCTGGCCACGAAGTCGAATAAGAATAAGAATTCGAATGAGAATTCGAATGCGAATGTGAATGGGAATGGGAATGTGAAAGCGAATGCGAATACAACGTTATCTTCATTAGTCTTTGTCTTTTTCTACGAATCTCTGAGGTAGACAGAGGGCCAGGACATAGCATAGAAGACCATCAAAGATATCCCAGTTAGCTCCCACAGCGATGCTTAAGTTATAAGAACAACAACAAAGTCGTAATCAACAATAAGAGCCTTGAAGTGTGGCACAGGTCAGACAGTTATGGAGCTTTTGAGTGGCAGCTGTTTGAAATGTTTCCACTAAACAGCATCAGTCTGCAGCATCAGTTAAGCATTAGGTTGTTAAGAATTTTGCGGCAGTATTAAGACTAATTTCGAGTCCCACTAAAACACTAAATACTTTAAAATGATTTTATTCTTTATCTTAATTCTAAGTTTATTTTGAGGCTTTTATACTTCAAATTTAGTACGTCTTCAAATGTCTGGAAAGGCTGTTAAACGTTTACGAGAATGATAAAAACAGGAATGAAATTATTTAAGCATTTGCTGTAGTAATAACTTTTAAATTTAAACAAATAAAAGAGTGGGGCGTTGCATTCTGACTTAAGCTCAGTCACTAAAACAAACTAAAACAAAAAACGATATAAATAACATTCAAATCATCAATCAATTATATTACATAAAAAGAAAGAAAGAACAATCGTATAAAAATGGAATAAAATTAAGGAAACTAATAAATAAAAATTTCTAAAGCTACTTTAAAAATGTAGAGGATTTGCAGCCATGTTTTCTTTTTGAGAATGAAAGTCCAATTAAACGACAATCGTAAGTCTTAAGACATAAACATAGCACTGAAGTTTAGTTTGAACCTTGCCTTAAATGAGGTTATCATTTAGACTAAATATTCAATTTGCTGAACTACATATTGATGTTGATATAACTAATGCTTCGCATTAAATGGGAAACAATGGATGTGGAGCATGACTAGCATTGAGAGAATTGCGAATTGAGAATCGTGCGTCTATGCTTGTTATTTTTGACAACAGTGGATAACACATGAGACTTCTGCTGCGTCGCGTCGAAGCCTGCCACCTTCTGCCTCACTCTTGAAAAAAAGCCAACCCAACTCAACGAGCCAGAAAAAACAACTTCTCGACTGAATGCAAGTCGAAAAAAAACTTGAAAAAAAGCGAACAGACTCAAACGCAAAAGCATTGGTGTGTCAGTATAGATATGTCTGTGTGTAAGAGTGTGTGACTGTGAGTTCCTCATGCACACTGGGGAGCAGCTGTAGATTTGAAGTAGGCCCTCCTGGGGCTCACTCTGACAATTGTACGAGAAATATTTTCGTTTCTCATACCCCGTACACTTAGGGTATATAAAAATGAGCGAAGAATATGTACAAGTGTATTGACCAAAGTCTATATATTCTTGATCAGAAACCGCTCTAGATTTCCTATTTATAGAATGTCCTAGTAAGAATGACAATGTTTTAGGGTATCTACTAATCGCATATTGACAACTGTTGAGCTTTAACTTGTTTCTACTTGAATATTTGTCTCATTGCCGCGTATTATTTTTTCTACTTTGGCAATTGCAGAGCGCTCTCGTGAGCAAACTTCGTTGAGTAAACTAAAAAATATGACCAAGTTTGGCTCTGGGCGATCTCCTCAGTTCCATGGCGATGGCGACAATGTGAATTTATAGCTGGCTGCGTGGGAATTTACCCATGTTACTACTAGACATACATATGTGTATGTACAATAGAGGGACATATAAGTTATATATAGTATATATATATACATATATATACATACTCCTATATATCATGTGTGGCTTTTACATTTTACTCTTCGTTTTCTATTTGTCTGTTTGGCCTGCTTAAAGTGCCGTGAAAATGTTGCAGAGGAAAATTGAAAAATCCGTTGTTGAATTAAATAATGTGTCGGTGGCACAAGAAGGTAAAACATTTGAACAGTTGTTGCAGTTCTCGTTCTCGTTCTCGTTCTAGTTCTCCCTCGCCATCTGTGTGGCATGTTAGTAATGTGACAAGAAGATTTATGCATAGTCCAGAGAGTTGTGCATTTCGAATTGATAGTGGCACATAAGGATTTGTGAAACAGACTTTTACAATGTACACAAAAGACAACGAAAAAGAAGTTCTTTATTAACTTGTATACCAATTTAAACAATTTGTAGTAAAAATGGAATTGTTGATATACTTTTAGTTGATATACTTAATTCGTATCTAGCTGAACAAATGAAGATACTTTGTTATAACTATATGATTCTATCATTGTTGCTCCAGTTCTGTTGTGGAAGTGGAATTGATACAAAAACGGGATTCAAACAGCTTTTAAGCCAAATTAAAATTATAGTAACATAAAGATTCATCGGAGTGGCAATTTCTAAGTGCTGCCTTTTGACCCAACATGAGCAAGGCATGAGAGTTGCATTTAAAATTCAATTTTCATTTCATTAATTAATTAATGCTAACAATTATTTAATTAAGGCAGCTGAAACGTTTGCTTGGCTTTTCATTAAGCACACACACACAAACACACAGAGATAGACAATTGTAAAAGGTACAAGTGTGATAAAAGGCAAACAGAAGTAATAGAGGAGGAGGAGGAGTTGAAAGAAGGGCAAAGCACTCACCTTTAATTATCACAAGGAAGATCAACACGACAAACAGCGTGCACGACGACGACGAGTCCATGTCCTTGGTTTTGTTGTTTGCGTTCCTTTTAGGTTGAATTGCTGTTGGAATGTCCCTGCCCCCGTTGTTGATCCTATTGTTGTTGCTGTTGTTGTTGCAACAACGTGGTTGGTGGTCGCCCTGGTTTAAGTAGCTTACGTCGTGGCACGTTGCTGCGATTAACACTACAGCCAAAAGACAATTGCGTCGAGTGGGTCAAAGTTCAACGTAGCACAAACGCAGTGGCTGCCTCCTGTTGCAAGATGTCACTGCACAGCTTAATAAACTTATTTAGAATATTTGTCGTTTATTTGTGCTATTAACAATTATTTTCTTTTTTCCGCTGCAATTTGTCTTTAATTTCTTAAATCTTAACAAACATTTACCAACAGAATTTTTTAACCTTTTCTGTTTTATATATTTTATTAGCTTGCTTTTCGGATGTTTGAATGTTGTGGTTTCTTTGCACTACTTTTTGTTCATGTTTTTTTGAATTTGAGGTTATGTCTGTTGCAAATTTAATTTCCGGCTTTCTGGTCACGCATTTTTAGCTGGTTCTCTTTGCGAGAGTTTTAGTTTGCTTGCTTCTCGGGTATTTTTATTAAATTTACATAAATCGCACTTGAATACTACTTTTAAGAGAGCTTGAGAAACCGTGAGTAGCAGTTGTAGTTGTTCTTATATTTTGGTAATTTTGCTAGTTTAGTTAAATATCGTTGTTTCGTTCAATCAAGAAATGTTGCCTGTAAATATATAATAATATTTTAAGAGACATTAGATAAATTTTCGTTTACATATTTTTACATTTTAGTAGAGTGGCATAAATTATATTCAGTTGTAAATACAGCAGTATCACAAGAGTCCATCATAAGATTCTCAGTGTAAGTTATTAACTTTCTTGGCTTAAACTTAAGCACTTATATTAGCATTGACTGTGACAGTTTGTATTAATGTAATATTATGCTAAGTTTGTTTTGATTAACTTTTCAAAGCCTGGACTACGTAAATTTGTTTAAATTTTCTTAATGTTGATTCAAAAATAAATACAAGAATTTACAGCTCTTTCATTACTTGTGAAAACTACAGACAGAGTTTTAAGCGCCTTAATACATATTTTTTAGTTTCACTGAAAGTGGAAAAAGATAAATATTCAGACTTCTTTTAACTGTATCTCATTAGCTAATCCCTTTTGCCGTTGCGTTCTGTCCGTAAGTTTTGCTCTTGTCTTTTGAAGTTTCCATTTTTGGCCACAACTTAGCGGGCTGCGGTTACTTTTGAAACCCCAAAAGCAAATGCCAAATGCTTTTGAGTCACAAAGAAGGACAGAAAAAAAAAACGGACGCTCTTTGAGCCACGTCAAATTCCGAAAACCACAACAAAAAGTTAGACAGAGTTAATGTTTAATTAAAAATGGCTACACTGTTTAACCCTATTTTGGGCTTTGACCCCATTTCTGGACAACGCGTCTGCTTTGTCACCTACATCCCAGGGTGCATGGTTCATGCAGATTTTCACCATTCCAGCCCCTTAGGCGTTCACATTGATTAGTTTTTGTTTTCGGTCAACCAACTTGAGTAAATTAAAACAATGAATTTGCGTAAAAGCGCGAAAAAACAAAACAACAAAAAAGTGAATGTTAAAAAATAAAAGGAACATAAAGCCTGGCACAAATTAAAAATCCATAAAAACAAATTCTGCCAAGGGGCGGAGACGAATAGCGCGTTACCGTTATGGGGCGGATCATGGGTCGAGGGCCTCCGACTCTGTCCCTGCCCAACTGACTGAGAAATGCAGTAATTGAAATACATGCGGCGAGGCTGCGTGTAACGGTTGCTTCTGCGCTTGCAAAAAAAAATAAAAATAAGAAAAAAACGTATAGCATGCTTTCAGGCGCCGCCCATCCATGGCAGCCCACAATAATTTACACGTGCACGATACATAGGGCTAGGATACACACAATCACAGTGGGTATTATGGATTAGTTGTAATGCCCGTAATAAACTTTTGTAGATACAGAAAAGAAATTGTTCCCTTATACATACATATGACAGTTTTTAAAATGCATTCACATATACACCATTTTTTTGATCTTACTCTAACAAAACAAAATATTCTCAACAGCAAAGTAAGCATGAATTTTGTGGGAAAGAACGCAATATCAGGAAAATCTTTTGTTTTTATATATAATGTTGTTTACAATAATCTCTTGCGTTATCTAAATTAATAATAATAATAAATTAAGGAAGTCTGTTTTTGGAATTCAGAATGACTTTTGCAAAATACGTTTGATTATTTTTAGATTAAGCTATAAGCCACGTAGCAACTGAAATTATCATTAGAATGACTTCATAATCATCGAAGACCAATTCGTACACATAACTTGTATACTGTGATATTTTCATGCAATGATGTATAATAATTTTATATTATTAATTTTAATTTATAATAAATAACACCCTAGCGCTATAAGTTTGTTTCTTAATTATTTCGTATCCATAGATGTTTTTGTATAGACGATGACTGTTGATAAATGTTCATTTAAAAAAATGGTAATGACTACAGAAATTAAAGCGAAAGCAATTCTGAGAACACGCATACGCATTTTTGATTCCATGCCAGCAACTTGAGAAAATGCCCAGTTCCACAATGTACTTCATATACTTAAGTAGAAAATCGCAAGCTGTCTTTAAGTTTTTTTTTTTGTATTATTTCTAATATTTTGGGTTTCGTGCTTTTCGGTTTTATTGTGTCTTTGACCGCGTCAGCTGTTTGTGTAATTAGGGACTTTATGAGTTATGTGGCAAATGGCAAGATGGCAACGGCAATGGCAATGGCAACAACGATGACGACAAAAGCGAAATGAAACGAAATGAGTGGAAAGTTTAAATTGCAGGAGCTTAGATGGATATATTCAGTAGGGTTCGGGTTTCTGTTTTTTCTCAGCTGCCTTTGGCCTTGTCGCGGTTAATTAATTTCAAGTTTAGTTTCGAGCTTTTTGTGTTGTTCCTTTTAAATCTTTTGATTTTATTTGTGGCACACAGCAAGCAGGTGGAAAGTTTTTAAAGTCAATTTAATGGTTCGCCAATGTCGCAGTTATACAAAATGAGCCTTGAAATTGAAGGCACTTTCTAGACTCTGAACCACAACCCATTTGACCAACAAAAGTTGCAGCCTCTTAGGCGCGACACACCAACAACAAGTACAAAAATAATCGTGTGGGGATAAAGTTGAAGGCGTTTATGCCCCAGATGACAGACTTTACACCTCGAGGGCTACATTTTTCACACATTACACTTTCAGAGTTTTACGTTTTTCGTTTTTGCCGGTATGCCACAGCTGCCCACAGTGTTTCCCTAGGTTGCTCCGCTTGTTTGCATAGCTCAGCCCAGGTAAGGGATAAGCTTTTAGGCGCCCACTTTGTCACCTGGTAAGCTCTGTTCATAATTGAACCCTTTGGCATACTCACATCGTTCAGTAAATTTGTTTAAATTTATGCTTTATCAAGGGGGTCATTTTGCCACAAAAGCGCTCTTTTGGCGGTTTGTTTACCTGAGCTGCATTTTCTGCTGCACTTTTCTTTTAAGGCTGTTGTGAAAAATAAGTTTGCAAAGATAATCACTTTCAATTTAAATTGGCAAACATTGACTAAGGATTTTTATCTTTTATAGCTTCACTTAATGATAAATAAAAAAGTAAATAGGTGTTTAAAATAAGTTTGCTTTTTATTTTTTTAGATGAGTAATGAAATAAGCGTTTGGTCTACAACTTAAAAAAAATAAAGTCATTTCCGTATAAAATCTGTGCCAATTTCAAAACGAAATTTTTGTAGTGGTATAATATTCCAGATCTCTTTATTCTCTTCAATACAATACAGAAAAAGATGATTCAATAATTTAATGAAAAGATTGATTATTGGAAAGGCTTTATTCAAGAAAAAAACCTCTGTTGAATTAACAATTTAAATATTTAATTTTTAAATAAGTAATTTAATATTAAAGAACTAGTTGTACAATTTAAAATTAAAGTAAGCATATATAATTTAGATATTCCATAAACTTAAACTCTGACAATAAAAATACGGAATATGTATATCAGTGAAAGAAAACACTAGAATGCAAAATAAACATTTAAAACCGAACTGAATTTAGAAAGCACACACAAAAACTTGTCGACAGATGCAGATGAAGAGCTAATCAACAAAATGTTCCACATTTGATCTGCAATGCAGCTGAAATAAGTGCATAATACAAAATTTATGCACTTTCAAGCATTTATGGTAAATTTTCATTGGCAAAAAATAAATAGTAAAACGAAAAAAAAACAAAGCGGAAAATAGTTTTTGCTATATTCATTTGAAAGGCACTCATGTTGGCTGGCTGGCCTTTGGCATCAATGCCAGCAACTAGAAAAGCAGCTAGCGGCACTAACATGCCGATAAACACTCTCTTACACATACAAATACAGAAATACTCGAAAACACACACAAACACACACACACCCAAACAGAGACCGCATGCAAATATTGCCATGCGTCGAGCGACGAGCGTTAAAAGTCATTTCGGCAAATAGTGGTGCATACTTTTGTGCGCGCGTTTTCAAGTGCGGTTATTGGTGCTCTCTTAAAACACTGCTGACAGACTAACGTAAAGCGAGGGAGGAGGAGGAGATAGCCCAGCAATGGCTTTTGTTATATCAAAGCCAAAACAACAAGCGCTTTGTAATTACAACAACAACTGAAAGCAGAGCTGCATGCAACACACCAGACTTTGATTTGGCATGTGTTATGTTAAAACAACATCTTAAATTTAGTTAAAGTTTTCGTTGATTTAATTTTTGGCCAATTGGTTTAATTAAATTACTTATTATAGTTTAAGGTTTTCTTATTTAACAGCATTTTGGCCTTTAGCTAACAAATTTGCACCACTGTGCCGCATAGACTGTCATTGCAATGGTTTTGTGTCTTCACGCCCGCCGCCCACGCTCTTAACTGGGTCGCTGAATGACAGTCAATGATGGCTTGAATGCTGTGCTATGTTTGTGATGAGAGCCAAGAGTGTCTGACATTATAAACAATTTGCAGCCATTGCCGCAGTTTAATTAAACTGGCGACCGAAAGAAGCATTTATATTCAGCTATAATCTATTTGGGGAGTTGTTGCCACAGCGCCTTTTGCCGTCGTTTCTCTTTGGATTGTTGTTGTTGTCGTTGTTTATGTTGTTGCCGTGGCAATACGAGTGTCATATACAGAGAAAAACACAAGTTAATTTCATGTTGCAAGCGAGAGGCGCAAAGGAAATGGCACTGCAAACAAAGCCAAAGACAATGGCAGGCTGGAAACACGCGTCTGTAGCTCGAGGACACATGCACATACACACACACACAGAGAGAGATACTCGCACACAAATACATATACAGGGCAGCACAGGGACAAGAGTCACTCAGACAGAAATTAAATTGAAAATTTGCTACGTGCAACAGTAGCAGGCTAAAAGGAAATAAAGCACAAGCAACGTCTATAAAAAAGGTGCAACAACAAGTTGCCAGGCAGAAGGGGCAGGACGTGCCAACAATAAAAGCAACAGCAACAACGACGACGGAAGCAAACCGGTTGCAACCGGCAGCTCAACTGTGTTATTATACAAATGCAGGCAGCTCCCTTTTAAGTTGGAAATTGTCTCAGATTTGCTGAAAAAGGTAAAAGAAAATAAGGCATTAGGCTCTGTTCCATTCGCTCATCGCGACGTTTTTATACTCTTTCAAAAGATTTATGAACATCAAGAAGAACTGAGATATTTGTAATATAGACTAAAAAGAAAAGTAGTTTAAAATCCGAATCATTTCTTTCTCATTACATAATTAATTTCTGGAGATATTCAAAACTAATTTTTTGGAAGTTAATATCTTTTACGTGATCTTATTTAATTTCGTTAAAGCTTTGCGGATTTAATATCCTTTGACCTAATGAATTTAAGTCCGATTAAGTAAAAAATATTTAACATTATTTGTTTGTTTAAAAATTGTCCTTGTTGATATTGTGTCTTATACTAAACATTTAATCTGTATTTAAATTAACCTAATTTGGTAACAGTAACTTTTCCTCCAGCAAGTTTAAATTTCATATTAAATTTGCAAAGAAATCCCTACAAATTTCAAAGGAAACTTTTAAAAGGAACTTTAACGCAAAAGAACAATATGCTGAGCTGATGAGCAAAATATTAACTTTTGTGGTGACCTAAAGTGATTTCCCTTGCGAGAGGCAAGTCTAATCACATAGCCGTTATACACAGTGACATTGGCTATAAAACAGCAGCTGGTCAGCTCTTTAAGGGCCAAGACAAACAGTGGGAAGGGAGCCACAGCAAAGGAAACGCTCGACATTATTTAGGTTTAATCAGCAAAGCAGATTTGCATTTGAGCGTCAGTCACTCTCTCCTGCGATGTGAAGTAAACCAACTGGAATTGAAAGATAGACCTAGAGACATGCTCAGACATAGAGAAATGGTTAACTAAACACACAAACCTCTTCACACACACGCACACACACACACACACCCGTATACACACACAAACACACACAGAAAAAACATCAAACAAATAGCAATCTCCTTGTTTGGAGCGGTTCGGTTTTGGTTTCAATCCGCTCGGTTGAGCCAAGAGCACAAAGGCAAAAACTATTATAAACTGTTGACAACTGGGGAAATGAACTTTTCAGCCAAAATGACAAACGTCCGACAAGCCGACTAGTCCAAGCCGACCAAACAGACATTTAAATGACTAGAACTGTTAAATTGTTGCTTTATTTCCCAGTTTTTTTTACTAAACTTGAGTTAAAATGCGAAAAATACTCGAGCCAAATGTTTACATCGGAACAGATTACATGATAATTCTTAAAAAAATCGAATCAATTGAATATTTATTTGTTTGTAATACCATCATACGATGAATAATTTACAAATTTCAGACAACAATCATTTTGTTAGTTTATCGACTTGTCCCTAAATAGTTGTATATATCTACTTAATTCTATTGAATAAATAAAAATATTGATACTTGCGTTTATGGCGCAAAAAGTTTAACCAAGAACAGTTGTTAATTATTTAAAAAATTTCGGCTTATAGCCAATTTTAACAGCTTAGAATAAAAATAAATAAACTTGCTTTGCGATTAAAAAATAGCTGAACAACAGCTTATAAAAAATGTTGACTGTTCAAACTAAATGCATGTTTATTGCTAAAATAAGAAAATTGAAATAGTCGCGATCTAATGACTTTTCAATTGCCGTTTAGCGTGCAAACTAAAGCTCTGAATATATATCGTTAAAATTCAAAAAAAGAGAATGTTGCACTGTAATTAAATAGACAAAGAAAAAGTTGCCTCAAATACAAAACTATTCTCAGTTTTGAATAACACAAACAGTTGTTAAGCATAAAGTTGCTTTAGTCGTTAACTGTCACACACGACTTGCTAGTGTTCTTACTGATAGGGTATAGAAAGTATATAAAGCTGAGAGAGTTTTTTGCGTTGACAGTGAATTAAAAACAAATTAAGAAACTCTCGTTTCGAATCAGCTGAAAAGGCAGAAACTGCATTCGTCTCTCGGTTGAAAGCGACAAAAATGTTGAAACACGTTTCCCCTTAATCCATTACGATAAATTGCAACAAATTTGAGTATGTGTACGTATGTGAATGTGTGTGTGTATGTGTGATCGAAAAAAAGGTGCCCATCTAAATGCAGCACTTGAAAAACATCTGAAAAACCAAACTTCAGCCGTCAACCCAATCTCCGTTTCTCTTTTTACTTACTATATCTCTTACTCGTAGAGTAAAGGGGTATATCGGGTACGTTGCAACACAAAGAATATGTAAAAGGTGGCGAGTCAGATCACATACAGTATATATATGTATATCAGAATGAACAGCGGGGTTCATCCGTCGACATGAATTTTAGAGACAGCTAAGAGCTAGAGCTAACCAATTTGATTCACCGACTTCTAAGAACCTATCAGTTAAATTTAACAGAAGTTATACCTCTTTTAAGTTACAGTCAGCAACGTGAGCTTCTAAATGAATATAGTCGTTTTTATACCGTTAAAATTTAAAATTCATAAGTGCAACTCATATATTTAAGTAAAGGACCAGGTATCCTATAGTCGGTGACTTAACTACAGCGATCTTAACTACTTGGTCGTTTCAATTTTTTTGTTCAGCTAACGAAAATTGCTTTCGGTGATTTTTATTGGATTTTCGTATGTACCTAATATGAAATTCATAACAGACAAAACTGCAACTGCGACTGCAAAATGAAAGCTGCCACAGTGAAGTGGTTGACTTTCACACAGTTTGCAGCTGCTTTAACGCAATTTTTATACGTATTCAGAGATGGCTGACAGTGCTGAGCTCAACACTTTTTGATTGGTGGTCGACTGTCGCTCTGACAAGTTGTTATCCATACCCTACTTAACCAATATGAGCCTTAGCCTTTTACTGTCATATTCAGATCTACAAAGTAGAGACGAAATTATTTATAATTCTCAAATAAAGGTTCAGAAAGTTTTTAATTACAACCAAGTAAGTCAGCTTTAAGATCCATTTATTTGCCAATTTGCTGATCCTTAAAAATTAAATTTAAATAAACAATTGTGCAATATCGACCACCAAGATCTTTACATTCAAACCTATCTTAAAAATTAATAATATTAACTGTTAAAATTCAAGCTTCAACACTTAACAATGTTGAGCATCAATTCAACAGCTACAGTAGTAACTTTAAACTACCTTTGATAAGCAAAACTTAATAATTTGTTCAAAAGAATTGAAAGTATTCAAAGACTTTAGTTCAATTTAAATTTGGCTTTGTTACAATTTAAAATAATTTTTTTTTGTTAAGAAAGTAAAAAAGTATCTATTAAGCTTGTCCAAAAAAAAAAGCGTTTAACAGGGAAATGGAGACGTGGCAGACCCTTTTAAGCCATGTACGTGTGTCCGTCTGTCTGTCCCTTTTTTGAACACCTAGATCTCAGAGACTATAAGAGCTAGAGACACTAAACCTGGTATATAAGATTCTCTTTATCTTGCCCAGATGAAGTTTGTTTTAGAATTTCGCCCCATACGCCACATAAGTACAGGGTCTCCTACTGTCATGCTTGTTTCACTGTAGCTTTATGAACCTTCCTCAAATATAAATGAGTTTAACATTTTTTTTTGACTGCTGATTTGAAATGTAAGTTGGCTTGTCTGAAAATTGTCGACAAATTTAATTTAAAATTTCGTTAATTTGCAACATTTTGCGGAAGTTGTTGAAAATTTGTGGAAGTTGTTGAAAATTTGCAATGCTCATGTTGTTTTTCATTTTTTTTTATTTTTGAGTTGACACTTACCCAGCAAATGCGTTGAATGACGTTGTTGATGCAGTTGTTGTTGTGATTGTTGTTGGTGTTGTTGTCTTAAATTTTGCTTCGCTTGTTGCACTGTTGATTTGCCTACTGGTCGTTGTTCTTGTTGTTGTTGATGTTGATGTTGTTGGTTTTCCTGTGGCTGCAACTGCAAGCAAGCGGCGGCCTTTTTGTTTTGACAATGGAACAAACACAACAAAAGTGTTGATGAATTTTCCATAATTAATTAAAAGTTCATAATTTCTATAACTTTTTTTTAGTTGCTTTTTATGTTTACGTTTTATTTAAACTTGTTTTATATGCGTAATTAATGAGGAGCGTTTAATGTTGAGCATTTAAAATTTATTTATTATTGCCATTTGTTGTGTGTGCTGTTGTTCTTGCTGAATGATTGAATGGCAGTTGCAATTGATGATTGAGCGCTTGATTGGTTGCTTGGTTGGCTGATTGATTGGATCAATTTGGTATTTTTTTGATTTTGGGCTGGTGCGAAATTGAGTTTGCATTTTTATTTGTTAACGTTGTTTAGTATTGTATAGATGCAAATTCAGATACAAGTACTGATATAGAGATAAAGATACAAAGATACAGATGCAATTTAAGCTGGCAATTAGTATTTATCATATTCTTTATTAATTTGGTTTGCAATTATTATTTTTACATTTAACAACATTTGTTAATATAATAATGAACACTTTGTTATTGTTTGGATGTTTAACGATTTTTTTATTTAATTTTTTATTGTTGCTTTTTTATACGTATTTAAATATTTGCATTTCGCATTTACTTATGTGTGTACTGAACGTTTCGGTTTTTATAAAAAATTCATTTTAAATTATACGCACAATTGCATATTATCTGTGTGGAGTTATAAAGAGAGATTAAAAGAGAGAATAATTTCATGAGTATTTACTATATCATTTAATATACATTCGTAGCAAATTTTGATGTATACAAATTAATGCTAATATTATGAAAATAAGAGTAAAATCGTGGAATTAAAAATTATGTCAAAATTAAGATTTAATATTGATGTTGCAAATATAAACAGAAAAACAGAAAAAGGAATAATCGTGCGTGTCACATAAATTAATTTCTATAGCTATAACAAAAGGATTCGTTTTTATTAAATATATTATTTTCAATCAAGGCTGCTTGTTCATGAACCGAATCTAGCTATATTCCTGGACTGTAATTATCTCTACCGAATCTAACCTTTTGTTAAGAAAACTATCAGTTTTTATTTTTTCAAAATCATAATCTGAAAAGAAGTCATTTTCAAAATGGCTAATACTAATTGGAAAGCTAAAAAAAGGCAAATAAAGAAAAGGAAATAACTAGTTTCGTTGTATTAAATTGAGCCAAACAAAAATCTTTGTTCAGAGGTTTTCTATGATTCTCTTTCGTAACTAAGGGCGTGAACCACTGAACTCAACCAAATTTGCCTTTTACTTTCAATCTCTCGTTATTACCTAAGTGCGATTAATAAAAGAATTTAAACAGAATCATGTTTCACTACTTTTGTAAGCCTTAATGCAAGCGTTGCGGTTGCTGCAATATCGCTCTTAATGGTGATTTCATGTTATAGATGTGAAACCAAAGTCAAGCAAAGTCAAGAGTCAGGTAATCTGATCATATTTGTTTCCTTTACACAATAGCTTGTGCAAATGATTTCTCTGTCAATTTGCTGATGAACAAAAGCTTGCCACAAATTAAGCTTCAGCTGTGCAACGCTGCACGCAATTTGCAGCATTATGTTGTACTGTCGGCAAAAGGTATATATAAATATACTTTCGAGAAGCATTGTCCACAAGACATTCAATGCAAGAGTCAATTGAAGGCTTACGTTTGTGAACATCAATTCGATTGAATGATAGTTGAGACTAAAGAGTGGTAGTTGATATAATACGACAGTGAAATGCAACTCGAGGTCTTCATTATAAGAAACTAACCGTAAATCATTACTTAACTTTAATTTTGTAGAAAAGATAAACATACTCAACTTCTTTTTTCAAATCCTAGGTTAGAGAAAGCTAAAACTATAAAGACAAGTATCTTGAAGCATTTACAATTGCGACACTCACAAACTGTCACAGCCCATAAAATTCAATTCAATACAAAAAGCAATTTGCCTTGTCACGCCCAAGCTCATGCCCATCACGTGCCACGATTTACTGACAAAGTTTCGAGGGTCGACACTCAAAAACTGTAACGAAAGCAACTAAACATTAGTTTAATGTGCCCCCTGCCCCCCAAATACTGGGGCTATTGATAACTATGAGTACTCTGTGTTTGGATAGCTGAGCGCAAAGTTGAACAAAAGTCACTTTAAGCAGCAGCCATTGAAATTTCCGTTATGAGAATGAACCATCAAAAAAAAAAAGAAAAAAATCAAAAAAAAGGATAACAAAAGCAGTAAATGAGATGAGACTAAGCGGAAGACTAGATAATACCCTTATATAAATACAAATGCCAAAAGTTAACTAAATTACCGTAGTTTCGATAAGTATATCATAATTGGTTCTCGATTTCTTTGAATAGAATCTTTGATAGTAACAGCAATGCGAACTCGATTGTTCCACTATTGTCGAGAGTATGCATACATTCATACATGTATCGAAACTTTAAACTACTTAAACGAAACTAAAAATCGGTCTAAGAATAAGAGTTAGTACTTGGAGAAATTCAACAATATCGATAGGAAAGCAACATGTAATCGAACATTATCGAAATTCAATTGAACGATTTCTTAAATACTAAACAGAAATTCGATGCTGTCCATCATAAGTACAACCACCCAAGGGTCTGGTTTCACTATTATTATCTTCTTCAGCGTACACACAATACCTAATATACCCTCTAAATACCCTTTGGGGGCATAAAAATGACAAAAAGAGTTGAGCTACTGACCAAAAAAAATTGAAGAAAATAAAGAAACAAGAAAAATCCGAAGGGGGTAAAGAAAAAAGAAATCACTCGACTGGTTGGAGATTGCCTGTGTTTGCTTTCGCTGTTGGTCCTGTTGTTGTTGGTAGAGAGAGAGCGTTGTTATTTATGAGAATTTCATTGTCTTGTCTACTGGCTGCCCTTTTTATTTCCGTCTTTGCCTTTTGCACAACAAAACAGAGTCAAAGCAGAGTTGAGGCTTTTGTATAGCATACTTTTATGCGAGCGGTGTTATCAAACGTTTTCCGCGCTGTTACGCCTAGCAATACCCTATAGCTGAGCTCAAAACGGGTATACAGACATTAATCTAAACTATCTTAACTACAGATATAAACTACAGATGAATGAATTTGATAGGCATCTTATTAAATATTGAGTAATAGATAGCTGAATACAGAAACTTGAGAGCTGTCTCAACGCATGTTATCACTTGTGTTGTTGATATCGACAGCTTTATCTCTGTGTATATATGTGTCTGGCTGTCTCTTATCAGTTCAGAGAACCTTCAGTCCATTGATGGAAATTTTTGAGCACAATTTTGCGAGCCGAGTGCGTTTTTTTTCAGCTTGAGTGAGTGAAAAAGAATGTCGAGCGCTTGGAAGGCACAGCACGGCTCAAAACGAACGAACTGTTTACACTTGGAAGCGAACATTAACGACAACGACAACGACAACGCCAACGGACGAGGGCGAAGCACTGAGACTGCCAATTGTTGCAAACAGCAGCCAACCAGTCGTGATAGCAGACAAGTCCTGTGTACCTTTTTTTATATTGGAGGTTGAGGGAGACCAAAAGCTTCGACGACACATACAAAATATTTATGTATAAGCAATTTGATCAGAATTTGTTAAAGAAATTCAAAAAGATTTATTTATTTACGCTTCGATATTATATATATTTAATTAACCCTTGGCTAGAAATTGACATAAATCTGCGCACGAATGCTTAGAAATTGTCCCATAAGTGTTTTATGGCTTGTGCATGATATCGAAATATGAGAACAAACTCATACATACTACATGCTGTTGTTGCTATGGTTATGTGCTCCAATTCCCATACATACACATACTCACTCACAAACACGCACACACACACACACACACACTCCAGAGGCAATAACAATAGACTTGCAAAAAAACATATTTGCAACTTGTTTGCTTTTGCTTTCGACGTTGGCTTTGGCTGCTGATTAGAAAGGCTTTTGATCTCTTCTGATGAAAATCTGTTAACCAAGCGTGCAGCACTTTGCGGCAAGTGCAGCAACAGCCCTAATCAAACATAATGAGCAATTAAAAACTTTTTTTACACAATTTTAGTCGTGCCACCCAATGGACTGGCATTGCCGATTATTTGCTGCTTGACACACTGCGTGGCCAAAGGAATATAACAACAACAGCAGCATTCACAACACATTGCGGGGTACGTGTCCTGTGGCACGAATCGAGTATCAAGAGCAGCAACCATAGCACCAATGATGGATGTAAACTTTGGCAAGACCCTGCTCCATTGCTTGTTTGCCACATGTTGAGGCAACAACTGGGGAAACTGCCACCACCACTGCTGCGGATGCTTTTTGACGTTCGCCTGGTTCAAAGTTGATTGCAAAAAAATTTAAAGCAATTGATTACTCCAGATTTTCTATACTATAATAAATGACCCCCAAATTTAAAATGGAATTTTCTTTAAGAAAAATGAATTCTAAATTTTACTACCCAAATCAATCTAAGTAAAGTTAAGTAAATCATGAGGTCATCTGATTCTCAAAAATTTAACTAAAAATGTAATGTTTAAAAAATGCATTAGGGTTACAGTGGAGCATGCTCGATTATATAAGTACTCTGTAAAAAGCACATACATTAAGCACATTTTTTGTTGAAAAACTGCAGAGTCCATTGTCCAATCGAGATGAAATTTATAGAACAGATCCAGTAATACATGTCATAATTACCATGTCAATGCGTTAACTAAAAAATGATCTCATTTGGGCTGGGTATAGAAGAAACTACGTAGAAATTTTGGTGACTCTATTTATAATATGACTTAGGTGTTTATAGCTATAATTCTGATCAAGAATTTATATATTCTTTATGGGGACTGTCACAACTACTTGACTGTCACTCACATTTTTGACAAGCTTAACGTTGTCTTTAATTTTGAATTGTTCTATATTTTTAAAATGATATTTAAAAAAAAAAACAAATAATATAATAAATAAATAATAACAATTATAATTAAATATTTAATAAAATTAATATTTGAAAACTCAAAGTAAAGATGTTATCAAAATTAAATTTAAGTAAAACACACACATAAGTTAGCCAAAAAATAAAATGTATGTTTTTGCTTAAACTTGTTTATAAATTTAATTTCGTGTCCAGTAAAGTAAAGGTCTTATAAACGGTAGAATATGTCAATTAATCAATGTAAGGTTTACAACGCAATGATCGATTATTATATTAAGAATATAGAAGATGATATATGTTATTGTACTTGAGGTATCTGCTTATCTATTTGTATCTCTTTTGGAGCATTCTCATCTTGCTAATTTTTAACTGAGTTGCACAAACTTCAGCTGTTTACAATCCCTTTAACAGATTTTCTGGCATTACATTAAAAAAATACTTGAAACTTATTATTGATTTGCCAAAGATAAAGAACTCTTCTACTGAAAATCTCTGCTTTGATTGTAAATAAAGTTCAAGAACTATAAAGTTCAGTTGAGCTGGTAAAGTTGGAAGAGGGAGTACTATTTTCTTTGAAGTTGTAACGAGGAACGTAACAAAGCAATCCTTTTGTGGTAGAAACTTCTTTGAAAGAGCATTCAAATCGCAGCCTTTGGCTGGCTAACTCTGTTTTTCTCTTGCTCTTTGCATCTCTCTTTTTCTATCTGCCTGTCTCTTACTGTCTGCCTGTCTTATCCCAAGAGACTTGAGTTACATTTATGTAGCTCTTATGAGACTGTCTGTCTGACTAGCTGTCTGACTATCTCTGTCTACCTCAGCTATCAAATCAGGATTTTACCTCCTTCAACATACCCTAACTCCTTGAACACACTGATGTTGTGGGTAACCAAAATGTAGTAAATCGCCAAGTTACATTTAGTGCAACAAAGTCGCGTATCATATGATGAACATAAACTTGAGAAGTAGCAAAAGAAGTGGGACAGACAGAGAGAGAGAGAGAAGGGAAAGGGCAAGCGAGAAAAGGTTACAACAGTTGTACGAAAAGGGAAGAGGTGAGTATGTGTGTGTGTGGCTGTACACGGGAAAAAAACGCCGAGCTCAACAAAAATTCAATGCTGGCGACGAGGCAAAGTTGTTAAAATCAAATAGAGACGAAACACAAGACGAGCAATAAAAGTGCGTAAGGAAAAATAGAAAATGGTAAAAGTAAAGGCGAAAGCAAAAAAAAAAGAAAAACCAACAGCAAAAGGAAAAGAAGGAACGATGACGATGTCGAAATTAATACGAAAAATCACATTAAAACTTTCATCTCGACAGTGAAACGAGAAACGAGAATCGAGAATGTTTTCTGAGGGGAGAAAGCCAGCGAGTTGAGCGTTGTCAGAGCGAGTTTGAAGCGAAGCTTTTCGGCTGGGTTAAAGACGAAACATATTGTGCGTAGACGCAAGAAAAAGGACGAACAGGACGCACACCCAGACACCCACACACCCAGACACACACACACACACACACACTCAAAGTCCGTTGCACAGACAACGTGTTTATGTTTAAGTGTTTTGGATACACAGAACACGCGGCAATATGAGGGCGGCTTTTGAGGGGTTTGAGAACAACTCTCTCCCAAATACACACACAAAGACACGCACACATACACTTACGCATGTACAGATATATGCTACATATACACATAAAGTGGAGCAATTTAGACGACTTCATGTGTATTGGTGTTTTGTGCTTTCAATTTGTGTTTTAGCATTTAGCTATGTTAGATACACACACAAACATACATATAAAAGTTTTTATGATGTCTACACTGTCGCTTATCAGCCAGCCAGGACGCGACAACAACAATGAGAAGAGGTGGTGGTGGTAGAGAGGGGTGTAGACCCGAAACAGTGAGCAATGTTGGTAATAACTTCGGACCGGGCTGATTTTAATGAAGATAGGTTAAGCAGAATGACAACTGGGGCAGGTCTACAGACCTACTGTTTAAAAGTGTATGTGTGTGTGTGTGTATGTGTCTGTTTTGTTGTTGTTTGCTCAGTAGCAGGTGAGCCCCATTGTTGTTGTTATTGCTGCTGAACTGGACAGTGATAGATGACAGTGACAAGGAGTAAGTAGTTGAAGAAGATTGCTGCCAAAGATGGAAACAAGGCAAAGAGCGAATGGAAGATAGAAGATGGAAGATGGCAAATGAAAGTTGGGGAAAGGCCCTAATGGAAGCTGCACACAGCTGCAATCTGTTAAAAACAATCAGTTCCCAATACATTATTACACTTTCTGGCATAATCAATAAAACAGAATAAATCGAACATAAAACAAGCATTAACTATAACTATGCGATTCTATCAGTACTTAAATTTATTGGAAATAAAATTTACCAAGCTCAATTTATAATTGAATTTCATATGAATAAACCATGCATTCAAGATACAATTTTGTTCGCATTAAATAAGAAAAAAATCTACGTTAAGAATACTTTAAGGATGGAATAGTTTATAAAATATGCCATCAATTTCGAGGAAATTGAGTTTAGGATACATTTTTAAACGTTTTTCCAGTAGTTGCAATTTATATGTAAAGTTTGATTTGTCTGCTTTCTCCCTTTTTCATAAAATATGCTATCACTTTAGACGAAATTTAAGGGAACACCTAATTTCTAACATTTTCGCTGTAGTTTTTATGTTTATGCTAGTTACCAAGATATATTATATTAATTTTACTAGAATTGGTGTTGTTCTTCAGGAAATGATTCTACAATATTTGTAACATTGTTAACCTTTATGACCTTTATTTGTCCCGTGAAAGAAAATTTGCTGAAAACAGAAAATTTAAAGTATTTTAAGTGGAAAAGCGAACAGAATAGCTTGAAGGCTTTTTTCTCCGAACTTGTTTAAAGATTATACTCGCATATGTACATTTTTGGTGAATTACAAAGAAGAGTCAGCTTATTATGGAAACCGAGCCTTAAAAAAATTCAGCAGCGTTTATTGATTTTTGTGCGGCCTTAAAATTATTTAACTTAATGTAGCGATTTAAAATTGCGTTGGTATTTCACATAAATTTATATCTTTGAGGTATTTTCAAATTAAAAATCGGAAATTCCCAACAAGTAAAAGTTAGATTTAATAAATATGTTACGCAAGAGAATATTTGAAAAAGTTTACAATTTAAGATAATATCAAATGTAAAACATATACTTATTATTACTTGTTCATTAAATGTAAGTACAAATTAAAGAAAGTAATAAAGTCGTGGCTAACAATGAAAGTAAAAATAAAAGCATTTTTTGATGATATTAAAAAAATTTGAAGATAATGTCGAGCTTGCTAAAATTTGAAACAAATGAAATCGAAAATATTGTTATTGCTAATCATTTGTATGCACATTTGAAAAGCGAGTGAACAATTTAATACTGTTTTGTAATGGAAAAATAAGTTATATTTTTGTGATTTAATTAAATGACTTCCAAATTCCATGAAAAAGTTTGATGCTCGACAACTTTACAAAATGCAATTAAAAATGACAAAAGATTGTCAAAAATTTTGCAGAATGTGTAGCTTAGCTTTTCAATTAATAAGCTAAGTAAAATGTTGATAAACCAATTAAACAACAAATACAATTTTCACAGAAATAGAAACTGCAGTCTAAAAGTTGAACTTGGGCTAAGGCGTCATCTAGGAAATTGATTGATGAAAAATCGACGTGTGTATACAACTTGCCACAGAATGGGACACCGAAATATAAGAACAGAAGCCAATTTGATACCGAATATTACACACACATACGCCCACGTGGTTACGCCTCAGTCAGTTGTTAGATTGGCAAAAAAAAGTTTTCTTAAGCATTTTTGGTCAAATTGAATCATATGGGTTGTGGTGAGGGGGCTGATTGGGGGTGTGGTCAGCATAAAAGTTTTTCACATGCGACTTGAACTGATTGATAGCAGTGCAAAAGTTAATTGCATGTGGACTCGAAACGAAGAGCAATTCAGCCAACCACTTTGAACAATCCCAACCTGCCCAATCGGCCCCAAACAGCTCGCAGCATTTGTTGGTCCTTCAAAAATTTTGTGGCCCAGAACAGAAACCACAAAAGTGCAATTTATGTGCGAACATTGAAATCTCGACACAATGAAATTGCAATTTAAAGTTGTTTACAATTAAATTTTAATTATCGCAACAGCAGGCGGAACATAACACAGAAAATAAAATCGAAACAATTGTGACTGGAATATACCCTCGACGTAGATAACGTCCGAACAAGCATTTGCACTCACTTATGCAGATAAATTTTAATTTAATTTTAACTAAAAAAAAAAAACAATCAACCTGCAGCTCGCAAGAAAGAAATATTGCTCATTCGACATGTGAACTATAGGAGATTTTAGGCACTTGCGCAACAGTAGAAACTGCAGTAACAATTTATTCGCTAACAGGCGCAACAATTATAAGTATGTAAATTACGTTCAAGCCAAGAAATTGTAAAATATTTATGCATTTTTAGACATGATTTAACATCCTGCCTTAAGAAGTTTGTTCTGCAAATTCCAATCTCTAATGATTTCAGAGAATATAAGAGAATATAAGAAAAATATTTGATTCACTTTGAAAAACATACCAGAGTGTTCCCTTTATTCTATTATTTTATTTACTTTAAGAGAAAAAGAAGGAAAACGTTTAAGAAGATAAACTAATTTATAAACAGTTTTTAGCAATTGTATAATTAATTAAATGTAATAATAATGTAATAAATAATGTTTTAACAATTATTAAATCAAAGGATGTGTATATTATAAAATTAGTATTAAAAAAGTCAAAGTTGAAACCACAGTTTTTTTCTATGGTAAAAGTAACATTTTTTTATTTGATCAAAGCTAAAGTGAAATAAAACATATAAAGCTATTGTACTTTTTTATTTTGCTAAATTAATTTGCATTCTATTATTCAAATACATTAATTAATTTGAATAAATGATTAAATATTAAATGAAATTAAGTGTCATTTTTACACACGCAAACTATTTTTTTTTTTCTCTTGAAAAGCTTTATGTGTTATCCTTTGACATTTCGAAAGGCGCAACAATTCATATGAAATTGAGATGAAAAAAAAAACATAGCCTATTTTTAAGCTGTTGCACCAAAGTCAACAGTGGGAAAACCGCAAAAACCCAAAATGCAGCTTTGGCCCAACACATTGCGAAAGAAAGAGAACAAGTGTTGAGTGTAGTAAGAGTAGAATTTTTGATTTGTTGATGTTTACCTTCAAATTTTTTAAGAATACATTTTAATTGGTTGGTTTAATGCACGTGCAAATTGTTTAAATTTATTTTAAATTTATGTATATTATTAGTGCAATTAAAAATTGCTGTTGCTGTTATTTTTGTCGTTATTGTGAACACACTTGAGATGAAGTTTGGCCATGCATACACACACACACATACACGCACACACACACACAGACAGACAGAAACGCATACACACACACACACACGAGCGCGCGCGGGAGACGCCAAAAAGGCAATAGAGAAGTTTATTGTTGTTGTTCGAGGGGCAGCTGTCGGTTAGAGGGGAGCACGAGGCACGCACGTATTTCTGTGATTGTTGCTAGATGTTTATATGCAAATACTATATATTTGTAAATGTATTATTGCATATATTTAAGTTAATTAATTTTAATTCGAATAACTTTTTGTATGTTAATTTTTGCACAAACTGTTGGGCGCTGTTGAGACGTTTAGACGAACGCCAGAGCAAACGCGGCAGCTGCGGAAAAGTGCGTCCTGTCTGGTTGTACCCTAACGACTTAATGCGCTCAACACAGCTTTTCGCACGACCATGGACCGGAGCAGAGACAGGAAAAACCACGCAGGCACAGGCTACAGGCCACAGTTACAGAACTCGCAAAGCTGCGAAGCTTCCAACACGAAGATGGATCCCACAACCACAAAATAACTCACTCAGCATCCCCCTCTCTTTCTCTCTCACTCTCTTTCACACACAGGCACACACACACAGACTCACTCTCTCACTGCAGCTTATCTCTTCTGTATGCTGTGGCTCAATTTGAGTGAAAGCTTCGCTCACTGGAATGTTTACAGTTGAGCAGAGCAACGCCGACAGCGACGCTAACAGCTGCAGCGTGGGTGGCTTTGTTACTGCTGCTGCGACTCTGCTCTGCCTCTGCTTTGGCTGTTGGTCAATGTCTCTATACCTGCGAAAAATAATGGATATAGTGAGTGAGTGTGCGTGTGTGTATCTGTGTGAAGCTTGCTGCTCGGCAAACTTTTATTAATGAGCGACAAGTGTGCCCAGGCTACTGCAGCCTGGCTCAACATGTGCGCATCAGCACACACCCTTCCTTCACTCCTGCGCTCCACGCGACGAAAAGAAAAAGTGTTGTGCCAAATATGACGCTGGGACCCGTGTTGAATGTCTCGCTTGTTAATGACTCTCTAATATTTTATAGCCAACCAACAGCTGCCCCGATTGATAACGGGACTATCACAAAAAACTAACTGAAATGGGTGGTAGCAAGCAGCAGTGTATGGCACAGTGGACAGAAACGCGAAAAAAAACTTAGTAACAGCGCCTGAAATCATAAAAGTTTGCCTGATTTTTGTAATATTAATATAAAAACACTTTTTATTGCTGCAACCATTAATTATTATTAAGTTCATTAGCAATGCTTTAGAAATACAAATAATTCATTCTTTCGAATTGTCTTGTTTTAAATTTAACAACTTAAATTTAGTTACGTCCAAACTAAATTGATTTTTGCACTCCGCTTTTTTATTAAAAAATTACTTTACATTTTCGTATTTTTTGAATACTGTATTTTAGGGAAATTATACAATTTACTTACTTTTTTAGATTTTAGTCTAACTAATTTAAACAAATAGAAATTTGTAAAATATATAATAATAATTAATGAAAGGATTATATTTATAGTGAGACGAGGACTTTCTTGCACCTCATTACTCATTATTCGAAATTATATATAATTTAAATAAAGCATTCAAGAGTGTAAAAGCTTTATTATTTAAAATTCAACTACTATAACGTTTCAGGCAATATTCATAAATCAATACGTACATATGCTTATGTGCACGTTCGACCCACTGTGCCCGCTTCAAACCATAAACACTCGACTTAATTGCTGTTGTTATTGTACTGACCGTATCTGAATTTATTTTGCAGCTTACAAACATGAATTATTGAATCCAATAAAATTAAGTGCATTAATGTGTTGTTGTTATACTATTAAATGGATCCTTGCGAGCTTAATACTCAATGAATTGAAAGGTAAACAAATTATATGTATATATTTATTATTTATATTGTCTATCTATTGGAAAGCCTCTGAGGCATTTAAATGTGTTCTTGGGTCAAATCACAGCTAAATGCTTATGCGACTAATTCTAACGGCATTAATAATGTCAGGATAAGTCAATTTCTTTTTTATAATTGTAAAAGCCATCCGCTTAGACCTTTCGCAATTGAACAAAACGTTCGTGTTTATATTGATCCAGATAGCTGTCTACAAACTCTAAGCGTCCTTGGTATTGAAGATGCATAATTGTCTTGACCAGGGGCGGATGTTCGTTTCCAAGCTCCAGCCAGAGTTTGCCTCCAGGTCGTAAATGGCGACAGGCCAGATCAAAGACCAGACGAGCCACACGTAAACCATCCGATCCGCCATCCAAGGCATTAAGGTTCTCATAGCTACGTGAATCGGGCATGTTAAAACGGTTATTCAATTTGGGATGTGCATGGAACTTACACGACCACCTCTGGATTCAAATACTGAAACTCATCAGTCTTTACATAAGGGGGATTTGATATAATCAAATCATATTGCTTATCCTGCAACTCTTTTGGCATATATTGGTCCACCTCCATGGTATGATTATACACCTTGAAGCGATCCTGCAGTTCCAGTAATTTAGCATTTTCCCAGGCCAGCGCTGTAGCTGCTTTGCTTCGCTCAATAGCAGTGGCATCCACTTGTGGCAAACTGTGCAGCATGGACAGCGACATTGCACCTGAACCACAGCCCACCTCCAACATATCCACGTGCTTGGCTTGCTTATAGTTCTCGATGACCAAACGGACAAACTCTTCAGTTTCGGGACGTGGTATAAAAACAGTTGGCGCCGTTTTCAACGTGATGTCCATAAAATCCCATTCGCCAATGATGTGCTGGAGCGGCATGCGGGCGCAACGTGCCTCACAAAACCGCTCGAAATCCGACAACTGTGCGGCATCGAATTTCAGCTGGGCAAAGTCATCGGGCACGGTGTTCTACAAAGATGGCTGGGAATGTAACTCAGAGCTAACCAACAAACTCTGCTGTCGAAATACTTACGAATTTTTGTCTCAGCACATGCGACACAATACATTTTAAATTAAATTCAGTGTCTTGGACGCCTGCATTCTTCAGTTTAGTTGCCCAGCCATTTAGCGCCTTCTTGACCTCAATCAATGAACCAGAGGTTGTTGTTGATGCTTTGGTGCTACCGCTTAAATTGCTGCTAAGCAATCGCGTCGTCATTAGCAGAGGTCGTCTTAGATATTTAAACATGGTTTAATTCAACTTATTATCTAACTTATATTGATTAACAATTTTGTACTGAATTGCGGGCCACAGCTGACAGTGTCAATTTATCGATGGCCGCCACAAGCTATCGACAAAAATTTTAGCAATTGGAAGTGCAGTCAAACGATGGGAAATAAACATTGGCCATATCGAATAGAATATCGATAGATTTGAATTTTACTGGAACATTTTAAAATATATCGACCCCTTTTTGCAATCGTTTTTTCTGGTTATCTGTGCTTAGGCTTCCATAAATAACGGCATAATATACAATTAAATTTCTGCGGCTATGTAAGGATTTAAGCTATAATATTTTAACAGATGATATGTTTCGGAAAGTAGAACCCAAAACTCAATTTCGTTAAAAGTGGCAGCCCAGAAATTTGCATTCCCTTTGTAAACAATGTCAAATAAATGAACGGCAAAATCAAATTCAAGTTTAAAATCAGTTTGAAATGATTTTTGGAATACTCTTGACAAAATGTAAGACAGGAATCATATGCTTTATATATGTGATTCGGACACGCGATGACTCAAAAATACAGTATTTTTCGTTATTATAAAACTAATAGCGTTTAAAAAATTTATACAAATTATTTTGTATTCAAAATCAGCTGGTAAAAAAAAACTTTAAATTTGAAGTCCAATTCAAGTGAATTATGTGAAAATACTGAAATTGTGTAAGTAAAAATAGTTGAAAAATATTTTTGTGTAATATTTATTGATTTCATTTGAAGGCACTCTCGTGACATGGTCACGAGAGCTGGAGAACCTCTTAATACACAAACACAGCTGCTCCAAATAGCTCGGGAGAGGCTGCGACTCCAGAATGAAAAGTTTGAAGCGAGGATCACAGAAAGTTTTAACAGGAGCATCAAAAGTAAACATCCCATGTTGGGTATACCCATTGCATAGCTTTGTCAAATCTAAACCGATTTTCGTGCGGAATATAATTTTACTGATAGAACTTTACAGGTTGTGAAATTTTTTATGTTTTGTAGGGCTTGTTCTATTAGAAGCCAAAAATCAAAAAACCTATACTGAACTTTTGTATTTTGTGCAGCTCTTTAATACATACATATATATTTAATTGTATCTTTTTTAAATAACTTAAGATTAAAACATAAATATTGCACAAGTTATCAGACATTGCACTCAGGCATCTGGATCGTCCACTTTAGGTGCTAGGTAGTAACGTATGTAGCCATAATCTTCAATGGGATATTCGACCAGTAGCGGCACGTCTGCAGCCATTCCAATCTTTACCTTTTCCGAGAGCGGCGTAGCACGTGTAAATGTGCTAAGGTATCGTCCGGCAAATGAGAGTGTAACTGGCTCCTCAACTTCCAGAGTAATATCTCCTTTCGCCGTTTCGCTTAGCTTTATGTTGGCTGAACCCATTTCCCCACTGGCGGAGAACTTAATGCCATCCTTGGTGCATGCTATGACAACGGACTCACTGAATGTGCTCATGTCTCGGCAAATTCGGGCAAATTCTGTGGCGGGCATGTGCACTACGCAGGCATATTCCGTGTCTGGGATTCCGAGATGTTCCTGGTCCAAATTTAGTAGACGCAACTCATAATCTGCAGTCCGATCCTTGCCTGCCGACTCGAAGCTGAGCTGCACTTTGTCCGCCTTGTCTGGAGCACTGATGGTGACAGCGTCATCGCCACTGGCACACTTTAGTACCTTGGCAAGGGATTTTAGATCCAAGCCCAAAGATATATTCCGATCACAACGATACTTTTCAAAGCAATCTCTCTGCAGGGACATTGCCACCAGGGACACATGTGAATTGTCCATGGCTTGTAGCTATAAGAAATTTGCTGAGTTATTTCCATTCCACGAATTGTGCTACTTACCTGTATGCCAGAATCGCTGCAGTCCAATGTGCTCTGGGTGAGAATCTCCCGGAGTGCGTCCACAATCTTCTTCAACAGCGTAGTGCTGCCCAGACGCGCCTCAAACATGATTGCAACTTGCCCTGAAACTTAATACAGCTGATTCAAATTTCACAATTGATATAAAAACATTGGAAGTCATTACAAATTAAACTTGACTATAAACTGCCCTGTAGCTGGTAAGGGGAGGAATTTCATATATATAAATATATTTAGTTTTAAATATGACTTTTATTTTGTAATGTTTTTTGTTAAATATCAATTGTTAATTTGCAACTTTTGAATACAAATTTCAAATGTTAAATTGAATACAAAATTAATAGTAAGAGAACAGCTGAGTTTTTGGGCTTACCCTTCTTTGTTGTCACCGGATTCCGGTGACCGGAATCTACTGCGTTGTAAACAACCACGTAAAAACAAATAGAGGCATTCCTGCAACTGCTCTGCTTTTTATTTTAATTATATTGCTTTCGTTTAAGAATTATCATAACTGTCTTCGTTAAAACTTTAGTATAGAGCAGTTGTGAACGGTTGCAGGAATCCCTCTATCGTGTATAAATATATCGCAAAAATACCTGTCAATGTACTTTCAACAATCCTAGCATTCTTCCATTTCCTAATAAACCCATTAATTAGTTTTTAATTAGATTAAATTACAAATGCGTGTTAGTTGAATGATTTCATTCGTTGAAGAACAATCCGACCAACTGAACAAAATGAACTATAAATGGAGTTCATGAATTACTGAATAAGTTCATTCGTTTAATGACCCGTTCACTTGAACTTATTCAGAACAAAACGACTCAACTCTGCGGCAGATGTTCCAACTAATACTGTTACGTCGCTGTTACATTAAAAGTTTTTGTTACTTTGCTGTTAAAACTTAACGCCTCTGTTAAGTAGCAGACCTCTTTTTTAAATAAATAAAATTATTTTATTAAAAAATGAGAGCAAACTAAAACAAACAGAATTAATTATAAATTAACGCGAATTCTTTTAGTACTTGTTTTGTGTTTGTAGTTACTCTGGGGACCTAGTTCCATTAAACACTGTCTCAAAAATATGAGAAATTCAATTCAAAAATTTGCGAAAATTCTACATAAAATCCATGCATAATCTCAGCTCAATCGGTTTTGTTCCGCAACTTTGAATAATTTCTGTAAAATATTAAAAAATACGGAAAAATTTCTCGCAGTCTGCTTCTGTTTACTGGCGCCTAACTAAACCATACGTTGTCTACTTTTAGAACTAAGTGGATTCGATAATCTTGTTTTGCTAGCGCCGCCACTAAAAAATCTGTCTAATTTAACAACTAAAGGGAATGATGGAGGATAATTGTTAAGTTACAATTTGTTAAGTTCCCATATGGTTTGTGTTGCAAATTAAATACATTTAAAATGTTGAAGTCGCACATGCGTTTGCATAATCGCTAAATTTCGCAATGGCTGGATTGACATTAACTGAACATCATGGAGAAGACAACAATGAGTTTGAGATTCCAAACGTCAGCGATTGGCGTTTATGGTGTCGACTTTGTGCAAAAGATGACATGCAGGGAAATATAAATGTGTTCTTAAAGAACGAGCACTCTGCTCCAGGAGATCGTGCAGCCGAGAGCGAGAGAGCTGCAGTGAACGATATGGCTTTGGCCACAGCTATTGGCAAATACTTCTGGGTTAATGTGAGTGCATCGCATACAAACAAATTAACACGAAATTAAGCTAAAATCAAAGCTGCAAACCTCCCAAATTTTGGAACAGACTCAATTTGGTGGTTTCATCTTTAGAGCAAGATGTTGGTTCGGTTCGTGAACCGCTTTTTAGCGTCTCTTAACCTTGGTTCTATTCAATACATCAACATGTCTGCAGATTTAATAAAAATGTAATAACTTTTGTAGATAACCCGCAATGAGGACCTGCCGGAGATGATATGCAGCGAGTGCCTGACGCTGGTAACCTCGTTGGTTAATTTCTCGGAGCGCATAACGCGTGTGCAGAAGCTCTATTGCATACTTCAGAGTACACCCAAGGAATCAGTCAATATGATTGAGTTGCGAGCTAAATTTGGACTGCTACAGGAGGTGCCGGAAACAGAGACGTTTACCGAAGTGCATTATTTGGAGGAGAAGCCCAAGATTAACGAATTGGAGGAGGCGACGTTAGAGTTGGAAAATCCGCTCACGCCGTGCGTAAGAAAGGAGGAGGAGGCTCTTGAAACAGATGACAAAGTACAAGTTTCAGAGGAAGACAGAAAAGACCCTGCTGAAGAAGAGGAGGAAGATGAGGACGAGGAGGAGGAGGAAGAGAATGAGCCAGAATACGAGGATGCGGGCACTGAGCTGTTATTGAATCAATGTGATGCATACAGCAACGATGGTAGCAATGCCTCCAGTGCTTCCAGTCCAAAAGCTACTAAACGAAAGTCCAGCAAAATCAAAGAGACTACGGAACGGGGCAAATCCTATCAGTGCAGCGAGTGTCCACGTGCCTACGCCTTGCCACAAACGCTTCAGCGTCACATGCGTCAAGAACATGAGACAACTGAACGAAAGACAAAGCCACTTCCCTGTGAACAGTGCGGAAAGATGTTTCGCTCAAAATATCAGCTACAGCGTCATATGCAACAGCATCTACCCATGCCGAAGCGTAAGTTGTACCCATGTGTCAGTTGTGGCAAGAAGTTTACAACAAATGCCTCGGCCCAGTCACATGCCCAATATATGCATCAAGAGGAACGTCCACGTCCTGTAATCTGTGAGCAATGCGGCGTTGCCGTGCATTCATTAAATGCCCTCAAGGAGCACCTACTGAGTCACACGGACTATGCTCCCTACGAGTGTGATGTGTGCAAGAAGTGCTTTAAGAGCTTGAACCGATTGAAGCATCACAAGGAGACCCACGATCCCCACAAGTATATCTGTCCAGAGTGTGGCATGCAACTGAATTCGCGACCTACGCTCAATCGTCATCGCCTGGTGCATACGGATCAAATGCAGCACAAGTGTGATTATTGCGGCAGGGAATTTAAACGCGCCAAAGCCCTAAAGAATCATCTCATCCTACATACGGGACTGAAACCGTACTCCTGTGATTTTTGCGATCGTACTTTTGCCAATGGCTCCAATTGTCGCACGCATAAAAAGAAGTCACATCCCGAGGAGCTGGCTGCACAAGAGGCCGCTGGTGGTGGCAAGACCTACAATCGCAATATACCCAAACTGGAAGCGCTCAAAGCATTGTGAGTATATAATGGCTTCTTACAACCTTGCAGAGATTATTTGGCATCAATGAATGCGTGCCAGAACGAATATCTAAGTCGATATAGCCATGTTTTATGTCCGTCTAGTTTCTAGTTTCTCTTATTTTTAAACGATATCTTGATAAATTACTTGTCAGTACATTTGCTGCAGACAGTATATGTGTGGGAACCGGCCGGATTGGATCACTTAATTGATTATATTGCTGCCATAGGAACGATCGGTTAAAAATCAATCTTTAATATGCAAGACTTCTTTGTCTTTTGAGATATCTCAACTAAACTCACAAATTGTCTAAATAGTATATGCTTACAAAATGTAATCAAAATCTGATTCCCTTATCATGTAACTGCAATATACTTTATACTTTTCATTATGAAAGCCCTTTTTTTTGTATTCTATAAAAATATCAACTAATCTCAGAGATTATAATCGGATTACCATATCATATAGGCCTTAGGATAATGGGCTCTGCAAGGGTATTGTTATTATTATTTCATTTTAAACTAACAACTTTACTTGTATTTTCTTATTTTTAGCACAAAAAATAAGGATAACTTGTCGCCGGTGGCGACAAAACAAAGCGGTTGCTTTGCCTTTGGCAAGAAACCAAAGACCCAGTTGAAAACCGATGCTCTGGTCATGCCCAATCCCGCCCAGACTGCTGCAACTGGAATACCTACAATCGAGAATATTTATAATCACATTATGAAGCAGACACCTGAAGCACCAAAGTCATCAACAGGTGTTCAGCAGCAGTTGGTGTTGTCCAGCGATGGCAGTGCCACGATATTGAGCACCAGTATTCAGGAGGATCAGACAGAGGATCAGTCCAATGTCGCCACACAAATGTTTTCCTATTAACCCGATACGCTATTTCCACGACAGAACATTCGCCGAGAAGTTCATCATTCGGGTTGAATGTTCAGTTCAGCGTGTACAAAATCTCACAAGGCCAGAATGATCACTCTTCAACATTCAAGTCGAATGTCTGTTAATTTAGACAAAATCAAATGTGACCGAATGTGGCGAATGTGCGCTCCTGGAAATAGTCTATTAGTCTGGGCGCGCATTTTGAATGCATCTCTGGATGGAGTTGATGAACTGCGCATGTGCTAGACAGTGTCATCCCCATTTTTTTTTTGGGGTAGCACCAAGTGGCCAATATATCCTTTATGAAGGAATTTGGTTCAGTTGACAGCGTGCGCTTCCTCGTGTCTGCTCCGAATGGGAATTTGTTTAAATTCAGTTAAAACTAAGCGTGTAATCTGTTTAAATTTTGGCATAGTGAAAACTATGCTAATTTGTTTTAAATATGCTGTGGCTACATAATGCCAAAATGCATTGATTAAATTGTAAAAAGAAAAAAAACCAAATTGGATTGTGAGTTTTGTTTCAAGCTGAAAATCAAAAAGCCTACAAAAAATCGATTTCTCACCAATGAAAACAAAGTGAATTAAACACCGCAATTTAAACGTACGCAGCCAAAACATCATATAAATACTTGAAAAACAAAGCAAGGTAAATGCTCAAGTGCCCAAAAGTTTTAAACAAAAGCATAGAATTAATTACCTCAACAAATGCCCAAAATCAAACATCAAAAGAGCAGAAAGTCAAACAAAAAGCCGCACACATTGTAAGTAACTGAAACAAGCGACTGCCTAACAAGTCCAGCAGAGCCATTCACTTAATTAAAGTAGATAAATTTATTTGAGCTAAACAAACGATAATTTTGTTTAAACAATAGCAGAAAGTTAACAGCAGCAGCTGCTTTGGTTAACAGTGCCATTTTGAGTAAACAATTTTTTTCCGATACCCCGTTGCTGCACACTTAGCAGAGTGGGGTTCTTGTTTTTAACAGGTACTTTTATTTAAAAGTAAAATAATTGGTTTAAATAAACAATAAGATTAAATTATGTTAATCAATTTAATTTTGAATAATAAAAAAACAAAGCGAAACTTTGAGTGTTAAGACTTCCACTTCAAGTGGAAGGCAAAGTTATTGTAAATAAACTAAAAAAGTCTTCAAAATTCCAACAACAATCTTCAAAAATTGCCAAGAAGGTCGATGAAAACCAAAATATCTTTGTTTTTTGGTGGATCTTTTCTTGAACACCATCTCTTGTCTGTTAGCGGAATAACAGTCTTCGCCAATTAACGATATTATCGCAAGACAAAATATCGTTCAAAAATATTCCATCACTAAAAATGATCTATCGATATATCGATACATCAGTATTTTTTCAACAATCCTAAAAACAAAACGAAACAACAACGCGTCGTGTTCGCGGTGCACACAGACGGTGCAAATAAAAAGTGCGAATTTTGACAAAAACTGCGTGCAAGTAAGTTTTCAATTAATATTTACTAATATTAATGAGAACTTTATGTTATTGTTAATGATTTGTGGCGACAACGCTCGTTTCATAAAAAGCAGTCGGCGTTTTTCTCTTGTTTTTACGCACGTCGTTGGGAGTGTTTGTGTGTGTGCGTGTAATTGTAGTGTATACTCTATGTGTGCATAAAAAAAAATCGATTTGATAGTAAGTTTGGACTTTAATTGTGCATTTAAACAATTAAATAGCAGTGGAATGCATAGTCAAAGCCAGCTCTAGCAATACATATTAACATGTGTGGCCTGATAGTTGTTTTTGTGATAATTGTCGCTGTTGCTGCTGTTGCTGATGTTGCTGCTGCTACTGATGTTGTTGTGGTTGGTTGTTGTTGTTCAATGAACGGGTCCAGGCGTGTGGCGTAGGCGGGCCTGTTATGTCTTACAACAAAACTGATAATAATAACAACAACAACAGCAACAAACAAGAAACGACCGCGCGCCAGTCGAAAGTTGAAGCAACAGTGCATTCTAATTGGACTCTGTCCCCGTTGCTGCTCCCCCGCCTCCTGCAGACGAAACGAATAACCACAATAACAGAAAACTGCAGCAGAAAACTAAGAAGAAAACAGGGCTGCAAACAAAAGTTTTGTGACTTAGCGGTACTCACTATCTATGTGCGTGTAGTTGTGCGTGTGTTTGTGTGTGTGAGTGTGTGTGTGTGCTTGTGGAAGCCGCGAACCGCATTATCCTTTTGGCTTGACCCAAATTGCAATGGCCTCAGCACTAACTTATTTTTATTATTCCTTTTTTTTTCCTCATTTATTTTTGCCTCCGTCTTTTGTTTGAACTTTACTGAAGCGCTCGTTGCAGCTTCAACACCCCGTGGTAGCTTCTTTTTTTGTGCTGTTGTTATCATTTAATGTGCGGCCAGTTAATTGCCCCATCCCCCTTCTGTTGCTCCCTGTTAAAAATAACTTTGCTGAGCTGTCGCCTTCAACTATTTTATCAGTTGAAAGTTCTCTTTATTTTTTCCCATTCCTTTCAAAATTGTTTGCTTCTCTCCTTTTGAAAATTAAAATTCTTGGCTCTTTTCGTCCCCTCCCCTTCCCTCTTTCATTCCACCAACTCCAACTCATTAGTTGGCAATTATGACCCTGTCAAAAGTAAGAATTTCCTTATTGAAATTGCTTCGTTACAGGCCCCAAGTTAGAACCGGAATCAATAGGATTTCCTAGAGTTCCTTATTTTCTATTTCCATTTCCTTTTTTTTTTTTTTGTTGCTCCTAGAAATGACTTTTCATTTTCGGCATCTAAACTGTTTGATTTTCGGGATAGGGTGGTGTTGTTAAAAGTAGTTGGTAGGGAGGGGAGGAGGCAATTTAATTAGTTGCTAGGCAATTTTTAAGATTTATTTTTAAACGCTCCTTTGCCCCGCACATGGTTACATTTGCCGGGAAAACTCACAAGGGTGGTTAGTTCTTGACTAGGGTCAGCATTTTCCCCTTAGTTTTAATTTTGTGTGAGGGTGAAGCGTTTTTAAAGTTCCCTATCATTACTGTCAACTTAATGGGTCATAAATAATTGGTTACATTGATTATCCCACTAAATATGTAAAATCAGCTACGTATACCTTATTATTATTTCCTAAATAAATTTATCCACTTTGCTCTGTGATTTCAGTTAATATTTAATTTTATGGAACTGGTTTAAAAATGTGATTGTTCGTTGTTTAGGAACAGATATACTATATGGTTGATCTATTACCTGTAGATTCGACAAAGTTGTCTTAATGATTTTAAGGTCTTATTTTATTGTAGTTCTGCGTTATTACAATTAATAAATATAATGTTGTCCATTCTGTTCCTATTTATTATCCTTAAATATAAATTTATATAGCCACTTATGCTTCTTTTATGATTAAGTGGAAAATTATCTATTTTTAAATTGTTGTACGTAAAATGTTTTACTAATTAACAATTATCAAGATTTAATAGGTCTCTTTGCACTTTGTTTGAATCTATGCTGTCTTAAGGATCAATCAATGTCATCATCCTTTAAACAAGAAAACTGAACTGAAAACTAGCAATAATAGTTAAGGTAAAGTGCATTTGTGCAGCAGGGTTGATATTTTCCTATAGGCCACAAGTTTCTCGGAACTCAATTTTATCTGTTCCTCTAAAGTTCGTTTAACTTTATCTTGTGTTTGTCTTCCACTCAAATCTCATCTAAATGCAGTCAACATTATCGCTATCTGTGTATCCATAACTCCCATTACTATCTTTATGCTTATCTCATTGGGTAACCTCGATTGTATTCTTTCTTATCGCTAATGTTAGCTCCCTATGCCCATCCATAATCTAAGACAGCTTTAATTGTGGTAGCCGCTATGCCTATCAGTTTTGCGTATAATTTAAAAGCCCTAGTAGAGCCCACGCCATGTCACTGTGAATCACTCTTAACTTGGCCCATACTCAATTTGTTATCAATGTGTTTCAATCGTTTTGGCTTAGTTTGGCTTTTAGCAACGCCTACGACTAAGCCCAAACATAAGCCACTTGACATACGCATACTTAAGGAACATCATATTGATAAGCTTTGGCCAACTTTTGGCAGGCTTTTGCTTTTGCTTGTCACTGTACAACTTATTTGCTGTTTGTTTCTTATAGTTGTGGCTTCTTTTTACTAAACTTGGTCAACTTAAAGAGCATTGCATTTTTAAGTAGACGAGTATACTTCGAGCTTCAACATGATTAAGGTCTAGCTACTTTCTGTAAAGTTCCTTAGCATTCCACTTGAAACTTTCTATAAAAAAATAAAATATATCTTTTTAGTATAGTGGTAAACACAAAATTTTGAAAATTTGCAGATATTTTGTATCATTTAAAAACCTTTTAATTCCAAAAAATCATTTTTAAAACAACTGCAAGTCGAAAAAATAAAAATAAATTCAAATATGGTCATTTCTACTGTTTTGTTACGTGACAATCGAATGACTAAAATGTAACAAAAACAAGAAAAAAGTCTAAAATGTTTAAATATATTTTTAAATTTGAGTAACAATTAACTGGGAGTATATTTGATAAAAGGTTGAAAACAATCGATATTTGTATGCAAGCAGAAATAAATTCTTCCGGCGGGAACAGCCTAAAAAGATAAAGTATGCGAATTGGTCAAGACTGTTTAAATAAAACTATTTTGATAAAAGAAGTTCTCTAAGGGCCGATTTCTCATCTTGCCTTTGACTTTAACGATTTGATAAACTTGTCCATAAGAGAAATTTGTCTTTTTTGTCATAAATTTAGACCCAGCATCTTCCATTTTTATTAAACGTATTGATGCTGAGAGAGACATGCTTTCCATTTTGGGAGTTAATTTAAACCAAAGCATGCAAAAATATATAAAAATACATTTGTGCAAATATGCAGTCTTTCTACTCATAATGATTAAATAAATGATGTACAAATTGTTTAATAAATAAAATTTAATTACGTTAACCTTTCAATAGAAATACTTTCATTTATTTTTTTTTTTATAGTAATAAGTCGAGGCTTGAAGTTTAATTTATTAGTTCGAACAAATTAATAATAATTCACCACCAAAGGCATGATGAACACCTACCATCAATTAAAATGATCATGATAATCATCTGATCTAATTTATTACTTAAATTGTTTATTGTTAAATAATTATAATCTGGCAAAGTTATTGTTAAATTGTTAAATATTTTTCAAATTGCGTTTTATAGCAGTTGCTATAAAACACGGTTTAAATTCCAACTATATTCTATGTTTTTTTTATAAATTGAAATGTTGCTACAATAAACCTGGACCTTTTTATAGCTGTACACCTTAAATGAGCTTTTAAACTGTGTAGAGTTTAGTCAAGTCACTAATATTTAGGTCGAAAGCTTTATCTGTAATACCTCAATCTACAACCCTTAGAATAGTATAACATTTCATCTGTTCTATTTGTTTGTCCTGTTTTAGTTTGAAAGCTTTAATAATGTTTGTACTTTAAAACAAAAGCTTTGTTCGACCTTCATCTTTTGTCGTTAACCTACTGTTATACTAATGTCTAATAAAAATGGATAATTTTGTTAAGGGGCTTAAGCCCCCCTTCCAAACATTTAAAAGTTCTTACATAATGTAATACTGAATCGTTTACAGTGATACAACTCTTATTATCAATCTCAAAAAGTATAATTTTTTTTAGTCTTAGACATTGTAATAAACATTTTTACTCGAAATTTTACCTATTACTTTCAACACTTTGTTATATGATAAAAGTTTACTAGTGGAGTCTCAATGTTTCAACTTTTCCACGCCTAAAAATTTACAACTCCTTTATTCTAACTCGAGACCTACACCCTTTTTTGAATATAACACTTTTAATTTTTACCATCCCCTAAATGTTTACTACTGTGTATAAGTACATTTAACACAGTTTTGTATAACTGCCTATAGTGTCTGGCATCTTACTGTATAACAGCTTTCAGCCTTGGGATTTAATATACAAAATGCATTCTACAATGTAGTAAATATGACAAATTTTAACAGCTTTCAGATTTGGTATACAATTCTTGAAGCGTATACTTTAACATATTGCTGTATAAGAGCTTTTTACTTTCTGACGTTATAGTTAAAATGATATAAAATGTACTATTTTTGCAAATTATTATACAACAGACTTATACTTTCAGTTGTTATACATAAAATGGTATTTCGTATAATTCTGTCATGGTACTGCATTAAAGCTTTCTACTCTCGGATGTTATACATAAAATACATAATAAAGCGTATGAATAAATAAAATACATATATTTTTGTATAAGTTCTTACTGTTTTTGTATACCAATCTTTTACTGCATAATAGCTTTATACTTTCGGACTTATACATAAAGAGGAATATCGCATCTTATTCTTGCATATTACTGTATAACAGCTCTAAATTTTTGGTTATATTTAAAATGGTATCCTGCATAACCAATCTCTACATAACTACCTTTTGAAATCGTATAAGATTAAAGAGTGACAATATTTCGACACTTGTTATATATTTGTTTTTATTTCCAATCCCATAAAAGACACCCCTAGTACAATACTTGAATGTACTACACTATAAAGATGAAAATATTCACTCACTTTGCCATAAACCTATCCCCAGGTTTTGTAGACTTATCTGATATCAACCCCTGCACAGTTTCTGGTCGTATTACAGCTCCAGCGGGGATTTGAGTCAGAACGCTAACTAAATGCATCTGAAGAATGCAACATGAAAGCCAAAAACCCGCCTTTGCGTTTGGTTTCTAAAAAATGGCAAGCATATAAATTGCACGTTATTATCCTTGCAACTGCAACAAACGAACGCATCCCTTGACGACCACATTTTTTCGCAAGCAAAAAAAAAAAATGAGGAAAAAATAACAGAATACGGAAAAAATTAAAAAATAGAGAGAAAAATTGTAGTAAAATAGCAAATAGAGAAAAACCAAAGCTTTTACTTTAATTAAATGCGTGCGTGTTCTGGCAAGTCCCAATTTAGAATTCTCTGCTGTTTTCCCTCCATTGTTGTAGTTGTTGTTATCGCTGTTGTTGTTACTGTTGCAGTTTCTGATTAACGGCAGCTGCTTTGGCGTTGGCTTTAGCTTTAGCTGTAGCTGTTTTTTTCTTTCTCCACCTTCTGTTCCGCCCAGATTCTGAATACTTTGCATAGCATACTTTTATGCTGATTGAGTGGGGCTTATCTGCAGTACTCGGGCTGCTCGCAAAGCCCCCGCAGTTATAACATAACTCATATGATCCCCCGTTATGTCAATTGTAAGCAAATCAGCGCCGTGGCCCATAAAAAACCGCAGCCGAAGACAAATGTTATTATTAAAATGGCCTCCGCATATAAAAAACAATGGCCGAAACGCGTTATGAGAGGGCTGTAATAAAAATACAACTAAGATTTTTTCGTTTTCAGAAATTGCACAGAAAGTTGACATAACCTGTTGTTATTCATATTTATATCTTATTTAACATCATTTAAAAATTCAATAAATAAAGGATATATTTTTAAGAGTAATTAATATAACTTACTTGATGTTGAGGTTGTAGTATGTATTAAGTTAATTTTACGACAGTTTGAATACTTTAATTATTTTCTAAACAAATAAATTTTAAAAAAAATTATTTTATAAAAAATATTTTCAGTTGAGTTGTAATTAAATTATTCAAAACAAATATGAATTTTGCCAAACAAAATTCTAAAAGTTTTATAAAAACAAGCAAATGATTCCTATAACACATTTTTTACAATAACTTTCAAGTTTGACTGCATATTTTAACAGTTAGCAAGTTCCTACAGACCAGTTGGACCGTTAGTTTCAACTGAATTTAAAATTGCTAAGCAGTGTGCGAACAATTTATACAATTTAACAAACTACCCTCGCATGCTGATGCCCAGCACATCCTTTAAGCAATAAAATATCAAGCTAAAAGCCCTTCAAAACGACAGTGAGTTGTCGTTGTCGTTGTTGCTGTTGTCATTGCTGTTGTTTCTGTTTTTGTTGCTGTAAGAGGCTGCTATAAATTTGAAGTATTAAAACAGATATCGAATGGATTATTTTTAATATATGACCATGCATACAGTGCCAGGCAGAGCGCTTGGCTCCAAAAACTGCAGCCAGGCAGATTGCGGGCGTTGAGCCGCCTGCCAAGGCGAAACGCAATTAGCCCCCGCTGCAAGTGCCCCAACATCACACCAATGCCTCTCTCAATCTCTCTCTCTCCCTCTCTTGGTCTTTGTAGGCAAGTGGCGCTACAAATTGCCATCAGTTGGATTCACATACACATTCACATCCCTAACCGCATCCGCATTGGCATTGCCAAGTTGATGCCGGCAACAACGCAGCTGGCATTTTCCGCTGCGTAATCCTTTTATTAATCCCCTTGGCTTGGGCTAAGATCCTTTACACTGCTGTTGGCACTTTTGCAAATCATGAAAAAAAAACAACCAGAAACCAAAAACAAAAAACCTACCTAAGTTAAGATGAGTGTGCTTGACTATCAGATATCTTAAAAGTGTCTAATTATTACTTAGATATCTTTCAAGTGTTAGTTTAACAAGAAGAATTCCTTGATAATTTCACAATTTTTTAATTAAAGTTTGTTCAAATATATCTTATTAAATAAATCTTCTTGAATGTTTTAATTTTCTGCCAATAGCTTAAAGTTTATAATATATTTGTTGTGCTCGAGTGGAAATTTCCTTAATATAATAAACATTTTATTGAATAGATTTTTAATAGAAACTAGTTTAAATATATGTATGTACTTACATTCATCTTGTACTTAGTCACTATCAATTGTTCTAAATGGTAAATTCTATATATTTAATAACTATCTATCCAGAATAGCTGCATATTAAGCGATTAATTATAGCCTTACAGAATATTAAACGCTTTTGATAAAAGCCGTAATTACCAAAGATAAAAGTTTATTATCTTATCTAATTTTTGATACGCAACATTCACACTTTATTTTCTATATATATATAGAAAATGTAGCATAGCTCTGTCCTTTATATTTGAAGTTTAAACTATTTGCCTCCTATAACTTAATAATACCTCTTGCATTTCAAAGTACAGGGTATCAAATAGAAAAAAAGAAGCCAACATAAAATTAAGATAAATATGTGGCTGTACTACATACGCAAAACGCTCCACTCTCTTTTCTAGCTTTCAGTTGAGTGTAGACTGCCGCCTGCTGGTTAGTTCACAATTTGTAGCAAATGCTTAGCGAAGATTAAAAATTAATTGCCCTGGGATTGGGGATTGAGCCTGGACGAGGAGGAGGCCAAACCTGTAACTTGGCATATTTACGTTGTGTTGCGTGTAATTTGTGTTGATTATTTTTGTTTGCGCAACAGCTGCGCAACAGTCAAGTGCGTATTTCTAGCCGTATGGTTTTTTAATAAAGCAAATTAATCAGCCTTGCCTCGCGCTAAGTCGAGAGCCAGTAGTCACCTTACAACACCATCAGCAATAAACCCCCCTTTTGATCCACCTAAGTTCCCTGGTTCCATGTTCCTCTCGAGCGTTGGTTCAACGCTTTGTGCAAGTTTTGAAGAGCGCGCAGCATTAAAAATTCAAAATGCACTTAACGAAGCATAGCGCGTTAACCGATAGCCAGGATGCTCAACACAAGGATAGTAGTGGCAGCGTGTTTGCCAGGACACGAAACATGGACACGAGACACGCCCCCAACTTCCCTCCAATTTCACCTCCTCCTTCTTCTCCTCCTTTGCCTTCCCTTTTGCCCGGTTAGTAACTGAAACCCTTTTGAGCTCTACACGGCCAAGGGTATTGCGAATACTGTGAGTCACTTTGGCAGATTACGGTAAACCGCTAAAAGGCAACTTTGATGAAACTCTATTAGTATCAATGCAGTAAAGCTCCCTACTTATTTATGGATAAGTAACAACATCAATGACAAACTAGTTTTTCTTTTTTTTAACAAGTTTACAAAGCACAAAAATGAAAACTGACACATAAAACATGATTGAAAAGACTGCAAAATAAGAGTTAATAATATAATTTCAGTTAACAATTTAGTGTACTTAACAGTAATATAATATATGTATGTATAATTGAAATCAAGATTACAAAAGTAATTAAAACGTAGTTATCAGATTTACCTTTTAATGAACAGTATTTAATTAACATTCATTGTTAATGTATTGATCAAAAACTTTTTTTATGTGCCACTATAATTACATAACTATTTAACAACATACTCTGAATAAAATATTTCCTGTTAGTTATTATATATAATCTGAGGTTAAAACAATTATTTAAGTAGTTTTATTAAATTTATTTATACTAACAGTAATAATAGAATTAAGATTATTAAACATAAATAATTATTTTAGTATAACAAAATAATTGATCAATTGATATTTAAATGATAAAACCTTAATTATATATAGTGCAAGAGCATTTGTTTAGTCAATGCAAACCGGACTTATCATCATTTGCTTTTTATTTTTTACTTGCTCTTTATTTTAAGGTTTATACCTAAAATGCTGAAGAAAAAAATATATTGTAAAATCTCTTTGAGTTGGCGGCACTTTATCAACATTAGCGCAACTTGTTTCGCATTTTGCTTGTTGTCGTTGGGGCTGTTGTTGTTTGTATGTTATTTTACCCTTTTTCACGCACCACGCGACGGGGTTGAAAAGTTAATTCAATTAGCTTGACTCTGCCACTTAAGCTGGCTTTTAATAATAAGCAGACAGTTAAGTATTTTGGCTGAAAAGAGGAAAACGGGCAGCCGATGGAAAGGGCAAGGGAAAGGAGCATATACTATGTGTATATAGAAGCAGTTGCACGATTCTCTCACGATTTTGTAAATTGCATACCTATTAAAAATTCGGAAAAAGGGTATTATCAAACTCTTCAGTTCGAAGCCATGAATCCAATAACCGTATCAGTGTAAAATTTTGATAGAATCATGAAAAAAGATTTACAGCCATTGGTTTAAATAAGCTTGAGTTCTAAACATGACAACAAATCGTTATCACCGAAGCCATCCGTACTGGGAACACGAATTTTTTAATTAAACTATATAAATTAATTTTTTACTTTGTAATCAGAACTGATCACAGCGTATTTTGCTTGTCGAGCAGGGTTTTTGTTCCCTCTGCCTACATTTTCTACAGAAATTAGAAACTAACCAGCTCAAAACTTTTGCAATTAGGCAATGAAGTGTTAAAAGCCATAGCTAAAGCCAAAATGGGGTAATGCCGCATAAATCATGAGGCCCAAAATGTTGGCAAGTGTGTTAAATGTCAATAAAACGAATGCTGACCTAAAAACTTCACGCTGTTTAAATGTCAAAGTCCACACTGCGTATGCGTATTAAATGACATAGTACAATATGCTTTTGTTTGTCTGCGTGGGTGCGTGCATGAGTGTGTGTGTGTGCGTGTGTGTATTGCTGTTATTTGCCTTGTGCAATTGCACATAAATCAAACAAAACAACTCAATTGAAATGCTAGACGCAGTAATTTCATAATTATATTGTCATACACGGACAGAGAGGAGCTTCGGCTCCTCCTCCAGCTCCTCCTCTTTCTCCTGCTTGGGAAGCATTGCATACTTTTGGGCCGGGCGCTGTGAGACTTTGGACGCGTTTTCATTGCTTAATGAGTAAATCGTAAACTAATTGCAAGATAATTAATTTTAATTATTTGTGTATTTTACTCGCTACACTCTCTCCTCCTGGCCACCGTAACTCCCCTTTCTGCATGATATAATCAGCTGGACATACGGACCATTAAAAGCACATTAGCTTGTTAAACGTCGGAATTGTTGTTGATGGCAGCGGCAAACTCAACTCAAACTCTTAACCAGCACATCTACAACAATAACAGAAGCAGCTACAACAACAACAACGACAATAACAACAGCAACAGCAACAATAACAAGCATTAGAACAACACACGTGCAACTTTTGTTTGCTGTCTTTAGTTGTTCATACATCATTATCATTAAAGCGTTAAATTGTTTTGTTGTTTTTCCCCGCTGCTTCTAAAAAGATGAGGGCATTGCGTATCATGGGCTGGTGTGGGATTGTCCGCCTGGTTGCCACGTTTAAATGATTTGAACATTAAGGTCTTGCACAATTCACTTGGACTGAGTCTCATAATATAGTGTCAAGGGATTTTACACAGCTGATGAAAATAACATGAGCATTTGTTTACGCATTTTTTTTGGCTTATTACCAAATTCGTTAACATTAACGTAATGATTAGCTCAGAAAGGTTGGGTGAATTTAAATATCACTAAATAATTTTGGAACTTAAATAAATAATGTTTAAAAAAAAAATTCTGTTTTTATTAGGGATGCCACAAAAAGCCAACGAACCGAAAACTAAGTCAAGTTGTTGTTTAAAATCTGTTGCTCACCTTTAAAAAAAAGTACAGTGAAAACTCCCTTAGCGGACACCTCTAATAGGCGGACACTCCCCTTGGGCGGACACTCTTTCGGGGACGTTGGTTTTGGTGGGGTTTTCAGACCAATTTTGCCTCTATTGAGCGGACACTCTCTTGAGCGGACGCGGACACTAAAAAAGGACAAAAACGAACGAAAACCTCTCTTGGCGGGACACGAATTTTTTAAAAACGTTCGCTGACGAGCTAGTTTTCTTATTAAAAATCAGAAGTGGGCGGCCAAATTTGACAATTGTTTTAATTGTTTTAAAAAAGCGGGTTTTGACAAATTTGGAGAAGGCATAGACGACTTTGAGCCTGAAGACGATTTGCCACTAGCCACTTTTTGCTCCATCTCTCAACTTCTAAAAACATATCAAATCGATATCAGCTTCGAACAATTTTTGTCAATTGATAACTTGATCGTTACTGAAAACGAATCTATAGATTTTGACATTAATTGCATTGAAACCCCAGGAGACCAGGATGATTCGGAATCCGACGAAGAACCGGAAGAGCCGGATTATGACCCTGATCAAATAGATTCGGATGATAAGGCGATGACCGCAATCATGAAATTAAAAAAATTCGCTCTAAACGATTATAAAGCGTTTGAATATATAAAACTTTTAGAAAGCCATTTGCAGTCCTGCATATTGGACAAAAAATTAAAGAGCGCTTGACAAACGAAAATAGATGACTTTTTTAAGACGCAATAGAATTAACAATGCAATCGAAGCAAATTTTCCTTATTTTTAATTTTCCTTATTTTTAATTTTTTCTTCTTATTTTTAATTTGTTTTCACTTTTTTATACTAAGCTTAACACATACTATGTACTTAGAAGGTAAATTAACTGGAAGTTAATTTTGTATTATTTTGAAGTCATTATTATTTATTTTAATAAACGCTGAATGGAAGAAACCACTTGAATTCATAAAAAAAAAAAATATTCTTATAGGCGGACACTCCCCTTGAGCGGACACAAATTGGGCGACCATGAGTGTCCGCCCAAGAGAGGTTTCACTGTATAACTATAAGTACTTTTATACGAAAGTAACGACAACTATCAAGTTGTATGAAAAGAAAACGATAATGCATTTATAAATATCTTGACACTCAATATTAATATGAAGACACTCCTTTATTGTAGATAATTCTTCTTTTTGTTGGTTTTGGAATTTAAGTTCCTTTCTGGTATTTTGAAAACGATTCAAATAAGAGTTCCAAATTTGTAGCTGGCAGCTAATTCTTTTTCATTCTAGGCGGAGATAACAAATTAGCCACGAGATGTGAAACTTTCTGGTTACATATGCAATTTTTCTTGTCATTCGTTTTTGCAGATGTTTTTCGGAACTTTCGACATATACATAAATACATACACACACATACGGACAGATACATACACATATGAGCATACATGTCTAACTTTACATCTACATCTACATATATTGTATACTTTGTACATGTCAGTATTAAATATTCATGATACAGTCAGATAGAGTAGAAGTGGGAGTCAAAATGGGAGTGGTAATGGGAAGACTGACAGGGGGTGGAGGGGGGGTTTTGCTGAGATGCAGACATGAATGTTATATCTTCATACGCAGCACAAAAGTATGCTACGTTTTTATGCTTGCCCCTTCGTCTGAATTAGTTTATTTGCCGTTACACGCTCAGTTTGCAAGCGATGATGGTGATGAAGAGAGGGTGAGAAAGAGACAGAGTTGGAGAGGTAGACAGAAGGTGAGAGAGAGTGAGGCAGAGAGAGCCATTTGGCGCTGCCATTAATGTAGCCGCTAAGTGGCAATGTCATGCTAGGCTAGGCCCACTGTGGAGGCGGTGCGGACCGACCGCAAAAATCCAACGGAAGATTTCCGGCTAAAAGGGTGCGTGCCTTGGCTAAGCTCAGCTGTTGTGCGGTGTATTGAAGGTCTGTTTGGATGGTCCAAGGCGGTAACGCCTTTGCATATTTCATAAGCAATTACTAAGCGGCTTTTAGGCGTTGGCATTGCGTTGAGTATATTTCAAAAAACACAAACAAAAACATAAGAGAAATTGGCACAGTTGACAACACAACACGCCCGCAAGTGGGCAACGAATTTCTACACACACACACACACCCAATCTCGCATACACACACACACATGCATACACGCACTTCTCTTGAACACAACAATTCCAAATAGCTGGGCATATAATTTATGATTACATTTTATGACTACACTCGTTGCCTCTGTCTTTGGCTTTGTTTCTTTTTTAAGTCATTGCTTCCTATTATTTTGTTATTAAATTACACGCAATTGCCTTTGGCCTGTGTGTATGTGTGCGTGTCAAGTGTGCTTGTGTCTGTGTATGTGTGTGCGGATGATTTTTATGACTTTAGCAAAGTTCAAAGTGACTGCCTACCGTCTAACCTCATACTCATACTTTCCTTTCCTACTTCCTCCCACTTCTCCGATCCCAATGCCATTAAAAGTTGATTTCATTTTATTAAATTTTCGCGGTTTTGTGCCTTCCTGATTTTTAGATTAATTTTCTTACACATTTTTTCAATATACTTAAGACGTTTGAAGTACTATATTGTGTGATAGATCAGATCAGCAATTATGTGTTTCAATTTATGAAATTGAGAATTGATAAAAAAATTAAAAAAAAAAAATTCAAATGCAGATTTTGATGAAATTTTTTTTTTCACCTATGAATATAATATAATATAATATAATATAATATAATATAATATAATATAATAATAATATATAACAATATGTTGGTACTTGACGGAAATATTAAACTTTTTCTAACAAATTTGCAACCATTCATCTTAAGTTTAAACTAAATTCCTAATAAGTTAATACAATTTGTTAAAGAGCAGCACGTTTCAAACATTCTCCGATTTGATGGCATTCAATTTGGATCCATTCAGTAGTTTTTGGGGACGAGCCTGTTCAGTCGATTATCTTGTATCTTGTATCTAAACAAAGGCCAACAATTATCTTAATGCCAGGTGCAAGAAATTAATGTGCTGTAAGCACATTTCAGCACAATACCCGGTATAACTAACGAACACGATGAGTGCTATGGGCATGGACTTGGGCCTGATGGTAGATGACGATGTCGCACTTAATCTGCGATAAAGACGGCCTGTCTTTCGGTCCGTTCTAGGCAAAAAAGGTATCTGCAGACAAATCGCTGTCTGTCCTATGGTAGGGGGAATGGAAAGGAGAGAGGGGAGAGGTGACCATTATAAGAACTCGTTGTGGTCCCTTTTTTTGTTGTCCTGTGTTGCAAATATTGTTGTTGCCTTAGCTGGGTGTCATCTATTTGTATTTTTATGTGCTTAATGTCAACGAAATAATTGAGTAACTCTGTGGTAAGAGAGTGTGTGTGTGTGTGAGAGAGAGAAAGGAAAAGGAAAAAGGTAGCAAAGTGCAGGCATTATACCTAGACGGGGGAGAGGTTTTTGGCTTGGACAGTTGGGCTGATGACAGCTTGACTGAAATGGAAAGTTAATGTTTCTATCGTAAAAGGGCAATGGGGGGCAGGAAAATGGAGATGTCATGAGGTGAAAATCGTATCTCTATTTTGATGTGCAGCGTTATTTCCTGTTATCATGTGCCAAGCTCAAAATGTTTGAAAGCAGATGTTCGAAATGTTTTTCATTGTAATGTAATGTAAATAGATTAATGTGAGTTTTTGGGATTTATATGGTTAGTTGATTAACTTAATTTATAGTATAGAAAGTATAGGGTTATTTTTGTCACATGCTCTACTAAGATCTTTGGTTTGGCTCTAAAACTTGTAGACAATTTTGTTGGATTTTTTTATAGAAACTGAGTAGTGTACCGATAAGTAAAAATGCCTTAAACTAATTCAATAAGAAATGGATATAAATATATTTTACCTCATTTTATTTTTAGCAATTTCGTTATTATTGTTAGACTAATTATAGAATTGATCTATCTCAAAACTGTCGAATATGAACAGGGTAAAGGTTACTGCAAAAACCTGATACGAATGGAACTAATTTACGAGCGAAGGCTGTATATTTGTTGTAAGGCCGCACTGTACGGAAAATCGGATTTGGGCCAGAATTTCATATAGCTACTGTTTGTGCTGTTTGCTTTGGTTTTTATGGAAAAACTCTTTAGCTTGCTTTTAGGCTTTATGTCTTTTCAATGCATTGAAAAAACAAAAAACTGAAACGAGCAAATTTTATGTGCACAACAGCGGTCCACCTGTTTGGCATACGAAACTAGTCGAAACACTTTTCTCAGTTTTCTTCGTATCGGTTTTTTTTTCACAGATATTATATTTTCGGTTGGCATGGTGCGTGGGAAAACCAATTTCCTCAGCGTAGCACTTACCGCTCTTTTTTTTTCCTTCTCGGTAATATGACCATTTTATGGCACACGCATGTGGTGTATGTCTCTCTCCTTGTGAGTGCGAGTGTGTAGGAGTTGTGTGTGTGTGTGAGTGTGCAGGTGCTAAAGCTAAACACGTACTAGCATAGCCCAAAGGTAGTTCTAGCTAGCTATTGGTACAGCACCACCTGCTTTACTTTTTTTAATGAAACAATCTCAGCAAATATGATATTTTGTATGCAAACATGCAAAATATTGCCTGGGCCTGGGCACACTCGTAAAACGAAATAAGCCAGCGGCCCCCATGCTGTGCCCCACTGTGTAATGCGGTACGGTGTGGTGCAGAGGCTGTAGCTGTATATCTTATGTGGTTCGGTGGCTGCGTCTTACGTCAAAAGACAAACAAACAAATATTTGCGCTGACAATAAGTTGAACGAAGCGCAAACGAAAAAAAACTGAATTAAATACAATACGTGTGTGTTCCAGTAATACATTTCGCCTCAATTTCGTAGTGAAATGGAATTTTCATTCTTATGTTACTTACGACAATAAACATTCTCATTTCATGTAACGATCATTTACAGCATTTATCTTTTTCTTTCGCAATTAAGTGCACATTCACGCGAAAATTGTTTAGAGAACACACCAAGAAAACGCAAAGAACATTGTGAATTTTATTTAGAACATTTGTTAATGAATTCCAAGAAATTTTATTTAAAATATTCATTGATAAATTCCAAGAAATGCATATACATACCTGTTTTAATATTTGCTAATAAATTCCATGAAATTATATTCAAAATATATGTTAATAAATTAAACAAAATTCTATACTTTACAAAATTTTGACATTATGTGTGTTCGGAACACGCCAAGGAGACAGCCGTCGGTGAAGTCAGCGCGCTGTGAAGCGCATAGAGAGGCGCAAAGACTGCCTGCTTTCTCAATACATCAACGCATTTTGAGCGGCTTTTATGAAAATTTTATGTTCTTAGTTGGCAAACGCAAATTGTCAGCTGCATTTGAAATGAGCTCGCGTTGAGCAGATTGCGTTGAAAACCCTTTGATAAGTAAATATACAAAATATATTTTTTTTGTCAGCTGAGTAAGGACACGTGTCCTTACGAACATACTTATGTCTATATACGTATTAAATATGTATCGTATATCAATAATTCAATATTTATTTTCACTTTTGTCATTTTTTCTCATTTTTGGCTCAGCCGTAAGTCGTAGCAAGGAAATATAATCTTTTCTGTTTTCACATTGCTCCACCTGCTGACAATTTTCGTTTATGCGCTTGTTGTTCTTTTTTTTTTTTTTTTTTTTTTTGGCGAATTTCGTTTCTCCTTTTGACGAGCCCTGAAACCCAATTAGTTGACAACGACGAGGTTGACGTTGAAATTTGACATCCTAGCAGCGAAACCAATTGAAAATTGGAGTCCAAATTGTATTTTATAACAAACGAAATGGGAGCATCAATATTTTTCTTATTTTTTTCATTCTTTTTTCCACCTTTACTGCTGTTCGCCGAGTGTTCTTAAGATCTTCGTGCCGGACAATTGATAATCAAATCACAACTAAAGAAGTGTGTGTAAATGTATGCTGTGGCCCTAATAGCCTTAGGGACAAAGTTGGCAAGACAACGTGTGAAATTGTAGTGTATAAAGACATCACGCAGTTGGTATCATGATGACGTGCTTGTTAAGGACTGTAAGCTTTTGGGTGCTCAACATAAATATGGGATATAAATTTGCTCTGTGAAAGTTAGGTTGCAGCTATACAGTGGAGATATATTCAGGTGTGCGCTAATATTTTCTAAAAAGAAATTGTCAGCGGTCCTTAAACCAATCAATCAATGTTTTCCAATGTCAATAAAAATGGTTGATATATTTGGTAAAATTGAAAATTGATTAAATTAAGTTGAGTTATTTTATAGACAGAATTAAAATGCATTAAATATACCAATAATATATAATTTTGTTGAAATTTACGGAAGCTAATTCTTGTGACTTTAAAAAGATTGATTCTGTGACATTTGTCGAACACATATTTTAAAGATTGAATAAATTAATTTAAATTCTTATTTATGTATTTCCCTTGATTAAATAAAGAAGTTAATTTGAATTGAAATTATCACAATAATAATTACAACATACAAAAAATACATACATATACTAAAATATAACTAAATTAAATTAAATAAATATAAACCACTTAAATATAATGTAAAGAAAAAGAAAAAATGTTTAACCTGGCAAAATATTCAGAATTTAAAATATCTTATACTGTTCGTACTGTTAGCGAATAATTTATTAAATATTAGATCAAGATACCGTTTTGATTATGGATCATTTTAAAGAGATACAGATATACACATTTTAAGTCTTGAATTGAAGTACATTGATGATATTTAATATCTATGTTAAATTATTATTCATTTTTTACTATTGAAAGCATTAAAGTTATTTTCTTAGTTCTTGAATAAGCCAAATTTACAATTCTCTTTTCTGTTTAGAATGCTCCAAGGACTCCCATACACGACTATAAACTCTTTTATAATCCTCTGGGGTTCTCTTTTTCTCTCACTCTCTAAATTTATTTTCTCCTTTGAGTTGTTTTTTCTGTAAAAACATTTTATTTAAATAGTTTCAATTAAATCTAGGTTTTTATTACACAAGTTTCATGTTGTATCGTATGGAAAATGCCATTATATTTGTATTTTCATTAAACTAACTCATTTCCTTAGCAACTTTGTATCTTGTATCTCTATCCTCTAAACTATTGCCATAGTCACTAATTACAATTGCACGCTGTCCATTCTGTCCATTCGTCCCTTCACTTTGGTCAGCTGCTGTTGCTCCTTCTTTAGCCCTGAACATGGACATGAACGTCTTGTAGCCTCCAAGGAGTAGATTTCGAGCTGTCCAGTCCAGTAGAGTACAGTTCGGTTGAGTTCCGTTCAGTGTTGACCAACTAAGCTGTCAACAAATTAACTGTAACGCTCTCTGAGCTGGCCAACATGCCTGGCCATGTTTTGTTGCCTAGTTTCTGGCGTCGCTGGGCCGTGCACATGTGTCGTAAATTGCATGCCCCAAAGGAGCTGCTAAAGCACCGCCAGCAGCTGCTTTCACTCCACATATATTGAACAATTAGCAAGATGGCTAAAACCCCTTACTCGAACACCCAAAACCAACAGAGAGCAAGCACAACAAAAGCAACAAAAGAAGCTCTTTGGATGATTTAAATTTGTTTCCTTTTTTCATATGCTCTTCAAGCTAGGGTATCTAGATTGTGTCAGAAAATATGCAACCCAAAGCAAAGTACGAAAATTTCTTTTTTCAATTAAATCTGTAGATTCTTTTGTCTATGCATTTTTCTTTACTTATCTCTCTCTTTCAATCTACCATTTAATAAGCCCCAGCAAGTTTCAGCAGCACCACATGCTTGATTCATTTTCAAGGTTTAATTTATTGTAAACTACAAACATATTGTAATTACTTAGTTTTACCGCTGTCGCCACACGGTCCAACACACGAAACTTAAGAGCTCCGGTTTAAAAGCGAAGCTGAACGAAGTAAAGAGAATACGTTCTATTGCCTGGCTTATTTCTAATTTTCTCTACAATTTTTTGATCATGATAGATGATTCACTTACCTTTTTGACAACTATTGTTAAGTATACTTAGAACTACTGATTTGCTTATAATAATTATTGCTTACAAGACGTGTTTCAACAAACGATTTCCCCACAATTTCAACCAATTCAAGGCGTGCTCCACAAATCTCTAGAAAGTTTTATAAAAATTCCTTTTAAGAGATTTAATTTTCAAAATATGTTTCAGAAATCAGAGTATTAAATATTGATATAATATAAATATTTGATTCAAAACATGTTTTAATATATAAAATGTTACATCGAAATTAATACGAGTTTTGAAAGCAAGTTTAAACTGTTCTTTTGATTACCGACAATTGCTGAACTGCAAAAGTTGTGTCTTTGGACCTTTAGCGATTATTTTACATTACCATAGATTTAGCTACAGATTATATCACTATATCTATATTTTACTGTTAAATTTGAATTGAATATATTATCAAGGGTATTTAATCTCTGGAAATCCTGCTCATACTTTGTGTATTCTTCTTCTGTTTTTTTTTCTTTGGTGGGTGGAGAGGCTTTGGCAAAAGGGCGGGTGTTTTATTTTTTTTTCGGTATAAACGATATACATTTTGTATAAATAACGGCGCTACGTGCGGTAATGATGGCGACACGTGACAAGCCAACGAAAAGAAGGTAGACAAAAGGCGCTGAAATGAGATATTTTTCGGCGAATATTTATTATGGCGCCAGGGCAGGTGTATAAATTTGCATGAGCTACTGCGATATGCCGTATGTGTGTGTGTGTGTATGCAGGTGATGTGTGTACAGTCGAGGGAAACAGTTCACAAAGCACTGCATAAACAAATAAACAAACAAAACATAAATTTTTGCACACGACACTGTACAAGTAGGTGGGCTCTACGAGCCGGATAGCCTTCTCTGAGATGTGGTAAGGTGTGTGGTGAAAGTTCGAGAATTCCTCCTTATGCGGGGCACGTTTCTTTGCCTTGGCGCCCGTTTCCGTTCTGCATCGTCCTGCTGTGCGCCTTTGCCAGGTCTTGACATTGGCTTTGATAACAATAATAATAATAAGAAGGTATAATAACAATCATTTTGTGCCCATAAATGCCGCTGCATGCCTCGGTCTGACCCGTCTTTTCCCCCGATTTCCCCATTACTTCCTTTTCTCCCAAACCCTCCAACAAGTAACTCGATTCTTTTTTTCATTTTTTTTATTGACTGGCAGTTTTGATGAAAAATTGGTTTATTTATAGCAACATTTTTATATTTATTGTTGTGACACAACACAATTTTTTAAAGAAATAAATAACAATATCTTTGAAGAGGCTTTCCATCGAGAGAGATTTCCAACTCGAGAGCTGCTAAAGAAATACAGAATTGAGAACTTATTGTTAGCTTTGAGTTTGTTTAAATAAAATGTGAATAAGATTGTTTGTTATGTATAAATATTTATAGACTTTTATACTAATCAATTATTTTCTTATTCTATTTCTTCTTCTAGTTGATCAAATTGTGAGTTAGAAGAAAACAACAAGAGAGCGAAATTATGGCAAAATTTAATAACGTAAGTAGCGTCTTTTTATTGTTGACTGAATACTTAAGAGCTCACAGTAATAAACTTATATATAAAAAATACTCTATAAAGATATGCAGTTTTATAAAATTCTATTTCAGGTATAAATCAAGTACTAAATGATTATAATAACAATAACCACAGCTATTAAAATAATTCCATTAAATGTTTGACTGGCGTTTTGTGCTCAGTCTTTAGTTGCACCTTATTTAAGTTTTTGGCAGCACTCAATACTTGTAAAGTCTCTTAACTTGGCTGTTTCCGATGATTTCGAGACTTGAGGAAATTTCTATAACAAGATGCGGAACGTCTACTTAATAAACTTCACTTAAAATATTTGTTTTTATGAAAGAAAACTTTGTTCGATAGCTGTGAACTCAATATAAATTTTTTTTGGCACCATATTTTTATATAAAGCTGACAGCTATTTAGCATAATTTATCTTAGCTCGAAACTTAGCTTTATACTAATCAATTAAGCTTTGTAACAGCACCTTGCAATTTTGAGACCTAAGTAAGTTCCTAAATTTATGTGAAAATAGAATATTTCTGATTAAGCATACATATCAAGGCCCATACCCTGGATTCCACTTTATACCAAACGGACTAGTTTAAATTTTAGAGTTTTTATGTTTTCGCGAATTATTTAAAATTACTTATTCAAGAATAAAGTTGATTTAGACGCTTGAAATGTTTTTACGAGACTCATTTTGCCAAGTCTTCCTAAGAAAAGTTGTCAAAGTGTGTTTAAAAACATCATTCTATGAAATCGACTAAGTAAATCAACACATAACACTAAAAACACTAAACGTTCTATAAGCACATACTACAACTATACGAAGCACTTTGTTTAAAAATTAAAATGACCCTGTTTGTACAATAGATATGAACAACATATATAAGTACAACAAATGTAAACAATTTAAATTAAAAAATAATAATTCGTCGAATAAGTAAACCCGCTGTTTGGATAATGTTTAGTATTTGTTGTACTATAGTGTTCTTTTATTATAAAAACATATATAGGAATTTTTTCATGAATCTATAATGCTTCAAAATTCTTTTCGAAATTGACATCATTGAAATTGTTTATATAAGAGCCGGCTTTTTTAATTGACCGTCGCCAAACACCGTTTAAAAATGCATTTAGTGAAAGCCGACGCTTTGCAAAATGTGCTGAATGCTCAATCTACACCGATCTACACTGTCAACAAATTTTAAAAGATATTCTATCTCTTGAGTTCAAATATGTTACCAGAAATCAAAATTATACTTGCTGTAGGCATTGAATCTTACAACATACAATTTTGCATTACATTAATAATTCTCAAATTATTCAAGCTGATATTTAGCTGCTGAAGACCTTGCTTAATAGTTATCACATTTTTCATTATTCGTGCGTTTTAGATATATAATTATTGTTTAATTAAATTTAATTGGAATATTTCAGCAGATAATTTTCCCAGCAATTTGCGTACGAATAAGACAAATGATCCGCACTAAAGTGATTTAGAAACATTTGCATATCCATGTCCACTTGCCTTGTCAGACACTTTCTGTGGCCTAGCTCATTTGTCAAGTGCTGTCAAATCTTTTGGCCACATACGTACGATGTATTCAGACGCTTTCGTAACTGGAATCTATGATTTGGCCATTAGTCGTTAGATGTTTGTTACGTGCCAATGCAAAATTGAGGCAGCTTTTCAAGAGTCTAGACTGTCGGGACAATTGCAATGCAAACAGTCAATTGTAGAGTATAGGAAGGGGCTAGGGAGGTCAACACGTAATTACTGAAAGCGTATTGAATTGGGCTTTGTTTTTAAGGCATCGCCTTCCCATTTGGCATCCATAAAGCAATCTGTTCATAAAGTAATCTCATCTGTGTGAGAGAGTGTGTGTGTATATGTGTGGGTTATATGCGGGTAACTACTCTCCACCCCTCCTTTCTCAATGCATATGCTTTTGTCCTGGCCTTTTCAGTAGTAACTTTTGGGGCCAAAGGATATCGGTTCGCACAAAGGCAACAAATTAAACTGTTCTATTTGCAAATGAATTGTGCGTGTCTGCCCTGTGTAATTTCGTAATTTCGCAGAAAACTTTCAGTATGCCACCACATTTCCTTCTCCTACACCTCCCCTCTCTGTCCCACGACATGTTGTAAAACCCAGCCAATATCTAGGCAAATAGCGAATGCTGCAACACACACGTTTCAATGCTTCAAATAAAATAAGTAGCTCAAAATATAAAAGGAAACAAAATGAAAGAAAAGGATTCTTCTGTCTTTTCTATCTCTCTGTGTGTGTGTGTATGTGTCCTTTTGTCTACGTGTGTGTGTGTGTATGTGGCAAACTTTTGTGAGGGCTTTCTTCTTTCCTTTTCCTTCCATTTCTTTCCGTCTTTTTTTTTTTGACGTTTCATACGCTCAATTGCTGTTGGTTAGCCAGCACTGACTGCGTGTTCTGGTCGACAGTCAATTGAAAATGAAATTGCTAAAACTTGCCAGCAAGTCTCTAAAAGTATCTGTGTGTTCGAGTGTGTGGGAGTGTGTGTGTACCGGCATTTTGGTTCAAAGCAACGTGCGGACAAGCATGCATAATGAGCTCAAAATGGAATTGGTAATCGAGCTACTCCAGAAGCTGTGTTTGCATGCGGGCCAAGAGTTGTTACCTCAGAAAATTAATACTAACAGACGCATAAAAGTATGCAACATCAAAATGCTTAAAGCTACGTGCCAAAATTTTATGACATCCGGTGAGAATTCCCTTCTTTTACAAGAACTCTCCCCATTCTCATGAGCATTATATTGCAGCTGCAAGTTGCAAGGGAAAAACTCTCCCTCTTTTATTGTTGCTGCTGCTTATCATTGACACGTTCTGTTGTCGAATTTTTATATAGATTTGTTTGTACATTTCTTTTTTCTGTTTTTTTTTTTTTTATTTGTTTTGAGTGCATTTGCTTGTTGTGTTGACTACGCAGTTTACAGATTTTTACGATTTAACTCTTGTGTTGTTGCACATGTGCAAAGCGAAAGTTTTCATTATTGTCACAAAGTGACAGATTGTTCTGACAACGGAAACAGAAAAACAAAAGGATCATCAGGGAGGTGAAATTGGAGCTACTGAGTGCGCTGTGTAGTTAAAAAGGATTAAGCACCATAAAAAGCAAACATTATGTGGCTATATAACGGAACAACAAGAGCCTTTTACGACAACTTTTGGGCTAACTATAAGAAAGCATTGCCAGTTTATGGATACTACTTACGACTTTTGATGCATAGATAGGGTTAGAAGTTATGTTTATAACCACCGTTTTGGCATGTTAACCAAAAGTCTTAAATGCTTTGTAAATGTGGAAAAAAGTAAAAATATGTTTAACTAAAGACACTAAAGAGAAAGAAAGCGTTAAGATCTTTTACTAAAGTTTGTGCTTTTGACATAAAATTTATAGAAATTAGTTGTGGGATTATATAAACTGCTCTTAGGTAATAAAAATCGACAGATTAAATATCTAAATCTAAATAGGTTGAAATATTTGCACATTTATAAAATTAATTTTTATAAATTTCGTTTTTTTTTTTTTTTTTGGAAAAATTAACTGTTCTAATCTAAACTCAAGAATTGAGTTGTACGTTTTTTTGATTCTGACAAAATATAATATTCTTATAATTTAAACCCAATAACTTAAATATTTTTTTTATTAGATATTTTAGAACTTTAATTTATATTCAGATTTGTTGCTTATTTATGAACACCAGCAAATGATTAACATTTAATTTTATAGTTTAGATTATAGAATAATTGGTTTATTTTTCCAATATTATTTAAAAAAAAAAAAAAAACTTTAAACTCGATTAATTTTTTTTTATAAGCATTACGCAACATTTTTAAATAAACTTTGATAGTGTGATTAAGAATAAAATTTATTTTATTCAAAAAAACAAAAGTTATTTTGCTTTCCCTTTTCAGAGGGTGTTTTCATTTAACCTTAATTTATTTTATGTAGTTCCAAGAACTTACCGTATTTTATCTGGATTAGTTGACATATTTCTTTCAGTCTCTTTAACTTTTATTAAGTCTTCCTAAACAAATTCAGTCGAGAATTTGATTTTCAGCACTTTCAACTCCTGCAAAATAAAAAGGTTAAAATAATTTCAGAAAATGAGAACAATTTTATAGAGATTCTTCTCTGCAAGTTAAATATGTTATGGATTTTTCTCTACATTATTAATTCCAAAAATTCTAATAGAAACATTGTTAATTTGACAAAAATAAAGAACTGTAAAATGGTTTTTGAATCAATAAAATTTTACATTATTTTATTGTTTATTTCTAAATTTTAAAGAAATTGTCAAGTTTTTAAAGTGAATCCAAATACATTTGGATAATTTTTTTTTCATTTGGTCAACCACAAATATTTTTGGTAAATATTTTGAGTAGAATGTGTGTCAATGCTAATTCTGTTTGACTTTTCATTTGGGTGAATTGATGTGGCCATTTGACATTTGCATCTTTTGGAATTTAAAACAAAACAAAAATTCCAATGCGACGATTTTGCATTCGCATCAAATTGGAAAATGATGGGCAATATTTTTTGTTAATTTTTTTCTCTTTTTTCTGTACATTTCATTGGACAAATCAAATGAAAAATTCATTTGCATGCTTCATTTTGGCTATCGTTATACCCTGTAATCGAACAACTAAACAAAAGGGGTGTGTTCAATTATTAACCACGATTTGAATTCTTTTTAAGACTCATATTTTCCACTTTTCGTGTATTTTGAATTTTGCAGTTTAGAAATAGTTGAAAAATTCTTTGCAATTATCGAAAATTTATAAAATTAACTGGTTCACTTTTTAAACGAATCTCACAAGTACAGATTAACAGGATATATCACAGTCGCGCTCACTTTTCCTTGTTATAAAAAGCAATTTAATATGATTTTCTGTCAACGATAAATCGCATTAAATCCCCCGCATAATCTCTCTTTCAATGGCAAGTGGCACTAAAATTTTCATTTTATATAGAAATTTGACAAATTAATCATTTTGATTTCTGCCCACGCACTTTAATTGACTTTATGAGTGAACACAACACCCTAACGATCACAAACACATACACGCACACACAGACCCACCCACATAACAACTGAAATCGCACATAAAAATTTATCACGCCTGCAACTGTGGCGCGCCGAGGATAAGCACAAACACAAGGACAAGGACAAGGACTCAGGCGCCTAATTCAAACATTCGAATTTACGTTAAAACCTCATAAAAATGTGCGCGCCAAGAAAAAAAAAGCGAACGTTATGAAGTTCATTTGTTGTTAGGGGAGAAAGAAGGATATTTATACTCACATGAACTGTGCAAAAGACTCGCTATCAAACGGCAGCATCCTGTGGCGCTGCTGTTGCTCCTTTCGCAGTTGCTTATGCTCAATTTTTTTTGTTGTTTTGTTTTTCCCACGGTAGCATTGTCGTTTACATATCGTACTGCTGCAGGATCTGTGTCTGTGTCCATGTCCGTGTTCTGGGCGCTTGCCACGTTTGCCGTCTAAACGATTTACGACACTTTTGCCAACTGCTTTGCCGCACACATTTGCAATATTGTTTCTACTAACTGTGCATTTGCCACTGTATAAGTGTGTGTATGCTTGTGTGTGTTATTAGCATTAAACAAAACCAACACACACACATACACCCAGAGAGAGATAGAGAGTGTTACAAAAACTTGGCAAAAACAGCAACGAATGCCGCACACGTTCGTTTTTATTATGTTAAATGTCTCCTGGGGCCAACAGGACCAGGCAGGACCAGGACAAGTCCCAGTACCACAACGGTAACTTGTGCCGTCTGCTCTTGGTTTTATTTCTCTTGTAATTCTGTCTTTCTTTATATTGTTGTTGTTGTTGCTGCTGTTGTTGTAAATGTTCAACTGTCACTGCGTCTGTCACATTTCACATTTCACATTCATTCAACTTCAGTTACAGGCCGAAACTGGCCACAACGTATTTTATTTTATGCTCGCGCCAAAAAAGTATGCAACACAATTAGTCAAAACAGTGTTAAGCTTTATTCTTGTTTTTTTGCACCTGCCGCTTTCAGCACACAGCACGCCGCTCCAGTCGAGACTGACGCTACGTTGCCCTCAGTCTGCCCGAATTGCCAGCTTCGGTAAATTCACCTACACGCGAACAACGAGCCGAAGGCAACGGACAAATCGTTTTGCCGAAAATTGCGCTGTTGAGTTCGGTTGAGTTGAGTTACTTTGTGCTTGATTTCTTCTGACGCTCTCTTTGCGTGTTGTTGAGTTGCGAGCAGCTTAAATAAGTTGAGCGTGTTTTTTGAGTTGCTAAGTTTTGACTTTACTTTAGCTCTTGAGCAAACTTTTGAGCTTGTCAGCAGTAGTTTTCATTTGAGTGAGCATTTGAAAGAGTTAATGAGTTACTCTGCTTGGAGTGACATTAGAGTGAGCATTTGAAAGAGTTAAAGAGTTATTCTGCTCGCAGTGATGTTTGCTGTTCATTTAAGCAGTTTTTTGCTATTTGAGTTTCATCTAATTGAGCGACAATTCGCATAATATTTTATTGACTTTGAGTACTACATTTTATTTACTCAATATCTCTTTGAGAAGACTATGTGAGCAAGAATTTGGCAATTCAACTAAGAGCTGCTTGAGTTAGTTTAAATTCAAATTTGGAGTCAAATAATAATTGCTTGAATTAGTTAAGCCATTGTTTGATATTTATATATATGGTATTTATTTTATGTAATATTTTCAATATACTTTCTAAAAAGTGCTCCGTCTTAAATTGCCATTTGAAAAGCCTAGCATCTCTGAGCATTGAGACTTATTTGATATCATACTCAACAGTAACTCGGTTCAGGCTCTCTTAAATTGTATGATGACTGCAATGCTGCCATGAGTTGCCCATTGCATTCAAGCTCACTTATGACTTGTTTAAATGGACTCAATAGCTTTCACTCATGTTCTCTGTTTTTAGCTTTCTCGCTCTCTAAAAGTTGAAGCTCAATGCTTCGTTTAGACATCGTTGCAATCACAAAACTCACCACAGTATTTGCCGAGCTCACGAGCGACAATTTACGCTCGTTGTGACTCGTCACACACCCGCACACACACACACACAAACACAAAGACACGCGCGGACAACTCGATACGGCGGCAACTGAGCCTTGGCCAATCGTAAAAGTTTTGTACGTATTTAGTACAATTTCGGGATTTGGCAGGATGTAACGAGCCTGTAAGAAACTGAGCGCGCTGTGTGTGACAAGCAAAGCAACAACAACGACAACAACAACATAAAAATTTAAAGAAAAAAAATTTTTAAAAATTTTGTATCTAATTCCTAAAATATTAAGTGTCATAAGATCGAAGAAAAGTGTTTTTTAATACAAAGTTGCATTTGAATCCGTCAATCGCCTTCGGCTTGCCTCGGTTATTATTCGTTCCACCCCTCGCTGCCCGTCCCGCCCCTCGACGTAACGCATGTTTCGCGTCGTCGTGTTTACCGCGTGCCGGCTAACGGGCTTTCCTTTCGTCTTAACGTTTTTTTTTTGTTTAGCTTACAAATGCGGCATAAACTAATTCTACACCTAAAACCAGATAAAGGTTCTACAATCGATACGTAAAGCTGGTAAAAACTTCATTCATATGCTACCGGAAACAGATCTCTCTGCCTTTGTTTGTGTGTGTGTGTGTGTGTGTGCGTGGCCCCCAAAATGATTGACACACTTTTAGCTGACATTGTTCCAAGGAACGATGATATAGGGAGCAGGAGTAGAACATAAAAGAGGAATAAATAGCTCCGTTGGAGTAGGAAAAGAAAAAGTGAGAAATTACTGGGCGAAATAGAAAGGAAAACAGATGGTGACAACTTTACTCTATAATGTTTTAAAGATTTTGGAAATAATAAAAGTATTCTATATTATTATGTATTAATAGTTTTGTAAACAAGTAATGCAAATAGGAGGCTTAGGAAATGTAAGAGGCTTAAGAGGTGTAGGATAATAGAATACACAATTATAGAAACATAAATCGTGATATAAGTAGGAAATACAAAAGCAATAAAAGGAATCTTTACTGAAGCTGTACAATATACTTACAAATATAAGCCACTTACGAGTAAAAATAGTAAATTGAGAAATAATACGAGAAGAAATATAAAATAGAATAAAAAGACCTTTTTCAATTATAAGTGGAGCAAACTTAATGTAAATAGAAAATGAAAATAAGAATCTCTTTTCAACCTCTTTAACTTGCACATTCCGCTTAATTTGCTTATGCAATTTCAGGCAGAAATACTTATAAAAAATTTGATAAAGAAAAAGGGAAAAAGAAAATAAAATCCGTTCAAAAAGTAGCTCAACAAACGAAACGATTTTCACAGCAATTGGCAGGATCCGCTGAGTAGTGAAAGAGGGAGAGAGCGAGCGAGAGAGGGTGAGATGGGGCAAGGTTAACCCAAAATCAAAATCTGTTCCACTGTGTCCCATGTCCTGTGTCCTGTGCCCTGTGTCATTGTCCTGCTGCTAGTCTTGGGTAATAGTGTCGTTTCCTTTATTTGAGCCCGCATTGACTTTTATGTTACCTTCTTCTTCCCATTTTTGTTGTTGTTGATGCTTTGAAGGCACACACAATTGAAAATTCAATTGATTTACAAAATGAAGTCGCTCTCTCACTTCATGTGTGTGCGTGTGTGTATTTTATTTTTTATCTATTTTCATTTTCATTTTTACGAGCGGAACAACAATTTTTGAGCTGCTTTCGGGTTTTCGGCTTAAAGCGACCGTTAACTGTTTTGGCCGTTTTGTAGTTGTTCTTTTCAATTCAAAAGGGATTCTGGTAGAGAGGGAAATAGGCAGCATTTGACGCCCCAAATTTCCTGCTTTTGTTTTGTGAAGAGAAACTAGCATCACGTTTGCGGCAACTGATGGCCAACAGCGAAAGCGGCCAAGATTTCTCCAATGTGTGTGTTTGTGCTGTGTGAGTTTGTTAGTGAGAACGATGCGGCCTAAATCGTTTTAGGAGCAGTGATTTCTTTTTTGTGGGCCAAAGGCGTTGAAATGTTTGCCCTGGACATTGGCTTCAAGTGAAAAAAGAAGAAGAAGGATGCGCTATAGATTGACACAGTTTGGGATTTGGAAACTGTAGCAGGCAGCTGCTAAATGAGAGAACTTGGCCAATACCGCAAAAAGTATACGTTTGATGAATGGTTCGACTTGATTTTCAACTCGAAATAAGTTCCATAAACACTTTATGATTAAAGTTGGCTGTGATTTAACAATTTCCTACAAAAATGCTGCGAAACTCCAAATTAGAATATGCATCTGATAAAAACAATAAATAAAAGCTAAGCCTATGCTAATTATAAAACCAATTATAATTTATTTTAAATAAATAAATGTGCTATCTTGCAATTTATGAAATTATAAATAAGTTTTATTGCACTATTTTTAGCAATGCGACAAAGTGTTTTTTTTTGAACATTAGTTCGATCTGAAATTAAAATTTAATGTGATGTTGGAATTGAAGATGTGTTTCTCACTAATTTATACTACCACTTTAATATTATTTTGCTACAGATTTTCCAGCATTTCTATAAAATTGCAAAGCTGAAAAGTATACTATAGAATCTATTTCAAATCTATTTTAATCCGCTTGCAGTTGCCTTTATAAATAGCAACTGACTCTCTTAGCGTTTGGATTTGTACTTTAGTTGTAACATTCAAACAGTAAATACGCAAGATTTGTCTCCTTCATTTTTGCTGTTACTTTGTAGTTGCTTTTATTGTGGCATCCTTTAATGTCCTTGGGCCAACTACGTTGTCCTTCTTTTGAGAGCATTGATTGCTTTGCCATGGAGATAATTTGCAGTTAAGCTAACGAAAAGCAGCTCAGTTATGTTCAAGTTTTACATTGTTACTGAGTTTCCCCATAGTTTTTCCATCAACTAAGAGATGCTTCTGAAGCTAAGCAGGTGTTGTGTTGTTGACGAAAACTTTTGCCAGTGCATTACAATTCATTTAGTTGCTTTAAAACTGAAATCCACAGGACATGCTCATTCCTTCATTCTGTCATTCCCATTCTTTTTCTCCCACTCTACCAGACTCTCCCAAGTATTTTGTTTAAGCAACTTTCCTCGTTTCGGTGTCAAGTGTTTTTATTAGACCCAAAGCAAAAACCAGAAAAAGAAAATATAGAAGAAAAAAAAAACAAGAATGCTACTGAGACGACAGCTGTGGCAAAAAGAGAGCAATTTCTACTCAAACTTCCATCTTATACACTCACTCCATTTTATGGCTGTCGCCTATTTTGACTATTTCCCTGCATTGTGTGTGCTTTTATGAAAAGCTGTTGCTTTTCCACCACCACACAAGCTCCCTCCCTATGTGCGTGTCTATCAAAACAGAATTTAAATAAAGTTCTGTGGCTTGCACGCAGATTTTTGCGTTTTATTTTTAGCTTGCTTTTAAAGACAAAACTCGAACTTGGCTCTCAAAGTCATAACACGCATACGCCGTGTGTGACAAACTAAATTTCTTTCCATTGCTGCCGCTTGTTTGGCTGTCTCCTTGCAATGTCAGCTTTACACATTGATGACATTTCTCCTTTTTGTTTTTATTGATAGCACAGCAGTTGTTTTATCAGATGTCATTAGCTTAATTGACAAAAAGTCAGCAAGTTTTCCTTTGACTGGGTAACTTTATAAATGTCAAACGAGTAAATAAAAGAAGAAGAAAATAATAACGCATGCTTAAGATATGTCAACTACAGATGGTATCCATTCTTGTTTATTTTCCCTTTTATTAATAAATAATAAAACAGAGATGACACAGTTGAAATAATAAATATAGCGCAAGCTAACTTTGGCGCGCCAAAGTTTGGATACCCTTGCAGTGCCCTGTGTAAGCCGTCAGATTTTTTACAAAATTTGTTGATTTTGAACCGATCGATCCTATGGCAGCTATATGATATAGTAGTCCGATTTACACCAAATTTGGTCAGCCTGTTTAAAAACTTAGTCAAACACAGAATGTGTATATTTGGTTGAGATATTTTGAGAAACAAAAAAGTTTTTCATACTAAATATTGTTTTCGATCCGATCGTTCCTATGGCAGCTATATGATATAGTAGTCCGATTTACACCAAATTTGGTCAGCCTGTTTAAAACTTAATCAAACACACAATGTGTATATTTGGTTGAGATATTTTGAGAAACAAAAAAGTTTTTCATACTAAATGTTGTTTTCGAACCGATCGTTCCTATGGCAGCTATAAGATATAGTAGTCCGATTTACACCAAATCTGGTCAGCCTATTTAAAACTAAATCAAACACACAATGTGTATATTTGGTTGAGATATCTTGAGAAACAAAAAAGTTTTTCATACTAAATGTTTATTTCCAACCGATCGTTCCTATGGCAGCTATATGATATAGTTATCCGATCCGGCCGGCTCCGACATATGTGCTGCGTGCAGCAAAAAGACGGATCTGTACCAAATTTTATCGAGATAGCTTCAAAACTAGAGACTACTAGTTTGCATAGAAACAGACAGACAGACGGACAGACGGACAGACAGACGGACATGGCTATATCGACTCAGCTCGTCGCCCTGATCAAGAATATATATACTTTATGGGGTCTGTGAGGCTTCCTTCAATGCGTTACACATTTCGTGACAAAATTATAATACCCTCTGCAAGGGTATAAAAATTAATAGATTAATATAGAGAACACCATCTGTTAAAAGATAGACAATCTGACCAATTTTGACCTAGGAATTCTGTACGGCAGAAACTATTATACATTTCTAATATGGCTTTAATTGCATATATAAATTGTTTTAGTAAATAATGAAAGGAATAGTAAACTGCTGAATTAATAAAAGTTGATTACTACAGAGATCATTTGTCATTATATAAGTATATACGTAGTAAGGAAGAAACTAACAGATATGATATAATACATATTCAATCTGTCATTCAATATACAAACTTTTAATCTAGGTTATCTGTAGAAAAGAAACAATTAGATATACTTCCAATATGGCTTTAATATTATTGATGCTAGGACGGTTACCTTCCTAAAACGTTAGCTTAAGACTCTTTTATTTTGGAACACTCGGCTATTTGTTCCCAATTTCATAGAACTTCTTGTAATAACAACATAGAAAATTATTTACGGCACCTTGCGGAACGTTGTTGATTTTTAAAATTGTTTAAAGTTCAACCAAGAAAGTTTACTGTTTCGCCAAATTTTCCGATTTGCATACAAAAAATATTTAATTTCGTTCAATCGTTACTTTGTCAGAAAAGAAAGTTTCATCAAAATGGTTTTCATACTGAGAAACTAGTTTGGAACAAACAAAAAAGACAGATGTTGCTATATGGGCTAGACTCTCTGTCCTGGTTAAGTATTCATTGAGTTTGCCACGTCTTTTATGAAACTTTACACAATATGAAATTACAATACTCTGTGCAAATATGTAGACTTGATATTTCTGAAGCTTAACTTCCTAATTCTGCTCTATATTTACGTATTAATACTCCCATGTAACAATCTTATATTTCCTTTTATGCGTCAGTTTCATGCTTGGAAAGCAAATGCAATTAACTAGCTATTTCGTTGATACATAGTGTAACTTATTCCAGTTATTGACAAATGTAAACTTTTGTAATTGGAGTCAAGTATCTGCTACGCTTTACACACAAGTCATCAACAGTCTGCTATCCATATAGATTCCTCTTCTCTCCATTTATAACTTTCCTCATATCAACTCTACTGCTCTTGTCCTTTCAAAGCATTCATCGTTGAATAGTCAATTATAATTGACTGGCTACTTTGAAGTATTATAAATCTTAAGAACTAATCTAGATCTGCTGGCAATATGTTGATAGCCTCATTGAATACCTGCATATATTCATTTATGTATGTATTTGTATGTGAGATGAGTCCCTGCAACGTTTCGAGTCCTTATCTGAGCTCGATAATGACAGGCCGTGTGGCATATAAAACCCATTAAATCACCGACGAGTCCACGAGAGGTACTTGAAGTTGGCCACCCTTTTGTACATTGTAGGAGGCTGATCAGCCACGCCTACTCCGACCAACCAACAGCTGTTGTTGTTGCTGTTGTTGTTGACGTTTGCAATTGGTGTTGAAAACTTCAGTGGAAATTGGGTAATACGCTCAACGATGATGATGACGATGACGACGACTGCAGTCAGCAATAAGTGTGCCCCTCTCATTCTCTCTCACTCTCTCTCTATCTGCCTCGTACTCAGTTTGTCTCACTCTGTACCTTGCTGTCAGTAACAAAGAAAATTTTAATTTTTGTAGTAAGGGCAGCCCCGGTTTTGGGGTCTCTGGTTGTTGGTTTGGTTCGTGCCTGTGCTTACAGCAAAAGTGCGATGGTAAAAAAAATCCAATTATTTTAAAACTTTTGACAACTGCAACAACAACAAGAACAAGAACAACAGCGACAAGCGCTAGCAACAATGCAAGGCTATGAAAACAATAAGAAAGGCAACAACAAAATGGAAGAGAAGAGCAAAAAAAAAACGAGTTGGCAGCCATTATAACTTCACTTGAAAAGTTTAATTGATTTTTACAAGTGCATATAGAGCATAAAGCTTACATATAAGTGTATACATATATACGTATACACCGAAAGAGAAAAACAAACAGTAAAAATAAATTTAACTTTATTTGTTGATAGATTTTTAATTTTTTTTATGATTGATTTAACACTTTGATTAAACTGACAGCATACTTGAACATCAAAGATAATACGAGTAGAAAAAAAGCAAAGAACACATTTAAATTATATACTATTGCGCTTTGAATCAAGTTATGTTTAAGTTAAATTTATTTATATTTATTTTCATTTGAAAAACTGGCGTAGTTAATATTTAAAGCTCAATCAAAGTGTTAATATAACAATATTTTTCTCTTGGTGTACATACTTTTATTGGTGTAGAGTACGTGTTAGCCAGACCACGCCCACCTGCGGCTATGGCCTCTTTTTCAGCCTGTGCTGCAGTTCGGCTTGTTATTGCGCCTGTGACTAGTTAAACTAAGTGGGCAGCTCTTTGCCCCTAGATAGCAACAGGAACAACACGCAGGGGCAAACATAGAAGCAGGGGGAGCATAGTAGAAGAAAGGGGAAATAAGAAATCAAAAGTAACCAAGCTCATGCAATTGCGCAGTGACTTTTTATTTACCTTTTGGCAGTGCTGCCAACCTGTCTGTCTAATGGAGTGTGCAGAGGTTACAAGTTCAAACGACTCTCGAGTTTAAGGCATTTTTAGCTTATTTTAATTGCCAGCAGTTGTTGAAATTTTATTATTGTTGTTGCCGTAGAAAGAAGTGCCGAGAAGTGCAGGTAATAATAGGCTGTTGTCCTTTCTTTTCCTTTCTCTTCCTTTCCTTTCCTGCTGCGCCTTAGGACATGCAATAAACTAGTTTTTACTGTGATTAACTAAATTGAGAGTGCATCTACTGAAAGTTGCTCTGTCAGGCTTTTACTCACTTACAGTTAAATCTGAAATACCTTCAGAACTTACTACAGCCTAATATACATCACTAAAGATCAAGTCGCAATTTATATCGGAAAAACTTAAAATCATTCAATCAGTTAGTTAAACTGAATGGGTTAATTATAAATAAGTCTAATAAGGCTAGCACTCTATTTTCATATTTTTAAACGTCCTTATCCGAAATTCAGTTTCGACAAGATTTTAAAGAGCTGAGTCTTCTATGAGATAAGCTAAAAAAAAGATTTCTCAAGTGTCAGGTTTTTTAATAAGAAATTTGATGTTTTCGAAACACATTATTTACTTTTTTTTATAGCTGAAATAAACATTAGTTCCAGCCAACAATTATTCTCATTTAAGTTATCCGGCAGAAAAAGGTGCTTAGATGTTGTGTGTTTATTTAGCAAATAAAAATATCTAATGGCTTTTCGTTTTACAGCTTTGGGGTTTCGTTTAGCAAGTCAATGAGATTTTGCAAACAATCACACACAGAGAGATATGGAGAGGTCTGTTTCGTGTCCTTATGTAAAAGGATGTCAGCGTTAAGCTAGGAGGTCGATATTTGTCTCAACCTTTGACTTTTTCTTCTATTTTTCAGGCGGCAACAAAACGAAAAAAACAACAATTAAATACATAAAAATAAATCAATAATAACCAAAAAAAAAAAAAATAAGAATATAAAACTGCATATCTTTATATTGTTTAAGAGTTCTTCTTTAAGTATTTAGTTCAACTTTAAGCAGGTAAATTTTGTCGTATATGTAGTAACAACAGCTTCCCTCCACATGGCAACAATGATAACCCCGATGGTCCTGCAACAATCACAACGACTTCAACTGGAATTGCTTCAACACCAACTGAACTAATAATCACATAATGGCAATACAACTTCAAACAATGCACGAACAACGCCTACAACAACAACAACTACTACTACAACAAAAACAATCACAACAATGGGCGTGACAATGAAATTTGTTGGTTTATCAATCAAATGCTGCTATATAATGCCAATTATGTAATGATGATGATGACATCGCATTTATTAACACATCTTGTTATATCCGATGATTTTCGGCTTGCGAAAATGTATTTAACAAATGATTGAATGATTGAACAATCACTAACAATCACTAACAATCACAAACGTTCATAAAACTAAATGCTAACTTAAAAAAACCAAACACAAAAAAATAAAACAAAACACACACACATAAATAACACAAAACTCTATTTGCTACAACACACGCCAAACCTTGCAAAACACTCTCTGCTACGACACTCGCTGCAACTCTCTCTCACACACTCCCACACATACACATATATATTATCATTCCACAAACACAATTAGCGCGTGGAACGTCGCGTTGACGAGAGAAACATTTGAGAGAGAGCAAGCGAGTTCAGCTAGAGTGTAAGACAGAGAGAGAGAGAGAGGGAGACAACGAGCGTCAGCAAAGAGAGTAAGTCTGATAAGCTTGGCAAAGAATACTACAACAAAAGAGAGAGATCGAGCAAGTGTGATATTATAATAGAGTATCTGAACTTGTTGTTGTTATCAAGTTTTATCATCACCAACTGCCTCTCAATTGCACCACTTACAACATCCCCCCACTCTCTGTGTCTCTCTCTCATCGCATACATAAATAATGGGTATGCAGATGGCAGCCACTTTTGTTGCAGCCACCTTCCTTGTAGCGTTGCTTATCTGGACACCAGCGACCGTTGATGCAGTCCGTGAGTACAAAAAAAAATCAAAATAATTACTACGTATAAATTATAGTATATACTATGTAGTACTTCCCACTTAATAAGTATGCATAAAATTAAGTGTTGAACGTTGCAAGTTCCAACTCAAGTCAAAGTAAGGTACAATTAAGTTATGTTTAAGTCAGGCTACATTTCAGTTAATACTGTGGCATATCCATTTAGTTAGGGATTAGGCAAGTTTAATTTGAAAGCCATGTTAATGCGTTTTGATTAGAAACACTGCAAAACGTAGAAAGCAGTGGAAAGTCTTGTAGACTGAAAGACGTTAGGGAATAGACTTAAAATCGAGAACATTGATAATTTGCTAAAAAAAAGTTTAATTTTGCTCCAGAAAATATGCTATAGTTTTTATCTATTTACGTCTGTTTATACTGATTAAAAATTAACAGCTGGAAATTAGGGTGCATTTCATAATATTTAATTGCAATAATCTAAAAATCAGACAAATTTGAAGCATTGGAGATTTTTACCATTGCTTTGGTAATGAACTTAACTGAATTTATACATTACATTTTCAATCTACATTTAATATTTTCATTAAGAAAACTATTATTTGCTTTAAAAATAATGTTTAATGGAATAGGTAAGGAGTATATTAATACATATTTATTGCATATTTGCTTCATTGACGCAGAGTTAATTTTTGATAAGCAATGATGTAATTAAAAGCAAACATATTCTGGACTCATCCATTGAGTTCTTTAAAAAAATGTAAATTTCAAGCTTTAGGCGCTTTACTCTGGTAAATTCTATTAAAAGTTTCTACTGCTTGATAACCCTATAGTAAGACGACTTCAATACCATATTGCGGAATACCTTTTCATCAATTAATGCGAAACTCAATCACTGACAATTAATTCACAATTAAAATAGTTTAATCCCTTTTCCCTTTTTCGAATAGCATTGGATATTCCTATGACTTTTGGCTCAATCAACTGAAAGTTGTAAATTTCAAATTACTTTTACAAAAGTCCCACACATGCCTCTTACCACACACACACTTGAATCAAGAGAGACTGAGAAAGAGTGAAACTAGTTTTGTAGCCATATTTCATCAGTCAGGGAATGGAAGATAAAGGGGAGGCAAGGCAAGTGGTAGTAGTTTTAGGACAGCTTATGGCTTAGCGGAGCCAAAACTTTTGCTATATGTTAATTATGGCGCTGCATTTATTTGAAGCTTAATATAGCATGTCGTATTCATATATGTAGTTTGCTCGGTTTGCCAGTTGCTAGAACGCAGTTCCTGTTTTTAGGTTTAGCGATTTTGGCTGAAAGAGAGTTTTGCTACTACCTACTTTTCGATGTTGCCGCTGTCGCTGTCTAAGCGAAAACTTTTCAAATTATCGTAGCATCAACTTTTTTGTGCGCCCTTCTCTCTCTCTCACTCTCTCTCACTCTCTGTCGAGAATTATTGCGGTGGGCTAGAGACTGAATCGAGCCTGCCCAGGAGTTGCGGCAAATTAATTAAAACTTGTTGCAGAAACCAGAAAAAAAAGAATGAGTACAAAAATAAATATCAAAATGAGTTGCTGATATTTGCGTGGCGTTACGCACTCTCTAGTTGTAGTTTGGTTGGGATGGAAAAACAAGAGGAAAGATGTAGAAGGGGATTTCCAAACCGACACAATTGCCACTACACTGAGCGTTGTATCATAATTTTAACAAACGACAAATTAGCCGGCAAATGTTTCCGTCTGCCAAAGGGGGGAATGAAGACAGAATGGAATGAAAGAAACGGGGGTGTCTGCATGAAAAGGGGAGGGTCAAAAAACCATTTACATGCAACAGCAAACAGTTTTGCATATGTTTTAGAATTCCCTCAAACTCTGCCTGGCTCTTCCACAAATGTTGTTGTCTAACGGTTTGTCGCTCTGTCAACGCCTATGGCGTTGCAACAAGAGCTGCAACTCGTCCGGCAATGGCCAGGGGGGCGGAGGAGCTTCAGAAGAGGGAAAGGGGAAGTTTTTGCTGAAAAGCCGCAGCCCGCAACGAGTTGTACAAACATTTCACGCGGCAAAGTGCCGCATAAATTTCAATTTAATGGTTTATACGATTCTACATATACACACACACACACACACACATTCAAAAACACTCATACACAAAGATACACTACACTCATACACTCACAGATAGATAGAAAAAGAGGTGCGACAAAACTGTGCAAAAAACTTCTCTCGTCCGACAGGATGTACAATGTGAATGTCTGTCTCTTGTTGTCGTTTTTTTGTGCTTTTTGTTTTCATTCTCGTTTTAGTTTTTGTTCATTTTCCACTCTTCTGGCTCTTGTTTATTAGCCCAATGCAATGAAGCAACCGTGTGAAAGGTGCGCCCAAAACAACAGCTCTTAGGACTTTGCAAAATATGAGCAACCTGCTACTTGACACAATTTGCATACCCTGTAAAATGCACAGAGTTAGCACTTTAAATTTAAATTTTTTCATTCCTCAAATGCTCACAACTATTTTAAATTGTGTGAACAAGTTTTTATTTTTTCGATATTTTTGGCAATAATCAAGACTTCTAAATACAGCATTTAAAGTTATGGGCAATTTCTACGAGCACGTGTTAGGTTAAAACTCGGACCCAATATGAATGAATGCATATGATTTTATCCTTATCTAATTAATGAATTAATTAATGTTAGAGCAATTTAATAATATTGACCAATATGTTTACGTGCCGCTTTTATTCTATATTCCAAGTTTTGCAAGATTTTGCAATTTGAATTCTTTGTCAAATTTTATCGAATTTCATGCCTTGTTTAAAATTTGTGCCTTTTTGTGTAATTTAACCAATACAAAATCTCTTCTCAGATTTTCAGATATGATTGTTAAATCAGAAACAATTAGGCCTTTCAACTTAGTTGTTTTGAGTTAAGAATAAATGGAATTCCACATGATTGTTTTCAAAATTCAAATACAAACTACAGGAATATTTAGAATTATTTGAGAGTATGTGCTGAGAGGTAATTAGCCTAAAGATGAAAGTATTTATGTGTTTGGTCATTTCGTTTTCTGTGCTGTCATTTTCAATTGTCGGCGATGTAGGCAGATAAATGTTGATTTATATGACCCCAACCCCCGGGGTCGTGGACATTAATGTGTTGACATTTGGGACCTCTCTCGAAAGAGCAGGAAAAAAGAAACTAACAGCGTTTTACTGTAGCCATCAGACACACTTACACACACAGACACAGACACACGTACTCAGTGGGGCTGTTGTAATGAAAAGTAATAATATTAAATTAACAGAACTCTCAGGAATTGTTGCCGCTTTGGAAACTGGGAAATGGGCCCGGGAAATGATACTGGCCCTGTTTTTCCACTATTTTTCGCTAGGCTAAGGCAGTAACATCTTATTTATGGTCTCGTTTCTCGTAAAAATTTGTTATTTAGATTTATGGCGTTTTGCTCTTTGTTGTTGCTACATTTATTTATCTGCTTGTCTTCTCAGACTCTTTTATTTTTTTTGTTCCTACTGATGCCACTGAAATTTTAGAGCCACTTTGCTTGGTCACTTTGCCAGAAGAACAGCAACGAGAAAAACAACATTAAGCACAACAGAAAAAGCAAGTGTGATAAATGCCAAAACATTATTATTGTTGGCAGTTAAGAGCGTGTATGACTACTTCTTATATGGTATATGGGCATGTTTGTTGATCTAATGATATGCGGCATTAAAAAGAAACGCATTCGCATTTGTGTTCCTTATTTGCTAAATTCAAAAGGCATTGGGGAAGTTTGACCACGCTCCTTGTTAGGTTGTCGCTAAAAGCAAAACAAAACATCATTAAGGGAATAGGAGACCACAGATCTTATAGCACTTCTTGAAAATTGTTCGCTTTTGAAACTGAAACAAATAATAAATAAGTGTTGAAGTTTAAAATAAAGTACCAGAAAGTATATCTGGTATTTGCTAGTTCTTCAAAAAGTTTTTCAGGCTTGACTTAACAATGCTTCAAAGTAAATGATTTGATACCAAGCTCAATAAAAGGTAAAACAGCTGCTATAAATGAATGCCAATTATCTTAAATTTTAAATGGTTAATGAAAGGGGAGTGTTTCATCTTCGTCCCATTCAAATAACAATCTTATTCACCTGTATACTTTCACGACTTTAAGATCTTATATATATTTCAAGTCGCTGATAGAGATTTCAGTTTAAAAACAAAGACATTATGCAAATCTTGACTCCTTCACTTTTTAAGTGCCACAATTTGTGGCATAGCACATAGCTGCTGTTGCTGTTGCTGTTGCACACATTTTTATACCACTTGCAGCCAGTTTAATTAGAAAAAATGTTAATTTAATGCTTCGGTGGTTCGCTTGGTTTCTGTTGAATTGAGTTTCCTGGCTGAGTTGATGTGTCTCTGCGAGAGAGTCTGTGTATGTTTGTGTTTGCCACTTTTGTCTATTTGTTTGTTTCCACCTAACCAAGCTGGAGTGCAAAAAGTATGCCATACACACACACACAAACAAACGCAAACACACAAATACAGACTCAGAACAACACTATGTGCTGACCAGTGCCATATGTCCGTGTCATATTTTGCTTGTAGCGAACAAATTTCGACACGGGCCGAAAAATTGAGCAAACGAGAGCTGCGAGATAAAGAGTATATAAACTAGACGAATATTCTGCTAAATGTAGAACAATATGCTCAGTTGTATGCTACGGTTTTATAATTAAAATTATAATTATTTAGCGCCTAATAAATGTAGTTATGTAAATATTAGGTTAACAATTTGCATACCAATTGTTGAAACGGAATACATAGTAGTAATTTATAAAAGTGAATTTAGTCTAGTCTATGAAGGTCCATAATAATACCCTCTAATGTGTTGCGTATGAGGTTTGAACAGCCAGTCAAATGACAAAATATTTAATAAAAATTGCATTGCATAAAGTATACCAATAATAAATAATTTTTACTTGTTTTCAAATGGAATTGTCATAAAAAGAAGGTTAGATTTCTCTGTGTTTCATGAAAATCATAAAAATATAACTTTAGAGGTCCTCATAAAATGTTAACAATTGATAAACTAACTTATCTTTAAGCTGTTGGCACATAGTAGAAAACTAGTATGTGAGGAGGCCATACCATAAATAGAGAAGCTATGAAATGGGTCAAATTTGGTGACCTTAGACCTTTCGGGCATCAAACATTTTTCGCATGCCCTTTTCAACTGCAGGTTACAGTGCAGGAAGGAAATCCTCGCGCAGTTTTCATTTAAAAGTGAAAAGTTGCTGTTAACGTATGAGTGTGAGTATGTGTAGCTGTGTTTTGTGTGTGCTAAATGATTCATGACTCATATGAGGTGTGTGTGTTTGAGTGTGTGTGAGTATATGCCGTGGGCAAAAAGTGCTTAACTCGTAATTTTTGAGCGTTACGTGCAAATAAGGCCACTGAGGCCGTTCTGGTCGCCGTTTAGCGACGAACTCCCCGAACAAACTCACAGAAACAAAATTTGAGTGCATTTTATTGTAGTAGTTTGTAGTTGCTGCTGTTGTACGGCCGCTGCACATGAATATTGCAGCTGATGAGCAGAAGGTTTTGCCCTCAACTTCTCCATGGTACAGCCGCTGGCTTCTCTAGCAAAGGGTCAAAACTTTTAATTAATGTTTATGGCTGCACTGTGGTGGCTCGAAAGCTCTTTAAGTACAATTTATTTATTATTTTTGTTAGGATCCAAAGGGGCAAACACGTTCTCCAGCCAGCTAAGAAAGCCCAAAATGGCCCAAACAAGACGCTATGCAGCCTAAAAGCAGACAACGCAACGCCAACGCGGTGTATTTTTTAATTAATTTGTTTGTGTCTTCCCACGCCCTACCTCCTTACGCTTTAACCACGAATTTTGTGGGTTGTTATTGTTTTATATTTTGGGTTGGGGCTTACATTAATCAATTAAGGTGCGCTAGCAGCTATAAGTACATGAAATTTTAATTGCATTCCTTCAGAGTTGCGCCAGACATTACACACACTTTTCTTTTTGTAGACGATGTGCGTGACAATAAAGTTCTTTTATTTCACTTTGACAACGGTTCAGGGTTACTGTGGAAGGTCTCTCTGGGGTCCTTCGAAATTATTACGAGTCGTACATAATTCTATAGATTTTATTATCATTTAATAACTAGCTAGCTTGTTGCACTCAATGTTTTAATATTTAATACTTAAAGATTCAAGGACTAGAATATTGAGTTATTGTTTAATAGTGAAATAGTTCAGCAGAATTAAAATACAACAACCATAAAATTCTCCACATTTAAAAGTACACCAACGTGTTCACATTGGGAAACGACCTTACAACTGATCACACTGCCAGAAATCCTTTAAAAACTCAACTAATTTAAAAGTACACCAACGTGTTCACAATGGGAAACGAATTGACCACACTGCCAGAACATAATTAATTGAATTAAGAATGCAAATTTTGGGTGTTATCTGTAATAACATTATTATTAGATCTATAAAACATACTGTATGTACTTTTCAATGGGACTTTCCTTTGATTTTCACTAGTTTTACAGTCGTGTGTGCAACAATATTATTACTACTCATTTTACTCATATGTATGTTCAAGTAGATGAAATATTCATACCCAAAATTTCATTCTCCTCATCGTTGATTATCCCGCTCTCTCTTTTTCACTCCTTTGCTTTTATGAAACCTTTTTGGCATGTAGGATGCGTGTGTGTTCATTTTTTGGACTGTTTCTTTGAGCACGCAGGGGAATAATTACAAAATTTATGAGCACGGCAATGGGCGTGGCCTCATAATTGTCAATTGATGGGGAGGGGTCGCAGCGGGAGCCTCATAAAACTGAAGTAGTTGCCAGTCATTGTTGTTGTTGTTGTTGTTGTTTTTGTTGTTGTTGTTAGTTGGTTGTTGACTGTTGTTTCTGTTCCTGTTGTTTTTTCTGTTGGTTTGCATGTCGTGTGCACACGCCAAGGGGTTAAGGTTCAAGCGGCACGTGCTATGTCTGCTTGGGGCACCTCGGTTCTGGCTAGGAAATCAGGCATCAGGTTTTAATAAAATGCGCATTTTAATGTCATTATTTTTGTGTTTTTCCTCTGGCTTTAAGCAGCAAGGCAGCAGAAAAAGCAAAAGTGCAAAAGACGTCAACAAAGCGGGCAATGCAAATTGCGGGCATAAAAAGCAACATGAAACAGGTGGTAAGTGTTTGGGGGCTGTGGCAAAGGAAAAAGGTCGGGTTAAGGGAAATGTGGAAACAAAGTAGAGAAAGCGAGAAACGTCATTCGCAAAGTGAGCTATTTTTGTATGCCACACAACAAGAGAAGCAACAACAAGAGCCTGCTGCACCCTCTTTACCTCACTGCTACACCTCTTTTTACCCTATCCCCAACTCGTTCCGCTTTTACTGCCCCTTCTCCTGCACTTTGGCAGTCAGACAAAGCGACGGCATTGTCGCTTTTGTGTTGCATAGTTGACATTGTTGGATTTCCACAAAGGTGTAGCCCAAGCAGACCCGTCAGGCAACAGGCAGCACTTCAAGAGTTCTGCTTGAGAGAGAGGGAAAATCAAAAAGGGGGAAAGGTCACATACATAGAAAAGATATCAGCACATTTGATTTGGTTTTTGCCTTGTATTTTCTTTACACACAGAGTCAAGGTGTGTATGTGTGTGTGTGGGTATGTTTTTAGGTGCAACAATAACGTCGTTGGACACTTGCGACTGTTCATCTTCACACCTCATTGGACGTCAGGTGGCGCCACTTGCCTCTTGCAAGGCACCAAGCTAACTTTGTTTTTACCTCTCTCTTCCCTTCCATATTCCTCCCACTTTAACTCTTTCTCCACAACTATCTATCTATATCTCTTTGTTGGCATATTTGCTTTGGCTCTATTTGAACTTTGAGTGAGTTGACAGCTGCTGCAGTCAACTGTTTAAACTTTAAAGTTTAAACCCCATGCTTATTTTATTTATTCGAATTTATTCAATTTATTCCAAGAAATTTAACATCTTTGGCAATATGCCAAAAATACAAAAAATACTAAAAGATAACGCCGTTCATTTGTAAGATAAAAACGTTGAGTCGAGTCTTACAAATAGACTATAATTTAAATGTTTTGTGTATTCTAAATCATTATCAATAATTATTGTTGGTAATTTTCTATAGTTTTTAAAAAAAAAAGATAATTTGGCACTCTTTTTTTCTAAATACATATATACCCAAAATAGGAGTCTAGTTGGGTAAAAACGTAACAAATAATATATAATATAAATATTATAATAGATTGTTCTATGATTACTAAGAGTAACTTATTTATTGCAGAATTCGTATGTCTAGTTGCCAATTTTATAGATCGATTAATTAAAGATCATGTACTTAATCTTTATAGCATTTCTGTTTTATTTAACTTAGCGGATTTTAGTTCTGTTTTAGTTTTGAATACTTGTTAAAAAGTTCCATTAAATTGCACAAACTTAATAAAATAATAATAAACTGCCAAAAGCAACTTCTGATGTTCATATTGTTCATTTAAAGCACTTTTTTTTACTATATATTTTAACTTTACTTTTTTTTGTGCAACGTTTTTCAACACTTTGCTGGCAAGCACACAAATTGAGGACAAGTTTATTTTTTGTCAGCTCCTTTTCGCAGTCATGTGACCAGCACTTAAAGCACACGTCGCATCCCAAGACCGCGTTTGCCACCTCAATCCGCTCTTTTTCCCCTTGGTTCCTCGTTTGGTTTGCATTTTGTGTTTGACGCTCTAACTAAGTACTTGACTGGACGGATTGTGGAGAGGGAGAGAGTGAGCGAAAAGAGAGAGAGAGTGATGGGAGGTGAGGAGCTGTCTTTTCATACTGCACCCATGATGCAAACTTTCCAATTGTTAAAACTTTGCACTTGAGCGATTTTTGTGTAGCATATTTTTTGGCATATTTGCGCGCTCGCATGTACCAAGCACTTTGCAAAGAAAACTTTTCAATGTGGTAAACATACACTCACACACTCGCACACACACACACTTATATACACAATGAGGCACAGACACTGATGCACATATATTGCCGCAGACACAACTATTAAAAGCCAGCAGCAGCCGAAAGAAAAATGCATAAATAATGTAGGCAAGGCGAAGCAAAGCTGCTGGCAAAAAACAACCAGACCAACAAGAAATATGAGTTGCTACATTTTTCAAATAACGAACATTTAATGCTCTGACAAAAGTGTTTTAATAGCAAATTGTTGTCAAGAGATATCAGAGCAGTGCTTTTTCATTTCATCAGTGCTTAAAACAGTAAATAAATAATTCAAGTTTATTATTCTTGACCTAAGTTTAAATATTTCAAGTATGCAATCGGGTTATAATTGTTAAATTAAGACTATTTGCAGATCAATAACTAAGCTTTAAAATATACAAATAGTATACAAGTATACAAAATTGGTATAAAAACCCTATTAATAATGAAGAACCGTTCTTAAATAAAGTATTTCGTACTCGTTTCATCCTGAGTTGATCCTTTTTTTTTTAAGCCTTCTGTTTCTATCCATAAGCATCATCTAATAGATTTACTTATTTTAAAGTAGAACTCTTTATTGTTCATACATTTTTTGAGATAAATCTGATGACATGCTGTTGGATATCGTTTAAGTTATCAATATCAATATCAAATATAATAAAATCTATTAAATTTCAGTTTTGCATCAATCATCAAAGATGTGAACTAACAAACAAATAGAAATCGGGTTGAAAATAGAGAATAGAATCGAAAATATTAGAGCTCCATAAAATTCTATAATTTATTAAACTGCAGCTTTCCTTTGCATTTATTTATTTTCAATACTCCTAAAACTAATATGGCTGCTATATACTTATGAAAAAAAGATGGCATACTATTAAAAGTTAGAAAATATAATTAAATAGTAAAGTTTAACAGAAAAGCATAGAATATTTTTGAGTGCTGGAATTGATTTTTTTTTGTAAGACTGCAAGAAATGGCCTTGTTGTTGTGCCGGATTTCAAAGTTTATAGACCCTAGTCAAATACCCTTTAAAAAAAGGACACCGCCTGTGTCAAGTTGACAGTTTTTCTTTTTGGCTGGCGCAAGTTCTTTTCCACACATTATGAAAAACTTTCTTCTAGCGCTCAGTGATAAACGTTCCCGCTGCCCGCTTTTTCCTCCTCTTTTTCCCTTAACACTATGTTTGCCTGGGTGTGTACGTGTATGTGTGTGCATCTAAGTCAACACAAACAGGCAGAGGAGCAGCAAAAGCAGAGCAGTTAGTACATTAGGCAAATTCTTGGGTTGTGCTGCGTAGGTTGAGTGGTTTGGTGAGTTTTAAGTTTGGTGGTTCCCTTATACCCTTGCAAAGAGTACTACAACTCTTCTACGATAAATATAAAGGAGGCAATTCATAAAAGAATTATGTTGTTATATGTGATATACAGGTGCTTTACATATCTATATCTTCATCAACCTAGTTGGTGCGTTACAAAGCTATCTTTGATAGAATTTGAGACAGGTCAGGTGTAGTTTTCAAAGCAACGATCGGCTAGAAGTTATCGTTTTCTATGCAAATACATTATTGTTGGTTCAGTAATCTCAACCAAACTCACAGGTTGTAAAGGGTATCAAATTTTCTGCGTACCCAAAATAAAAGTTCTTGGTGTTTTTATTTTCTTTTCCTTTTTTTGGTCGGCCGCTTTGCGTGTTCGCAGCGCATTTTGAGTTACCTTTGCCAAGTTGTTCGCTGTCATGTTACGGCAATTTTACGCCCTCGCCATTTCAGGGGCAACAAGAAGAAGAAGAACAACAACAACGACTACAACAACAACACCAACGTTGACGACCAGGCGACAGAGCTGCCAAGGACTACAATGTTCAAATGTCAAAGCAATTCAACAATTTTTGTTTGTAGCATTTTCTATTATGCAGCGAAGCGTGCGTGCGCCTTGGCTTATGCAGCACTTTAATATACAGATCCCTCCCCTGTCCCATTCTGGATGGTCGGATGTGCCTCCGGTGGTCGTTGCATTTGCCGTTAAGCCGCAAAAACACGCGTCCAGTTGCAGCAGCTGCCATCGGAATCATCCACTCATGAACCTCATCTCTGGAATTTTTCGAGCTGCATTTGCAGAAATTGATGCTACAGTTTGGTCCATAGTTTAGCTCGCTGCTTGGTCTAAGCAATTTTCCCATTTTCCATTGAGTTTCCACCTACCCCAACCAATGTAAATATATGCCAGTTGAAAACTGGAAAAACCTGAAAACCATTTGCCATTGAGTGCATTAATTTGAAATTATGCCTAGCTACGCAAATATCGCATAGACCATGGCAACTTTTTCAAGTGTGCAGCCTTCCGGGTGCTTCAATTCCAGTTGCCATTTTGGGGATGGGTTTTGGGGTTGAGGTTGTAGCTGGGGCTAAGTTTTGTTTGCTTTACTTTAAGCATTTAAAAATGCGGGCATTTTGAGAGCTCTTATAACGAGTTGAATTGAGTTGAGTTGTGGTTATCGTTGTTTATTCTACATGTGCTGATAACTTATGAAATTTAAATTAATTTCTATTAAAGGTAATCAGATGCGGGATTTTAAGTTGGTATTTAAGTACACTACACATTTATCTCGTAGCATTCATTTCCCATCTACTAAAATTTTATAGTTTCTCCTAAAACGGAGTAATTAAGAAGGGAAACTCAATACTTTTACTACCAATTAGCTTAAATATAATTAATAAGAAAAAATTATTCCAAATTTCAAAGATAATTGGCCTTAATAATTCGACACAGTTAAACACAATTGAACTTAGTTCTTAACTAAGTTATTATCGGTAATTAGCCAGCCACGCCCATTAGCGCTACATACGCCTCCTTAATAACCCTAATCAAACCACAAAAAAAAACGAGGGAATGACATTCAATTAAAAACTTAAAAGTCGTTGTTTCTGGCCAAGTGTCAATAGCAAAAGTGCCTAAGCAAGTTGACTAATTACAAGGCTTGTCAGCGAGAAAGAGTCAACAATAATAAGCGCAAGCGAGGCAGAAAGAGAGAGAGATGGATGGATGTAGAAACAATGCAAGTCAATTAGAGCCGCTGTCAATGACAGACAAACACGTGGGAGAGAAAGTATAAAAATTATAGAGTAAAAATGAAAAAAAAACTATAGTTAAAGGCTTTAATCGTCAGTTCATTTAAAAATTAACAAACTTCCACTGCGAGACAGCAATACTAGTCAAATGGAAAGAGATAGCGAGAGATGGAAGCCAAGCAAAACAGTTACAACTGTCAGCCAAAGGAGCCAAGTTAAGTAAAACGGACTTAAAGTTTTAACAAGCTCGCCCAAGTGTCTGTCGAGGGGCACAGTCGGCAGCGAGGCAGAAGTAGAGAGAGAGGAAAGCGAAGGAGGGCTGTAGGGGAATCATAGTAGCTGGAGGCGCGGCTACGAGGCGCTAAGCCCCTTATGGATCCCAAGCGAGAGGGGAGAAGAGACTGCTACGGTGTGTTGCTTCTTGCTATTTACTTATTTTGTTTGCATTTACTTAAATCGGATGAAAGGATTTGCTGCTTAGTGCGCGACTTTGTTTTACCCCTATTCTCCCTCTCACCTTCCTCTATATCCCTATCTCTTTCTATATTATCCCCCTTCTTGTAGCTATTGCCTGCTGGCAGCAATTTTAAATGAACTCTTCGTGCAATATTGCAAAACTGTAAGCATTGTGAGAAGCATTTCAATTGAGTGTGTCACAAAATGTTGTTAGCAGAATTTTTACTGGTTTCATGGATTTATGGTCATTGGACTCGTCCCGAACCCGGTACGGTCCAATGTGTGTAACAGATATGATGCTCTCCATAACAACAGCCCCTCATCAGCTGTCACCAGGCAACATTCACTAAAGAGTGAGGGAGAGGAGAGGTAGAGTAAAAGAGAAAAAAAGGATCGTTCAGCTGCTTATAATAATGACAAAGGCACAAATCACTGGCAAAGGCAGCTATAGAAGTTGTGTGTACATTTGTTGTGCGTTGTGCTTATTTGTAAAATCCTTTTTATGTAAATAAATTTCAGCAAGTCCATTTTCAACATATTTATGCGCCATTTTACACACCAGGACCAGGAAATCTACGGACCCAATTCACTCGACCGACTGTAGACATTTCGCTTCATTTTTTTCTTCCTTTCTTTTTTTCTTCTCTAAATCCCATTAAGAGAATCTTTACCCAAATAAGAAAAATGAGCTTTCAGCGCATTAGAAAAGAAAATAATCAGCCCAAAAACCAACAACCAAACAACCAACAACCAAACAACCAGCCAACCGACCAACAACAAAAACGACAAACGACAATAGCAAAAGTGTAAGGTAAATTTACTGTTGACATTTCATTTTGTTCATGGAATTTGTCTGACGGTTTATTTCTCTCTCTTTTCCATTTTTTTATTTTCATTTTCTAAACTTTGTCCGCTTCTTGTTGGCACCCGTTTGCTCTTGTTCCAGCGGAAATACTCAAGTGTTGTTTTGGGTCAATGACAAAAAATGGTTCAACTACAAATGGTAGAACCGAAAGTGTGCCGAACCTTATAGAATGTCAACGGAAATTATTGTCAACGGCGATTGATAATCTAGAGCGAGTAACGGATACGCCAAGTGCCTTCGCTTAAATTTCAACATTTCATGTTTAAATCAACCAAACTTTTCATCTATTAATGACCCAAAAATTTAAATAAATGTCACAGCATAAACTCAATTAGATTAAAGATAAAATCTTTTTTTGCTGTACTTACTTGATTTATCAAGTTAAGCTTTATCCTAAACTAAAATACCTTTGAAACCATACAGAACCTTAAGCAAGCAGAATAAACAGCTTACTGTGATCAATTTCTTAATTTATATCGAAGTCAAAAGCTTAATGTGATTAATATATTTTTTTAAAACTAAGTCAAGAGCTTAATTCAAATTAAAGTATTTTTTCTTTAAACACTTATTTATGGTTATCACATGAGCTTTACAAAGCTTCACTAAAATCTACAGCTCAGCACTTTAAATTGTTTAATTGAAGGAAGTATTTTTAGTATTCAGCTAAATATTTGTTTTCCCTTAACCGCTGATCACAAAGCTGTAAATGCTTTAATAGCTTTTAAAAGCATTCAACCCACTTTGAAGCTAAATTGAGACTCGCTTGCGGCATTTCGTTTGACCTTTGACAGACAGCGGCAAGTTTCTAGGTTACATCATAGAGAAAACTGTTCTCTTATCAGTGGGAAATGGAAATTAATATTTAATATGCTCACATTTTTATTATTTTGTGTGTTGCTGTTTTTTTTTCACCCGGTCCCTGGCGGTTTTTAGAGCTTTGAAATGTTAGACGCTGCTTAAGCCTCATTAATAAATAATGAAGGAAATATTACGAAAGCCTGGAGCCAAAGTGAACATAGAGAAAAGTGAAGAGGAATTAAAGGGAAGGAAACGAAACGGAATGGAATGAAAAGAAATGGAATGGAATGGAGGTTGACTTTTGCGCTGAATTTTTCAATAATTTCAATAGCTGCAGTTATTTGGTGGGGTTCAATAAAGGAAGGCGTACCGGACGGCATTGATAAGCCAAGAAACTTTTGCCTGCCCGCAAAAATCTCTGGAGACAGAGAAAGACAGAGGAGAAACGAGAGAGAGAGAGAGAGAGAGAGCGGTATCAAAATTTGTTGTTTTCTTTTTTGGACAACTGGGAACTGGGTTTTAGTCTGGTCGCAGCTTAAACGCAGACAAGCAAAACTTTTTGGCCGCAAAAGTTTTAACTGGTTGGTCGTCATACTTGTTGCCCCGTTACCCAGCACTGTCTCTCTGTTTTGTGTGTGTGTGTGTTTGTTTGTGATTGTGTGAACAAGCTTTGCAAGCAGCTGCTAAGACAAACATAAATTATACGCCATTGTCCAATGGAGCGCGTCGGGGACCACAAAGTTGCCTCTAATGATGCCACATTCAGACATCTATGGGGCCAAGCGGCATAAATTAGCCAAAGGCACACACACATACACAAATATATTTACACATATACATATATATATATATTTAATAAGTCAGGCAGCCGCTAGGTGGCGCTCCAGTTTAGCTCAAATTAAATGTTAATTACATGCCATCATAATCACCGACGTCGCACAACCAACACACACATGACCTCATTAAGGCCAACCGCTGGCCAACAACAACAGCAGAAACAACAATCAGAAATAACTTGGATTTCATTAAGACTAGAAAGTGCACGACTTATGAATACCCAAGTCATTTGTATGAAACATATTTTGTTTTTAGCTATTTATTTATTTTGTTATTATTACAAAGTAATTTAATAAATAATATTCAAAGCAGAAAAGTCTTGATTATGACTTCTATTGTAGTATTTTACACAATTTTCAGACTATACGCTTACCATATCTAAGTAAAGAATATATTAATTTTTAAATTTTATTATATCAAATATTAAAAAATATGAAATATTTAATCTTAAGGGATAAGGGATCTTAAGATAGGAAGTAATTATTCTCTCTTTAAAAAACAATAAGTAAATATTTATCATTTTCTGGGATACTCCGTCCACAAAAAGTATGTCTGGAATTTTTCAGTAAAACATTTGCATGCAATTTTTATACCTGTCAGCTGCCATCCCATTTTATAGTTTAAAACAGAAATGTAAAAATAAATGTTAAAGTTTCTAAGTTAGGAATCCTAAAAAGACTGTTTAAATTGTTTTACTTTACTTTATTAGTTAAATAAATGTAAAGATAAATTATAATAAAGATATTGTAAAAGTGCAACAAACTTTCTGATAGTCTAGCATACCCTATAGACCCATACCGCGGACAGGTAGAACATCACGAACAATGCCGGGGCCATATAATAAAAGGCAACAAGGACGGACCACATATACAGTGAGCTCTTCCATTCGTTGGGCAGTTGGTAAAAGGGGGGATACAGGGGAGAGTGGTTGTCGTCTATGCCGCGGTCGCCACGCTCTGCAAATAAACTGTAAAAATGTTTACCGACAATTTTCTACACAATTTTACGCTGCTACATCGTGACAAAAGGGGGGATTGTAGTCGAGGTGAATGGGACGGTCTTGGCCAGGAATTTCAGCAAATTAGGGTGCGCATGAGGTCATATTAATGTGGTTAATTACAATAATTAGAAATTTAATTTAGGTGTGTGTGTGTGTGTTTGTCTATGTGTGTGTGAGTGTGTGTAACGGTCCACTAAAAATCGAATTTACATGTTAATATGCTGTTAAAGAAATTCAACGCTTCGTCACAAACACATGCCATAAATACAAAACAATATAATTTGTATTTTAAGGGTACGGTCTTCCAACAATAAACAGTAAACTAAAGTAAAGCTGGAAAACTAGTTGGTAATACCCCTATGAAGTGGCCAACAGCCAAAAGGACAGCCAGTTAAGTTGGCCATGCGACAAACACTAACTAAGTTGTTGTGGTTAATGGGTTGTAGGTTCCATTTTAGCTTTTTTTTTTCTTTCTATGTAGCCTAAAAGGAATTAGAACTATGCAAATGGAATTCTTTGGTTAAGAGAAAGTGTGAGAAGGAAAGAGAAACCAGCTAATGATGATAAATTTTCATACAGTTGTCGAGGCATTTGTTGTGCAGGCAAAGGGTTGAGTTAATAGAGCTTATAGAGGTGCTCAGAGTTGGGTTACATTCTGTGTGCTCAGCTGTCAGAAAAGTGTGAATTTGGTATTTCTGATTATTTAAATTGTTTAAAAATAATCAATACACAAATCATATAGTATAGTACAATAGCAAAAACAACAAAAGCAAGCTAAATGGATCTGCTAAGACTAAATGGACATCTAATTATTTAAATCATTTAACTGAAATGGAATTTTTGTAAATTATAGCAATTAGAGCAGCAATTATAGGTTACTTCAAATCAGGAATAAAGGTATCATTATCTTACTTGTTAGATAGCCGCCTTTATAACGACAACCAATATTTCTCCTTCAGAAATGTAAATATCACTCATAAATTGACTAAACATTTCCAAAACACAGCAATTACATTCAAATGTAGCTTACATTTCGGATTTGGTTCCGAATAGTCGTATATCATACATGAATGTATGCCGAGTTCCCTTCAATTATTTCTTCAACATTTGCCACACACCAATTACAGTAACCGGAAAAGAGACTATATGTGTGTGTGTGTGTTTGGCATTTTATTGCCTGTTATACGGAAATGAACAGAGCGCGCCAAAAACATGCGTTTAATTAGAGTTTTTACATGTCATTGATTTGCCACAAAAACCCACACAAATAAACAAAATATATTATGTCCTCGCTCTCACCCACAGTTGGTGCCACCCTCAGTAAACAGCCTAAAGCCGTGGCATGCCACGCATAGCTGAAATTTTTATGTGCAATTTGATTTGTGTGCCGCACTTTTTGTTGTTGTTGTTTTAGTTTATTATGTAATGAATATTTGCAAAGGCATTTGCCAGGCGCCTTGTACCTCATGCCCCATACCATGTGTTTGCCACATAGCTGAGAGTAGAAGAGAACTTGGGATGTACATAGATTTAATTTGCGTATGAAAAATTCCTTTGGCTCCTCTCTCGCTGTGTCTCTCCCTCTATTTCTGTCTTTCTTTCTCTCTCTGTTTTTCTCTGGTGAAACAACAAAAACAATTCCCCAAACGAGTCGTCGGCGAGTTAAGGCAAGTTGTGTTGAGTCCTTGCCTCCATTTGTGCTGTTCGTTTTGCTTTTCTGTGCAGTTGTTTAGAGGATATGCATAAGAATGCCTTGCATTTCCGTTTCAGTTGTTGTTGCTGTGATTTCCTATTTGCTGCAGCTCCATTGTGTGTGTGTGTGTGTGTGTGTGTGTGTGTGTGTGTGTGTGTGGCAAGTGGCATTGCGCTGCGAGTTGATTTTATGCTTTGAGCAAAGTTTCGTTGCATATTTTAAGTCTGCTATGCCCCAACTACCATGAAACTCGGCAACGACTACGTAAAACAATCAACTGCGATTTGTTGTAGAGCAATTGCAAAATTATGCAGCACACCACAGCACTATCAACTCCCTAGCATATTTCTATATCGTGCATGCCAGACGTTTGTCAGTGAACTGCCAGACAGACAGACAAACACTTGGGCATTTGAAATAATTTGATGTTTTTCATATTTATTAAATTCGCCCCAGACAAACAAAGGCAATAGACAAAGTGCCGGCAAATCAATTACACCTACCACTCAACAGTCCAACATACAAACACACCAAACACACACACACACACACATGCTCACACACAGTGCACCCACTCGTTGAGGTGTTGTGCGGAGTTCGTTGTCCGTTTTGTGCAGTTGCTTGCATGTTGTGATTCGTATCTTTAATTAGAGCGGCGCTTGAATTGATGACGGCTGGAAGTCAGCGGCTTGTTTGTAGCCCATCATCAGGTAATTGCCTGGCAGGAAATGCATATCCTTTTTTTCTTTCCATACAAATGGGTTTTTAGGCTCTCAAAAGTAGGCAAAACTTTTGCTCGATTTGTTAAACCAAATCCCTTACATCGACCCCCACCTCCATTATCCCTTTGCACCTTCCCTTTCCCTTTTCCCTGTACAAGAGCAGCACCATCATCATAATCAGGCATCAGCTGCTCCACTTGTTTAGGGTCACATCAACAGCCAACATGTCAACCTCAAAAACCGCAAAGTTGGCAAACAACTTTCGAGCGTAAGAAAAAGGAAAATTCGGCCTCAGCTTCGATTGAAAATCAACAAGCACACACACACACACATGTGCACACACATTTGTTGATTTGGCGTTGTGAAATTTAATAAAAGGCGCACAGTGGGCTGCAACTGATTGAGAAATGCCAACTTGACATGGGTTAAGAAAGGGGATTGATGCTTGTCAGGGGGGATGCTTGAATTTTTGTCATCAAATTGATATTCTTGCTTAGCACTTTGTTTGCTTTCCAATTGATTTTCATTTCAAGTTTTTTGCTTGAGCAGCAACTCAAGTTGTGCATAAAACAACATAACAGCAAAAGTTATTAAATTAAACTAAATCAATTTCAATTCAAGTTTTGATTCTTATTAGTTTAACTTATAATTGAAAATTGATAAATATTGTCTTAAGTAATATGGAAAATATCTGAAAATACTTATGGATTTCAGTAAGATTAAAAATAAAATCACTTTCAATTTTTCCTTACAAAAATAAGAAATATTTTTTTACCAACTGTGTTGCATCGGATTATTGATTATTTCGTTAGAGTTATGAAACAATCCAATTAGTAAGTCTAATGTCTAATGTACATTTGAGCCAAGAAATTAAGCAGATTTAGATAAAATTCAAATCAAATGCGAGTCTCAAAATGTGGATTATTGAAAAGAAATGATAAGTTTTTTTTTACCATAACTTTAGTTTAGTTACAAAAAACTTTAAATTTTCTTTAACTACAAAGTGTAATCTGTTCTTGCCAGTCGATTTCGACACATAATTACATTTATGATCAAATACCTTCTGTTAAAACTGCTGTCATTTTAAACCAATGTGCAACATTTGGTGGCAATATTCTCTTTAAGGGTAGATTTTTCTGGAGCATCATTATCAATTTTCGGCGTTGATAAGCACAAAAATCACTGAGTTTTGGCTTTAAATTTTGTGTGTAAACAACACACCTCTCTTACCTACAATTTCTTCATACACACAGATATATGTATGTATGTATTATATTAAATACACACACATACAAAGAATACACAGTGCCACTCACACAGTCACTTCAATGTCAAGCATCAGCAGAGCCTGGAAAAACAGCTAAGCTCATCAGCATATCAATGGCTGGTTGTGATTTTCTTTTTTTTTTCTCTCATACTTTCTCTCTCTCTCTCACACGCTGTCGATTTTAATTACAAAGGCGTCTGTTGTGGCTCTTGTTAGCTGCTGCTGTTGTTGTTTGTTGTTATTGCGGCATTTCTAATTTTCCGCTAGACAAATTTTATATGACTGAATTATGATATGAACCGTGGCCCTGGCCCGAGTCCGAGTCCTGGTCCGGCCTGGCCATGCTCCAAGCAGGTTCAAGCGTTCATAATTTAAAACTTTAAACGTTTTCAACTTTTCCGTCTATTTTGTTTATTTTTTCAACAATTTTTTTTTTAATTAAGCCAACGCGTTTAAGGCTGACAGCAAAAATCAAAGTTTGTAGCTGGCGTCTAAAATTATGCTAAGCATATGCTGAGCACACAGGCATAGGACCGGGCAAAGCAGTAGAAAGATGCTTGGTAATGACAAGGACCTTCAGCTTGGCTTAAGAATTGCCTGCTCAGCCAGGCAAAAAGGACAACAAGCTTTATTAATGTTTTATGTGTATTGTGTGCCGCATACTAAGTAGCCATGGAGTGTAGTAGGAGGACCCTCTTCTGACAATGTCAATTGAAAAATGTTTGGCCAGCGAGCTAGTCGAGGAGTGAGTCAGTGAGTCAGTCAATAAGTGAGGCTAAATAAAACTAATTAGTTCCAATGAGCAAACACAATGAGCACCTGGCACAAGTGCAGTGGCTGAGACCGAGACAAGCATTTTTAATTAAATACAGGCAGAAGAGCGAGAGCGAGCTGCTTGAGGACAATAAAACAAAGGCAGCCTAAAAAGTATGCAATGAAGACAATAAAACAAAGGCAGCCAAAAAGTATGCAATGAAAAGACTGCAATTAAAATTTAAATAACATTGCAAGGCGCAAAACAACTTGAAAAGTGCCAGACAATTTCAAGAAAAACCGCCAAAAACACATAGATACACACAAGCACACGTGTCATGAATCACACACACACACACACACACACACACACACACACACAAAACGACACACTCACACGGACGTACATAGTAAATGTAATAAAGCTTTGGTTGGCATCCATTTCAAAACTCACATATATGTAGCATACTTTTCCGGGCACTCGGCGCATATTGCGTTTTGTGTGGGTGCCGAAAGGTGGGAGGAGGCTGCTTTTGCGGTACTGTGCCTGTCCCTCGAACTCCCCCTCCAACATACAGCCGCACCGCTAGCGTCTGGCAAACATCATCATATTCATTATTATGACAGTTGTTGTCACAATTAAAACAATAACAACAACAAAAGTCGTAAGTTTACATGGTAATTAAATATTTTAATATGCCCCTGTGCCGCGTTTCCTTCCTCCTCGTTTTTTTGCCTCCCCCTGTTCCCCGGTCCCACCACCTCTGCCCACTGTATGGCAGCGTGTGTATTTCTCATTTTGGGTTTTTGGTTTTGGTGTCTGCGGTGAGACTGTGTTGAGACCAAACCCAGCTGGCAACTGAAGACAGCAAGCAGCACCACTGAGGCTCCTACTGCTGATGCTGTTGGTGGTCGTAATGGTGGCAACAGTGGTTGCAAATTGCCAGCCACCAGCTTGTGATGACTCTCTTTCTATCTTGCTTTCATTGCGAGCTCAACAAAATTATTGTCATTGTGTAGCAGTTTTCCTGTTAAATTCGTCTTTCCTTCTTTATTCAGTATGCACTGTAAACAATTGTTAAATGTCATGTTCTAAAACTCCACATATAATAAAGAGCTGTATATATCAACCTTAACATTTGATAAGTAAAAAAATTAACTTCTAAATGTTAAGCACTAATAATAAACAAAATAAATATTTTAATAAAACCAGAATTTAACTAAACATTGAAATATTGAAGAATAATAATAAACCGATTGATGCAGGGAAACGTATTGTATGTATCGAGTGCATAATTTAAAGTAAAAAATTAATCTAAATTTAAAAATAAAATAAAGAAACAGCATTGAAATATATGAATATGTTGAAAATTGATATTCTTCATGTCATATTTTATTTAGTTACCAAAATATAAATGAATATAAATATTGAATGGTGTTGATTGGAAAATTGTATTATATAATGAATTTCTTGCAGTGTAATTTTAATTTTCTAATTGTCAAAGTTGTATGTGGTATATGTAGAGTTTTTTGTTTACACACGCACACTCATACTCAAAATACTGACACACACATGTGAGTTGTGGGCTTAACGCGGTATCTTGTGAGTAATTTTCATCTATTCAACTGTTGCTCAAGTTTTACAGCACTCTTACCATATGAGTGTGCGTGTGTGTGTGGAAAGCGGGGGAAGGTGTGTATTTGAGCTGAGCATTTGGCAAGTTATGCGAGGCGTTTAATTACAACTTTATTTTAATATTTTGTGCCATGTGCCATGTCGCTGCTGTCAGCATTTGTCAACTTCATTTTACGCAATCTACTGCTGTTCCATCCACTTCCCCTTTCTCTGCTCCACCTCGATTGCTCCTCAACTGGCATTAATTAATTCAATTCAGGGCTGTCATTTCCGCAATGCCGTCGTCGTCGTCGTTTTAATCTGATTTGAGCACGCACTTAGGCGTTATTGAATTTAAACTTATATATGTATGCATCCATATATATGTATATATATAAATATTGCTTATTTCGGTTAAGTAAGACAATTCATTCAATTTGTGGCCACTAAATCAACCATAATAATAACCACAACAAATGGACCAAACCCAAAAAAAAAAAATAATAAAAAATAAAAAAAAGCGTAGAAACGAAAAGAAATGAAAGGCAGAAGGGAAGAAAAAGCTAAAGCAGCTAAACGAAAAGCAAGCCGCAAATTCAACGCCCAATTTGTGCCGCACTGCTGCTTCTGTTGTCAATAACAATTTACGGCAAAAAGGACTTGGAACAGAACAAAAGACGATGGCCAGGACAATAATCGAAAACAGCAGCCGGTCAGTAGAAAATATATTTCCTTTTTCTAATATTAATAATCCTGGCGTACGCAACGTACAACGCCATCGTATCTCGATATCAGCCGGAGAGGTTCATGGATGCTATAGGGATGATTGGAGAGAGTGGAAGTGGGCAGGAGAAACCATCTCTGGACCAGGACAACAAATGAGCTTCGACAGGCGTAGAGTAGGCGCTCCTAATATGTCACTGTTGGTGCCAATAACAATAATAAGCAGCAAAACAAAGCCTAAAAGCTGCCAACCATAAATTCTGAGCTGCTGCTTTGTTGCAAAAAAAAGGGGGTCGACAGGGGGAGGCAGGGGTCGGAGTTGTGCCGAGCCGCAAAGCTGCCAAAGACGTTGACAATGTCAGTATGGCACTGGGAACTGGGAACTGAGAACGAGAGCACAGAGCCGACGACCCTTGCCAATTTCAGTTGCAAAATTTATGAAAAGTTCAATTTATTATGCGACATAATTTTTGCACATAGTTGCTTTAGATAGTTATACCCTGTATTCTGTAAGTCGCAGGTATGCACGAATTGCAGGAAAACAAGAAAATGTATTTGCACATTAAGAAAACTAGTTTCATTCGATAGTCAAATTTAAATAATAAATAAATAAATGTATAGGATTATATTTAATTTAAATACTCCTTTCTTGGACACTAATTAGAGGGTATAAAAATCGATTATAACACTCTAGACTCTCGACAACTTTATTTTATATTTTATTTAAAAACTTTATAAATTTTACTTGAGAATTACTGACACATGAAAAACGTTGGCATATCAATTTTTATGCCATACGCACATGTATTATTTTAGCATTTACATATGCGGGCATTCGTCTCATTCACTTTGTATATGTGTGTGTGTGTGTGTGTGTGTTGGTGTGTGAGTGTGTGTTGGTAACATATGCCATAAATTGCCTGAAGTGGCCTCTCAACTTCGTTTGCTTCTTCTTGCTGCCGCCCTCAGCTCAGCAAAAATGCTTTAGCCTTATTGAAATTTTTACTTTTCTTTTGACTTTTCTTCTTTCATTTTTTGTTGTTTTTATTTATTTTCTTGTTCCTGTTTTTGTTGTTTATATGCGGGCCAGACAATAACCCACTCGGTATGGCATCAATTTAACATCAATCTATCGATTTGTGCTCACACACAGAGACAAACTCACACACTCACACACAAGTATATCTTTTACACCGTTGATCAAAGTTGATTTGCATACGAATAATTCTGGTATTATTTTTTCTTTTGCTCTGTTTGTTCTCTCGCTTCTCTCAAAATATTAGCTGCAAGTCCTGAAATCGACTTGACTCGTACTTCTAGTGCAGCTACTAAACAACACATTTCAATTTTCCAGCTTTATTCTGAGTTTTCTTTTTTGTGTTTTTGGCTTTATAGTTCGCATATGATTTGTGGTAAATTGTATATATTATCTTTGATTGATTTCAAAAGATTTGCTTAATGTGATTTGAAGGTGCACTACTTTAGTTAAACTGAATTTTGGAAAGTATTATGTCAAAAACTTAATATTATTGATACTGTTTGAAAAGATAAAGAATCTGATGAGTACAGCACAACAATACTGCCTTGATCATGATTGTAATGTTTATAAAACGGTTGCAGGAACCAATCAAATATTAGCCTGCTTATAATTCAAACTAATCACAGCTCAGATGAAATCTTATTCCCTACTATACGAATACTGGCAGTAATAACTGTAGTAAGGTTACGTGCTATCAGTTCACGGCTCTCTTTTATTTATTCTGTCTTCTCATGATAACAACGCCCCCTTCTTTACCTTCACCTTATTACTCTGACGCTGGCCAGAATGATAACGCGCCTTTGGCTATAATTGCTTTGCCTTTTGATATGCTGAATCATGTAAAATAATTTCCTCATTGGCCGAAAATGCCGTTCGTGGCTAAAATGTAACTTTTTGACAAAATGCCTGACTCGTCTCCCTGAGATTTTTTTCCCCAATCCAATGGAATGACTATGTTTTTCTTTTTTTTTTTATTATCTATGCTTAGCGTAAATCTGGCTTAAGAGTTTGGGGTTGGGCTCTGGTTTTAATTAATGAAGCTGCAATATGAAAAGAAAGCTTAACTAATTAATTTATTGTCAACAACAACAAAATACGAAATATTCCTAAGCCTTCGAAAAAATATGTACGCAAGTATTTCAATTATGTTTGACTAATTTTAATTCAGTTGAGAATGCCTAAAACTGTTAGGGAAATGAAGGGATTCAGAGGACAAATAAAACTTAATAACCTCCTCATTGGAAAAAAATGTAAGAATGTCTGGAAAATAACCCGAAATACATTTACGTTGACATATCTAGTATAAAAGCCAATCTTTTATTTGAACCCTCACTTCCATACATTTCATATCACTGATTGGAGAATTAATCCCACTGTTTTATGTAAATATTCGAATGTTTTTAAAACTAAATCATTAACATGAAATACCTATTTCAATGAGATGCGGTTCGAACAACAAAATCATAGCATAGGATTAAAATAAAATAAAAACATAATAATAATGCTTCTATTAGAATGTTGTGAACTTGTTAGCCAAAAGTGTTGCGAAAAGAGATACAAAAGAATCTTTATTGTATAAAATAAAGTAACTTTACTCTGCCATCTTTTTCCACTAACTCGCCATAATTATGACTTAGCTGAGTTGTTATGTGTATGTATGTGGCAGCAGTAAAATGAGAGATAGTCGAAATGGGACTTGATGTTACTTGTTCAGCATTTCTTTCTTATCAGAGCTGCTATCAGCTGTTTTTGGTTCTTATAACTTTACTTACTGCATAACTTGCACTTTCACCAGCCACATGCCAGTGAAGCAGCTCAGCTCTTACTATCTTGCTGAGCTTTCAATTGCTTTTTGGTGTCCATTTGTTGTTACCCCCCTCGAGTTCTCTAGTTCCAAAATCAAGTGACTTTGTGTCCCAGTGGCCACAATGGCTCCACGTTACGTATACGTAACAATGCGCGAACATGACCCCTTTTGCTTGACCTCACTTATCTTACTTAGTGGTTTTAGTGCGCTCGCTTGCTGCGCTACAACTTGGTAACAAAAACATTTATAGACAGTTTCACCCCTTGCACCCCTCCTGGACTGTTACTTTCCTCCCCTCCCTCGCCGCTGCTGCTGCTACTGCTGCCACTCAATGATCTCCCAACCCAACGGATGATATTTATGTGGCCAGCTGTTGGCATTAGTGGAACTGGCTTTTAAGGCGGCAAAATGTTGTGTGCCCCGCATGGCAATAATGTGGGCACCTCCCCCTTCATTGCGTTCCCCTTTTGTTGCCACTTTTGTTGTTGGTTAAAGGCATTAGGTTTCAGGCCACAAAAGCTTAGGCTTTTGTCTCCCTCGTGTCTGTCCGTCTTGGTCGCAGTCCGGCAAGAGTTTTTGTGGCTGGCCAATACTATGCACTGTTGTGAATGTGTATGTTTATGCGTGGGTGTGTATGTGTGTGTGTGGGCAATAAACTTGTCACTTGTTATTATCGTCTTAATCGTCTCGCTTGCTCAATGCCTTTTGCTTTCATGTACGCCTCTCTGACCCTGCACTTAAAAAAGTACAAAGGGTCTTTAAACTTTGTCAAAAAAATTTTGCATAACAGGCAAAAGGAGGTATGCCTTATGTAGCAACATTAACAGCCTAAGCTTTCTCTGTATGAGCAAATGAAGTTTATTTTATAATTATGCCAAGGAACTTGATTCTGACAAAAATTACATCATGTTCGGATATTAAATATCGTTGATAAAAGTACAGGGTCTCTCACAGTTGTTAACCTCTACTCTAGACATTCCCATTGTTCTTTTTTTTGGGTACTTTGGGGTACTTTTATGTACTGCATATGGTTCCCCTTCCGCCTTTATACAGTCCCCCTCATAATTGCTATCATTGCAACAGTTGTCTCGAAAATCGATGGAAACTTTTTGTGCCAGCACTTGACTATTGGACAACCCGCGGCGTTGACTCAACGGATTTCCATAAGTCCCTCAAAGTGGAAGCATTCAACCAGGAAAAAAAAACTTATGTTCAGGCTCAGGCGCGGGAACATTTATCAAAACTGTAAATGTACCTAAATATATATATATACACCAGGATTGTGTAGAGTGAGGTCCTCCTTCAAAGTTCTGGCCCATAATGTTCTTGTTTAAAAGTAATGCGTGTCCCGTGCCACGTGACAAAGTTGTGCAAATGCCTCGACGAGCCGACGACCTTTATAATCTGGTCGTGCCACAACGCATGCTGCATAATAATAAAGACGCCAAGTCAAAGCTCTAGACTGCGACAAGTGAAAAAGCAACAACAAGCACAACAACAACAATGACAGCGATTTGAGAAACAATAAAACAAAGAGCAACCCGTAGGCCGTAGACAGAGTCAAAGTCAAAGTTAAAGTCAAAGGCAAATGGCAAAGGCAAAGGCAAAGGCAAAAAGACATTGCATACTTAACGGCTGATGTAGCTGTCGTCTAAGCATTTTAGCTGTTTTCTTGATATGTAGACATCGCATTTATTATAAAGGGGACTGTCTGTTAGTTTCGTGAATACTCAAGTAATTTTGAAAACTTACGCTTTAGATTTGCTGAAATCTTTTTTAAGACAGTTGATTTGATCGTGGATAAGTCTTTAAATATTTAATTTAATTGAATTTCAATGTAAGAATTCGACATTATTTCTTGAATACCCAAATTAATATCGAAAACTTACCCTTCAGATTTGATGAAATCTTTTTAAAACAATTGATTGAATGTGTTTTTATTCAACTGGTTGGCAACTCTGTTAGTTCTTTTTAAGTAACAACTCAACCCTATGCCTGACCATTCAACATTTTGTTTGCCTTTTAAGTCTTTTCTATGCTTTTAAAGGTTTTTAGTTTTGTAAAATGTTTTCTTTTTAGAGAGAGTATCCATTCTTAAGCTGAGCGGAGTGTTACCACTGTGTAAGTAATTTCAGCTATTTATCAAGCTATGACAATGCGGATTTGAAGACAACTGAAATGGCAACAGACAGACAGACAGACATACACTTAAATCTGGCGAACTTCACTTATTGTTGCTGCCACATATAGAAAGCGCACTTAAAAGCGCCCCCTACAGTTGCCACAGGCTTAGCCTCTTCCTCTATATATATATGTATATATACTCTCTCTTTGCTGTTGGCGCTTTTGTAGCTGTTAGCTGTTACCAGTTTCTTGCATTGTTTTTGCTTCTAGCTCTACTTAAGTGTTGCCTGTTTACCTTTGTGCGCATTTAGCTGGCAGTTATTGTTGTTGTTGTTGTTGCCAGTGACATTGCCTCGCCCAAGTGCTAGACAAGTTTTTCTTTTAGCCATTAGCTCAGGCTGAGGCAGTAAGTGAGCAACTGCCCAAAGCTTTTTGCCAGCTTATAAATAACACAAATTAAACAAAGCAAAACCAAGAGAAAAATGAAACTTTGATATGAGCCAAGCAAAAAAAAAAAACAAAGTTTTTAGCTTCATCATGATCATTAGATATATATTATATGTACATGTATAGTATGTATAAACTCAATATCATTTCTGTCAAAAGTTGAAACTAATAAAAGCCAAAAGACATGGCGTCGAGTCCTCTTAATGCTAATAATAATAAAAGTTTTCAAACTGTAGGCAAAGTTTTAGCATTGTCTTACAGTGGCAAGATGATCGAAGGAGGAGGGCTCAGAGGGGATTATTGCATCAACATGACAGTAGCCTGGACTATTGTCCTGTTAGTCCTGGTACACGCATCAAATACATATCATAAATATTATGACAAGCTCAATAAAATATCAAAGCCCGCTTACAGGCGCCTTTACGTGCGTAAAGGACAAAGACAAAAGCTAAAGCTAAAGCGAGGGGCTGGCTTACCGTTACTTCAGAGGTGAATATGGGTGTGTGGGTATTGCCAATTTGGCAAGTGTCTGCACAGTTTATGAAATTGCCAGGTTGTCTACAAGATTTCGTCGGTGTACACAGGCAATCATAAATTGCCTAGGCCTAGTCCAAAAAGGGGGGAGGCTGGATAGGAGGTCGGGGTGTGGCACGTGTATTGAGTCTCATAAAGTTTACGGCATTTTAAGCCGTAGCCCAGCTTACGGCGTAATCCTGCATAGAGAAATAATGAATGTGGGCCCCATGTGCCTAACGTCGTCATCTTGTATCTGTAAAAAACAGATAGACAGATAGATAGATGCCTAAAATACAAAGATACAAGCTCGGCGTGTGTGTGTGGGTGTGTGTGAGTAAATCCCCATTTAATAGAACAGGCGTGAGACTAAAAATTTTGCGAAAAATATGCTGCGGCTTATAAAATGCTGGCAACCGACCGCAAGCTCAAATAGTTTTAGACCCGAATCAACCCACCGCACAGTAACCGCAGTCAAGTCAACTTTGCTGTCCTTAAGGCAACTTGAACTACTACAGCACTTGCCATCTCTTTCACTATCTCCATCTCTCTCTCTCTCTTGTCAGAACACTTGCTGACATTTTTTGGCCGCACTTTACATTATGCCAGCAGCAAAAACTAATTATATTAAAATGTCATGTAAAATTTTCGTGTGTTGGCAACGGTCAGTAATAGTTGTCAGTGTGTCACTCCTCCCTCTCTCTCTATCTCTCTCTCTCTTTCCTTCTCTTTCGCACACTGTGTGTGTAGTTTTGGGCCATTTAACGCTGACTTTGCCAAGTCATTTTTGGGCTGGCCAAAGCTATTTTTTGGTCGACAAGCTTGAGTTTTGAAATTGCTTCACAAATTATGTTGAATACTGTGGAAAATTTACATTTTCCATTTGGGTCAATAGAATATATAAGCAATTTTCAAGATTATTAAAATGTAAAAGATTTTTTTTTGTCAAATATGAGCTGTGAGTATTTCCTCTTAAGTTGTTATAGAAATTGTAGGTCAGTCCTGTGTTTGCAAATTTGATTTCTACTGTAAGTGTACATTATAAATCCCTTATTTGTAAAGACATAGAAGCTAGTTTAATAATAATAATTTAATGTATATATAAAATAAAGCTAGCTAGTATAAAATATTTCAATATAATACGAGTAAATTTCAGGAACACAAAATTAGTTTTATTTAAATATTTTACAAAAAAAATCGATAAATTTAATGGGCATCGTTCAATATGTCATTAGAAATTCAGCATAACGAATGATAAATTTTTAATTCAGAATTCAATACTGTACCCCATCGTGCTTCCCTTTGACCCCACTGAATGAGAACTCACACTGTATTTGGCTTATTGACTTGCAGATTGTGGCTGGGTTAAATTGACATTTGTTACGGCCGACAGTTGACAGCTGATTGAGAGATCTGTAAAATAGAACGAAACTGGCATTTTGCTTGGTTAATGGTTTACCTTTTTATCGGTTCATTTAGCTGATGCCAAAAGTTAAGGGTCACTGGGCACAGCACAGGAGCGCAGCTCCATTACTAAACTAGGCCCAAAAAGAGGGGGCGGTAAAATCAAATACCTCAATGGAACTCCATCACGTATTGTTCGATTGAAATAACATGCTGATATTAGAAGAAGAAACACCCTCCCCTGACCAAATGGTCACACTTTTAATTTTGATTAATGATGGGCACACGGCCCACATCATTTATATGCCTGACTGAGCAGCGAAACCTGTCGCTTGATAGGCCCAAAAACTTTATCCAGCATCTTTTCGGTGTGATGGCGTCTATCGATTTCATCATTTGATGAATTGTTTAATGGGATTTTGTTGACACTTCTTAATTTTTTTCTCTCTCTCTATCACTCTCTCTCTCTCTCTCCCTTGCTCTCACGAGTACATCAAAGCTATGCCTGAAGCTTTACTTTGCCTTCTGTTTGTTGTACAATTTAATTAAAATTTAACATTGCATACTTGCAGGGCTGTTGCGTTGCTATACGATATAATCAGTGCCTTTTGTTCAGGCGAGAGAGATGCGGCAGCTCGGTTCCCAGCTCTAGTTCTCAGTTCTCCATTCGCAGTTCTCAGTTTCCAACTTGCGTAAACTTTATTTTTATTACTCTTTCAAGTAACATTAAAATTTAGTTGCATACGGCACGGCGCCAACGCCTGGCATTGGCTATAAAAACTACAGCAGTAAGATAATGATACAATACTAGGTACCCTATGGAAAGTTTTTTGAAGCTATCATAATTTCCATTCACTCGGGGATCTCTACTCTCCTTGCTGATGGACATACCAATAACGCAATTATAGAGAAGCACGGCTTTCAAAGGTCAAATAATTTCAGTTTGAATAGTTTAGTCACTTTATAATTAATAATCTAAAATATAAAGAAAACACAAAATCATAGGTTATCACATTTTCCTTTTTTAAAAATAATGTCAAAATGTTACAAAATATTTGTTTATGAATATCTTCTTGTCTACAATTTACTTCGAAAAGAATAAAATAAAATAGGGCAAAGATGGTAATCTTTCATGCTAGTAATATGATTACAGGGTATACGCTTACTGCAGTTCATACTTTATTTGCAGTGCAGCGTGTCCAAGCTCCAAAATCGAGGCGTCCTGTTTCTTAGACTCAGCAGATTTAGCAATTCTATGCCAAAGTTGCTGCATTAAAAATACACAACGCTGAACGGTGAATGGGGTGGAGGGTAGGCGTGGCATGGCCAGAACATTCGACTGCATTCAACAGAGTTGCAATTTTCCGTATTAACTGGAGAGGGTTGTGGGTCAAAATGAAGAAGTGTTGGGTAGCAAAATGCAATGAATCGTTAAATTTAGCATCGTATTTCAATGCAATTCAGTAAAACGAAATGCTGCTGATGCTGATGCTGACAGGTGAATTGCTCTTGTCAGTCAACAGGACGACAGTACGTGCTAGTTGACGGTTGAAGGGGAGGACTTCCGGTGAGGGAAAGGAACCTTCGTCTAAAGGACTCTTTTCCCTTGCATTTGACTCATCTTTTGCAAAGCTACTGATAGTTTTGCTAGAATGATTTGTCGTCAGCATGCTTACAAATACACACACACACCAATAAGTGTGCGGCAGAAGCATAGGATTGGAATATTCACTCCCCCTCTTCTTCTCCACTTTGAAGCTTAAGCTTTTTCCTATTACATCAGCGTCTAACCCCAAAATTTTGGCAAATTTTCCACAACTTCCGCCCGCACTTGGCACTTATTAAAAAATCGTACAGATGAAATAGAAAAACGTTGCCAGTAAAGAGGGGAAATGGCAGAGAAAATGGCCCGGGGGCTTAGAAGTAGCGTCATAAATTGCCAGGCCCAAAACATTTGCAGGCCTAACTTTCTCAACTAGGGTTAGAGCCATAAAAAACAGCTGCATACTTTACAGCGCATAGCATATGCTGATTTTATATGCCTTCAGCTCTCTGTAGCTCCCCTCCTTCGTCCATTCCTCGCTCTTCGAAGCACACCTTACCCTCAATTTTTATGAGCATTTTGGCATATTGGAAACAAGGCCAAAAGTTATGGCTATAATTCTACAATGTTCTGAAAAACAGAGGCGTCACTGCAGAACGGGTTAACAAGAGGGTCAGTAAAAGTTTTGCAAAATTACAAATGGGTTTTTTATTTGTGGAATCTAAAATGGCAAATTTAATGAATGCAGAGTAAGTTGAGTTAATTGTATTGTAAAATAAATATGGTATTTAATTAACACAATTATCTCCATCAGTTTGTAAAACTTTAACTTAGCATTCTAAATGTATGCCTTACAACTAGAGTTAAGTAAATGTAACATACTTATAATATAGACATCAAAATACATTCGTTTAAAAGTGTTTCCACTTAATTCCACACTTTTATTATGGTGAACTAGAATTTGTAATATTTTCTGGCAATAATATAAGTATTTTTGTTCTATTTTAAGTGAAAGTTCTTTTGAAAGTGATAAAAACCCATCTAGCAAATAATCCATACATGTACTCGATTTCAAGTGTTCCACACTTAAAGCAATTTATACCTTCTTGCCTCATTCCAATGCATTTTCTAATTATTAAACTACGCCACTGTTTGGCAAAACGCTTTCAGAATATTTTTAACCAAAATCAATTCGATTTTATACATACAAATATATTTTGTTTTCACCATTTTCTTATTTTTGTTATAGTAAAAACGTTAGTATTAATTTCCATATAAATTGCCAGGCTGACTGAGTCTCTGTGTGTATATAATCGTATTGCTTTAGTGGAGTCTGTCTCTCTGTGTGAGTGTGTGGGTGTGTGTGTGTCTATAACTGCACATTTCAAACGTTGAAATCAATTTGCACATATCAACAACGAAATTGTTTGCTCACTCTATGGAGCCCAACCCCCAACCATCTAAATCCCCAGCCAGCGAATCGTGCGAAATGAAAAATCAGCAAAATGCTGCACGCAAGGCAAAAAGTTGGCTGCAGTTTAACTATATATATCTATATATATATGGATATGTATGTAAGAGTATACATATATAGGAGCCTCCATATCAAATCAAAGCAGACCTGGCACTGCTAATACTATCTATGGCATCTACAAATTTCATTTGGTATTCCTTTAATCTTTGTAACTGGCAATGCTCTGCCCTGTCCCTGTCCCTCTTCTTACATTTCATCCTCCTCGCTGAATACAAACATAATTAAATTTATTTAAATTTTTGCTCTATGTCAGGCAACAACAATGTTTGCAATCCAACAAATAAACAGAAATCCCAGTTTTATGGCTGTAATGATACGATTTTTATGACTCGTCACGCAAGTGTCTGACTGTCTCTATGTCTGTCTGGTGCTTCGCAATCAAATTGTTTAAGCAAACATAAAACTTTACAAATGCGCTAAGAGAAGGCGCTGAAAAAAAAATGATGAAGAAATCGCTGTAAATTTGCTTTGCCATCTTGTGGTAAGGTGGATACTTTTGGGGAAGAGAGAGGGGTCTGATGCTGATGCTGTAGCTCATTACAGCCACAAACCAATATGCTTATTGCTACTCCTGCTTCTGCTTGGGCTATAAAAACTGTTAACGTAAGCGTAAAATGCTTTCAAGTGCTTTGCAAATCCAGAGACGACATTGCAAGCAACAGCAGGCAAATCATCTTCATCTTGGCACTCGGATCCACAAAACTCCATTGGGCGTTTTATAATGAGCAACGAGCAACCGCAAAAGTACGTAGTTCTGTGTGAAAATGTTCTTTAATATGCTTTCTTTTTTTTTTTCTTGCGAAATTCAACAAGGAATTGAAGAATTATAAAATTTCTTAGGTATCCAAAGCTAAAGAGATTCCTGAAGTTATTATAGTTTAAGGTAAAGACATTTGCCTACTCCATGAGTTTGATTAAGTTGTTCAAAGCAATTTCCTTTCTTTTTATATGGGTTTAATATTATTTTGGTATCCAATTGTCTTGTACACTTGGAAAAAATCAAGTTACTGAGTCTGCCAACATCTATATAATAAGAATCATCAATGTAGTGTTGTTCTAACTTCGTTCTCAAATTCGTTAATCATTACTTAAGTTAGTCAAACTACATATGATTAAAGTTTCTTACCTTTTATGTAGTATCAACTTTCTGCATTAATTTTGATGCTGTCTGATATTTTTTGGCAGTTACTTTCGTGACCACAGTTGCATTTGCAAGTGTCAAATTTTGAAAAATAATTCTGAAATTGTGGTAGACACAAAGTGACATGTGAAATTGGCCCAACCAACTGCTGTTCTGTTGACTCAACTTGAAAGCCGCATACATAGCACAACATTTGTTGCTCTTTTCTTTTCATTTTTGCTATTGTTAGTGTTGCTGTTGCTGTTTGTTTTTCTTTTTTTGCGTATTTTTCACATGCTTGCTGCACGGGAAAAGTCTCTTGCCAACAACTTGTCGAAGCAAAAGTTGAGGGTAAAACTTGCCAAATGATACTAAAAAGTATTCGGTAACAACAACAATGGAAACGCATTAGCAACCAAATGGTCTGCATGTTTTGGCTGTGAACGCCTCCAAGCAAACTTTAAATTATTTACAATACTTCTACTTACAATGTCCTCAGATTTGTGACCAAGGCAACAATGCAACAAGCGCCATCTCATCTTTTATCATACAATTTTTCCCTGACTATTTTATATTTTGTTTACTTTCCTCATCAGTAATCTGATTGCAAAGTAACTCCGAATCCCAGTTGACAACAGTTTTGACAGAGCTCTAAGATTTTTGCATAAAATGATAAAAACTTGGAATGCTTCAAATCTTTTATTAAGTAAAAAATGCATAGAAGTCCGAGAGTTGAGTGATGCTTTTAATATTTTCATATTCGCTGCAAGTTAATCAGACACATTATTTATAAATGGCTTTGAGGTACAGATAGATTATGGGAATGATTAGATGTGCATTAAATTAAAAATCATGTGTATGGTAGTTTAAAGACTATGAAATTTAACATTTAAATATAATATACATTTTTATTTTATTAAATTAAGAAAAATTTATTGCTATTCTGGTCAAGCTAAGATAGTTTTCATAAATATAAGTATTTAAACTTATTATATTTAAGTATTTATAAGAGTATGTCATCTTGGTTAAATATAAGAAATTTATAAATTTTGCAATCAAAGATAACTGATAAACGCGTTAATCGGAAAATACGTGTCGCTGCGCTCGTTTTAAAAAATAATTAACCCGTTGCCGACCATTTCCAGATGCAAATTTTTCGGATTTTCCGTATATACAATACTTGACACGTAAGTTTGCTGCTTGAGAAAAGTGCGGCGTAAAAACAAAAAGAGAAAATGAGAATACAAATATAATTTTAACATTTAAATTGAATATAGTGAATAAATTGAATTGATATGTTGAGTAAACTACTTTCCACACTGCCAGAAAGACAGGACAAAAAGGCGGCAGGACGACAACGCGATAGGACAATTGACACAGGCAACAGGAAAGGGGATGTGAATTGGGATGAGAGACATGACAATATTTTGCTGCTTGTTTAACGTTTCGTGATTTTTGCCAGATTTTTAATGTCACACACATGCACACAAACTCAGAAAGATATAGCTCTTCCTGTTCGTATCTCTGGCTGTGAGTGTGCAGCACGTACGCACTGCTGCCTTTGCATATATGTATGTCGAATCATGTGTATGTGTGTCACAAACAACATGCAGCGTTGTATTGACAGCATGTTGTGACAAATATGTAAAAAAAGAATAGTAATAAATACACTCAAAGTACAGAAAGAAACGCGAAATAAATCGAATTCGCTGCAACAGCAAAATGGCTTTAAAAATGTTGTGAGGCGTGCTGCTGATGCAGCTGCCACAACACTCACGTATTTTGCCTGCCAGTCGTATTGCTGTGGCAACAATTAAGAAAAGTCTGTCTAAATCTCTTTGTCATTTTGATGACTTGCAAAGTGTTGCCTACTTTTCAGCGCGTAAATGAATGCCTCTTTAAGCTGTGTCTGCAAAAGTGTTTCCTATCATCCTCACTTTGTAGCAATGCAGACATTTTCCAGATAAATCTTCTCTTTTTAAGAATATTTGAAAATTCATTGAATCCGTGTAGTCCGGTAATATCGCCAACATAATATATAATGGCAAATCCAGAAGTTTTCCGGATAATCCTTTACTGTTTAAAAATACTTTACGAGTTGTGATGTCGTTGTCCTGTCGCCGCTCTGCAATTGTTGTTTATATTATTAACCTTGCGATGCTGTTCTTTTGGCAATTTCACAGATCCACCGGAGATCATCAAGAAGCCTCAAAATCAGGGCGTGCGTGTTGGGGGCGTGGCCAGTTTCTATTGTGCGGCACGCGGTGATCCGCCGCCATCGATTGTTTGGCGTAAAAACGGCAAAAAAGTTTCAGGTAAGTTGTAAACGTTTAAATTGTTAGCCTAGCGATAAAGGTCATAAACCGCACAATTCACACACACTATCACATAATTCTAAATACAGGCACTCAATCGCGTTACACGGTCTTGGAGCAACCGGGAGGCGTTTCGATACTGCGAATTGAGCCCGTTAGGGCAGGACGTGATGATGCGCCTTACGAGTGCGTGGCTGAGAACGGCGTGGGCGATGCCGTATCCGCAGATGCAACTTTAACCATCTATGAAGGTAAGTGGCAACCCATACAGCAGCCAACCAACCATCCAACCATCCATCCATCCATCCATCCAACCATTCATCCATCCATAGCATTTATAGCAAATGCAGGCGCCTTAATTGAAGCCGCAGTCGGAATCCTAGGCGTGCGGGGGTGCCTGTGATACGAGGAGGGTATATGGCAAAGTTTTAGCGTAATGTAAGCAAAGTTCATACATTGATTTTGAATTAAAATTGGGTAAAGAACTTTACATGCCTTGGTGTAACAGCAGACACTCCAGCCCGTCCCCTCAACCATAACATCTCCTTGTCTACCCCAAGGGGTAACTGCAAAGTTGTTTGCCAGCTTGTTTGTGTGGCTTAAATTACTTGCCAAAATTTACTTTTGCTTATTTACAACTGTGCAAAGGATAAAGTTTTTGCCTAAGCCTAATCAAGTCTATACCAAGGGAATGGTCCAGAAGCCTTGCTAAGACTCTGCTCACTTACTGGCCCTGGCAATTGAACTAATTTGCTTAAACTGAGAGAGACAGGGACAACGAGAGAGAGAGAGAAAGCCAAAACCGGCCAAAAGTATTTATAATTTTTGCACTAAATTATAAACAGCTACAAGTTTGTTTTTGGCTTTTTGCCTCCTCAAATCAATAACAAACATTCTGGTTGATTCCATCTGGAAAAGGGGTGAACTTGCCAAGACTCTTATAACTTTTGGCAGCTCTAAAAAATTTTAATGAGCTTAAAGCAGCCTTAAACTAATTAAGTGTGCAATAAACTTATTCCAAATAATCGCTTGCTAAATCAACGCAACAAAATTTGCTTAAAGAAAAAAAAATACAAGAAATAAAACTTGCAAAGTTTTAATTATATTTATTGAATAGTGGATTTACAACTGATCAAATTTGTAGTAGTGCTATAAACTTATAATTTGTTGAAGCAAGTAAACAAAATGCATATTCTGAAACCACTAAAACAACTTTAATTTAATTACACATAATTTTATTTATTGTTCGTTGAGTAAAGTTAAACAAAGTTTTATGGTGTTAAGAGCTTAAAGCGAGCTTAAATAAGTGTGTGAATTGCATCTGAGTAAATTGTACTCACAGAAATTTATTTCACCGCTCATAAAAGAATGCTGATAAATAATTTAATTGTATTTTCGAAGCAAAGTTTTGCTTTGTAATAATTCAATAATTCATGTCAATACATATAATAATTTTCATAATTTATTTGCCATGCATATGTATGTAAGTACATATTTGCTCTGTTATTGTTATTGAAGTGTCTTGAATCAAACCGAGTTTAAGTATCTGCTATAAATTAAACAACATTTTATCTGCACCATGTGAAAGATATTAACTGAATTTAAGTTTTATTGCATCTTTTGATGTTATGAATCAGTTGAAGTTGAATTACTTTCAACTTGGTTTACAATGTAAACTTTATATAAAGCTAATAGAATCTACACATATCAACTAATGGAAGAGTATCGCAATATTATTTTACATCGTATTTGACTACTCTCTTTAATATGGGCCCACTATACTTAACATACACTTATCATATATTTTATTTCTGCAGTACTTTTGGCCATTAAAAGCGTAACAGAGAACTGTCTAATAGCTTATGCCCTTTAAATAATCGATTTTAATTATCGCAAAAATATCGCCATAGTTTCACATCATATGTGACTATTCCAAATTTTAAGCCTTATTATTTTAGATCAATTCGGATGTTTTTGATGTCTAAAATTCGTTTGGTATTTTTCGCTTCAGCAGCCATTTTGTAAACGGAAAATAATTATTGGCAGGGGTGAAATGGTAAAAAATTTATGCACACGAGGCGTATGAGTAATGTGCTATACTTTGCCGTTAGACTGCAACTTATAATTTACTACTACTACTGTCTACAGGCTGTTTTGTAGCTTGTTTGTCGTTGTTGCTGTTACTGTTATTGCTGTTGTTGTTCTTTATGGGAGGAGGCGACGCCGCGGATCCGCGTAGTACCGCAAAATGTGTGAAAATTGCACGGCCAAGAGGAAAAACATATTTTTGTTGATACACTCACTGAGTGTGGCATACACACACACACATACTAACACCCGCACACACCTCGCTGTATGTGCATTTTTAGTTGTTAATTATGCCAGTTGATTATGCTTTGTGCGCCCTGGCGCCAGGTAATTGGTGTGCATTTGATTTGTGGCCGCTTGTAACGCTCCTTGATAGAGCTCCATACCGTAGACGTAGGCCCCATAAAACGAGGGGAAGTAATTAGTGTAGTTTAGCAGGGACTACAAGCTGACTGAAGGTAAAAGTTGCCATTAAATTCAGACCGTTTGTCATGGTCGTGGTAGGCCGTCGACCAAAATCAAGCTGCAAATTTGAGTTGTACAATGCACATATGTATATTTTTCGGTACCACATCTACTCGTACATATATATTTATTCGTATATACTTTAACTCTTGCTCAGTTTGTAAATCTTTTGCCAACATTTATCCAGTTCTTTTCGTTTACTGCCGCAAATTAATCACACGGAAGTTTTCTCCTTCACTTTTTTCTCATTTCCATAGGATGCCCGCATTTAGTTCCATGTATATCCATCATCTATATGTATGTACTATACATGTATATCATCTCATATAACTCACCTGCAGCTGCACAAACGCCAGCAGCCTTAACTATTAATTGCTTTATGGAGCAGTTGCAAAAAGGCTGCGGCTTCTGTTGTGATATTCACGTTGTCTTTATACTCTAAGCAAGGATATTTTGAATAATATAAGGCAGTTTGCAAGATTTTCTCTAAATGTAAAAGGTATTCTTCTAAAACTCAGTACAGCCTTAGCTGATATGTAGAATTTTCTATGAAATTTTATAGGAAGCTAGTTTAATATGAATATAAATAATTAATTATTTTAGTAATCAGTCTTACCTTCATTAAATATTCAAATAATGCACTAAAATTTGATAGTAAAAAAACTCATCTAAAACGTATTGTAAGTCGGTTCCAATGCAAGCCTATTGATACTCGTATATTCCAAGTTTTATAAAATCCAAATCGAAGGGTATTCAAAGTTCGACTTGTCTTTATTTTATATCGTATCGCCTTTTGGCTTAAAGTTTTTGGTGTGATAAATCTCAATGTAAAAATTTGCAAGCACACTCACACACACACACACACATTCGCGAGTGTTAAAATAAACGCGCCAATGCCAATAAAGGCGCACTCACACGCCCACTGTGTCCCCTCACATGTTGCAACTCTGAGGCAAGCTGCCAGAGTTGCCACCAACTCACGCCAAGCACGTTTGAGCTTCACGTGAAAGCATTTTTAATCAAAATTCCCAACAGGCTAAAGCAGCGCGAGATCAAAAACACTTGCAACGAGATGTGCACCGCCATGTGTGTAAGTGTGTGTGTGGTGTGCGTGTGTGTGGAGATACAGGTGTGTTTGGGAGGTAGGTGTGATGCTGTTGTTGTTGTCACTGCTGCTCTTATTACAACTCGACACAAAGCCGTCATTGCCACCTTATGTACACACACACACACACTTCACACTAGGGATGGGTATCATCGGCAAGAAAGTTTCGATATTTGTATTGGGAAAAATATTAAATTAAAAAAATTAAAATATTCTTTGAAAGGGTATAAAAAATATATATTACATATAATAAAAAGCCCCAAAATTCCAAATTTTGGAAATAATCTTTAAAAAATTAAATATTTACAGATTAATTATATATTTCAAAATTGAAGTGTTGCCGAAATAAATTTGCTTAATAGAATAGCAAAAAATGTAATAAGTTACAATTTCATTGATAAAAATTCTTGGTTTATATTCATCATCGGTTAAGCAGTAATAATACAAATTTAGGTATCCAAAGCTGAATTAGTTAAACATGTAGCAACAATAAAATCTAGGCAAATCAAAGAGAAGACTCTTATATTTGCAATATATCGTATTAAATATTATTATATTATACACATATTAAAATGAATATCATTTAATTTTGCGCTTGATTATTTAATCTCTGTATCGAAATAATATCGATATCAACATAGCGATGCACATCCCTAGCACACACCAATGTTGACGGAGTCAGAGTTTTTCGGATAGATTGCAGCAGCTGCAAATAACGTGACTCTGTCTCAGCAGCTAGCAATATCTCAGCTTATAGTAGCTGGGTGTCAGAAGGGCGTACACTGAAGGGGGGCGTGGCAACAGTGCAGTAAATCCTTTTAGCTTGCAGTTTTATGCAGTGGCAACCACAAAAAAAATAAAGGGAAAGAAAAAAAACACCAACAACAAAAAGATGAACAAAACCGAAAACCAACGACGATGCTTGCAAATTTTTTGACATATTTGTTGTTCTTGTTCTTTTCGTTGTTCTCATTGCTGTTGTTGTTTTATGCAAATATCGAAATAAAGATTATTCCGCACATCCCTCACCCCTCTTTAGCTAGCACTACTGCAGCTATATTTCTTTTGTGGGCGTGACCTAGCGCCCTCTTTTTGAGGTGTGCGTGTGTGTGTTTGTTGTATTTATGCGAAAAACGTTTAACTAACTGGCGGCGTTAGTCGCTGCGATTTAGTGCTAATGTGGAAAACCAGCATCCTTTTACCTACCCCATACTTGCATCTCCTTCCCTTCTCTTCTCTTCCCTTCACCCAGATGCCCTGCAGCTTGCCTAGCACAAAATTTACTGTTTACAATTTGTTGGCTGATTGCTGGCGCTTTGCTAAATTTATAGCATGCTATATTTATATCCCCCCTGCATCCTTTTTTCTTCTCATACGCACACACACACACACACATGCAGTCTTTTATTTCACTGCGTATTTATTATAATGTTCTGCATTATTATTTTCGTATTACGTATAAACTACAACAGCAAAAACAATAAAGTACTGAAAGTTAGGGTATTTGTAGAACACTTGATGGAAGTTTTTGAAATTTTAATTAAGTGCACAAGAAAATGTTGTGGAAAAATAAGCGTTTTTACCACAATACAAACGAATATCGTAAAGCACTTTGTTGGTTGTTGTTAAAATGGCATTGTGTGGCAAAGAAGACTGGTTTTGAGATTTAAATAAATAATTGCAATAAATGGGAAGACAACAGTTTCGCTGATAAAATATATAATTTGCATTAAATATAAATAAATAAATTTTCCACTGTTTTTATATAAAAAACGGAGCAGTTAATACATATAAATTAATTAGGTGCTTAAATTAAATACTATATGATATAATTTTAGAACTTAACACATAATCGGTTATCGGATTGAATTATTGTCCGTTAACCTTAAAGTTTAACAAACGATGCAGTCAAACCGACGTAAAATAGTTTATAAATTTTTCAACATAATAATTAAAAGGAAAGTTTGAATTTGTGTTGAGTTATGAATCTGTAAGGGACATCCTGTCTACCTAAAGCTTGTATTGTGACTTTAGGCAATGTCAAAGTCAAGTCTAGACATTTTTCTACCCACTATTTTCTGTAGCTTTTATACTCTGTAAATTACAAGAATATAATCAGTCGTCGCCAAAGACAAAAACGCAAACAATTTGCTTTTAAATTTGCTGGCCACAGTTACCACACCTCCGACCCAGCTGGAACCACATCCGCTGCCCCGCCCCTGCCCCATCCGGTAACCAAAAACAAGAGCAACAACAATATAAGCTGTCCAAAGCGTTGGCACAAATAAATTTCATTAATTGCCAGCCAAAAAACGACGTCGCACAGAGATTCATTAATCTCACTTTATAGTAATAAGCGGCTTTGGCGGTTACGGTTAGGTTTTTGGTCGGATGGTTGAGTGGGTGGTTGGTTTAGCCATAGGCTTGGGTGGTGCGGAGTTTTACCTACCGGACCATTAGTTGGGCTTGATTAAAAAGCCGCCTGGACACTGTTTATGGCTCCAACTCCGCCCTATTTCGCTGTCTCACTCTGTTACTCTCTTTATATCTTAACATCTCTCTTTCTATTCTGCACTTGTTGCAAAGTCAAACGGCAAGACTGAGGAAAAACTTTATCCTTGGTATTTGCAGCGGTCGCCCGTTGCGCCAGCCCTTTCCACTTCCAGAAAGGGGCACAGACTAACATTGACAATACACAGGGCGCGTTTAACTGGCCAACAGGATGGCCAAAGCCTGGCCAGAACAGACGGCCGACAGCCACTTGGCGCCGTTTGGCCGTTTGCGGCTGCCTAAAAAGTCATATTAATAATGAAAATTGTACTGTAGCGAAAAGTTTAAATGGGAAATTTTGCAGGCAAGTACGCTGGTTGCCCTGCAGCAATGCAGTGGCATCAAGCTGTGCTCAGCATCCCATACACACAATAAACTCTGTGTATACGAGTGTGTGTATGTGTGTGTGTGTGTGTGTGTGTGTGTGTGTGTGTGTATGAAAGTTATTGGGCTTAGAGCGCTTTGCGCTTAATATATGATATAGCACAGTGAAATAAGAGGGAAACAGAGAGTGAAGGAGATGGGAGAACGAGAAATACATAGAAATAGTATGGTGTAAAACTTAAACTAAAGCTGTAACATGAAGTACTACAAAGTTATGCTAATAATAAGTGTATGTGCATACCCAACCAGCCTCTTTCGAGCTGAACAACATTATGATAACGACAAGGAATTTGTTTGAAATTTGTTGCATTTGCAGTCCCATGCTCAATTAAAGCTGGCTCCAATGTATTTTTCAATACAAACTAAATTTACTTTATGCTTAAATAAGTAGTTGCAATTGATTACAATAAAAAAGAGCATAAATTTGCCAAAGTATCGTGATAGTTGTTCTTTATGATTATTTGTGGTTAATTATGGAAACACAAAAGAAATATAGCAATTGAAAAGCTCATTACTTTCTACTTTATGTGAAATATGGTACAGTAAATGCCCATCTAAATTGCATATGAATTGTGTCAGAAGACATTCAAGTGCCTGCCCAAATTACTAAAGGAAATATACACATATAGGACGTAAATTTACCCCAAAATGATATGAGTGTTGCAATAACTAAGCTCTGACTAGCTGGCATATCTGCAAGATGGAATGGAGGTGGAAAAAGGCAAACAGGGGAACCCCCCTTCGCGTGTGTAACCACACGTAACTATCAAAGTGACTTCGTCGCCAGCAACGTCTTAAATTGAATAACATCGTCGGGCAACCTTAGAAATGTAATGCATCAGAGCCGTGGCAGCATTTGAAAAACTTTGACCAGAAAATTGTAGCAAACTAAATTGAAAAATTGATAATAAAAAGTATAAGAAAAAGTTGAAATACAAAAAAAATAGTGCATCATCCTAGCTGAAACGAATGCCCTAATCAAAACTACAGAATAGGCTAAAGCTGGTTGAGGGTTGAAAACGAAAATTGATGCGTATCAAAATGGAAATTGGATGTAAGCCAAAAAAGAAAAATAATGAAAAATGAAGATTGACCTATTAAATTTAACAACTGTTGAAATTGATAAAGTAAATATGGAAAATCCACTAAAACTAGAAAATAGGTTTCACATATCCTATAAAGTCTATTATCCATCGTAAAATGCAATAAAAACATAACGGAAATAATATAATAAAAGTAGGTAAAATATAAATAAACAATTAAATATAGTAAATAAGGAAACCTTTTTAATAATTTAGGATTTGATTACTGAAAGAACTTCAATAAAAATTATTTAAACGGATGACTTCCAATTCTTACATTTAAATAATTTGATACATTTTGACACCTTTGTTAATTATTAATATTTTAATACATTAGTTTTTTAGAACATTATATGTTCTCTTCATTTTTGATCTTATTGAAGCAAGAGTATATCATGTTCAATGTACACCATGTACAATCACTCGTTTGACAGCTGCCTGCCCATCAAAAGATACTCTATAGAACACCAACTGCTATTCCAACCTCAACTCTTGCTCGGCTACCCCTTCTGTTACCTCCTGTTGTCTGACAAGCAAGTGCAAGTTTTTCGGTATTAAAGTTTCATCTATAATGACGTTAAATAAAATTGGAAGCGACTTCAAAAAATTGAACTTTTATTGGCTCTTCGAAAAAGTGAAATTACATTTTTTTTTTTACTAGACACACGGTTTTCCCAAGAGAATGGCATGTTTTACATTTGTTACATGCAATATTTTATATTCCCCTTTCTCCCATTCGTCATCCCATTCCATTTCGCCCTTGAATGAAGTTCATCATCATAACAGTAAACGATGCACTCCGAGTGCAGCCCTAACTCGCAGGAGAAACGTTTTTGACGCATTGCAGTGGATGTATTTGATGTTTATGCCCTAAAATTTAGATAGGATGACATAGAGACGAAGAGAAAGAGAGAAAGACAGACGAGGCGGAAGAGTCAGCGAAATAGCGTATGATAGAGGCCCAGAGCATTACACTTGCTGCTAAACAGTTAAGCATTACGAATTAGACTTGATGTGGACCAAGGGTCTTAACAATAAATTATAACAATTTATGAGGACAAAGGACTCAAGTATATGAAACTTTATGACTAGACAGTGTAATGTGGCCTTAGATTCCAATGAAAGTCAGCCTGAGCTTGTTTATGTTTAAATGAAATGATTATGTTCGGTAATTAACAATGTCACAAGAAAAATATTAAATGAAAATTTAGCTCTCTAAAAAGATGTCATTCTTATGAAGACTTGTATTGAGAAACCCAAATATCAATTATTTCCGCAATGTCATGCTTGTCTTTTAAGATCAGAACAAACAACTTACTTGTCCAGCAGTTGATAGGTTGAATTCTGGTCATTTTTCTTACATTTGCTTGCTTTCTCTTACATTGTTTGTCGAATAAAAGAATTTAATATAAATTAAATGAATTATAGTTATCTAAACTGTTTTACTTACTTTATTTATTCAGCAACCCGACTAAAAAATGAACTTATAATTTATTGTGCTAGCAACGATTACAACGATTTGAATACTGTTCTATAATTTTAAACCTAATCCTATTTTGACAATAAATAAAAGAGAATCATATGATTACCTAAAACTTATTTTAAACAATGAATTTTAGATAAGTTAGTTGAATGTAGTATACTTATATTTAAATTCGAATTGAAGTTTAAATTTAAATATTGACTTTTTTGAAGTTGATCAATTTGAATTTTCACTTCACTTCACGCTCAGCAGCTATTCACAAATTATTTATTTCACTTTGGGTTATTGGCTGCTACTTGCCATGAAATGAAATGTAAAATGAAGTAAAGCATGGCTATATGTACAAGTGAGCGACAGTTTTATAATGCTTTGAGATAATGCCTCCCATACTTATTATAATCGTAGCTTAGTCGCAACGCTTAACTCTCTGGAGGGGCTTTTGGTGTTTGGGGAACAGAGGCTGCTGCTTATGAGCTGAAACTCAACTCATTGTGCACACAATGCCAGCTCAAGCATAAACATAAACACACATATACACAAAGACACACACACAAACTATATGTATGTAGAGTGAGAAATGTTTTTGGACAAATTCTTAAAGCATACTTTTGTGGGCGCGCCTTTTGTTTGCCTTCATTTTGTGATTTAGCTTTGACTTTGGCTTTGGGCTCTTTGTTTTGCCAACTGCATTGCCGAGTGGCCTTTGTTGTTGCAGCTGCCACACAATGATGTCACAACAGCAGCAGCAGCAAAATTTTAAATAATAAATGCCTCCTTTAATGCATTCCAAATTTAACTTTAATATTATGAAGAGAAATGAAAATATTCTTGAAAATGCCTACAACTTAATCAAAAAATATCTACGTAATTTTATACATACAAATATATATCCAGGCCTGCTCTCATGTTTGCTGCCTCGCAGCCAAATTAGATTGACTGATGGATGTGGGTTTTGGGGCACATACACACACACCTCACCTCACCTTACCTCAGCTGAGTTGAGTTGAAGCTCATGCACTTGACATGCCAGCAGCACTTGGCCTGACATACGATGCCACTTGAGAGATATGTCTTTGTTTCCCTTTTATACATTTTGTTTGCTTATTTGTTTATTTGTTTGTCGTGTTTGCCTTTTGATATCTCAACTTGGCGTGCGGCTTAGCGACAGCCCTCGCATGGTAAATCGACGCAATTCACCAGCTAAACAAGAAATAAGGATGGGGAAGCAGCTCGAGTTTGAGTTGAAGTTGAAGTTGGGGCTCTAACACATCTCGTCACATGATATGTCGAGCATTGTGGTTGTTTATTTATTTATTTTTTTCATTACATGTGTAACAAAGTTTTACATTCGCTTTGAGCTTGTCTCACACATTAAAAAGCCAAAAAACAAAAAATAAAAAGGCGTGGCAATTTATTTTGGTTTCGTTTATTTTTATTTTTTTTATACAAAGTTTTCACTTATCTGTCATGTGTGTCTGTTGGGGTGTGGCTTGCCTTGGGTTATGCGGGGTCATCCTTGTCAAACAGTTGACATGTCGCATAAATCGCGTACAAAAATTGAAAGGAGTTTCCTATGGTACAGTAAAACAATGAAAAATTGTTGAAAATATTTTCAGATTGTTGAATTGTTCTTATCAGCATTCAGCACATGATTTATTTTTCCTGCACGCTTCCAAAGTAAATAAAAATAATTCTCAATATTTCTTTTAAAAAATTGAATAATTTGACTGATGAATGTATCGAATTTATAACACAACAGAAATTATGTATAACCTTTTGGAAGTGTTGATATCAGTAGATACAGAAACATTTAGTGAAAAATATGATAAAAAAAAGGGAAAAGTTAAATTTGTATTAAAATATTAGTTACTTAAGTCTTCGAATTTAGATGACAAATTTTACTGGATACTTACTTTTCTAGCAGTTTACATACAAAAACTAACCAAAGTTACTGATAAGTTCCATAGTCAAGGCGCCCATCCAATCTTTGCACCACAAAAAAACTCGAAAAGTTTTTCCCTTCTTTTTACTTTCCACGCAGCTTTAACCCCTCACTTGCTGTGCCAAAAAAAAATCCGTTTGGAACTTTCGCTTTTTAGATAAAAAAAACTGCATTTATCTTGCTTGAACTTGCCAAAAAAAAATAGAAGTATTTTATATAAAAAGAAGGCAATCTGCAAAGGAATAAGAATGGGAAGAAGAATAATAGAATATGCTATCAGTGAAAGTAAAAATTTCGTTCGCTTAATGCCAAAACAAATGTCAGAATTAGCCAAATTCTCCGAATTTCACCAAATTCAGCAATTTTTGACTCTATATTCGATGCGTTTGCAAAGATTACACAAAGTGTTAAATGAGCTGTAAAAAAAGGTAGAAGAAGCGTGCAAAAATACTGACCAACACTGAATAGCAACTGTTTGCAGAAAAAGGACAAAGTAGAAATGTCAGTTATTTCTGTTGATATTATTTTGTTGTTGTTCTTATCATACATGAAATATCGCATAAACTAACGCAAATGTCAAAGTTGCAGTTCAGGCAGAAATGTCAAAAAGGGTTGACAGCGCAGTGTGAGACGAGCCAGGAGGTCAGAGTAAGGTAGTAAAGGGGGTGTTTTTGGGGAGTGCCTTGTGGGTTGGGCTTTTGTATGATTTACGACGTTCTATCAAAATAGCGACGCATAAAAGTATGCTATACTTTTTTAAATGCAATGCACAAAGCGAAGCATCGCGTCGGTTGTTAAAAGTTAATCAGTTGTTGTTGTTTTTGTTGTTGTTGTTGTGAATGCCAGATGAAAAATGGCTCAAACGCTTGCCTGACGTTTCATTAAAAAACGAATACCAAAAGGGACAGACAAAAAGTGTGACAGAAGAAGAAAGGGAGACAAGAGCGAGAGAACACTTACACAGTCAATTGCGCAAATCTCAGACGCGCAGTTAAAGATGCAAAATGGTTGGAAGGCGATAGCTGCTAGGGATTTTTTATTTTTTTTGTTTTTTTTGGTCTATTGTGCCTTCATATCCTGCAGCTCGATTATAATTTAATCTAGTGTGGTATGTGTGACAAACTCACGATGCATGCGACGTGACACAGCCGCCATTTTTCACAGCATTCCACTCTGCATATGGCACTGGCAAAAAGAGCGAGAGACGGGGAGAGAGATTTGGCTGAGGGCAAAGGACCTGCAATGTGGCATGTGGCGAAATAGAAGTGTCTGTCATTTTTATAAATAACATTTTCTGAATGTGTATGTATGTGTGTGTGTGTGTGTGTGTGTGTTCAACTTGGCAGTGTGTCATTGCCACTAGAATCTAAAAACAAATGACAAAAATGTCAACAATTTTGTGCTCTGCATTGTCATAACGACGACAAGCAACGATCCTTGGAGTGCTTTTGTTGTGAATGAATACATATACATATATATGGTTCTGTGTGTTAATGTGTTTGTGTGTATTGTGCGCTTATAAATACCAATAAATATTTGCAATTTCCAACACCAACAAAAATACGACACACAATTAAAGTAATTGCGCAAATGGCAATGGAATTTTTGGTATTCTTTGTTGTTGTTTGCTTTGTTGTTGCTGTTGTTTGTCATTAAGCCTGCAATTAAGCCATTTATGCCAAGGCAGCACAAAAATGTTAAGCACTTGCCAGTTCCACAGTTAACTTGGTCTGAACTTGAATTTTAGCCTTTCAACCCTCGGCACTAATTAAAGCTGCTTAAAGCCAAAACTTCAACTTCAAATAATAATAGTAATGATGATGATGATAATGATGATGATGACTCTCTTGGCTAGTAAGAGGTTTATGTTTCTGGCCATGTCAGCACTTTTTTTCCCCAAAGAACATTCTTATATCGTTTGAGTGTTCGAGAGTGTGTGTAAGTGTGCCTTAGCTAATGAGTGTGAATCATGAAGAGCAAATCAGAAAAGTTATGCATTGCATTTCTCAAGACATTTTTGTTGGAACTTTGTGAATTTTTCTGCTATTTCTACAAGTTTTTCGGACGAAACGAAGAATTGGTTGATTGTTTTATAATTTTTTTTCGTCCTGCTACCGTCTGTTTCTGGGGAAGAGCCCCACTTTGTAAAATGAACACTATTTATTTGTAGCATAAATTAATGAATACAGAATATTCGAATTTAATTTGCTTAAGATATATTTTGCACAATTCTAAGTACTCTGTTATTTAACAGAGCTTTGTTTAATACTTTAAGAAAATCTTCGCTTTTTTTATTGTATTCAGTTAAAGCTGATTAATAGTTTCAGCTTATTTTGTGAAATAATTATGTGTAAATAAATGTATTTCGATTTCAAATGAGGGCAATTACGTATACGTATTTGTAGTTAAAGCTTTACCAGCATTTTATTGACTAAACTATGTTATATGTAAATATACATACATACACACATATGTATTATGCTCATACTTTGTCTACATTTAAAATGAACTGCTGAAACACTTACCGTGGGCGGCAGCAAATGCCGCTGGAGGACTATTTAACATTCAACTTTACCCAATGCAATTTAAGTGCTCTACATTACCATACTTTTCAGATTATACCTGCAACTTCTGCCAAAGCTTTTTGCCCGGCCAACTGCACAACAACAACAAACGAAACAAAACGCAGGCCGCTTAAAAACCATCCGCTCATTATAAAACGCAGCGTCGCAGAACATCAACCTCATCTGGTGCTATGCTATTGCTGCTCCTGCTGCTGTTTTTGCTGTCGTGGCATGCCTCACAGTTGCCAACAGTGCAACAGCAACAACAACAACAACAACGACAACAGTAGCAGCAGGCAACGCCATGCAACATTTGCCACACGTTGTGCTTTTCATATTTAGACCCAGTACTTTAAAAAAGTACAAATGGGTCTATTACGTTTGTGCAAATGTGCGTAACAGGCAGAAGGAGGCGTGGCAGACCCCATAAAGTATATATATTCTTGATCAGCATCAACAGCCGAGTCGATATAGCCATGTCCGTCTGTCCGTCTGTCCGTCTGTCTGTCCCTTTTTTGAACACCTGTATCTCAGAGACTATAAGAGCTAGAGCCACCAAATTTGGCATGAAGGTTCATCTGTATATCGCATTGATGAAGTTTGTTTCAGAACAAACAAACCCCTCCGCCCCCGTAAATTTGAAACAAAATTTCAAAGTCGAATAACGAAAGCACCTTTAATGCTAGCGATATGATTTTTTTCACACATGATAAACTTTATAGTCCAATCCTGTCCTGAAAGTTTTATCCGGATCGGATAATAAACGGATAGTATACGGCTGATCGAAATTTCGAAAATATGAACACCTAGATCTCAGAGACTATAACAGCTAGAGACATCAAATTTGGTATGTAGGTTCATATATATCTCCCATTGATCAAGTTTGTTTTAGATTTTTGCCACGCCCCCTTCCGCCCCCGGAAATTGAAATACAAAATTTCGAAGTCGAGCTGAAGGAGCCCCTTTAATGTTAGCGACTTCATTATTGGTATATATAATATACACTATGGTCCAAACCTGTCCCAAAAATTTCATTCCAATCGGATGATAAACACGGAAGTTATTCAACTAACAATGTTACAGGCAAAAGGAAGAAGAAGAGACGTTAGCGACCTCTGTGTTTATTAACTTCGTAGTGGCGCCATCTATTGTTTGGTACGCATTATTGAAGAACAATCAATAGTGAACGGTTTGCACTCAAAAAGTACTGGGTCTCCTACTGTCGAGCTTGCTCCACTGTAGCTTACTGTATTTTTTTGTACAACGATTGCCGCTAGCCTTGAGCCAGCTTTTCTGCAGCTTATATGTCCTCCCCCTGCTCCGCCTGCTCCCCGTTAAAAAACCCCGGGCAAAACCTGTTCCATGTGTAACTGTCGCTTGCACCACCAAATGCCCCAAAAACTCCAACCCAGTTGTGCCCATCTTTTGCTTACAATTAACCTCAAAAATGAGTTTCCATTAAAAATGCCCCAGAGTCATCGATGTGTCCTATGTATGTTCATGTGTGTGTGTGTTTGTGTGTGTGTGCCACACAGTCTTCTTTGCTGCTGGGCTGGTTGCATTGTACCCCTTCCGCCTTTTCGTCTGCTGTGTCTGCGGCAACTTTACGACAACGCCACGTGAACGTATGTTGAGCTGTCAGTTGTGTTTAATGTGCTACGCGTTGCATAGTTTCTTTTTGCTTTCCTTCGTTGTTGCTGCACTTGCCCCTTTCTTCCTCTTTTTCATGTCCCCTTTTTTCACTTGTGGCTTAAACCATGCACTTGCTCCCTCCTCCTTCCAAAAATAATACAAAACCGAAGCAACATTATCGAAATTGTTGTGAGGTCTCAAAGTGCACAGCACTATGTATTAGATCAACTACCAAGGATAAGACCAGATGAGCTGGCTTCTTGCTGTTGTCGTTAAGTGTAGGAAACAATATATAAATAAACTCAGCTCTAACTACGAAGAGTTGAAGAGTCTTAAGTTGCCCTATTTTTACTTTTATTAAATAAGATTCCAAATTATTTAACCGTTATTCCATACCAGGCAATTCTATCTTTAAAAAATGGTTCAGCTTCGATAATAATATTTACGTAAATTTGCTTGTTATACCCTTAAAAAAGTTAAATTAATAAGTATTATAATCTTTAAGTAGATTCTTTAAATAATAAAAAAAAGCTTAAAATTCATAATCCTTGCGTAGATACTTTGAAAAGTAAGCGCTTTATAAATAATATAAAACTTTAAAAATTCAAGAACATTCTGAAACTAATTGGAAATGAAAATACGTGAGTTTTAAATACAAAGTAAATCGTCCATTTGACTTATTTGTGGTATTGGAACTTTTTAAATTTTTCGTTAGAATTTAGTCAACAGTTTTTTATCTATACAAAAACTTTATTATACAAAACCTTTGTTTTAAATTTACAAAATTTCAGCTCACAGCAGAAAATTAATAAACGTGTGAAGCTTAAAAGTAACTAGTTTCTAAAAGAACAAAAAAGAATTTCCATTTAAAATGGTATATTTTTGTTACAAACTCATTGATTAAGTATCCACACTTAATTCAAGCAAAGTTCAATTTTCTTTTTAACATAGTTGGTATTTTCTCTTGGACTGTTTTTCTCTATTTTTCAAATGGGAAAGCAAACCAAACTCTTTTGCCTTTCGTCATGTTCTCGCTTATCTTGGGTTTCCTTTAGTAATTTGATGTGTCTGATGCATGTTGCATGTTGCACATGCATGTGTGTCTGTCTGTGTGTGAGCGAGTGTGTGTCTGACAGTGGATTATAAATTCCTCGACCCTCTTCAACAAACAATTTAAATTTCTTTTTGCCGTGGCAAAACAATTAGACGCTCGATCAGACTAATTGCTGCTGCATTAATCTATTGATTCAACCCTGACACCCACACTTTCTTACAAGCACACATTACACACATCCAATACAGGCACACACACTCACACACATGAGATCACGTTCTTGGGCTTGGGGTGGTGTCTTGACCATTGTAAATTGAATTTTAAATTAATAAACGTTGCGGCTGCATCAAGAATTACAAATTTATACGCGTTGTGCATGGCGACGTCTTTGTGGCAACTTAGTTGCCGTTCTTCTTCTATTTATTGTTGCTGCTTTTTTTTTTGCATGTTGTTGGCAACATCGCGTTGTTCTTGTTGGTTCCTGTCGTGCACTCCTGGCATTGTGTCCAAATCTATGCACATTTTTTTAGCCGTCTGCTTGTGACTCTCTCTCTTTCTCTTTTACTGCCGCTTCTATATTATGTTGCCTCTTTGTATACTCTGTAAAATTCTACAGTGGGAAACATCGCGCAACTTATTTTTATTTAGAATTTTCAGTTATTCAAATTTAACCAAATACATCCCAAAAAATAAATTATTCTAAAAATATATAATATGTTTCTTAATCTCACTATTTAATGTGCGCTAGTCGCCATCCAATTTTCATATTAAATCTTGAAATTATGCTCAGATATTTCACTTCTCATTTTTTTTCAGGAGGTTTAGGCGTTACATATACCCCAATTTAAACACAATGATGTTCACTTTATTCTTTTGTTGCATATAAATCTTGGTTTAGCCGACTGCGCTTTCTTTGCCCCTTTTGCCACATTTGCCACAGCCTTTGCCTTTTTTGTATCACTTTCTTGCTTGTTTTTCTTCCTTTTTCTTTTCTCTCTTTTTTTTTTACTTTTTGGTATGTTTTGCTTTTGTGGTTTTAATTCTATTTTCAGTATAAATTGTTTCGCTACACTAACATTTTACAGGGCGAACGGCGTTTCACAGTTGGCTGCTGTAAGTCCTGTGTGGCATGCAACTAATTACATTTGCATATCTATGCGGCCCAATAGCAAAGGGAGGTAGTCAGCTGCAGTTTTCCAAAATAAAAACAAAGTTTAATTCTTTTTTTCCATCGTTTTTTTTTGCTTTTTTTGTTGTCGCCAACAAACATCAAACTCTGCCGCTTGTTGTCGACTCTCAGCAATCGCCAGTTGCTTTGCGGTTACAATCAGTATAATTATAAACTTTATCTAGCACTGCTTACGCATTCGCTTTGTGTCTATATAAAATAAGCCAGAACAACAACAACCAGAACAACTTTGACGTTGTCCAAGACAAGCAATTAAATATGCACTTGGCATCTTCCTCAACTCGTCTTTCTACTGCCTTTTCTAGTGCATCTTTTACTTCCTTTCTTTTACGCAGCTGTCAACAAGCCCACATGCACGACTGCCTCCACAGAGCGCTGCGTTGAGCATTTTATTAATTAGTCCATAATTAATAAGAATAGAAAATTGCCTGCAGAGAAAAACTCGGCGCAATTCAACGCTTTGATTACTGTGCATTTGTTGTGCTAAGAGTTTCTGTTGTTGTCTCAATACAGCTTTTACTGCTATACATTTTTCCATCTTTTCTTGATGTTCTATATGTTGTTGTTTCATTTTCAATTAAATATGTGCCACTTGCCATCATAAGCAAACGATTTTATTTAATAGCAAATCAATGGGGCGCTCATAAGTATGCAACCCTTTTTTAAACAGACCCTTAGTTCATATTTTTAGATTTTTAAGTGATTCTCCTAATCTTCCAGTCGGTTCACGATAGATTTAGCTATATTACTCCAAGCTTCAAAACGTGGTTTCCGACTTGATTTTTCTAATTTACATAAATACAAAAAAAGCTTGAAATTGATTAGAACTATTTACGTAACTTAAACACAACGATAATTACTAAGTACTTATTAAAAAGTAAGTGGCTTAGGTTTATTATTCTAGGTAAATGAAATTTGAAGCGTGGGTAGTCAATTGCAAATTATAATTTCTTCTCTAATCAGAATACTTGAAGTGTGTAATTGAATAATTTAAATGACTTTCAACAATTTAAAAGCTCAATTCCGGGACAGGGTTAACATTTGTTTTGACTTGCATTAATGCGAAAAGAAACTTTGATTAAGCAATTTCAACAAATAATTAATTAATAAGTATTAAAGTACTGCCGTAAAAGTATTTAAGTACCCTAGTGTTGATTGAAAACCTGATTCCAAACGGAAACCGATTCCTCATTAAACTGCTTCATTAAACTAATGCGAAACGATTGAGTTCATCGACAAAAACGAGTTCCGAAAGAAATAATCAGAATAGAAAACTAATATCTGATTGATAACTGTCGCATATTGTGTACTCATCCCAAGAGATTTTTAGCCATGAAATGGCGTCAGTTACTGTTTGTATCTGCCACAAACGAGTAAATTAATCAAATGAACTACCTTTACATGTAATTAACAAAGCCCCAAACAAATACTATATAACTGACATATGTATATGTATACAGATAAAAAAAAGTAAGTTTGCCTAGGTTTGTTTTTGTTTTGTGCAACAAAATGAGGCACAAAAATTAATAAAGCTAAAAGCATGCGACCAATAATGTTTATAAATTTAATTATGTAAATGTTTGGCTATAAAAAAGAGACACAGGCAGAGAAACAGATAGTGATAGGGGGTGAACGAGAAAGGGGAATGGCTGCCAGCCAGCTGAACATTGAATAAGGCAAAAAAATTTAATAGATGTCAAGCACAAATTGAAATGCGAATGCCAAATAGCAGAGAAATGTTAAATATAAAAAAGCAAAAGAATCGTTGATATGTATTAAAAAAAAAAAAAGAGTAGCAGCAGAAAAAGAGAGCAAGAGAGAAAGGGGAAAGGCTACGAACTATACATCAGAACTGTTGAACCCATTCAAAAGCTGAAAATGTTGAATCGCATATGAAATTAATTAAATTTTTTCGGTTTGTCAGTGTGCGCGTTGTACATTAAATGTCTCTGCTTTATGGCTGTTACCTCCAAAGTGAGACAGACCGAGAAAGAGAGAGAGAGTGCGAAAAAAAAGTGAAATAGAGCGAGAAAGAGCTGAAGCATGGTGTACATACATATACATACTCGTTTGTATGAATGCATTTCCGTTTGGTTATTAGTTTTTCTGCGGCATTTCCGGTATTTTTTATATGCGAGTACGTATGTGTTTGCGGTTTCATGTACATATGTATGTGTGTGTGTGTGTGTGTGTGTGCGGAAATCAAGGCCCTGTTGTTGTTGGTGTTGTCATGTTACTGTCTTAATTTAACTTGCAACGGTTAATTAAAACAACAATAAAACCAAAAGAGACAGATAGAAAAAGTGAAATGCAGAAAGCGAGCGAGTGATGAATGCAATTGCTTAATGGCAACGAAGGTAACCAAAGAATTTTATGTATTTACCCATAACTTACAAAACATTAATATTATATCAACACTTAATTCAAATTTATGATAGTTCAGAAATATACCTATATGAAGGATAAAACAAGAGACTTTAACAAAAGAAACATTAGCAGAAAAAAATTTGTATATTTTCTTTTGCTTAAGATCCAAGCAATTAATATCATTTGGAATGAATTCGCAAATAACTTAAAACAAATTAGAAATTTACAAGTTAGGTAACACCATTGTACACGTAATTAAGCAATTTCCTATTATATACCAACAGTTGTAGTTCTTTAAACACAGGTAAACCTTAAAGCATTAGGGTGTGAGCAAATAATTTTATAAGTATTAACCAAATCACTTGAACTAGTTTGTACAGTATACCAAACAATTAAATTTATTTAATTGCTTTAACATGGAATAACATTTTTAATATCTGCACTATAACTGCAATATATAAACATAATTATAAATAGAGATAATTATAAATTTAAAATTATGCAACGAAATGATGAATGGAGTTTACAATAAAAATAATGGACCTGTGTCTGGGCTATTAAACAATGTACCGTGCAGCTACTGTTATCCTGTTGTCCTTTGTCCGTGTGGCCAGAGTTGCCAACGTGTGTCGAAATTGCGCAGGTAGATTTCACATTTGCAATGCTATCCGACCGTTGTAAATTTTATGAGCATATTTCCAATAAATAATATATTTACACACGTCGAGAGGGGGAAAGTTGGCCAAAAAGTGACCAAAGGGGCGTCACTCAATTATGGGTGAAAGGGAAAAGACGAGGAATGGGGACATTACGTAAATGCAATTATGCAACTTTATGCAAGTCTATTTTAATGTTTAACATGTCATTTACATATGAAAGATTTAATGGCAGCGCATTGAATTGAAATTGCATTGCCAACGTGATGCTCACATCATGACAGTTGTATAAGGGGCGTGTAGCGTAGCGCAGTGGGAATATCAACAATTATAACAACAACGAGCGTAACAAAGAGCCAATTAAAAGGCTAACAATGTGCGCCCATTGCCCAAAGTTTTTTAATTATAACTTTAAATTCAAAAACATTTAAGCCGAATACGAATGCAAAACGCATAAAAACTCCTGTTTGTTGCCCATAAAAGTATGCTATAAAATGTGTGTGCCTTACAGACACACACACACATGAAGAGACGCATATAGTTACATATGTATGTATGACCATTACAACAGCTGCCAATGAGCATTGCAATTGTTTCTTGTTATTGAAGCTGCAATACCCTTAACTTATACTTTAACGGGGAAGTGGGAAAAGATTCTTAGAATAGCTTTTTTATAGAGTATGTGCTAGGCGAGCACATTTCGTATGTGTAAGCTGCAAATGTAATTTATTAACTGTAGTCTTGTAATGACAATACAACACAATTATGTCGAATAGAACTGAAAAGTTCTTGTAGTGTAGGGTATGTGTTAGTCGAGCACATTTGACCTGTTGTAGCCTCGCTTAATGGCTGGCACTGTTAATTGCGTACCATAAATCTGTGTACAACAGTACTCAACGCCATCGTCAAACCCGAAACCCATTGCCAGCTTTTTTTTCCCCATTTCCATTTTTCTCCATTTCCATTCCCATAACGCATACAGTAGTCGTATAGTAGTGAGTCGTATATATTTTATAGCTCTGACTGTTCTCTCTGACTATCCCAGGCAAAAAGACAACAACAAAATAACAAACAGACGAATGGCCAGACAAAGTAACATGTTACATGTAATTAATTTCAAATTATTTATACATGAACGCGTGTGGCCGGTAAAACGTACCTAACAAATAAGAACAATAAATTCACAAAAAAAAAGATCAACAAAAACCACAAAAAATATCAAAGTTTAACACAGCTTGCGGCGGAGTTCCTACTGCGGTACATCGTGTTCATCTAAAAGCCAAACGATGGTTCTAAAAACTCAACACTCAATAAAAAGTTACTACAATAGTGAGAAGTCTCTTAAGCGAAAGGGAAGGATATATAGGGAGCTAGTGATAGCGAGAGAGGGGGAATGTACAAAGTCAATTTACTGAATCAGTAGATCATCGTGTTCCTTCTAATTTCTTTCTGTTTTCACTTTATGTGCGTACAGCTCTACTTTCCCTTATAATCCTCTCACTTTCTAATTTCTCCTTCCTTATCTTGATTTCTTTCTGTACCCGTCTTCTAGCTCCCTAAGCTCTTAAATTTCATCTCTCCATATCAGTTTTTATACCCATTTCTTACGGTCCCCTCTTGGCCAGCTTTCTATTTCTTAACCATACTACTTCTTTTTTTACTCTCAAATTTCTTGTCTCGTCCTTTTTCCTCATTCTAAGCATGTTTTTTTATTTGTCATCTGTTTTCTATGTATTCGTTCTCCATTTCCACTCTACGCATCTTCACTTGTTCTATTTTTCCCCTCTATTTTATCAAGCTTTTCCTACTCTTTATTCACTTATCCATTCAGTTCTTTTCTTTCGATATCACAACTTAAAGTTCTATTTATTTCCGCACCTGCCTTTTGCGTTCAATTTAACCTTTGACTGTTGCTCAAAAATTCTAACCTCAGCTAATATGCTTTTTCCTTAAACTGCACCTTCTCGGCCATCCTTTTGGCCCTTTTCTCTTACCAAATCAACATTTCCGCGTATAGGGCATAAAATCGGGTCGTAAAGTCGCTTGCCTTTGACTTGAATTTGGTTTCCTGCATCTCAGGAACTCATAACCCTGTGATGAGAAACCGCAAAGTATTTATTTGTTAACTGGTTTAATGACGCCAGTGTCGAAGCAGCTGCCACGCCCCCTTCTCGCTGGGGGCCTCATAAAATGCGTGCCACGCACTTTAAGCCACAATTGCAATTGCTCTCTCGCTCTCTCTCTGTTCCTCTGTGAATGTATGTGTGTAAATCATAACATTTTGGCTTTAAGCGTTAAACTGCGCAGCATTAACTGCCAGTCTGCCCCGCAGGAGGTTCCTGGGTACCTGCTTACAGGTAGGGACCAGAGTAGCAGTCACAGTCGGACATGCCATGGAACTGGGGACTGGTAAGGAAGTGGAGGGGAGTATCGGACGCAGCAGCTGCGTTTCAATAAGCACATAATTGAATTCTGATCATAAATTTGCATTATGGCCGTAACGCGGGTTTCTGGCGGCTTCACTTTGCTTTGCTTTTGGTTTTGGCCAACAGCCCAACAATATATAATTTTTCGTTTTTCCCTTTTTTGTTGCGTTGGCAGCACGTGGCTTATGGCATAATTTTACCCAAAACGCACATTTCGCATTGGGTTCAGGCAACGGGGAGAGATACTCATAAAAACGTGCTGCATGTAAATAGCCGAAAAACCCGCGCAGCTGGATGGATGCCAACAGTTAAGGGAATTGAGCGGGGACAAAGTTGTTAAGGGAGATAGTTGAGAGGGATGAGTTAAGAGTGTCTGCATAAAATGCAACGATTTATGGTCGAAACACCCAAATCAGACACTCGACAATGGTCAGTTTTGGGTGGCAATAGGCTTGCTAAGTTATTACTCAAGTAAATTTAAACTATTTGGAAAGGCTACAGTTGAAAGAACTCGACAGTAAGAGACCCTGTTCTTACGTTGGCTGGCTGATATGTAATTAAATAAGAAATAAAAACATCACTTTATTGGAAGAGAGCCACAAGATAAACTTAAATTGTGCCAAGAAGTAAAATTATTTACACTTAAATAAGATGTTTATTTCTACTCAAATCACTTTTCTAAAATAACTTTGGCGTTAATTATTAAATCGATTGTGCTATAACTACTAGTATAAATTATATTAGTATAAATCATATTAAAGTGTACTTTATTTATAAAAAATATATTACTATTTGTGGTAAAATATTTATTCCATATTTTACATATATTAGTGAACTTAGAATATTTGATGAAAACACTTAAAGTTAAAGTCTTTGTATCATATTTTATTATATCGATCTCCTTTTGACTAGCAATTTCTATGCAAATGTTAAATAGTCTGAGTCGTAAACAAGTTGGCCACTACATACAACGAAACTATTTCAACCTTCTTTCAGATATACAGAAAAATTGTACATACCAAAAAGACATGAAATATGACGTTCGATGTTCTCTAAACATATGTAGATAAATTGGCTCTGCTATTTGAAAAGTTGAGTTGTTCACAGCCCAATAGACACATCTACTTACTTTCAAAATAAATATATTCAAAGTCAGTTGTCCAAGATATACTTAAATATAGATTTTCTGGCAACCAAGTTTGCAGACTGAATAACTTGAGAATGCCTGTTGGCAATCTAAGTAAAGAGTCACTCGTATTCATATTCAAAACAATTTGTTAGATCCACACTTACTTATGATTAACTTTAAAGTGTTCTTTTACCTGAGATTACAATATATACACTTGTAGCTGAAGTTTTCGTTTATATAATTGAAATTGTTTGCTTTGTAAATGTGTGTATTCAATGTGATGATTCAATCGATTCACTTGTTATTCAAATATGCAGATGCCTTCGGCTGCCACTCCAAGGCATTACTTGTACATCTGTTTTATTCCCAAAACACACACTCACACACACACACACACACACACACTGATAGAAAGAATATTTATATTTAAATTTTCATTTACAAGCTCATTGACTGCTAGCTGAAGCCAGGTAAAACATGTTTCAAACATTTTATTGCCATATTTATCTAATTGCTCATCAATTTCTTGACTTGCGGCTCAAGGAACAGCAACAACAACAACAACATCAATAACAATAACAACAACAGGGATACATATTTCATGTGGGAGTCAACGAAACCATTTGGGGGCGTGTCATACATTTCGCATTGATTGTTTTCAATACCGCACAACAAATGTGCCTGTCAAAAATTAATCACTTGCACTTAGTAGCAAACACCCACACACACACAAACACACACATATATATATAGACACGCACACACAGATACATAAGACAATGCCTGCTACACGCATTTATAATTGAATTTGGCTTTTGTTATTGCTTCTGCTGTTGTTGTTTTGACGCTGTCTGTCCAAGTTGGCAGGTCGACAATCGATGGCCAATACGCCTGGCATCAGACGACTGGCAAACTGGCAAACTGGCAACTGGCAGCCGCCTGAAAGCACGCAATTTATTTTCATTTCTCTAATAGACTTATTTAGACACACACACACACACACACACACATATACATTATACACGTATATAGAGCGGAAAAGGGAGACAGACTGAAACAAGCTGCCTGCCAATACGCGTGTGTGTTTCGTGATAAATTATTTGTAATTTATTAATTTATTTATTAATTTCGCCGTCTGTTTTGTTTTTGTCTGTCTGCCTGCCTGACTTTACTCTCCTTCTCCCTCACTCTCCCTCTTTCTCTTCTTTTTTATATGCTTATTTGAACATATTTGAACTCTTGTCACGATATGCCCAGACCATCAGCTGCCACTAAAGCCAATAACTACCTAAATTCCCTGTCAGCTCACATATCGAATTTTGTATTATTATTGAATTTATTAAATTGAATGCGTTTTATCCGAAACTGATCAGTATCGCAAAATTGGAAAAGTTTTAACCTCATTGTTGACAACAGTAAATAAAAAACCGATTCACTTAAATAGTTGTGTCAACACCGACATTTCGAACGGTTGTTTGCACAATAAATTCTTTTTAAAACTTCTAAAGATTATTGGAACACACCTGAACATACCAAAAATTGTTTAAATATTAACGTACATAATATATACATATTTTTCTGGAATGTTATTTACAGAAATTTCAATTTCCTCGACACTTACCAGAGTATCTCCTATTCGATTTACCTATCTTCAGTTCATTTAGTCATTTCTTTCGCTACCCAGTTAACTTTCTGGTTTATTGTGTTTTACTTGATTTGGTTTTTAGGCCTCATTAGCAAGGACAGACAGACAGCACCAATGAGAAGGTGTTTATGTCTTTCGTTGTCTAAACTTGTCTCTTGTTTCATTTTTATACCATGGCTGAAGGCGTTTAATGGCCAACTCGCATGCGAGTCACAAGTTGTCAGGTCTTGTGTTGACAATACAAATGGATTTCCAATGATTTATTATTGCATTAGAGCGCATTAGACGCTGCCCAGCAAGAAAGCGAAACCGTCGAGAAGGAAAGGAAGTCAAGGAAGACGCAAGATTGCTTACCAGTTTTGTGGAACGTATCCTCTTTCAGACCACTGTGCTGTGTGTGTGTGTGTGTGTGTGTGTTTGTGTGCCAGTGTCCAGGCATTTGTTTCTAGCCGGGCTCTGTGTGCAGTCAGTGGAAATGCATAAAAATAAGTCATAAGTTTAAAAATTTATAAAATGCGCCAGCGCATAACTGCCAACAGCAGATCCTCCATTCCCCAGTCCCCATAATAGTAACAGCAATAGTAGAAACTGCCTTGAAAGGGGGGCGTGGCTGCTGTATGCCATTTGCTACATTTCTTGCTACATTTTACTGGCAGTCAGCAGGCAGCAGGCAGCATTATCAAATGTCTACGACAAGAAAAATTAAATTAAATTGTAGTGAGTCTCTGCCAGAGACACAGAGAACGATGAGAAGCTGGAGGACGAGAGTTAGAGAAAAGTGGGCGCAAGAGTGGGAGTCAAGCTGAAATGTAAAAGAATGAGCAGAAGAAGTGAGCATGCTATATGTTAAAATAGTCTTCGACAGGCCATGGTCTGGACAGCGAAATTGAAACTGCAGCATCTAAGACGGCCATCTTCCGGGCCGCCTTCGTAATGCAAACTTAATAAGATGTACGCTCTCTCTTCCTCCCTTCCCTTAGTGCCACCTTTTACTGTACCATGCCAGCAGTCTGACTGTCTAGCTGGGTTGTGCATGTCGTCTGTCAGTGAATACACATGCAACTATCACGATTGCACTGACATTTGGACAAACAGACAAGACATCTACTTCTACAACCAGTTCGTCAGTTTGTCCTTCAGTTTATCTCTTTCGCCGTATCGTTGCTCGACAATCCGGCGGACAGCTCGAATAGTCAGCAAATTGTTGCCATATAACTGTAATCAGCAAACATTTTATGCTTCAAGCTGTACTGCATTTTGTATTAGCACTGACGTGGTTCTAACTCTCTGCTTGTGGTATACCAATGAGCTGCCAGTTTACCAGACGAATCTTGTCTAGACTTTAGAGTTATACAAGTAACAGATTAGAATTCATCAAAAACTTACGTCAACTCTTTATAATAGTACTTCAAAATTTACATATTCAATTATTCATCGAGTACCTGGAATCGAACTATATGCATACATACCAAAAAAAAAAGGAACCCATGTAACATAAATAAAATTATTTCTTTCTTCCTACTTTGATTTTGCCTAAAATTCCACCAAAGTGTAGACCAGCAAGCTTTACAAATTTGTATAAATAATTTAAACACAAAGTATTGTCAAACGATCAGTTTTTTGAAATCGTATTTTTAAACCTTCAACTCTCGTAAAATATCGATTTAAACAACGCAAGCGAATTCTCGTATATTGCATTTTTGTTTATAATTTAAATAGCAGTCTTCAGATGATTGCTCTGCATAGTGAAATTGTCTTTTATAACTAAATTGAGGCTGTACGCAGTATGTGATTGCTTCGTTAGTCAGGATCGATCATCTTTCCATCTATTAAATGCTATCATTACAGAATACTTTGATAGCCCTTTAGGCCCATTTGAAATCAATTGTTTGCCTGTCTGAGTACTGAATGCAATGTTCGATGTATGACATACACAATATGAACTGTTAAGAGCGACAACAATTAGGCAAACGTTGGCCCTTCATTAGGCTGATCAATGGGCTGCTTGATGTCACTTGTAGGCAAGCAAGCTGCATTCACATGTGGCATCTACAGACGCTCATCATAGTGTATGTATGTATGTATATGTAAGTACTTGATTGTAAGCCACATCCTTTTTGCCAACAGGAAGTGTTGACTGGCCACAAATTTGCCAGCGTCTTGTGGATGAAACTTTGTTATATCTTCATTCTACTTCATTCTTTTTCCTACATTCTTTCCTCTTTCTTCTCATTTTTTTTTTTTTTTTTTGTGTTTTTTTCTTAGGAATGCCGCTGGCACTTGCGGCTTTATTGTTGGTATTGTCTAACATCTTCAGCAAGTTGCCATTTTCCGGCTGCTGCCACTAAAAAACGGTTATTTACTCTGCTTGTAGTTGCCGTAGGCGCAGTTTCCTTGGCTTGTCGCACGTTTCTTATCCTTAGTTCCCTTCTCAGATTCCTTCTCACTCCAGCTTTAACTGTGTGTGCCTACTTAACACAATAAACACTCAATTTTCAAGCATGTTTTGTTTGGGATTTGGCTCCGCTACAAGTACTTCTGTTGGTTTGAAACTTTGCTAAGCAGCTACGCAATTGTTTACTTTTGTGGTGGGGGAGATGAGGCAGAAAAGGAGGAGAGGAGCTCTACGGCAGACCCTACCGAAGCCCATAATAAATACATTTAACGTTTCGACAATTGTTGCCTGCTGGTGTTTTGATTTGTTTTCAATTGCTTGCTACAAAAGTTTTCTGCATAATTTCGAAAACTTGACACCAAGTTTAACCAATAAGGCACGAGGCAATCTTTAGTGTGTTTCCACTAGAATTCAGCCAATTGACAATTGTGTGCATAAGCAAGGCTAAAAACCGGCTTAATCCTTAACTGAACTTATAAAATTATTTATCCCTTGAACCCAAACAGAAACCCTTAAATAAAAAGGAGTTGGTTCGGGAAAAGCTAACTAATATCATGAATTTAATGTTTTTTTTATATTGCATGCCATTATATGAGGCTTCGATTACAAAACAAGTTATTGGTTTAAAACAGTCACGCAATACTTTTTCCTGTGCCAAGAAGGCGCACAAGCAGTCGATGCCGACAATTGGTAAAATACAAAGTCTGATTCAAAAATCTTATACTCATAAGCTCAGTAAAATATCTTTCGACTTTTATACCGAAATTAGGATGAAATACAAGTTTCTGTTGTATTTTTAATCTGCGTAATTTAAGCTTTTGAGTAATCCCATAATAAAAAAGGGTGTCAGGCTATAATATGGAGCGAATCACCTTCTTAGGTGTTTTATATTCATAACCCTTTTTGCTGATTATATTCCATCTGCTTTACTAAAGTGCATTTGAGAAAATTCATAAATGCAATCCATTTTAAGTAAACTCTGTTGCTATTTTATCAATTTGCATTTGCAATACGTAGAAATTGATGTTGAAGCAGCATTAAGTATGCTTCAGTTTTTACAAAATATTTCGTTCAATCTCGTTATATTTAAGTTTTCTATAAATTACAATCCATACTTTAGCCATCCCTGCTGTTTTAATAATTTAGCAATAACAACAAGTTGATGGAAATGCCTCAGCACCAGCTAATGCTAATGCGCTCAGTTTGCTGACTAGTGGAAAAATGGCATTTTGACGAACTAAACTGAGAATCGTAGCAGGTAGCAAGAGGCAAGTGGCAAGTGGCAAGTGGCAAGTGGCAAGTGGCAAGGGTCGATCCTTGGACTGACCGCCCGCAACAAAACAAAGTCGAAGTAGAAGAAGAAAGAAAAGGGCACCTCTTATCAATCTTAAAAATGCATGAATAATTAAAATATGCAAATTTGCCTGTGGCCAGTTCCTGGGTGTCCTTAAAGGCAACCAAAAGACCGAAAGGCAAGCGCAAAGTCGCAAAGTCTCTCTTAAAGAGGTCTTTATGTTGTTGTTGCCTTTCGCTTTCGGCGTCTGTAAAATGTTTGCTATGCCAACACTAAGGAAACACATACATACACACACATACATACACAGAGAGAAAGAAAACCCTCAGCACCGCCCCGCTTTTGGCAGTGGGTAAACAGCATATTTATCAGAGGCAAAAACTGAGAGAAAAACGCGGCGTGAAAATGCGCCTTTGAAAGTGACTCAATAATGCAAACACCTGGCACCCGTGTGTATGAGCTTTATGGCAACCCCCACTCCTTCTTATCGTTTCTTTTAATGTGTGTGTGTAAGTGTGAGATTGTGTGTGTGCGTGTGTATGTGAGTGTACGGGGGTCAGTGGCATCTAAAAGCAGACAACATGCAAATAAAGCGCTTTATGTGCCGTTGCTTTTGTGCCATCTAATGATGTTTATCGCACTCAAGACATTGCCAGTCTATTGAGAGTTTTTTGTGCGTATAAATGTGTGTGTGTGTGTTTGTGTTGTGGCGTTTGTTAAGGTGTGTGACAGAGTATGCGTATTCCTAAAAGCAATACAAACTGTGGACAGGTGCTCGACTTTACTTTGCCTTTATTAGCTAATTCATTAAAAAAGCTAAAAATTCCACCCGACGCGACGTGCTGCGTTCAACATTGTTTACACATTTTCCAGCACTTTTCGTAGCAGCCACCAACACCACCAGCAGGACCAGCACCATAATCAACATCACCAGCAACTAGCAGCAGCTTAATTGAAATGCATGAAAAGCCACATGAATTTGGCAGTCAACGACAGCAGCAGCAGCAGTGGCATCCACTGTATGCATCTCCCAGTGCTGCTTGGCTTTATAATAAATGCACACACACACACACCCACTTACACACACTTGAACATATACATGCATACACAGACATGCACTGACGCGTTGCATTGGTCAGCGATGCGTTTACACTCCTTGTCTCCCTCCGTTCCCATCGACGCCTCTCAGTAACACTGTAAATGAAGTGTTCGCATGCTCGGACTTTTCACTGTCCTCTGCGTTTAGAATTTTTCATTGCATTTTCAAATTGGCAACGCATAGGCAACAACACCAACGACAACAACAACAACAATAGCAATAGCTGCAACAATGTGCCTATTGGGAGCCACTAAAACAACGACAACAAGCATCAACATCAAAATCAACAACTTTTAGTCTTTAACTGAAATGTCGTTAAACCAGCGTGTGGTGTCTGTCCATGTTGGTTAGTGTTGCCATTTGCTTTAGAAAAAATATCCCCAAAAATCACTCGATTGCCATAGAAATCTCAATTTCATCATTTTATACTTCATCAGGGAATTTAAAATATTTGTAATCCAATTTAGCCTTTTTCATCTTACTGGACATTTAATTGTTATTGATTGCAGCAGAAAATAATGCTTATTAAGAGCTGGGTTGAAGAAATATTGTTCAGTTTTAGTCCATAATATAGTATGAAGTCTATTATTTATAAAGAAAAGATTTTAAGAATTAAGTAGATGATGTAGTGCCTTATGAAATGCCTTAAATTCTTAACTCTCCTTTAATTTGTGGGTTTATTTCTATTATAAACCCAATCAACAAATTACAGCTAGTCCAGTGGCAATACCATCAAAACGGCAACTCTGATGGTTATACTTGCACCATGTTGCAAGTGCCACAACAGAGAATGACCCTACCAGTGCCGCTGCAATGAAAACTGCATATTTTTAGCTTAAAACAACGCCAAATATTTGCCAACGGATTATGCATTAAATATGCTCAGTGTGCAGCTGAAAACGTTCTTCAAGTGCGATGCAAAACCTCTTAAAATTTAAATAAAACTCTGCAAAAAATATATAATAACTTTTACTAAGCTCTCCAGAGTTAGGTAGAATAATTACCTAACTGCTAACTTTGCTACGAAACTAAAGAAAGTTTTAATTTTGTCTTTGCCTGTAGGTTTTGCAAAAGACATACAGAGTATATGCAATCTAAAAACCAATTTTGAAGCCTTGGTTTTTGATGCATAATGCAACTTTTGGCTCAGATTGCAGTTTTGTATTTTAAAATGTTTATTGTGATCGTTCGGTAAACACGACAGGACTAGAAAATAAGTTGAGAGAGAATCAAAACAGACTATCTTTCCTATCTTATTATTATAAAAATTATACAAACTTATCTGGGCCGAATATTGTCTCCTTATAATATACTTTATTTTATAATCTAACAACAATTGCTTTTATTTATACCTTTTTTTTTGTGATACCATCCATAACCATAAATAACTCAATCCAATAGCTAATATGTATTCATTTTAAAAATCAATCTATAATTAAAATTAAATAACTTAATTATGCAAATTGTCGAGTTAGGTAAATATATCTGATACGCAAAATAGTTTTTAGCTTTAATTTCTTAACAAATACAGGAAATCTGATAAATTACAGAAATCCTTAAAGTATTCATTTTTTCACAACTGTCTGTAAATAAGACAGAGTACAAATAGCCGGTGTACAAATCCTTTTCTTTTTCATTACTTGTTTTACGGATGTATGAGGTTATTTGTCGGTAGTACCAATAAACTGCCACAATATAACTTCTCCGTTTATATTGGTTTACGGTTCTACAAAAAAATTGTTTAATATTCTTTGGCAGGGAAAATCTGTAACTCTCGAAGCGTTACGTTATACTCGTATTTACACTGAGCTTTGTATTCGGTGCTCTCTTTGTTTGCCTGCCTGTCTATTTGTCATATTCTCTTTTATCCCACAAAAAGCGGGAAACACAACCATACGACACATACACATGTAGACACTCACACACACATGAATACATATATACGCTCGCTAAGCAAGTAGAATACACTTTTGTACATTTGTTTAATAAAAAGTTTTATTTGTTAATTTTTGAAACAGTTTTCAGTGGATTTTGTTGTTGTTATTGTTGAGTGTGAATAAGTGACGCTGCAATAATAAATAAAGCACCCAAAAACCAAGCAAAAGAGACTGGGAAGGGATAAGAGGGATCAGAGGGGCAGCATGGGCATAGATGAAAACGAAATATGGCTGAAAATGTCAGTAGACTGAAAGGATAAAAAGGACGCTGAGAGACGGCAATGATGGCAACGGCAGCGTCAAATGTCAACATCAATGTTGTTGTTCTTCTTTTACATTTATGCATATGTGTATACATATATACATATATTTATATGCATGTGTGTGTATGTGTGAACACATTATAATGCATACATATGCAGTTGCGTTTTTTGTCTCTCTGTTAAAAAATTTTAATTTCACGCTGAAAACACAAACAAAGGCACAACAAACCGACTGATAGTAAGACAGACGACAGAATGGAGGGTGAATGGTTTGTAAGGGGCAAGTAGGGAGTCGAAGGAGCCCTGAAAAGCAGCTAACTCCTGGGCCGGCTATTGTAGTTGTTGCCACAGTTAAATGTTTTAGCGAATTGCACAAATGGAAATAACAAGTCAAAAAAATAAATGCACAAAAAGTAAAAATGAAAACAAGTACTTCAACGACTTTTAAATGCGCTTTACATACTAATTTGTTAGAAAAGTTTCCAAACATAAGAGAATAAAATGAAAGGTAACTGAAACAATCTGTTGACTTGTTGTATTGCCGACAGTTCTTGGCAATATTTGACACGCTAAAGCCATAAATAAAATCAATATTTCTGGACTTGATTAGGCCAATTAAACTACTTAATTATATATATTTATTTATGTTAATCTTTAAATATATGTTTAACAATATGCAATTACAACTTCCCAAATTCGTACAATGAAGTGATCATTTAACATATTTGAATACCATTTAACTTGAGTTAAATCTATTGATCTTAAATGAATTTTTAAATGCATCAATTAACATTTATTTAATGTCTTAAATGTTTAATTTTTAAATTTAAACTTAAATTTATTCAGTTTTAAAATTAATATCTTGTTTTGTGGACTGAAATTAAGATAAATGCAATAGTTCTTTGTCTGCGAAAACTATGAATGACCAAAGGATATTCAGCTTATTTTAACTATCTCAATCTTAGCTTTATATGGGCTTATAGAACTATTTCCATTTATTAAATTTGACTTAGCTTAAAATTGATTTGTGCAATTTCTCTCTGCTTTTATATTCAAAGTTGTAGACAAACGGTTTTAAATAGTGGTAATACCGTTCTCCCAGAAGGTATGCCAGAGAGGGTGAAAGATGGAGGCGGGAAAGAGGTTAACGTGGGAGCGGTTAAAGCATCCGGCAGATGTGCAATGGCAGCTGCCGGAACTCCAATTGGAGTTGGAGTTGGAGTCGGAGTTGGTGTTGAGGGAGGAGATTTGCCTGCTGCATTTAATTGGAAAATGTAAATGAGCTTTGTTCATTTGAAAGATGCAGTCGAGAGCAGCCGCCACTTGGTTGCAAGTTGCGGATTTGCTTTAAACCGGCCACAAATACACACACTCATTCACATACAGACAAACACACAAAAACAATGCGAATCCAAATGCGACTTCAACTGTGACTGCGACTGTGACTGTGAGTGCGAATACCAAGCCCTTAAAGTGTGTCACAAAAGAAAATTGTCACAAGGAAAAATGCTGACCCAGCACACGCATACGTCTGTGCATGTGTGTCTGTGTGTGTGTGCGTATGTGTGTGTAGTGCACGCCATTGTTTGACTTACAAAATGGCGTAGAAAGCGGCAACAAAAGCAACTGTGCAACGTTTTAAAAAACGGCAACTTCCGTTTATAAAAGCGTCATGTAAAACAATACTTTATGCGAGTGTATGTGTGTGGGAGTGTGTGTTTGTGTGTATATATTTGTGGCATATTGTTTTCCAAAACGTCCACCTTCACCTCGCTTCGCTTTGCCCCTTTTACTATCGTTCCTTTCACATTTTATATTCCGCACCCCTTAAAAACTTTTAACACGCCACATACATATTTTCATTGTTGTTGATGATTTTTTTCTCTATCCAACATAATTTTGAAACCTATTTTGTTGTTGTTACTGGTCTGAGCTGTTTTTTTTTTAAACATTTTTTGCGACTTTTCTTTATGCATTGCAGGCGATAAAACACCCGCAGGATTTCCGGTTATAACGCAGGGTCCAGGCACACGCGTCATCGAAGTGGGTCACACGGTCCAAATGCAATGCAAAGCCATTGGAAATCCCACACCGAATATCTACTGGATCAAGAATCAGACAAAGGTGGACATGACCAATCCCAGATATGTCCTAAATAACGGTAAGTCAAAGTAAAGAATGTGGTTTTAATAGTGAACTTATCTCCATATTTTACTATTAAAGGAATATATTTCAAAATACATGAACAGTAAGGTTTACCTGCTGTTTTTACAGGGTTTAAGCAACAGACTTGTGATAAATTTTGTTTTTTTAAGTGTTATTGAAGATAAAAGATCCCTTTTATGTAAAAGTTACAGGGTATACTGACTTAGTCTATTAGTTGTTGTTTTCTTGCATTCATTATCTATGTTAAATTATCTAAGGTACAAGTTATCCTGGCAGTTTTAAAATCAAAGGCATTATAATAACTTTTCTATTCCCAGAACTCATTTCTTTAGCATTTCAAAGTTGTTGTTTTTCCATATCTCCGTCTCTTCCCCTACCAAAAATATCAACATTCATTTGATCCATTTCTTTGATGTTTGTCATTGCGCATACATATGTGCATATATCCTTGTCATTCAGCTAAGGAACCCGTTGCCCAGGGTGTTCCCCAAATGGAGCTAGCTGTCTTCCATTGAGAAACGACTTCATTTATTAAAATTCTGGTCTTTGACGTCACCTTTTTGGTATTTTTTTTTGCATCATTTTTTTATTTGTAGTATTTTGCGCTTACGCTCATTTGAATTTCTTAGGAGTTTACTTATGCTTCGGCGCACTTTGCGTCACAAGTTTTTCGGCGCTTAGTTAACGTTTGACTTTTGGCAGCTGCTGCTCTGCTCTGCTCTGCCCTTTTTCGCTTTTCCTTTTCCCTTCCTCCCAACCCAACGACCTATCTTATGGAACATCTGCGAGGCCTGACAAATGGCAAAGTTGGTCCTTTAAAATGGCGATTGCTCGCACACACCTTTTTAGTTCCTGGGCAGCTGCGGCTGCTGCTGCTGCTGCTGCTGCCTGTTTTATGAGCCACCTAGTTGAGATCTTATTAGGTAGAAACTTTACAAATGTCAACAGAATGTCGCCAGGTCCTTTAATCAAGCGCTTCTTCTTGAGTACGATGTCCTGGGGTTGGGTTTCAGTTTTGTGCTTTGGCCGATTCTAATTACGGAAAATATGCTCGATGATGATGACGATGTCATTAACGCTGACATGAGGCACATCAAACGTCGCCTCGCCATTTGAAAACTAACAATGCCGTCAACAATCAACGCGACGGTGCGACGGTCATTAGAAGCACAAATATTGACATTAATATTGACATTAATATGCATTAAAAAGAGTCCTTTTAAAATGACATCAATGGCCGGCGTTGACAACACCAAAACCGACAGAGCGACAGCCGCGATAACAATGATTATATTTGCGTTGTCCACGGGGAATTGTTAGGGATGGGATAACCGAGAGTCGAGAGGGGATGGGGGAAAGTTCCAACAACGCGTTTCAATTGCATGTGACAGCGACAGAAGCACCCTGTCAAACCCAGAACAATGACTGTTCGCCTAACATGGCCATGTTACAATGGTCGCCACAGCCGGAAACCAGGTCTGGATAGGTTCGTCCTGGTCAGCCGCTTTAACAGCTCGAAACGTGTTGAGAATGGTAAAAAATTGCAAGAGCTCAAAACCAAATGCTAATGAAATGGACGCTCGCTTAATGACAACTTGCTAAACAATTGACTTCTCACAAATAAAGGTTAGGCCATATACAAACATTGTATGTCCTACTGCAGCATTTTAAATTATATAATATTTGTCATATCAGATATTATATTTCAAAGGTTTTACAAAATAATACTAATGACAATAACAATGATAACTATTTTTAGGTATTATCATGCTTAGTTTGGTATACTATTAAAAACAGAATAAATGTGAAAATTGCAGAAACGTAAATCAAATAAACGGAAGGAGCGTGTTTCATCACACTTTTAAATCTATTTTTAGTTAGCCAACATTAACATTCATTTATCTTTCTGAAAACATTAATATTCAAATAGAGTATTAAATCTTTCTTTCAAATAAACTATCTCTCTAAAAATCAAATCGATAAATAATTAAATGTTCCGGATCTTACTTTTTACTTTAACTCATTGAATAAAATTGTTTCTTTGACTTTCTTATTTAAATATAAATTACAGTTTTTATTTTATCAGGCTTAAATTCATCAGCTCAAAGTGATTTAAATCTGCAAAATTTAGCCAAGGCTAAATTAAAAAATATTAAAGAATTTAATTGCCCAAAAGTCTAGCCGAAAGTAAAAACTCAAACTTCTATCAATCTCTTTTGAACTGCGCAATTCTCAGATATCCAAATATCTCGTCTGGAGTTGATATTACCTATCCAATAACCATTGGCAGTTGCAATTACCTGGGCAAGAACTAACCACTTTGTTTTAGTGGTTGTAGCGCATTACAAATTAAAAACTGTTGCAAAAATTTCCCCAAGGTAAAATCATTTTTTATGGTATATGTGCTCTCTGTTCTGTTGTGTAATACCGGTAGTCTGGCGGACGGAACGACTACTACAATATCCGACCTGACCTATTCGTATTCCAGCTGAAACAAATTCCATTTTTTTTTTTTTGCTCCTATTTTCTCTCTGGTCTCTGGCAGGGCAGGTCGACTAATTTAGCGTAACACGAACAAAAGTGGCCGTGGACTTTGCGGGTTAAATTAGTTTTACGTGGGCCCAAGCAACTTTCTAGAGAGTTTCGGATGGGAGATGTAGATGTAGGATGTAGGGGATGGGATGGGAGGGTGGTGTTGTAGAGGTGCTAGCAGACGGTAGACAACAGACAACCGACGTCGCCGCCGCCATCTTTGGCACGTTAAACGAAACGTAAAAATATTTCCGCCAGCTAAATATCCTTTTGGGTGCCCTAAACGTCTCTAAGCGGTTCCTTCTGGTCCCGCTGCAGGTCCTGCTTCCATCTGCTATCTCCTCCATGTTGTCTTAAAGTAGGTTTTAAATTTATGAAAATGAAATGAATTTACGCTTCAGGCGCGGACGGGTTAGGTTTGGTTTCAGTTCAGTTCAGTTCGGTTTGGTTTAATTCTGTTTTGTTCTGTTCTGTTCTGTGCTGTTTAGGATTCGGTTCCGTTCTGGGGCTGCATAGTAATGATACATCTATATGTATAAATTTCATAATAAGTTATGCAAGTCATGTGCCGTTTTATTCAATTAGCACTTTATGGTCCTTTATTTTGCAAAAGTCTCTCCTCATTCCCCATCATCGTGCCGACCAAAAAGGCAGCTTAAGGCGCGTTGATTTTTCGGTTATACGGCCGTCGCGTGCTAATTAAGGCCCTCGGGAGGGGTACGTGAGTTATCAAAATGAAAAGTAACTCGGCATAGTCGCACTTCACATAGCTCATTGTCATCTCCTGCTTCTTCGTCTTTATCCTCGCTCTTTGTACTCGCTTCATAATTAAATTAGAACTTTATTATTTTAATAAAATGCCTCGGGATCCATTTTGCTTTTACTCCTCTCCTCCATTCCCTTCTCTCGTCCAGTTGCCTTTGTCATGCTGATTCTAGTTGCAATCATTTTGCGCCTTCGGTCACGCCTTATTTACTCTAAGACTTATTAATCTGATTATTTTGGGTCCTACTTATGGAGCGTCTTATTAGATTGTCCCGAATGCATCTTATTGGCTCAACAAAGGCTTTCCATTTAATATTATCGATTTGACGAGTAATTTATAATGCTCTAAGAATGAAAGAGAAATGGAAAAAGGAAAAATCGAGATTTGTTCTGTTTTCATTACATTTACGAATGAATACAAAGAAGGAATAAAAAATAAGACGCTGAATTTATTTCAAATTAAATTTATTGCAAAGGTAATAAAGTTGTAGATAGTTGCACATACAATTGACAAATGAATCGAGAATATTTGTATCAGCCAAAAAAAAAACAAAATGCAACAATTATTTATAAGACAAATAATCAGCTTCCTTCTTCATCTTTATTAACGCTTCTTGACTTATTGAAAAGTTTTTTCTTTTATGCCTTATAGTTATGTTCAAATAAAAATTGACTTTAAGTGTTTCAAGTGTTTTAAGAATACCTTCTCATGTATGTTGATTCCCGTATTGGCAATATGTTTAATAGTCCTCCAAAAGGGTATTAAGGTCTTCGTTGTCATGTGAATATCTGCATTCGGCATTTATTACTTGTTTTTGTTTTTATTTTTTCTACACACCAGCAAATGACAACGGTCGCACTTCAGTGCGCAAATACGTTTATAAATATTTTATTTAAAATTACTTTGGGGCATTGCCGCATTGCCGTTGATAGTTAATTTTGTCCAGAGCAAGGAATAGGCTGAAGAACTGAAGAGAGACGAATCAACCGAAAGACCAAGCAACCGTGCGACAGACCGACAATAATATTGAGGATAATACCTTTATTTTTATTTGCTTGCCCGCCAAATAGTCCCTGAGGGCATTGTTCAATAAAAAATACAAATAATAAAGAAAATAAAAAGAAAGCTAGGGTGCAAAAAAAAAAAAGAAACAAGAACCTGCATTGGCTTGTAGTGACCATTTTCTTCGCTTTTAGAAGGGTTCAATGCGTCTAGGGAAATTACTTTATAACTTGGGTTGGGGACAAGAAAGACAGAGAGAAAGAAAAAACGAAACGGAAAGGTAAAGCAAATATTTTTCAAATACCATAATTTGGCTTTTAAGCAAAAGAGGCTTATCAGAAATTGGTTTTTGCCTGGCCAATTGTCTTAATGGCCCGCACGTGGAATGGGCAATGAGCTTACGCTCAACTTGCACAAATGTTACCCCTTCAAGAAGGATCAAATTTGCCAAGGATTGTCATAGACTGACCTAACAATTGAATGCTTATGCTACAAGTGGCAAGTGACAAGTCAAGGAAGCTAATGATTTTGTATAGCTCGCATTTGGGATACTTGGAAATCGTGTACAGAATATTCCATCAATAAGAAAGCTTTGTCTTGTTAATTGACAAACATATTCCAAATCAATCATATGTGTATACAATGTATATTGTGTAAATTATCCATACTTATATAAATAGTTGAATAACAAGATCAACTGAATCTTGTAATTGTTTAAATCATTAAAAGAAATTAAGTAAGGACGGTTAAAATATATTTTATTAAAATTATTCCAAAGTAGTATATTTCAACATGTCGAAGTAATGCAATTTTTCGATACTCTTCCGTCTCTATGACAAAAAAACTAACAGTTTTAAGATTAAAAAAGTCAAACACAAAATCGAATGTAAATTGAAAATCAATTTTATAACGTAATTTTTAAAAAATTCCTCTACACTTCCAATAAAAACGTCTTAAGTCTTAACTAGCCGTATGCGCTGTTAAGTTTTTATTGTTACGTGTAGTCAGCGCATAAAGTCAGGTTAATCTTTATGTTTGTCCATTCTCGTAAACGAATACACCTTGTCGCAGTCTCCAAGCTGCGCTCGTTTTTTATACTTTTATGTGCTCTTGTTAAACTTCAACTACACTAGATGTAGCTTCTTTAAAAGCAACCTATCACCATCCTCTCTCGCTGAACGAGGCCACGTCAAAATAACCAAGCGACTATAACTTTAATTGCTGTGCCCATCATTACAATCGCCAGCCCGCCAACCCCTTTGGTTCCAGACCAGTCCAGTTCTCCTCTTGGGTAAGGAGGAGGGTCGCAATTATTTACTTGAGCTGTAAAACTGTAGTTAAGGCAAGTCAACTTGAAAGCATTTGAGAAAGTTTAATGCTTAAATTATGAGCTACCCTACCCATTGCTTTACCCCTAACGTCCCATAACCCCAGCTCGTCTCGTCGTCGAAAGAGTTGACAGTCACTTTTGTTGAAAATGAGACAGTAATTGCCCAAAATGTGCATGACTGGAGACATGAGGAGGGAAGTGTGGAACTGGGAAGTGGAAAGGGAGTTGGAACTTTGGAATGACTCCCGCTGCGGGGTCAGTTAAGTTTTTTTCTTTCTCCATTTTGTAGAAAAGGAGTAGGTTGATAAGTCGCCTGTTGGTGCATTATCAAAATTGAAACTTTTCAGTTTTATAGGGGTTTGCCCTCCATAAATGTCACATTGTTGCCAAAAGACGTTGAGGACTACTTAAATTAAAGCATAATTTAATTAATAATCCCATTTGGCCACGCAGCCAAGCTCTGAGCACACGCCTTAGCGGCTCTGGGATTCAGCCAAGCGACAAGTTATTCTTTCCTTCCTCTCTCTCTCTATCTCTCTCTCTTACTCCATGTGTGTGTGTGTGGCAACGGAAGTTACAAAATATGAAAATGACTGCGCAAGCGGAAGTGCAGTTGTGGCATGCCACATGTGTGCCATGTACATAGAGAGAAGAACCCAAAGTGGGAAATAAGGGAACATGGGGCACAGTTTCGTGTCTCCGCGTATTGGGAGCACCATTGTCTCGCGCCTGTTGTTAACGGCAACAGTGGCACAAAAGACGACAACGCGTTGCCAACACGTTTGCCCCTTTTGGCCCCATCCGACTGCTTGACAGCCTAGCTCGTTGTAGCTGTGATTGACTTTGGCTAAATAGTCCATGTGGCCATAAAAAGCTAACCAACAATCCTGCAGCACTCGTTGCCCAGCGATGCGTAGCTGCTACATAAAGACGGCGCATTGGATTGAATTGCTTCATGGATGTGGAAGTGAATGTGGCTGGGGATGTGAATATAAAGGAGTGGTTCCATTTCATGCTTCCGAAATGCATACCATTACCATGTTTGGGATTTTAATTTACATAAAAGCGGTTCGGTTCGAGGTATGCGTTCACAAACAGCCATGGCTAGGATGTGTGAACCCGTTAGTAAACTACTTCAAGACGTTTGTTAAACTCTGTCTTAGTTGGAGAATCTCGATTAGACAAATAAACAGTAGTAATTACTCTGACTTTTTGAATATCTAGTGAAGACCAAATAGGTAACAATACTGATTCTAACCAATCGGCTTAGGTTCGAATAAAGTCATTTCTAAGGATATCTTTATCCCAGACTGGTTTATGCCCATTTATTAGAGCAAAACCTCTCTCTTGAACAAAATGACGATCACTTAACATGTGGTGCAATATTGTAATATTGGTCCTAATATTATTTTTAGTAATATACCATACTTACTTATTTTGATATCAAGCAACCTGAACCAATTTTCATTTTGCTTAAAACCGGTTCGCTTTCCCCAAAACCCGTTTTATTTAAAAGCCAATTTTCAGTCTTAGCACAACGTTTTCCAGTTATTTTCTTTATTTTTATGAGGCTTGAAAGAATTTTTAATTTTCATAAGAGTTACACCCACGCACACCTACACACTGACAAAGAAAGGGACAGCTGAGGAAAAAGTCAGAGGAGACGACACCCAGATGCATGCAACATAGCTTAATTTTTATTGCTACAGTCAAAGCCCACTCACAAAGTGCTGAAGCTGCCCCCTAAAATACTCTTACAGGCATCTACTTACCAGACCCTTTGCCTCTCCAGTGTCTCTTGCCCCTTCTTAGTGTGTACATAAGTATATGTGGGTGGCTTATGTTAATGTTTTGCCAGCTTGCCAACAATTTTAATGAAAGTTGCTTGCCATAAATTTTAATCAAGTTCTTCTCTCGCCGTTTTGTGGATTTTTACCTTGAAACGAATGGCAAACGAATGGCAACTGAGTGTATTCATATACGAAATGTATACTATTCAAATAATAAATATTTCGATTATTTAAAATGCAGTGGCATTTAATGGTTGTTTGAATGGTTCAACGGTTCCTAAACAACAACAATAATAACAACAATCGTTTGCTGTGAAGAGCAACAAGCGTAATAAATGTGCAGTGAAACACGCCAAAAAGTATGCAATAAATTTCACAACAATCAACTTTGATGCATGCATGTATGGTAGGTGAAACGGCCAAAAACAACAACGAAAAAAAGCAGAACGCACATACAACAAAAAAATACAAGTAAAAATAAAAAATGAAATAAAAATAATAGCACAGTTAAAACGGCGCCACAATCATCTAGCAGCAGCATGCATCATTTTTAGTTGGTCTCTTTTTTTAGTTGGTCTCTTTTTTTATATTATTTTATTTTCTCCTCCTTCCATTTGCTCTGCCTTTTCGGTAGTTTGCTCTTCCCTCAAAACAACAGAGATACATATAATAAACACGAGTGGGGGAATACGTTATTTTGCAACATTTAGCAAGGCTCGACATTTCTACAATTTATATACATACATCTACTTCTTGCACAGGAGGGGGGTGGGCAAAAAGGAGGTGAGGCAACAATACAAGTCATTAAAATGATTCACTCAACTGTAGTCTGTGTGTCGCCCTGTATTATTGCAGCTCTTTTCACTGTGGTTTATTTTTACCCGTATTTTATTCGACTGTTAAAAGGCAGCGAAGCAAAGCAGAAAACATTTTCATTAATTGACCAAAATCACACACATTCATATCAGGTTAAAAAACAACAGCAATGAATTTTTTATTTATAATAGCTACAAATTTTTACTTATTTCCATTCACTTATTCACCACAGTTATTTATTTATACACGTATGAAGAAAAAAAAAATTACATAAAATAATCCGATGGTGAAAAGTGAAATCTATTTACATACAAATTTCGTTGACCCAAAAAAATTTGTATTTTATGCCAAGCTGGAATAACCCGGCAATGTTCGTATTTTTATATACTTTTTATAAAAAAAAAATTAGTGAAATATGATGTTTTTTATAAAGTTTAAACATCGGAGTATACGCCACTCAAAAATAATTTAATCGTAAATATTTGTTAGCCATATCAGGGAATATGGCTTATTAAAATACAAGCAGTGATTTAATATTATGCCCACATCTGTTTTTTATAGAGGTTTACATATGTATAGCTTTCGATTTGCTCTTCTGAAAGTTAAGCTTCCTCTATCGGTTAGCCGTTCAACTAAACAAATTTTCCGTTCCAAAGTTTCAGTAGTTTCCATACAAATTAAAAGCAATAAATATAAAAAATATATATAAGTATTGAAAGGCAATCTCAATGTAATATGCATGCACGAACGAGGCGACAATTCTTAACGTCAAATATGTGATCTATAAATAATGAAGCGATTTAAATCTGAAAATATTTCAGATGAAATGGTGCAAATGAATAGTTGCCTTATATCAGTTTTGTTTTTTATTTTGATACCCGAACTAAGTATTGACTCACAAATGTTCACAATTGTGGCAGCTTATTAATTGAGGCGTATCCGAGCGCAAATTGAATAATCAACGCTAGTTGATTAATTCAGCACGAATCGAAATTAAAATGTTGCATATATTACAGAGAATTATTGATGGGAAATTTGAAAACAATGTTAGATAATAGCTAACATAATAAGTACAACGTTAGAACTTTGGGTTTTCAATTTGTAATGGTTTGTATATAAAACTTTACCATGTACGTTTAGAATTTTACTAAAAGGGTATATTCGAGATATTATTAGATGACTGTAAAATATTGCAATTTATTTTCAACATAAACTGCTTAGGGACAAAGTGGATCAAGATGGCTTTATGCTCCTAACACAACATGTCGATTACACCTCCAGCATTATAATGATATTTCTGCCTTTCCTTAAATTTAATGACTAATTGGTAAAAACAATCACACACTCGTTTCACATTGAGCCATAACTTCATGGGCCGAAACTGTTGATTTAAAAGCAACAATTTATATGCATTTTGACAGAGTATTATAGATTGTCTTATAGTCTCATATTTCCCAGTGTTATGTCAGTTGAATTAGCCTCGTAGTACATATTTCATTGTTTATTGGTCATATAAATATAATGCGAAGGCTTCAACAGTTTATGACACTTTATATGTCTGTGTTTGTGTGTGTGTGTGTGTGTGTCATCCACATTAGCTTAATATGCCGGAAAAGTGCGCTCGATATTTAATAGACCCGAGGCAGATTGCCAATGCGTGCAACAACAACACAGTCATAACTTTTATACGGCCTTTAAAATCATATAAAAATTGTGTTAATTTTCATGTGTTGCGCCTTCCCCCATGTCGCCAAAAGCCAGCACATAAAAAGAAGGTAAATTCTGCCCATTTTATGAGCCAATGAGTATAATGTGGGTCTCGGCCGTTAAAGCCAAGCTACAAAACAGGCAACAGACAAGAGACAAGACCAAAACACACTTTGACTTTCAAATTTATTGATAAATCTAAGATCTTTAGACTACTTACATATGCCACGTCTAACCAAAAAGAGTTCATAAAAAGTGTTAAAAAAAAATTTTTAAAGCTTTTTGTCTCCATAACAAAGGACTCACAAATAACAAATGGAAATTGGGTTCATAACTTATGGAATAGTTCTATTAAGATAAATGAGTTAGTAGTATACATTTCAATTTGGTTTCACGTATATCAAAATTATACCATTATCAAACTAGTCTCTGTATCGAATTCTACTTCTATATCTACTTTTGATGTAAAATCCTTTTGCAATGCCACTCTAAAGACATCCACACTCCTTGGCCACCGCCTTTTGGTACTTGGTTAAATCGATAATGTCATCCTTTAGGTATCTCAGTACGGTTATCGCACCCAGCACAGTAGGTACACAGCAGGGTTTGGGCAGATGAGGTTGCTTTAGATGCATCAGGGTTTGAACAATCGCATGATTCGTGGCATTCATTTTGTTGCCCAGTGGAAAATTGCAGCCACCGGCACAAAAGTATGCCTCAAACTTCTTGGGTGCTATAATAAGGTCACCAGCTCCCACTTCCTTGAAGTCGACAGTGAAGTTAAGACGTTCACAGGACTGCGGCGGCTTGTAGATTTCCGGCGGAGGTCGTACCACTTGTGACCTGTGGAGTCCACTTGGCAGGGTAGCCTTACGCTTGTTTAGCTCACGCTTGGAACGCAGCTTTTGTAACTTGGCCAACAGATCAGGTCCATTGAAGTAGCCGACAATGAACGGTTCTAGGTTGGAGCGTGTGGTTGCCTGTGGCGCCACCAGACCCGCTCCCAGGGCAGTCAACTCTGCCACATCTACAGAGATACGCAGCTCGTGACGGTGTTGCTGCTGGAAGCTCTTCTGAAGCAACCAGGAACGAAGTGTTTGAGTCATATTGAACTCCAGCCAGCCCTTGTAATTTGTTGTGGTGTTCACCGAGTGCAGTATACGATAGACGGGCTCATCATCACCAAATCCCTGATGACTATAGATCCTCCTATAAATGGAGACTGTGAAGTTTTGATTCTCCATCCACAGATTGGGCTGCTTGTAAAGACGCAGCTTGGCCTGAACTAGCATCAGATCCTTGGGAACATCATTCGTATTGAAAGTTATAAGCAGATCCCTGTCATTGCTCAGTTTTGTCTGCGGCTTGTTGCGACTGGAGAAGGTTAAGATGCTATTACAGCTGGCAATCTCTTGTCGATCCTCGCTCGTAACCAGAATATCATCGTCCAAGGAACGCTTGTGCCGCTTGTGCAACACCTCCTGAGGCTCCTGTTCCTCGTTTATCTCATTGTAGACCTCCAGCAAAAATTTGGAGGCCGAATTGCCAAGCTTTGGCTGTACCATGCGCCTGGTCCTATCACCCAGGTCCAGAAGATCAACCATCTCCAATTGTTCACTGATTTCTGGCGATTCCATATGTGTGTTAACCGTTAAGTATGTGGTAGCTTCAATGCTCAAGAGGCTTGAAAGGAGAAGTGATAATAACAACATGATAGTACTGTAGTTCACTGTCAAGTAGCTAATAAGTGACTGAGTTGACTGCTTGAAGACTCTATTCCTTTTATACGTGAACAGGTAGTTAAAGAAAGGATTATTAAATAGAACTATTGGTAATCCCTGTGACCCTTTGACCTGAAAGGGGTAAAGAGTTAAGCATATTTAATTTACTCAATCCTACACAAAATGGAGACATATTCATCTACCTAGCCTTGACCTAGGTACATGGATTGTACCTAAACTAAGAGACCAATCCTAAAATTACTTAAACAAAAGGTCAATTTGTTTCAGCTTGGGATTACATAAGAAATACTACGTAGAGACCCATAACGTTCTGTTTATTCTGGTGGGTAAATCTGCCTTAGCACTTATAACTATCGTCTACGAGGTTTTTTTTCGAATAAAATGAGTAAAGTATATTAAAATATATATAAGAACAAATAGTACCATTTTATTTAAATGTATTTCTTTACTGATTCATGATCACTGCATATGTCGATTCGTTTCGAGTATAGGGATTTAAAAATAATTTCAAAACACAGATTTTACTTCTGAGCTTTTATATAGAGATGACATTTTTTCATAAGCTTCTTTACTCTGATTCTCTCTTTCAGGCATTCTGCAAATCAACAACAGTCGCGAAGAGGATCAGGGCAAATATGAATGCGTTGCGGAGAATTCAATTGGAACGGAGCACTCGAAAGCGACCAATTTGTATGTGAAGGTGCGTCGCGTTCCACCAACTTTCTCACGTCCACCAGAGAGCATTAATGAGGTGATGTTGGGCTCAAATTTAAATCTATCCTGCATAGCCGTTGGTTCACCCATGCCAGCTGTTCGATGGATGAAGGGTAAGTCTGCAACTTAAGTCAGTTTCAATCTCAATACTTACATTTCGTTTGTGCAGGTGCACATGATCTAACGCCGGAGAATGATATACCCATTGGAAGAAATGTGCTGCAGCTGAATAACATACAGGAGAGTGCAAATTTTACCTGCATTGCTGCCTCTTCTCTCGGCCAAATCGAGTCTGTGTCTGTCGTCAAAGTGCAATGTATGTGAAATTTGTTGGATAAACTAGAAGCGAGTTAATAATATATATTTACTTTTCAAAATTTAGCCCTACCAACGGCTCCGACGGATGTGCAAATCTCTGAGGTGACCGCCACATCGGTGCGTCTGGAATGGTCCTACAAAGGTCCCGAAGATCTGCAATATTATGTCATCCAGTACAAGCCAAAGAATGCGAATCAGGCCTTCAGCGAGATAAGCGGCATAATAACCATGTACTACGTAGTTCGTGCCCTTAGTCCCTACACCGAATACGAGTTCTATGTGATTGCCGTGAACAATATTGGACGAGGTCCGCCCTCGGCTCCGGCGACCTGTACCACTGGTGAGACAAGTGAGTAGCTCCAATCTGGGATAACAAGCAAACCGACCGACAAACAAAACCAACAATCCATTTCAAAATAAACCCACTAACTGCTCTCCATATACATGTATTCTCTTTATATTCTCAAATTCTCTCACATGCCGCTGCCTCGGAAAAAGGATTTTTTTCAAGCATTTTTGTTTTGGTACAATTTGATTTTTTTTTGTGGATTTCTTTGCTGGTTTTATGTAAAGTGCGCTACTAACCCGTTCTTGTAATGCCTTTTTCTTTCTCTCTCCCACTCACTCTCTCTCTCTCGCGCTCTCTTTCGTACTGCTTCTTAGGTGATTTCTCATTTGGTGGCACAAGTAAGTATCCTTAGTCTCAGTTCGCCAAGCGTTTTCTTTGGCAGGCAAACAAAATTTGATAGCCAAAACAATTTCAATAACAATTCTTGAGCAGCATTCACATAACATTATACCAATCCTGCTCTGTCTTTTCCTCTTCTCCTGTCCCTCCCTTACTCTCCCTACACTTGGCTATGAAAATAGCTTCTAGCTAGAATCAAAGGTAAATGCAATGTTTAAAAACCGTTGCATACGCAGCTGCATCTCATAGCTAGTCTGCTGATGTATGCATGTGTGTCTGTGTGTGTGTGTGTGGGTGTGGGTAAATAGGCAGCTGCCACAAGCCCTGGCGCCTGTTTGTGCCCCTGCTGCCACACAATGTGGCAGGCAACGCATAAAGTTTGCATTGTTATGCGTTCGTATGAATGCGCATCAATGTCCTCGTATGGTTACGACTGTCTCTCTTCCTCTCTCACTCCCTTCTATCTCTCTCTCTCTCTCTCTGTCTCTCTTCCTCTGTCCTTATGCGTACGCCATTGTGTATATGCAACGCTGTTTTAGCAATGGCAATTGCGGGTACTGCGTACTGCGTCTGCCTTTTGCGATTCCTCCTCGTCCTTTTTTATTCTCTGTAACTTGTCGTATAAAAGTTGAAAACTTTTATTGCCGCAATTATGCTTATCGCTTGCCCAATATCGTTTCGAAATATTATTTCGATAGCAATTGCAACAGAAAAGAAACTAGCAACAGTCGAGCAACAGCAGGTTCGTAATGACACGTGTCACTTTACGTTTTTTGGACTGGAATACGATTCGATGCGATGCGATTCGATTTGATTTTAGCTTAGGTAGCAGCTGACAAAGACCTATTTATGACCTTTAACGAGAGGAGCAACAATCGATTACCATAAACACGACACGGTTTAATAGGATATCAGTGTTGGATGACAATAGCAGATGTTATGTATGATTTTTCTTAAACAGAAGAGAGGAAATAGGTGACAAATGGTCAAAAGATTAGAAATTCAAAAATAACAGTAGCTCTGGTTTAGAATTGTGAATCTATAGGTTTAGTTTCGTTTTTAGTTGTGTTTTCAAAAGAATTTAATGTGTCCTTACATCCTAAGCTGATCCAGTTTCTTTTATAATTCCAATTAAAATCGAATGATATTCGTCAAATAATTTTCGTGACAAAACTAAAAGTATCAAAATAGTTCAATGGACTCCAACAGTCGTGTTGTAGCTTTTTGTTAGAGTTATCATTGGAATAAGTTCTTTTGAGCTCTAGGGAAAATAAATAGTGTCGAAAGTATATTTTGTCGTAGATAAAAGATATTGTAGATATTAATTGAACCTGAATTCGTAGCATTTGCTTGTGTAAACTCCAAAATAGTTCCAAGCTCTTCAAATGTTTTATATTCAATACAGTTCCATCTTTTAGTTTAGTTCAGTTGGTTTGCAGTTAGTTTTAAGATATTTTGCTGGTCTCTTGTATAAATTGACCAGCTTGGAGTAAGTAGGTATAACTTTACAGATAGGTTTTAAATCATGTTTGCAGCATGAAGATTACATACTTGTCGCTGAAGTTGCTGGTATCTTGTATTCCAATTTAGCTGTAATACGTGTAATGTGGTCTAATGCATTTAACTTTAATGCGCATTCACACACACCTTCACACACACACACACGCATATGCAAGTGTGTTGGCAACTCTTTAACAGCTTCTTTCGCCATGTAATAGGTCAAAGGGCCTAGGAGAGTGTGTGGGTGTGCAAGTGTGTGTGTGTGTGTGTGTCTAGAAGGCTGCTAAGAATTTAGTGCTATAAGCTGTAGGCGTGAGGATGGCATGCCAGGGATACATATTAATGGAGCGTATCCGTATGTAATGTATATGCTCTTAAATGCAGCTTACGTGACGTTGCCACACGACGCACACAGTCAAGAAGCTGGCAGGATACCTAACAGACGGAGGACGAAGAAAAGGGCGGGTACGGGCGGCAAAGGCATCCTGGCCAGACAGTCGCTGCCTGGGAAAAGCTATTGCAATTTTTGGAGTGCCCATGTGCTGCATGCAAATCTTAGCCCAGAACCGGCAAATGGCAACCGGGTTCTATCCGGCAATTGCTTCGTGCTACACACACACACACACACACACACACACACACATATACGGGCAGACGCATACTATTACACACTTGTGTAACAGATGAGATGCTTGCGATATAAATTGTGGGTAAAACGCTGCAGTGGCACATGTAGATATTGCAGTAAAATTGTGAGAATTGGAATTTATTGATTGGCCATTAACCAATTGGAGAGCAGAAGAAAAGGAAGTGGACTCCCTCTTACCTCCGCTGTCCTCCGTTTGGGTCAAACGCATTCAGTGGTAACTGAACTAACTCGAAACTCATGACGCTGTCTGCAATTGAAACGATCAAATGCTGTACCCACTAATTAGCAGTGGTTCCTTCAGCTTCCTCTAATCCTCTTCCATTTTCATCTCACCTCATTTTCCCATTCTGCACAAGCTACTGTCCAACCAATTCACGCCTCGCAAATGCATTTCAAACATGTGGGAATGCGGTTAAAGCATCGACTAGACTACAAAATGCCCTTTAAACAGACCAATTTGAAAGATTTTAAAATGAAGTCAAATAAATCATGTTTTAGAAATTAATCTTACTCAACGTACAAATTTAAGGATACTTGGGCGTAATCGCCAAAAGATTACATACAAATATATTATAATAAGGATATCAACATCAGGAAATAACGTCTATTTTCGATAGATATTTTAATAATTTAAAAACAGGGTCTACAAATATATAATATTAATAATAACGTTTATTTCATTTTTTTTTAAATCCATCATAATTTAATACCTTAAAAAAACCAATTTATATATTTGGTATATTAAAATTAACCGTGTAATTTTAGAAAATCTGAAATTTTTTAATAGAAAATAATTTACAGGAACAATGATATCTTGAGGAAAATCTTGAAATGTTGATTTTTAAGATATTTTGTGCTCTCTTTCTCTCAGTGTATTGGGAACAAATCTAGATTTAAGATAATTTACAAAGTTAATGATGCAATCACTTGCCAATTCGGTGATCTCGCTAATATGCCATTTCACACCATTTGGGAAAATTGAATGCCTATTGCATGTGTCGAGCATATAATGTTAGACTAGACTACATAGTTGAGAAATTTTACATAGTGATGGCAAGGGGGGCAGGAAACGAGGCAGCTTTTGGGCTGATTTTAAGTTCGTTTTCACATTGTTTTGCGAAGAACAAAATTCAGTTAATGTGTGTGTTGTGTTGTTTTGTGTTGTGCGAATACTGCAGCAAGCATTATAAATGCAAAATTCGCACTATAATGCGCCGGACTTGACGTAGTGTACAGTCAAAACTGTTCACAATGACGAGAACGCCAAACGGACATGAATTCAACAAAAGTTCAGTGCCAGTTCCCTGGAATTGTGATGAATGATTGTTTGCATTTCAAAACATTTGTGCGGCTGCCCTAATACCGTTGATTTTTAATCCCTATCTCCCCTTCACTATCCTGCTTCCTGGCCGCCTCTTCTAGCCCGGTTTGTGTCACTGTATTTGATTTAAAACCCTGACTATTGCTAGAATGCCGAAATTCATTTAACAAAATTGCATATGCATGACTGACACTGAGCGCAGTCTATACAAAAAAGGGAGGACTGCGGCAAAAAAGGAGAACTTACGAGTCGGTATTTAAAGTGCGTTTGATTGTGAATAATCAGAGTGTATTGTGAGTTATTCCACGTACAACATCTGAACATTCAATGCCGAAGACTAAATTGCCTTATCCCACATGCAATTATTGAAATTGATTGATCCGACTAATTAAAACTGACACAAACTGTCAAGGTTCAAATTTAAAGGTTTATTAATGAAAATGTGGAATAGTTAGATAAGCTTGTAATAGGAATCGATATAAGACATTTCAATTTATATATACAGATATAAAAAATATATATAACATATTAGGAGATAATTGTTACATTATAACAGCTACGGTCCCTGATTGTAATCAAATCCAAACTTACATTAAATGTCAATGTCTTCCTTGAAATCCCTTGAAGTCAAACTGTATTAAAAAGGTTACTATCAAATTAGGAAACTTAATGTTCGGATATCGTCATCACAGCTTTCCCTTGTTAAAAGGAACTTGAGAAATTGCTTGGCAATCCTTCTTTGTTTTAACAATATTATCGCTTTTTTCTCTCTCTCTATCAATCTGTCTGTGTTTCTCTTTCAGAAATGGAAAGTGCACCACGTAATGTGCAAGTGCGCCCATTGAGCTCATCCACGATGATTATTACTTGGGAGGCACCAGAGACGCCCAATGGACAAGTGACCGTAAGTACCTGGCATCAAGTGCGCATATTAAACAACAACAACCCGTATACAAACTCTGAAAACGACTCCGACCCTGACTCTGACTCTGACCCGAGGCCAAGCCAGGGGTCGACACTTTGTCACATGGAGAGCCCAAATGACTTTAGCCATGTTTGTCAGGAAGAAAAGAGGAGCATGAGAAGGCATAGAGCAAAGCGTTTAAATGCAAATGTGCGAATGAAATCAAAGCCACACAGTTAGTCAGTTTACTTCTCCTCATCTCGTCCAGCTGTTTGCTCCTTTACAACAACTGCCTGACTGCCTTTTGGAGCACATTGATCGAGCAAAGTGCTAGGCCGCAATTGTTGCGGTCTCCAATGTTGTGCGTCGTCCGTGTGCTTCATGTTGCAGCTGCAAACTGTTCTTACCACAATGCCAAAATTATAAAGTTCGCAAATCTGAGACCACAAAACCATATTTCATTTTTGGTTATCCGTTTCCCAATTTCAAACAGTTTATGGACAAACAATTTAGTTACCTCAGGACACAGAAGAATATCAATTTGTTTTTGAATTAAACGCTTGTGGTTAATAATCCATTAATAATATTAATTAGATAATACTAATGAAGACAAATTGTTTAGCCAATAAAAATAGTTTCTCTGAAGTTTCTTATTCCTTTTAAAGGAAGCGCTTTCTCAATTTGATTTTAGATTTGATGTGGTATGACTATTTATTTTCTTTCGAGAGCATTCCTTTTTATAACTACTTTGAATATCATATTCAAAAGTTGCGTAGGCAATTAAATAGAGAAAATTAGATTTGTATCATTCTACATTGTATCACATAAACTGAAATTCTCATACTTATCCACATTTTGTCTTACCTTAGGGCTACAAGGTGTACTACACAACCAATGCCAATCAACCGGAGGCCTCTTGGAATTCTCGAATGATTGACAATAGCGAGTTGACAACCGTATCGGAGCTAACACCTCATGCCATTTATACGGTCCGTATCCAGGCATACACCTCAATGGGAGCCGGTCCAATGTCCACTCCGGTTCAGGTGAAGACACAGCAAGGTAAGTGACATTGCACCAAAATTGATTGCCCAATCAAAACCAATTACTTACAAACAAACACACACTTACACACACTCAGGTGTTGAATGTCAAATGTGAAATGCATCGATGGTAGGGCACTTAAACATGGAAAATTTAATTGATCGGAGATTATACCAGTTATTTAATTATAATTCCAAATGACAAGTGAATCGTGTATTAGGTCACTCAACAATATTAATAATCATATTTAGTTTTCGGACAACGATATCACATTATTCAACCAAGCTCAGAAAGCCAATAGAAATGGAAATCTTAAAGTAATTAATAGGCCAGCTAATTAATCTCAAACGATGTAAACCTAGCTGGCAGGATAACTTGGCTAACTTGGTAATTCTGAATGCATTTTTAACTCACAGCTAATCCTGTCTTAAAAGTTTACATGTGAAATTTATTGTCATTTTGAACTATCTGGCAACTTTGACTTATGATCTCTGTAGAACACATTCTTTTCACAAGTCTCAATATTTTTGCCATTGAGAAAACAAGCTTTACGCATAGTTATCTCTTAGATAAAAGGCATTTATTCCATTTACTTGAGAATTTCCACACACTTATTACTGTGTGTGTGTAGGCGAGTGTGTGTGCGTGTGTGTGTAACTCTGCCTGTACATGCAGCAAATATTCATTAAGTTTGACTGCTGAAGCAATTGCATTTACCGTACTTTGATATGCAGCTTTGTGGCCAAGTGGGGCCAAACATTTTAAGGGTTGAGAAAGGGTAGGGTGTAGAGTAGGGTGTACTGGTGGGCTGTGATGTAGCCAACAGTTTATGGTCTGACTTTAAATTTGTTGCACTTGTAGCGGTTGCCTAATGCGCTTAACTTTATTTGTGCCAACTCCAGGCTGACTGATGGAGGGTCCTTTGTGATGTTTGGGATTACTTAAATTTGCATTGGAAATTACAACTGTACAACTATTCAAAATTCAAGTGCAAATATTAAATTAAAAATATAATAAAATACAGTATTTTTATCAGAGTCAAACGAAATATTCGTCAAAATCATATTTTCATTATTTATAACACATTTATCGAATAGTTTTAGTGTAATTTAAAATAGAATTTAAAATTTGAAAGCTAGAGAAAACGGTTTATTTAAACGATTTAACATTATTTCACATTTGAAAACTTGCATTTTATTAAACTAAAAGATATTCTTCTTACTCTGTCTTCATTTTCCACTCAAAGGGGAAAAGCCATAAAGTAGCTAATACGTTTTTTGTACATTTAAAAAGTATGGGTTTTATAGTTCATTCAAAGTTAGTTAAGTTTAATATCGACAACAGATCAAGATGAGTTTTAAATAATTCGCTATCATCAGATTGAGAGCAAGTCATGTGTTAGGTGATGAAATTAAAGAGATATGAACTGCATTTAAACAATAATAATAATTGATATAAATAATTTAAAAACAAAACTATTTGATTTTGTTAGACCAACGGAATGTGGTCAAAATGTGGACAGATCTCTCGTTATAGGGATGCAAACACATTTAAATACATTCAACCAATTGTATTTATGGCCAAGTGCGTATTTGAGTGCGTGTGAGTGTGCGAGTGCGAGTGTATCTGAATCATCATATCAGAATTGGCATATATAAATAAATGCCACATTGATTTGTTTGTATTTTATTTAATTTCCGTAATTTCCGTTTCATTATTACCAAACCAACCAAAACCGAAAACCAAATATGTACGCACGTGCTATATACATACATGGATGCTCCTGGGGTCTCTGTGTCTGTGTCTCTGATTGTGCATGGATGTGTATGGTCTATGGTGTACAGGTGTGCCATCACAACCGAGCAATTTCCGGGCCACTGATATAGGCGAGACCGCAGTCACATTGCAATGGTCGAAGCCAACGCATTCCAGCGAGAATATTGTCCATTATGAGCTCTATTGGAATGATACATACGCCAAAGAGAGCCATCACAAGTGAGTTAACAAACAGCTAATTTAATATACAAATTAGCAAATATAATTAACTAATATCTATACACATTCTGCAGGCGCATCTCGAACTCTGAATCCTATACGCTTGATGGTTTGTATCCTGATACCCTGTACTATATATGGCTGGCAGCACGTTCACAGCGCGGCGAGGGCGCAACCACGCCCCCAATACCAGTACGCACCAAGCAATATGGTAAGTGATAGGCTTCTTGTCTTAAATCTAAGTTAGGTTCCAGAAAAACCAAAGCCTCTAATAAGCTGTAGCAATCGTACGAGTTCCTATAGTTTAAGTACAAATCAAAAAAAAAAACAAATAAATAAAAAACAGAAACAATACAGAAATTTAATTTTTAACAATATATAAATATATACATATATATCATTATTATATATAACTACCTATATATACATACATACATATATATTTCAAATTTAATGCCATTGAAATGTAGTTAATTATTCGTTGAAACCCATTTAAATTTATATAAATTTCGGCGTGTGTGAGTCTGTGTGTGTGTATTATTGTGTGTTATGGCCCTCACATGGAGACAGGTAAAGCTCAACGAGCGTTTATAAAAAGTGTATCTGTGTGTGTGCGTGCGTGTGTGAAAATAAAGTGTGTTATGAATTGCACTATTTTGCCTTTTATTATAATACTTTCCATATATATCCTATTCTATACTGTATGTTATGTGATTGTTCTCGTTCTTTGCAAGTTATTAACTATCATATAATTAGTATAGTTTATATTATATATTATACATATACACGGATCTAGGCTATACTTAAATACACATGTATAATTTACACCTAGTTAGTTTTATTAAGTTATATACCTAACATCCACAGACAACAGTTTCGTTAGGCATACTATCGCGTACAAAATGCAAATATACAAATATACAAAACCAAACAAGACACAAGCTCCCACCTATAATGCAATATCAACAGATCACAGACTATTATCTTTTATTAATTATATTTTTACTGATTCATGAATATAATTAATTTAAAAGAATTCAGAATAATGCTGTAGTCTTCAATTTAACAACTACTAAATTAAATATTGAAAGTGCAGATAGCATCTATTGTTTTGCTATATTTAATCAAATGCAAATTTCATCTTGATAATTTAAAAACGGCTAAACATCCTTATTAACTTAACTTTTGGAAACTTCGAGTTATAGAATTGGTAATTAAAACTATTAGATCTTGCTTTGACTTGCAGTTACTTCAGTTTTATAACTAATCAGATTTCATAAAGTTGTTTCATTAAAAGAAAAAAAAATTTAAAAGTTATAATTTCAAATATTTTTATGTACGAAAAAAAGTTGAACAAATTAATACTTGAAATAGTGGATACTGAGAAATAATAAGTCATTTTCTACTTCCAAATGTATGCTTATATAATTACTAATTTGCTAGTTTAACAGATTTAAGTAAATATTTGCAATTAAAAGTTTCTTATAAATCTGTAATCTGTTGATGAAAAACAAACAACTCAAAAAATGATATACAGCACCACATAACAGTTACAGTTATAACTACAACACCAGAGAGAAAAGCAACAAATTTTAATGTAAAATTTCTTTTCAAAATAATTCATTAGATTTGAGAAGCATGAGATTCTCTGTTCTTGTTCAAATTACCAAAAATCTAGTATGTAGTCATTTGTTTTTGTATTTTCTGTTTCAAGTGCTTAATTATGCAAATGATCAGAAAAGTAAAGAAAATGCAATGCAACCATTTCTAAGCATGTGTTGAAATGAAATTTTGCATGCAACTGCAACTGCAACTGCAAGTTGAACCACAAAACCAAAATTCGTAGACAATACTCGGAACTTCTTAACAGATCTGTGTCTGTGTTTAGTAATTGATTTTGAAACGCGAAGAGAAATGTGAAATGGAAGTGGAAATGGATATGGAAATGGTAGAGGAAATGGAAATGAATGTGGAATGTGGAAATGGATGTATCTATGCATTGTTATATCCATCACTTATGGTTTTCATATTTGCACGTTTTGCATATTCGCATGATTTTGCGCATAATTAAAATCCTAAGTGGTTCCAGTGGATCCAGTGGTTCAGTGGTTCTAGTGGTGTATGGCTTAACGATTGTTTTGCGGCTTGTTGTTGAGCAATGAGAAATGAGTTTGACATTTGTATTAAATTGACTTGTTCCTTAACATTTAATTGTGCTATAAATCATTTCATCTGTTTGCAATCAAGTATTTTGTTTTCCTTTTTCCTATGCTTATAAGTATTTTATTACTTTGCATTTAATTAGAATGCTATTTGTACTTCGTGTTCAAGTTGAGTAACAATATATTATATCCAACGTTCTACATTTGTGTAAATACTATATATCCTTATTAGTTGAGACTTCATTTAGCACAATATTTTATGTATGCACTTTTTAATAGCACTTAAAAATTCTAAAATCACATGGTTTATGCAAATTAAATGTTCATATTACTCATTTGCCATGTGTGTGTTATATATTGCTTATGTATATGTATATGCTAAGTGTATGTGTGTGTGTGTGGACGTGTGAGTGTTTAACTTAAGCTATTTAAACTCTATATTTACTATATTGCATGCTTGATAAGTGTTTTCTTTGTATTAGTATTTAATATAAACATATGACTTTATTTGTCAACCTCTCGTAGCCTTAGAATATATTTAGTACATACTGTACATACTATTTTCAGCTGAAAATCGTTACCAAAAAATATGCACAATTATTTTAAGAGAAGCTTCAAATAAGAACACTCGAACTTCTCGAACAAATGTAAAAGCAACTACAACATTATTTGCATAAACCATTGGATTTGATTACTTATGTCTTGACAACATTTAATTTTAATTTGATTATTTACTATACCAATTTATATACTTATGCCTATCAATTATGTCATTTATTAAACATTTCGTTTTGTGCTTTCTTTCGTTACATGTTTTTTCGTTTTACAAACATTTATTTGGTTAAAAAACGCTAATCGCTGAACGCTATAAAAATATAAAAACAAAACCTAATCACAACCTAATTTTGGCTATGCAAAAAAAAAACAAAATCCATCTCAACTATCAAAAAAAAAAAAAAAAAACACAAAATACGTACCGTTCCCATCTATTATGTAATTAGTACCAGGTGCACCGCCACGTAATATCACGGCCATTGCGAACAGCTCGACAACTATCTCACTTAGCTGGCTGCCACCACCAGCGGATCGCTCCAATGGGCGCATCATATACTATAAGGTGCTGTTCGTGGAGGTGGGTCGCGAGGACGACGAGGCGTCCACACTCACATTGAACATGACCCAAATAGTGCTCGATGAGTTGAAACGGTGGACCGAGTACAAGATCTGGGTACTCGCTGGCACATCGGTGGGCGATGGGCCACGCTCCCATCCAATTATAATACGCACCCAAGAGGATGGTATGTATGCCAATGACAATTCTTACCTATGCGTAAGTCTTAACTACAAATCGTATTCCTTATGTTTCCATTATCGATTATTATTTACAATTACCATTAATCATTCACATTCTTATGTTATCATATTATACTATACTATATATTTATTTAATATTATTATTTATCAAATCCGTTTAGTTACACCTAATGTTATCTATACTAATCTCATACTAATCGAACAAATTTTTGTACAATTTTTGAATTTTGATAACGAGCATCCAACGCAGGAGCTGCCGGAACGCAAATGGAGCGTTTTCTCTCATATTTCTTTGTTTTAATTTCAATCAAAAACTTTGTCTTTTGTTCGTTCTTTGTGTGTGTTTACTAACAGTAAATACCATATACCTACTATATCAAGCATATACATAATTATTTTCCAAATGCTGCAAACTTAAATGCTTTTGACTGCAGCATTATTTATTTAATACCATTTTAAATTTGTATATCCTATCTTTCTTTAAAAAAATGTAAAATTTTCGTTTTTTCTGAATAGAAAATTACTTCTGATACGAGTACTGCAATAAGTTATTTGATCAATTTAATTCTTTTGAATTTTTCCCTATTTCTAAAAGATTTTAACAGAAAATGCTCGTATCTTGTATTTCTCTAGTAAACAGTTCAATAAAAGCCTTCTTCTTCACTTCTTTACGCGGTGTTCTCATTAACAGTTTCGCAATTAAAATTAGCATAGCCTACTTTTGGGATAAGTTGATTCTTTTCAAATGTTCAGAAGTTATGCTTTTTATGTTTTTTGTGAAATTTAAAGGCAGAACCAGACTTATAACAAATAAAATTTCAAATAAAAATAGAATTTTCATTTATTTTTCATTATATCATGTTTTTCGCCCCTTCCAATTATTTAGTTCTACTTTGACTTTTAGTTTCCAATTTGTAAAGCTCATTGATATTTTGATTTTTATTAAAAACAAAAAGAAAACAAAATAAATTTTTAATTGGTAATATAAAATTGCATATTTTTTGGCGCAATTTTTGACTACTTTTTTGCACTTGTATCTCTTTAAAAAAAAAAAAATCCGAAAGAATTTTTTTAGCACAACTCCTATATTGTGTTTTTGTTATTTAATCGACTCTCAATCGTCTTGATGAAAGATTAACTGCATTATCCGAATTGGAAATATATTCTAAATATATTATAAATCATATTTTTTGATATAATGCATTCAACTTTTTGTGGTAATTTGTATAGCACCCAAAACAAAATATTACAAAATATAACGCCATGAGCTCTGTGTTTTTGTAAGCGCACCAAATATAATACTATTAATACTACTATAACTATTACTATTACTTCTACTACTACTACTACTACTATACATAAATAACTATCTACTGCAAATATAATCTACAAAAATATATAATTTTTGCAAATTTAGTTAGTTGATTGTTGTTGCTTCATTTATACTTTTTAAATTCTTTTGTTTGTTGTATTTTCTGTGTGTACCCGCAAAAGGACCACATTAAATATTAAATTGATTTATTTACATAATTAAATTTATGCAATTATAAATGTAAACAAAGTTCCCAACAGGCCTAAGTAGGCCATAGTTACCCAAAACTCACATCCACTTATCCTCCACTTTACATCCCGTTTTGCCACACCTTTCTTGTTGTTTACCTTTGGCAAATATAGCAAACATTTCATTGCATTTATTTAAGTATTTCATATATTTTTATATGCTTGCGGAGCTTTACAAGTTTATCTAGCAATATGCTACACTTTTGATAAAAGTACTTCCGATGCTATTAAGCATTCATATTAACATACAATCAAACTTACTTGATATAGCTCAAATACATTCATCTAGAAGAGATCGTATTTAAATATCGTACAGCCTTCATAAAAGTATACAGTTATAGTCAATTCTACAGCACCCCTTTTATTCTGGATGGCAAACCTAAATCTCTTAAAAATCGCAATCTCTTATATATAAATTATATCCGATTATACTGCTTCCCAGGAAACTTTTACAGATTCGAATAGATCTTTCTGTGATTGTGTTGTTTTCTCGAGTAAAAATTGGGCGATTGAACAGGCCAACGAAAATCTTCTATGTCATTGATCTATTCCCTGGGATAGTTATTGCAGAAACCTGCTATTGAAATCAGTTTCCATTCATTTCCATTTTGATTCCTAAATATATTAATATGTACACTCTGCAAGGGTATTTCTAATTCGTTGACCCGTAGATTGATGTTAATTTTTATTTTTTATTAAACTTTTCATTTATATACATATACTTATTATACATATATAGCCACATGTATGCATACATATTTAATAACATTTTGCAGCAGCTCGATGTAATATTTTGGGCCCATTCTCTTTTTCAACTTTTGTGTTTTGTTTTATTGGCACACATTTTGCACTTTGGCGCCTACATAAGACCCACTGAACACCTACTCCCCACCAACCTCAAAAAATGGTGTTGTTGTTTTTTTGTATTAATATATATTATTTTATTTTATTGCTATGCAAATACGCGAGCAACACACAGCAACAATGCCAAAATCCTTAAATTGATTTTCGCACAAAAATTATTTGATTTTTGTATTTAATTTGCATTCTGTTGACACATTTGATTAAGTTTTATTTGCCATTCGCCATCACCTGCATGTTTGCACAGTTAACACATTTGCATTTGGCTCACAGTTTTTGCCCCCTTTTTTTTATACCTCAGCTCACCTGGTCAGAGGTCCTTTGTTTGCTCATGACATGGCGCCCACCTGAGTTGACCCTGCCATTTGTGAAAGCAACAATAAACCAATTTCATTATTTCTCCTCTCATTTTTAACGCACTTTTTTTAACAACGCAATCTATGCTAATAATTCAGAATAGATATAGTTAATCGGAGTTTGCCAGATAATTACACTGCAGTGGACAGTTACATAATAGGTTTTGGGGAAAAAAATCCACAGTTTTTAGTTAGCCAATTATAATTAATTAAATATTTTACATTTAATATTTGTAATAATTATGATGAAAGAAAGCCAGGGATATTTTATAAAAAATTATAAAGTATTAAATAAGCTTTAAACTTTTAGCCTTGGGCTGATTAAATTTAAATCTGAAACTTAATTTATAACTTTTCAAACTTTGCCAAAGTTGTATGTACAATAAGTAAGTTTTGTCAAAAACAATCATACGCAACGTATCCCAAATAAAATACGTTGACCTTATTGTTGCTTAAACATGATATTATACATTTCAAAATAAATGTTTTCCATAAGAAATTATGATTTTATATTAAATCTTGACAATGATTTAGCTGTGGCTAAGAAGCTAAGAAAGGTTTTTATCTAGGAAAATGCCAACTTTGCAATTTAGAAAGGATTATATAGCTTTATCAACTTGGGGTATCCCCTTTAGTTCCATTTTTAAAAGTGCTTTAGTTTAGTTTTTACTTTCTATAACCTACTGCTACATACAACAATAATAATTTTCCATAAAAAAGAAAAACACAACTGCTTGTTAGCTGTTAACTTGCTTGTTCCAAAATACTTTTAATTCTTTCTTAAGTATTACTCAATTTTGTTGTTTTTGTATGTGAAAAATGGTCGACACAATGAAAAGTGTTGACTCACTCACTTAATATAATTTGTTGAACCTAAGCACTGTAAATGAAATGTACTTAGTTATTGGATAAGCACCTAGTAGTACGTCAACTAAGTTAAGCAATAAGCACACTTCAAAACTCACTTTGATTCTGTACTTTAAGTAAGCACCACAAAAGCACCGCAAAACTGGCAACTGGCAGCACCTTTGCACAATTGGCCAAATAAAGTGGCAGTCAGATTTAAACGTACATACATATACACTACTTTATCTATGAGTATGGCTACTTTATTAAACTTCTTTTAACTCACTTTGAAGAGATATGTGCTCTATGAGCAATGCACCCAAATCAAAAAGAGCACTTCAAGATGTCTAGTCAGCACATATAAGTATATTCACAACTCTGCTCGATGCTCATCTGTGTCGTCTACTACTATATTTTAATTGTACTCAATTTAGCACAACCAAATGTGTGTATGTATGAATATGTGGAAGAGTGTGTGTGTGAGTGTGTGTGAGTGTGACTAACTCTCATTGCAATGCATTACATTGATACCCTGCGGCTTTAGAAGGAAGCTGGGTGAAAGTTAAAGGGTCATCGCAAAAGTATGCTATAATATTTTTAAGCCATTTTTTTTTTCATTCTCTTTCCTTAATTTTTATTTCGTTGATGTTGCGCTTGTTAGCTGAGCTTGGCTTTCAATGTGATATACGAAATGCGAAATGCAAATAGCAACTGTCTAAAGCTGGGCACTTGCTTTCATTTTTTTTATATACTCTGAGCTTGCTGCAAATTCGTAAAGCAGGCACCAGCTTCTCTTTTGTGTGCTGCAGACTCACACGCAAGACCAACAGGGCAACACGAGTAACCAAAAAAATTAAAAAAAAAATAGATAAATAAAATAAAATAACTAAGTATATGTAAGAGAAATCTGATCAACTAACAGATACCCACTTCAGATGTAGAGGCTGATATCAACAGATCAATTAAAATGTGCTTTAAGAGAATTCTGCTTAAATTCAGAATAACTGTAACAACAGTATTCAAAAACAAATTCTGAATATTTTCTAATAAAATTATAAACCAATTCAATTTTATTTTCTCTCTAATTAGTTTACACAATTACAGAAGAACAAGAAAAAAATGTATTTTGATTATAATCAAAGATATTTATTTATTATCAAATCAGAATACCGAAGTGTACTTCTACACGATATTAAGTAGCAATATATTCCGAAAGACTGATTTTGAAATGTTGTGAAAGTATCCCTGAAAAATATGATGAAATTAAAAAATATTTTCATACCTTTTTCCCTTCAATTAAGTTTTTTTTATAAATTTAAAATAAATGTAATTCTTGTTGCAGCCACAAATTTATTAAAATTAAGCAAAACCTGTTGTTATTTTTTTCTGTATAATAGAAAAATCCAAGTATTTTCCTGTACTTATATGCCTTTCATTATTGTGAGTATGAGGTATTCAAATGAGCACCTGGAGCATTTGTAACTTGGCTTTGGATGCGCTCGTTGTCCCATTCTTTCTATTCAGCGCAACACACAAAAAGCAAATGAGAAGATATACATATATAACAAAAAAAATGAAAAAAAAATAGAAACACCTTCCAACGGTAGCATTATAATTATTTTATATACTTTTAGTATGCTAACGGGTGTGTGTGCGTGTGTGTGTGTGTGTGGGTTTGAATGCATATGAAATGACAAGATATAGACAAAGCTGCAGTTGACATGCAAGCTGCCCTCTTTACCTGCCCCTCTGTTCAGAATGATACCTGGCAAACACTAATGAAGCATAATTTAACATTTGTGCCGCGAGTTGCATTTGAATTATATATTTATTTAGCAATTTTTTATGAACTCAACTGACCTGAAGCATTGGAGCTTTACAGCATAAACAAATAAAGAAACAAACTAAGTTAAAACTTAATAATGAAATTTAAATAAGTTAAGTTATTGTAAGTTTTAAGATAATTTTAATCCATTTTAAGCCTTACAAAATGCCACATCATATTTTTAACTGTATAAATAACTAAAAAACAATGAATTACAAATGCAACACTTTTTGTAGAGTATCAAAGCGGGTGTGCCAACAAATATGTACATTTTGTATCATATTCATGTATATGTAAAGTTATATTTTATGTTTCTTTCAATACAAATCATTTATGATTTCCACCCCGTAATAATTGCACTGAATACCTTTTTTTGGAAATTGTATACTGTAAACTAAAAAGCTATATCTTATATCTTTTTTCATATATATAAAAAACCAAAAAAACACAAATATATCTTTGCTTGGCCACTCGCACCTTGCACTACTTGCTCTGTTTCGTGCACCTTTTTTTGAATGCAAACTCGAAATGGAAAACAAATTTTGAAAACTTTTTTGATGTGAATACAAATTATTGCGAAATTTGATTTTTGAACGCAACATTTAATGGATGGTGGTTAAATTATTAAAAAATATTTATAAAAAAAAATCATTTTAAATCTATTTAGAGAAAAAGAGTGAGTATTTTCTATGTTTTGAATATAATGTTTAAGAATGCCCAAAATAGCAACCTACATATTACATATACTATATATTTATATATTTATAAATATATTTATATCATACTATTTTTGTATTGGTCCTGAATAATAGACCAATCACTAAAACTCAAATCAAATCTCTTTTATTTTGTTTTTTGAAATGTTTTTTCTATTTCAACCAAAAAAAAAAAAAAAAAAAGAATATTTTTGAAATATATAAAGTCAGCGAGGATTTTTGTAATAAGGCTCTTGACTAATTAATCATATCATTATTTCCCATTTTGGAAATTTAAACTAAGTACATAACACATCCATGTTTTTTCATTTTGCACACAGTACAAAACGTTTTTTGAATGCTTACATGTTTGTTTTTGCCCAGAATTATTGATATGGACGAATTGAGAAAACCATAGAGTCTGGTTTCACTCAAATTTTTTGTGTACAAACTTCTTAAACCTATAAGTATTACTATCTATAGCAAGCAAGGTATAAACTGCACTACTTTTTCACTTTTGTGCACCTACTGAGCAACCATTTACTTCTTTTCTATACCTACCCAATTACTTACCTTCCCAACTAAAATATATATATTATATATAGTACCTTTAGCATTTAAGCAGCACTTTTCTCAATTTAATACAATTTTTATGAAATATTAATTTAAATTAATCTGTGATGTGGTGAAGTTAAATTGAAGCCAAAAGTTCGTTCTGGTTTTGTATATTGCTCCTAGGGTCTAAGGCAACATTAGCAACCTTAGTTTTTACTGTCTAGTTCCATCTATGTCTCTTAGTATAAGCAACTTAGTCTTAAGGGTCAATAAGCCTACAAGTCCTACAAATAACTTAAGTTAACTCTAAGTATAAGCGTACGTATTCGTAAAGTCCTTCTGAGTCCTTACTATTTATATATGCCATAAGCTAATCTATTGCTTCTTCGTCGATCGACTCTAGTGCCTGGCGATCCGCAAGATGTTAAGGCGATTCCACTGAACTCCACCTCGGCACATGTCAGCTGGAAACCGCCACTGGAAAAGGATCGTAATGGCATCATACGCGGTTATCACATTCACGTTCAGGAAATGCGCGATGAGGTGAGTTTGAGAGCTAGAAATTCGGGGGAAAAAAAGAACAGTTCAGTGAAAGGAATAATAATAATCATCGCCTGGGAGAAGTTAGGGTTAATTTTGTTCCAAGAAAGGAATAAAAATTGTTTATAAGACATCGCTATGAACTACTAAAAGTATACAGATCCTTTGACTGTGAATTGCACATTTATTACTAGAGTAATTTTAGTGGGAGAACTTGAAAGTGCTTATTAGGAAAAATGGTTTGGCATCTGGAAAAGATTAAGTTATATTGATCTTTCAATAACTTGACTTCATTACTTAATTTACCTTCTTATAGGGATCCCTAGGCGTTCTTAGATTCTGTCCAGAAATACATTAATCATTTTAAGAAATTTTAAATCAAACCAGATCTCAATGATAATGATAATCTTGCTAAACTCTACAATCTATTTCCTAATTTAGGGCAAGGGCTTTCTCAACGAACCCTTCAAGTTCGATGTTGTCGACACGCTTGAATACAGTGTGACAGGGTTACAACCCGACACAAAGTATTCCATTCAGGTGGCAGCCCTGACCCGCAAAGGTGATGGTGATCGTAGTGCGGCGGTGATTGTTAAGACGCCAGGTGGTGTGCCCGTCCGTCCAACGGTAAGTCTGAAAATTATGGAGCGTGATCCTATTGTATCCATTGAGTTGGAGTGGGAGCGTCCGGCGCAAACGTATGGTGAATTGCGTGGCTATCGACTACGTTGGGGCGTCAAGGATCAGACACTGAAGGAGGAAATGTTATCCGGACCGCAGATGACCAAGAAACGTTTCAATGATCTGGAACGTGGTGTGGAATATGAATTCCGTGTGGCCGGCAGCAATCACATTGGCATTGGTCAGGAAACAGTGAAGATCTTCCAAACTCCTGAGGGTACACCTGCCGGGCCGCCCTCGAACATAACAATTCGCTTCCAAACACCCGATGTGGCCTGTGTCACATGGGATCCACCGACGCGCGATAATCGCAATGGTCTGATCACACGCTATGATGTGCAGTTCCACAAGAAAATCGATCACGGTCTGGGTTCCGAACGCAATATGACCCTACGCAAGGCGGTCTTTACTAACCTGGAAGAGCACACCGAGTATATCTTTCGTGTGCGCGCCTATACCAAACAGGGAGCAGGTCCATTTAGCGAGAAGATCGTTGTGGAAACTGAGCGAGACATGGGACGTGCCCCGATGTCCGTCCAAGCAGTGGCTACCTCTGAGCAGACGGCTGAGATCTGGTGGGAACCGGTACCCAGTCGTGGTAAATTGTTGGGTTACAAGATCTTCTATACCATGACAGCAGTTGAAGATCTGGATGATTGGCAAACCAAGACAGTGGGTTTAACCGAATCGGCAGATTTGGTGAATCTGGAAAAGTTCGCTCAATATGCTGTGGCTATTGCGGCGAGATTCAAGAATGGTCTGGGACGTCTCAGCGAGAAGGTAACGGTGCGCATCAAGCCCGAGGATGTTCCTCTTAATCTGCGAGCTCATGACGTCAGCACGCACTCCATGACACTCTCCTGGTCACCGCCCATACGCCTCAATCCGGTCAACTATAAGATCAGCTTTGATGCCATGAAGGTCTTTGTGGACTCTCAGGGTTTCTCTCAAACCCAGACAGTGCAGAAGCGTGAGATCATTCTCAAACACTTTGTGAAGACGCACACGATCAATGAGCTAAGTCCTTTTACAACCTACAATGTGAATGTCAGCGCCATTCCCTCAGACTACTCCTACAGGCCTCCTACAAAGATAACGGTGACCACGCAAATGGCAGCACCTCAGCCCATGGTGAAGCCGGATTTCTATGGTGTGGTTAATGGTGAGGAAATTCTTGTTATCTTGCCACAGGCATCCGAGGAGTACGGTCCAATCTCGCACTACTATCTGGTTGTGGTTCCGGAAGATAAGTCCAATCTCCACAAGAATCCCGATCAATTCCTTACGGATGATCTGGTGCCCGGTCGTAACAAACCCGAGCGTCCCAATGCTCCTTATATAGCCGCCAAGTTTCCCCAACGCTCTATACCATTTACCTTCCATCTGGGATCAGGCGATGACTATCATAACTTTACCAATCGAAAACTGGAGCGTGAGAAGCGTTATCGAATCTTTGTGCGTGCCGTGGTGGACACACCACAGAAACATCTGTATACCTCTAGTCCATTCTCTGAGTTTCTGTCCCTGGACATGCGTGAAGCGCCGCCCGGAGAACGACCACATCGTCCTGATCCCAACTGGCCATCGGAGCCGGAGGTTTCGGTCAATCGCAACAAGGATGAGCCTGAGATTCTTTGGGTAGTGCTACCCCTAATAGCCGCCTTTGTTGTCTCCACCACGCTGATTGTGCTCTATGTCGTGAGGCGTCGTCGCCAGCCCTGCAAGACGCCCGATCAGGCTGCAGTTACACGTCCCCTGATGGCTGCCGATCTGGGTGCCGGACCCACTCCAAGTGATCCCGTTGACATGCGAAGACTGAACTTTCAAACGCCCGGCATGATCTCACATCCGCCCATACCCATTTCTGAGTTTGCCAATCACATCGAGCGACTCAAGTCCAATGACAATCAGAAGTTCTCGCAGGAATACGAGAGCATTGAGCCCGGCCAACAGTTCACCTGGGACAACTCCAACTATGAGCACAACAAGTCCAAGAATCGCTATGCCAATGTCACCGCCTACGATCACTCGCGTGTACAGCTGCCGGCGCAGGAAAATGTCCTCGGCTCGGACTACATCAATGCCAACTACTGTGATGGCTATCGGAAGCACAACGCCTACGTGGCCACCCAGGGACCGTTGCAGGAGACCTTTGCGGACTTCTGGCGCATGTGCTGGGAGCTGAAAACGGCGACTATTGTGATGATGACTAGGTTGGAGGAGCGCACAAGGATCAAGTGTGATCAGTATTGGCCAACGCGTGGCACTGAGACCTATGGTCAGATCTTTGTGACCATTACCGAAACCCAGGAGCTGGCCACCTATAGCATACGCACATTCCAGCTGTGTCGTCAGGGATTTAATGATCGTCGCGAGATTAAGCAGCTGCAGTTTACTGCCTGGCCAGATCATGGTGTGCCCGATCATCCAGCGCCCTTCCTTCAGTTCCTACGCCGTTGTCGCGCCCTAACCCCACCAGAGTCTGGACCGGTTGTGGTGCACTGTTCGGCGGGTGTAGGACGAACCGGTTGCTACATTGTCATAGATTCGATGCTGGAACGCATGAAGCACGAGAAGATCATTGACATCTATGGCCATGTGACGTGCCTGCGTGCTCAACGCAATTACATGGTTCAAACGGAGGACCAGTACATCTTCATACACGATGCCATACTGGAGGCCATCATTTGTGGCCTTACCGAGGTCGCCGCTCGCAATCTGCATACCCATTTGCAAAAGCTCCTAACCACCGAACCTGGCGAAAGTATTTCGGGCATGGAGGTGGAGTTCAAGAAATTATCCAATGTTAAGATGGACTCTTCCAAATTTGTCACCGCCAATTTGACCTGCAACAAGCACAAGAATCGTTTGGTCCACATTCTACCCTATGAGTCAAGTCGTGTATACCTTACGCCCATACACGGCATCGAGGGTAGCGATTATGTAAATGCCAGTTTCATCGATGGCTATCGCTATCGTTCGGCCTACATTGCTGCTCAGGGACCCGTACAAGATACCGCCGAGGACTTCTGGCGCATGCTCTGGGAGCACAACTCCACCATTGTCGTCATGTTGACCAAACTCAAGGAAATGGGCAGAGTAAGTGCAGCAACTACTAATGCAACCTTCCTATCAACTAATGTTTTCATTCTCTTGCAGGAAAAGTGTTTCCAGTACTGGCCCCATGAACGCTCCGTTCGCTATCAGTATTACGTTGTAGATCCCATAGCCGAGTACAATATGCCCCAATACAAGCTGCGTGAGTTTAAGGTACGTTTTTCTGCTCGTCTGACACTTATGCATATGTACTAGTAATAAAATAACTAGTGGATCTGATAACACTTGGAAACAGCCATAGTTTACCTTTTCCACAAAAGTTTCTCGAGAAATGATCAATAATTTATAATACAAGTTGCTTATCTTTTATCAATTTAATTGAATATGTACTTAAATCTGCATATCCGTTTATTTTACCTTCTCAGGTGACCGATGCACGTGATGGTTCCTCGCGCACAGTGCGCCAATTCCAGTTCATCGATTGGCCCGAACAAGGTGTACCCAAATCAGGCGATGGCTTTATCGATTTCATTGGGCAGGTGCACAAGACCAAGGAACAATTTGGCCAAGATGGGCCCATAACGGTGCACTGTTCAGCTGGTGTGGGACGCACAGGTGTCTTTATTACATTGAGCATTGTCCTCGAACGCATGCAATACGAAGGCGTCCTGGATGTGTTCCAAACTGTGCGAATTCTGCGCTCCCAACGACCCGCCATGGTTCAAACAGAGGTAGGATACCGACCCACAGAGAAATGAAAACTTCAATTCGAATATAATTTAATTTATATTCATTTCTTACCTAACAGGATCAATATCATTTCTGTTATCGCGCTGCTTTGGAGTATTTGGGATCGTTCGACAACTATGCAAACTAAGGATCGATTGGAGTTGGAGTTGGAGTTGAAATTGAAGTCCAGCTGGCTACAGAGCAAAAACGTTGTCAACTTTAATTTATGTTAAATGTTGAATGTTGCATGTTCGTTTGCAAACTGTACGCATAATATGCATTTACGATATACATAGGATACACGGATACCTTAACTTTAAAGTATTATAGCCAGATACTGCCCACACATAATTACTTAACTACATATGCATACATCTGTATGTATATTTATGATATACGATTATTGTATTTTATCCAAGTCTTTATTTATCTTATCTTATCGTCCGTCTTTATTTGTTTGCCTCGGTCTTTTTCTTGTACTTCATTTTGCATTGTTTTGTCGTTTTTGAAATAATTGTGAACTCAAGAAGACTGTTACACGTTTAATTATCAGTAATTTACATATGCGATATACACACATATATCCCCTTTATATACAGACGTGTGTATGTATGTATATATGTGCACACAGTTTTTGCTCTAACTAATCAAAGTAGTCAATCAACTTGTTGTTGTGTGGCATCGACCGCACTGGTAACCTATACATATTTTAACTAAGGACTTGGTAGCTATTAGTCGTACCGCCTAAAAGAATCTCGAAAACAAAACACAAAAAACAAAGTAGCTCGATGATGGAATGACAAGATGGGAATATGTAGTATCCAGTTTATGACAGATATACATCCATACATATGTGCTGTATGTATGTGTATGCAATCAATCAATCAAATATGTTAATGTGTTTTTTATACTGCAACTGAAAAGTCCGCTTAGGTTCTATGATTATCAGACCTGTTCCGAATTACACTTTCGCATTATATGCTACAAATTGAGTGAAGAGTGTGATTTTGATACGAAAGTGAAATCGAGCAGCAGTCCGTATACTTATACTTATCTAATGCAAAAATGTAAACCGTGCAATTAGTCAAAAAGTCTTGCGTAGTGCATATCTTATAAGACAGCTAGTTTTAATTAGTTATTAGATTTAGTTACAAGTTATCAGTTAGTTTTAGTTATTTCAGGACATTCCCATAGAATGATAGAAAAATATTTATGTATTAACAGAGTTGTCCCAATTCTAAAGCTTTATCTCTTTTATCGCTTAATCCATCCAACATTTGGAAATTATTCACATTTTTATCCATCCAACAAATGATGAGATTAATGAAAACTTTACTTAACTTTCCGAGCCGAAATATCGGTATGGCACACTTTTCGAAGCAAATAATGTTGTTGGAAGTATGTTTCAATTATTTCAGCTGTAACTGATGTGAAAGCGAAATTCAGAATGATTTATGACATCTTTTTAAGCGTTATATGTATGTTTAGATTCCTGTATATACCAGAACCCCTGCAGCTAATTAGGATCCTAAAGCTAGAAAATTATGGTACCTAAAGTGTATGAAAAAGGCAGCATAGATAATAATAATCAAGCAAGCGACAAGTAATAAGATAACTGTAGATATGTATTGTAGAACATTAAATATACATACCATACAAACATTTATACTTATTATTGTCTAAGAGAAGTATAATAATGTACATAACGAAAGGATAAAGATGAATGATCGAGTTCCGATCGGAATAGTATTTATAAAAAACGTTAGCAAAGCGATAACTAAATTATTAGCCCCGAACACATGTTACAAAACAATAGGAATAATCCATAATAATAAACATAATTAGATATAGATCACATATACACATACATATATAATTCTAATTGTTAGCGAGTTGCCCTGGTAAGAATTGGATGAATGTTAGGACATAGTAAATTAATGAGAATGAGCCGAGAACGGTACGCATTTGGAATGAATATTGAATAATAATGAAATTATAGCGATAACAATAGCAACAATAGATGTCTAGAATAATCAACGTTGCAAGCATATATAAGTATATATTTAGCATACTAAATCAATACATATAAAATTACAGATTTTTGTATATTACATCAATTTGTCGGCTTGTCAAATTTTGTTAATATATATGAATTGTTTAATATTACATACAAATATATTTTAACAATTAGTCAGATATTAACAATTTTAATGCAAAATGCAGAACCCTAAAAATAACAATAATCGTGCTACAGATTGAGCGATTGTATTTCGTAATTGTATGTATTTAAGCCAGGAAAATATTACGTTAAACATTATCATACGACTATATGTATTGGATATATATCTATATATATAATTTTGAAGAACCGAACAACCATGAACATCAATAATAAAATGGCGAAATAAAGTACACAATAAATATATAATAATTTTATTTACTGATGTTGCAGCAATAAAACAAATAACAGCATATCCTACAAAACTAAATTTCTGTTGGTATGTTGGACTCGGTAACGGCATCGCCGGATACATTCGTTTCAGTGCCAACCTGATTCATTTCGGATAGTATGTTCAAAGGATCCTCACTGCGTAAATATCCATTGTGCTCTGGATGCGACTCAAAGATGACTTCGCCACGTATTACACGAACTCGCGGCCCATGAGCACGGGCTGTAAATTTCACCTTACCACAGGTATCTGGACGTAGTCGGCGATGTGCTCGCAGTCCACTTACGACCACAAAGCTTTTATGGCAGCCGTAGCACTTGTAGCGCTTCATACCAATGTGTCGGGACAGATGCGAGATGAGTGTCTCCCGATGAGTGAAATCCAATGAGCAAACCTGTCGGATATAACAATGAATTGGGTTAAGCTATTGAGCAGATATGGAGGTGGCGGAGAGATGTGCTTACCTTGCACTTAAAAGGCTTCTCGCCCGTATGTCTGCGTTGATGGACCCGCACTTGGCCAGGTGTGCGAAAGCGTTTGTCACAGAAATTACATTTATGAGGCAACTCTCCCGTGTGTATTAACTTGTGAATGCGCATTCCACCGAATGTTGTGAAACACTTTGAGCAATCCTCACATTGAAATTGGGCTTGGCTTTTTGGTTTGGTAGATGCTTTAGGCCCAGATTTGGCGGGCTTCACAGGAGATGTAGAAGGACACGCTGACACGGCGGGTACCGTAGCTATCAAATCCGGCACAGGAAACACTGCGTCATTTGCAGTTGGAATATCATGCACTGCAGCTTCAGCAGCTGGCACTGCAGGGGTTAAGGGGGATGGCACAGTAGGAATATCCAAAGCTTGATTAAGCTTAAGACTTATTAAGTTTGAGTCAGTATAATTGACTGCAATGCGATTCGTTCCTATCAATTTCCGATACAAAATATGTTTAATTTTGAAACTTATGAAAAGTAACTCTTACTCACTCATGTAGTTGCTCACCACCACTTCCATATGTTCAAAATCCTTCTCGGGAATACTGTGGACGAATTTCAAATGGTTGCAGAATGGTAAATACTGTTCGTAGAAGCGGTCACACTTCGGGCACTCCCAGTGGAAACGATAATTGCGATAGGCGGAGCGCAATTCACGCACACATTCACTGCCCAACTTAGTCGGCGGAAACTTTAACACCTGCAGCGGTTTAGGGAGCCCTTTATTGCTCCTCATTGGCTTTTGCAGAACACTGCCGGGCAGTGGACAGGATTGCTCAATACTACGTATTTGATTCTGGAACTCAGCAATAATCTTACGAGATTCTGGTAATTTTTCAAACAAACTCATATCGCTTAAATAAGCAGTGCGATTAACACCAGTATAAACTGGTACTTCCGCCCTTGGACTCTCAGTTTTCGTCGTGTCATTTGACAATGTTGTTGTCTTGCTAACAATATTACAACTATTGGTATTAACATTAGTCGTGGTCGATGCGGTCGGCTGAATCCTGATTATTTTCGTATTTGCCGGCAGCTTGAACACCATACAATTGCTGGGCAGCACCTTCAATACGTTGGATGCAACATTTGAATTTATCTTTGCTGCCTGCAGAATGTTCTTTTTTAATAGGCCCATTGTCTGCTGCTGATTGTTTGCCTTCGGTGGCTTTAAAATGTTGGGACGCTTTGCCGGTGCTGCAGAGATTGGCGTCGGTATGGGTTTCTTAACTGGAAGGACTGCCAAGATAAAAGGTTTATTTATTACTTAAACACTGATCGGTGCATTACCTAAGGAAGATATATAATAATAAAAATAATAACTATTTTACAAGCAGGTTTGTAAACAAGAAATTGATGTCTGCTTCTCTTTAAAAGTTAAAGAATTACAACGCGATAGTCGAGTTAGTTAACTCTGGACTTATTTTAAGAACCTTAACTGAACCTTAAAATATTATAAAATACATTTCGGCGCTCATCATTATCACATTCATTGCTCTGAATTTAATACACCCTGGATTCCAAGATATAAAAATTGTTGTTGAGATCACTTTGACTAATTATATTGATTACCCCACGCCTGTAAATCTTTTCGAGAATTTTCTTAAGTATCATATTGGATTACTTACATTGTATGGCTGGATTTGAATGGATAAGTGCTTGAATCTTTGGTGGGAATTCGGATTTCAATGGTTTCTTTATTGCCGGCAGACGCAATTTGCCGCGCAATTGTTCTGGCAGGCTTAAGCCACTAACACTTGGCCAGGTGACGTCGCTGCTAGGACGCAACTCCTCATGTTTTTCAACTGGTTCGGTTTTGATGGCAACATCGGAAAGTTGAGTTTGTTGCTCTATCTGCTCATCAGCTGTATCAAGTGGCTCCGATTTAATTTTCACATCGCACAGAAGCTCTGCCTGTAGAGAAGCTTTCGGTTCGTTGATTGCCACCAGCTGACCTACATTGCCGGGTGAGTCCACATAGTCGACCAGACCACACGACTCCATGCTTTGCTGACGATGTAGTTGCAATCCTTGACGAGACTCGAAGTGATGTCGACAAATGGCACAAACAAAGCGACGCTCAAAACAGTGAATGCTCATATGCTTGGCTAAGCTTCCCGCATCCTGGAACTTCAAGAAACATATCTGCAAGAAAGATCACTAGTTAAGAGTAACTAAAAACTAAAAAACTATTACTCTGCCAGAGACCGCTTTCAATTTTGGATTTATGACAACTTTATGATATAGTAGTCCGATTTTATCCATACTTAAGGTTGATTTTTCGTACCCATGGCAGCTATGTATATGAAATAGTAATCCGACTAAACACACAATTTGTGAGTTTGGTTGAAATATCTTAGAACAAAAAAGTGTTTTATACTAAAGCTTTTTAACCGATCGTTTATAAGGAGCTACACATACGTATGTATGATATAATGATGCGATCCGGCCGCTTTCGAAATATGTATTTACTGCGTGCAGCAAACAAAACATGCGTTCCACATTTCTTGAACTAAGATTAAACTCCTTTGGTCACAATGCCACTAATAGCCAGATCTCTTCCTCCCTCTCTCTCTCTCTCTCTCTTTCTCTCACTTGTTGCACTTACCTTGCAGCTGGAACTGTTTAATCCGCCAGCATGATGGCGATATTCATGCTCCAAGACTTCTTCCAGTGTATTATACCAAAATCCACATCCATGGCAGCAGAAATGACGGTTTAGTTGGTGATTGTTCTGATGCGAGGCCAGTGCCAAATGATTTTCGCACATAAAGTTGCATATTTTGCATTCAAGCTCTCTTAAAGCGGAAGCTTCGTTAATTTCGCAAGCTGACGTCACAAATAACTGTAAGAAACGAATGTTTACTCTTTCACTCTCGCAAATGCGCACGTAGGTACATATGTGTGTTTAGGTTAGGTCTTACCTTTTGTTGCTGATCGAGCGTGTTGAGGCTGGCTATGAATTTTAGCTCGTCCTCGGACTTGTAATCGTGCACTGGTACCGTTATCATATTAGGCCGCTCTTCGATTATCTTCATTAGGCCACCAGCTGCAAAGATTAACAAACTTATCATTCATACCAAACACATAGCTAACGGTATAGTGCGTACTAAAAATTCACTCAACACATGCATAGAAATCTCACACATGCGCAAACATATTTCTATAGTAATTCAAGTAAACGTAAATCTTTATTTACCGCACGACGATTCCAAAGTTGGCACGTCCTCTTCCTGATCATCCATTTCCAACTTAATTTTTGTGTCATCAATGTCTATTTCCTCCTTTATAATAACAGTTTCTATACTCATTTTGTCCGCTTATCGCGAGCAGCAACAAAAACGAGTGCGCAAAATAAATTACCGCTGCGATCAGTAGAATTTATCGACTGAGAACATATCGAATAATAACCAGTTATACAATGCCGATACATCGGCAAACAGGGTACTTCTCACTGTTAAATGTAACGGAGCGCTGGTGCCGCCATCTATTGTTTTGAGTCTGGCTGTAATTTAAAATGTCTGCGAAAAAGCAAAACAAAGTTTAACAGTTTAATTAAGTGGTTTAATTGAATTAGATTTACCAATTTAAATATTATTGGTAATTAATAATAATTGGTAATAAAAATTTAATGGTGCAAATATTTAATTAATCCTAAACAAAAATTTTAAAATCTGGGGTGTAACTGTTTTAAAAATCCCTCTTTTGCCTGTTTTGCGAAACATGTTTCAACCGGTGGCGCTATTTTTTGTTTGTTAGCGCCGCTAACTATCATGTTGGTTACCTTTCGAACTAAACTCTTATTGAAGAAGCACGAGAAGGAAAACAAACCAAAATAAATAAAATTTTTACAAATATCATAAATAAATTTGTGCTTAGTTCTCGAACTCTGCAAGAATAATCTAAAAATATGAGCAACAGTGAGGACTCTCAACAATATTTAAACGATATACTTGTCAAAGACGAGGACGACGCGTCGGGTGGTAAGTTACAAATGAAATAAATCGAATATATTGTCTGGGAAATTGTAAATTGAATTATATTCTGCAGATGAATCGGATAGACAGGACGGACATGGCAGCATGTTGCGCGAACAGGATCGCTTCTTGCCCATCTGCAATATCATCAAAATAATGAAAGTGCCAGTGCCGCAGAATGGTAAAATAGCCAAAGACGCCAGAGAGTGTATACAGGAGTGCGTCTCCGAGTTCATATCCTTTATCAGCAGCGAGGCAATCGAGCGTAGTGTGGCTGAGAATCGCAAGACTGTCAACGGGGATGATTTGCTGGTGGCCTTCAGCAATTTAGGCTTTGACAACTACGTGGAACCACTTTCCATTTATTTGCAAAAATATCGCGAGGTAAGTTCAATTCGTCTGCGAAAGTTTCCCGTATTCTTAACGCTTCTTCTATGTCACAGTCAAATAAATCGGACCGCAACTTATTTGTCGACAACAGCTATACAAGCGAGGACATCAATGAGACTGGCAAGCAGTAATAGTTTAATTTAAGGGAAGGTCTTTTAGTTAGTTAGTTTTTTTAATTTTTAATTACTACATACATATAGTATCTATAGTCAAAGTCAAGTTATACTTTTACTGCAAGTAGTTTAATAGTTTTTCATTTTATATGTATATTTTATAAAACACCAAGTACTTTTGTATATTCTACAGGTTTACATATTTGTATATGCTCAATGATATTACATAGTATGGTGAATATGTAATTTATTATCAATTAATAAAATTAAATAAATATAAAATCAAATTTTTTACAAATTTTTTTTTAAAATTATAAAACAAAAGCTACCTAAGGAACATGCTCTTTATATGTGATGTGTGATGTCTGACGTATGAAAACGTATGTATACTATATGGCCTGCCTTTAAATGCCATTTAAAACGCATTAAAAATCACTGGATTACATTAATTATTATTAGATTAACTACTATAATGATTATAGTAGGCGCTATAACAGTAGACGTGATACTTATTGATGATAAGATACTTAGCTGCCGTCTTAATAACTAGGCTAAAGTGATGTGGGTTATACACATGGAGTTCCATTAACACATAAATATATATATATATATATATATATATATGTATGTATATCGATTTATATATGATGACACGCTATTTCCAATGCTTCTCCACGATGACTATTCTCAGTACGTATCTATTATTATGATTATATTTATTTGTTGTTACAGCATCAGGTCCTCGCTGTCCAAGGGCTCATCCTTAATACGCAGCATCTTGCTGTGATCTATGGCATCGTTTAGGAATATGTTGCTATCGCCGTGCCTTAAATGCAACGTGGGAGCTGCCTCGGGCAGCAGTTGACCCGGCTGAACGAAACAGTAGCTCTCAAAGTGTTTGCTGCATATCTGCTTTAAGTTATCCCACTTGGGTATGGATTCGATTTTGAGATTGTAACACCATTTGGCGCGCTGATTGCGATTCTCCGGAAAGTTTAGTAACGGCAATTGTATATCATCCACGCCACATATGATGCAATTCGGCGCTTTGGCAGGCAAATGTGCAGCACAGATGTGTTTGCCACGATAACGCTGAATATCCGATAGATTCAGCGCGTGACACCATTGATTCAGCAGCATAGGATCTGTAAGAGAGACAAGGCACATTTTAAAAATCATTGAAATTAAGATAGTGTCGATGTCAACTTAGTCAATCCGATTGTAAAGTCTGATCAACTGTTGTCTCATTGATTGATAAGATGAAAAACCACTATTAAAATCGGATTTCCTCGACTGTAGGAAAGGCTTAATACTATGTTATTGTGCAATAATTACCACTGGGAAACTTATGCAGCTTTGCGCTCTCCTGACAATCAGGCATACAGCATCGTGGACCAACAGGACGTTGCACTGGTTGATTGTCTACACTCATTGGGCCCAGATGAAGTGTTGGCACAGCATTGTACATGAGACGGCGCACTCCGATTAGCTGAGGATCAAAGTGACGACTACAGATGAGCTTCGTATTGCGTTGGGATTCCGTAAAGCGCATTCCAGTTGCCTGTTCCCATTTCCGAATGGAACTGATGTTATTGGGCAGCCGGAAAAGCTTGATGCCATCACCACGTGGACTACGACAGTATGGCAAGGAGCAGAATTTGAGTTTCCAAGGCGGCAACTGACCTGGCGGTAATGGATCAAAGCGTGAGCGACGCTCCCTTTTCACTAATGGCTCTGTAGCCAGGAAGTCATCATCTTCATCATCATAATCGTCGTCTTCAAATGCTTCCTCCATGGACATGTTCATGCCCAGTTCCAATTCATCATTGTCACTGCCCGTCTCCTCCTGCTGTCGACTCTGTTCATTTGTGTAGATCTCTTCCGGCACATTGTCGCCCAGTTCCAATGTGGGCACTGCCCAGGGACGCAGCTTGCGGAGTCGAATGCAGTTGGGTTCAAAGTGTACGCTGCATATCATTGTTTTCCAAGGACGCCTCTCATCGTATTGTATCCTCAAATTGTGCATCCAGCGCTGCTGGAGTTGCTTCGATCGTGGGAACTTGTAAATGTGGACGCCGTGCTGAGAACGCTGCCGCTGGCAATGCACCAGGGAGCACTTGTCATAGCCAGACTTGACTGGATTATAGCTTGTCGCAGTCATAGTCTTTTCCTGCTTAATGCTGGGCAAACGCAGATCCTTCCAGCTGTTGTTGTGACTACTGTAAGTCAACGGATTGTCCGACTGCTCCGCATCTGCATCTTCATGTAGTTGCATCTCTGGCACAAGGAAGCTTAACTCCTCCTCATCCTGTTCGTGGACCTGTAATTGCTCGTGTTTGTCCACCAAATGCTGCTCCGAGCTGCTCTTCTGTTTATCCAATCGCATGCTAATCGCCTCAAAGTCACTGTCAAAAAGCTGGCGAGGCGCACGTGGCCCCAGATTAAGTGTGGGCACGCTGCCATGCATCAGACGCATATTCATCAGGCAGATGGGCTCAAAGTGGGCACTGCAAATGCGATAGCGCCAACGGAAGTCGGGATCAAACGGAACTTGAGTATTATGCTGCCACTTGGCGCACATGTCCACCGAATGCGGGAATTTATGTAGTGTCAGATTCTCGCTTGTCAAATGATTGGGACAACCTTCGATCTGGCAGTATTTGCTGGACTTGCGGGGCGGTGCTGGCTGTGGCAGATTCAGACTGATGTCACCGCCCTTCATGTGCGTCTCTCTTGACTCCACTTCATTGTTTAGCTGCTCCTCGCTGGCCACCTCATTGGTTTGCTCCTGTTCCGGCTGCAGCGTTGTATTGAACTCATTGTCGTAGATTTTTGGAGGACGACGTGGTCCTAGACTAAGAGTGGGCATAGCACCACGTCTTATGCGTGATCCATTAAAGCATTCATCGGTAAAGTGATAGCTACAAATACGATATCGCCAAGCAACGTTCGTGTCCACATCAACCTGGGTGTTGTGCATCCATTTCTTCATCGCATCCAGCGATGTCGGGAACTTGTGCAACTTGATATTGCCATTCACGTCATTGGCCGTCACATCACACCCCCTTACGCTGCAGTGGCGAGCATTGTACTTGAATCCATTGCTGACAATAGCACCACCATATTGCGACGTCGATGACGACGGAGCAAAGCTGCTGATCTGGGCCTGCTGCTCGACGGCATAGCTGAGATTTGCCTCTGAATCCATTTGCTCATAGGTGGGACACTTTTCCACATGACCCACCTCGAGTAGCACTTCCAGCGGCTGCTGTGAGTTCTCAAAGTCTTCTTCCCCATCCGGCTGCTGATGCTGCTCCAACTCCTCCTCGTAGAGTTGATCTTCATTTCCCATATGCTCAATCTTTACAATTGGCTCAAGCAAGTCGTTTTCTCCCTCATTATTCTCCTGATTCACTTGTTGCTGCTGTATTTGTTGCTGCTCCTCTGCGAACAGCTCATTCATTCGCTGCCACTCCTCTTCTGTGGGATTCTGAAAGACAGGCGCCTCGCCAGGCTCACGATCCGGCAACTCCAATGTGGGCATAGTCCAGGGCTTTAGACGTCGTGTCGTATCCATGAAGCAACTGGCCTCAAAGTGTTTGCTACATATTTTGTACATGTATCTTTGGTGCTCATAAAACACCAGCTGCATGTTATACAGCCACATCTCAAGCACATCCCGACGTGTGGGCAATCCATGAAGTCGTCCGCCGTCTCGGGGTTTCAGAGTCCGGCAACCACGGACCGCACAACTGATGACACGTATGCGGACACTACTCCGTGCATCCTCGTAGTTGGAGTCCAGCAGCTGCTCTTTTGTGTGCTCTGCAAAATGCTCCTCACTGTGATCATAGAGTAGGATCAAATGCATTGGACAGAGCTTGAGGGGTTTCTCCTCCGTTTCCTCAACGGCCATATAATCTAGCCACTGCTGACGCAGTGCAATCCCCTGGGGTAGATCGTAGCTAATTCTCAGATAAGTCTTTTGTAGCTCTACACACTGAGGATAACAGCAGTCATAGCTGGAGCCACTTCTGTTACAATATTTCTTGACCTTGCCTACTGTCGGATCTGCGCTTCGATGTATTTTGTGGCGCTCCTCGTGTCCTAGTTCGAGCGTGGGCATAGCCCCCAACTGAGGTCGTCCATTCTCCAGGCAACTGTGCTCAAAGTGTGCCCCACATATCCTCATCTTAGCCAACTGCTCCCTGCCAACCTCCAGGCGTATATTCTGTAGCCACTTTTCCGCCAAAACTCTCATTTTGGGGAAGGCAAAGAGCTGCACATCATCCTCATCCCTGGAGTGTCCACAGTTGGGCACACAGCAGACCGTGGTCATAGCCATCGCATCTGAGCCATCCGTTGCCCAATCAGCGGGGTTGGGCATCAGATCTATTTGCTCATCATGCCCCAAATGCAGCGTGGGTCGTGCTCCAGGACGCAGGAGTTTTTGCTGATTGAAGCACTGCATCTCAAAGTGACGATCGCACACATGATGCTCACTAGAGCTCATGGCAACGGTGTCCAGGCAAAGATTGTGACACCAAATATTAAGCTGTGAGGAACGTTTGGGCATCTTGTAATAGCGTTGACGCGGTCCATCCTCATCCTTGACACAACCGGACACCACACAGCGCACCTCATTGATGCATCGACTGAGCTCCAACGTCGGCACAGCATTCTCACGCAATTCACCCGTATCCGGGTCAAAGCAATGAGGCGCAAAGTGCGATTGGCAGACCTGAAAGCAGAACGATCTTAGCAAGGGTTGACTGAAAGACTTGACCAACGTTTACCTGAAATCCATCGCTGCTGGCCTGCATGGATCGATGCTTGCAGTTGGCCGCCCATTTCCGTATGGTGGGTCTATCCGTGGGATATGCATAGAGACGTAGATCCTCGCTGCGTGGTTGGAAGCAGCTCAAGACCGAGCAATAGTTTTCCCAGATGAACTGCAGCGCCTGCTTATTCTCCTGGCTGTCTGCAATGTTGCCATTGTGCCTGGCATTTGGAATGACATGACCATCGTGTCCAAGCTTCAATGTGGGCACAGCCCAACTTCGTAGTTGATTCTTACAAATGGCCTCCGCCTCGAAATGATCCTGGCAGACAAACAGATGCTGTGGATCAGCCAATCTCGGCTGTTGCTGTGTATTCACCAGCCACTTGAGCAATGCCGTCTCGGCGGTGGGAAAGCGAAAGAGACGCGACTGGGATGTTGCCTGCTGGGCACAGCTGGGAATACAGCAGATGCGCAGTTTGCCACGTGGACTTGGACTGGCACTGGCGCTGGGACTGCCGCTAAATGCCAGCTCTGTCTTAATACGCAAAGGCAGCTCCACGGGAACAGACATGGGAACAGACGTTGACAGAGATACGGGAACAGGCGTGGAGATAGACACGGGAACGGGAGTGGAAATGGACATAGGAGTCGGCAGAGTTTCAGTAGCCTTAGGATTTAGATAGATATCCGGATCGTTGTGATTTAATTGCAGTGTTGGCACCGCCCACTGCTTTGGACGCACTGGACCCAAGCAACGTGCCTCAAAGTGAAGCATACAAATGCGATAAATATAATGTCGAGTAGGATCATAGGTGATCTTGGTGTTGTGCACCCACTTGGCACAGGTATCCGGGCACATTGGTAGCTTAGTCAGCCTAATGTTGTCCGTGTACTTGGAGTAACAACCTGGAACGGCACAGCGTAGCTTCATGGCCATGGACGAACCGGAGATTGAATCATAAGCCTCTTGCAGCTGACGGAGCACAGGCTCTGGAAGCTCCTGTGGCAACGGCACCTGCTCATAGAGCTGCATATAGTGCATCACGCAGAGCTTGCCATCGCTAGCCAGCTGAGGCATGGGCAGTTGAAGCCATTCCAGCCAGACCTTCTGCACCAAACGATTCGCGGGCAGATCATAGCAGCGATAGAGATTGAGGCGGGCACAGGGACAGCTGGCCACCATGCAGCCACTGGATGATGCCGAGATGCTGCCACTAATACTTCCACGATTGCGATAAATACGAGTATCGTCATGACCCAACCGCAATGTTGGAACACATCCCTCCATCGTCTCCATCTGCGGCTCAAAGTGTTCGCTACAGAGACGTGCCTGGCCGATGTCCACCATTGGTGATAGCTTCAGGTTGTATAGCCATTTGCGGAGCAGGATGCGATCGCTTGGCAATCGGTGTAGCTGGACACCATGGAGATCCGGCTGCTTGCCACAGCTTGGCAGGCAGCAGCGTCGTCGCTTAGTCGCTGCCTGATCCGGATCCGGTTCCATTGGAAGCTTCCTTTTGCGACAGTGTTTCAGGCTCCAAAGCCGAAAAACCGAGTGCTGCGGCTGGGTATCATAAATGCCCTGAGATTGACCATTGCAACTGTAGCTAAGAGGAGTTGTGTGTCCCAGATTAATAGTGGGCACCGCATTCTGCTTCAGCTTGCGCGTGCCCAGCATCTCCGGCTCAAAATGCTCAATGCAAACACGTCCAACGCAGTCGGCTGGTGACAGCTTTAGATTGGCGCTCCACTTCAGCAATTGCTGATGATCCTTGGGAAAGCCAAAGGTGCTCAGCGGATGAATCGCTGTGCGTTCCTTGCGACAATGCTTTAGGCAACAAATGGGCGTCACATTATTCACAGGCTTCTCACGCCGTAGTGGAGGCACTGGTAGCGACACTTGAACTGGCGGAGTATCCGGCAGCAGCAGCTCATCATCATAGCCAGGTTCATCCTCATCATCATCATCATCGTCGTCCTCGTCATCATCATCATGTTCGCTGTGATGCTCCGCAAAGGTTTCTACCAGTTCCAAGGGATCAAAATAGCCATGATCCTCTGGATCGGCGTCCTGCTCGTGCTTTTGTTCCGACTCCTCATCATCATCATTATCATCACGCTCTTCACGACCAACGTTATCTTCCAGCTCATCGTCCGGATCGATTTTCTCTTGCTTAATCTTGACCAGCGACTCCATGCTTGCCTCACCCTCTTCTGCCTCCGCCTCCTGCTGCAGACCCGCCTTAATAACTTCATTATCAAAGACCACGCCTTCATTATGTCCCAATTTTAACGTGGGCACCGCTCCCGTCTTCAGCTTTAACTTTCCACGCACCATGGGCTCAAAGTGATCGGCACAAATGCGTCCGCGACACTGATCAGGCGCCAATCTCAAATTGACACGCCATTTCTCGAGCAGATCCTCGCTGCGGGGATATCGATAGGTGCGTAGATCATTATCAATGCTCCGACGCTTTCGGCAATGTGCCAAAGCACAGGTGGGCGTAAAGAAGCCTGGTATGTTCTTCGGATTCTCATAGATGGGTTGCTCCTGGTGTCCCAATTGCTGGGTGGGCATTGCCCATCCCCTTAGCTGCTTCCCATCGATGCACCGTCGATTAAAATGAGCACTGCACACACGTGTTGTTCTGTCCACGTCGTCGGGTTCCAAACGGAGATTATGGCGCCACTTGCTCTGCTGTTGCTTGCCACTGGGAAAGGGAAACAGGCGTGCTCCATGCTCCAAACGGCTACGTCCACAGCTTGGCACACAGCACTTCAAATCGTACATCGATTTCTTTATTTTAACCTGTCAATTAAAGATAACAATATCTTAATCTTCCTGCTCATCCTGCGAATCCTTGCTGGCTACTCACCTGTCTTGTATTCACGTCTGATGCCTCGGACATGTCAATATCTGGTTTAATGTCCTCATCCACCTCTGAGTTCTCCTCCTGCTTGATGGTAATGCCCATGGATTCGTGGACACGTCGTTGACGTCCGAAAAGATTGCTTTGCAATTCCGCCGGATTCACCTGGTAGAGATCTTCAGTCTCCTCATGCCCAAGCTCCAGAGTTGGAATGGAGCCAATGTTGAGCCGCGTCTTTCCAATGCAAATGTCCTCAAAGTGAACGTTGCAGATCTTGTAGCGTTCGCGCTCCTTGAAATTGAGATGGTCGAGACGGAGATTGTGACGCCAGCGCTGAAAGAGTGTTGGATCCTTGGGGAAGCTATTCATTTGCACCTCATCGAACTTGCGCGTTTTGCCACAAGTGGGAACACAGCACTTGAACACGGGATCAACGTAGCGTTCCTCCGGCTTGGGATTGTGTATGAGCTCAATCTGAGCATCATCATGTCCCAGTTCCAGTGTGGGTAACGCCCACTTGTATAGATGCTTGGGTCCGATGCAGTCCGTCTCGAAATGTTTGTTGCATATGCGAACGCCGACGCAATCAACGGGATTCATCTTGAGATTGTTGCACCATTTCCAGAGCAGATCCTCATCTTCGGTGGGGAATCGGAAGAGACGCACATCCGGCTGCTCCTTGGACGCATCACAGCCCTCGACAGTGCAGTGCTCCTCGACAAAAGATTGTGCTTCATTCGGATAGATATCATCATCCTGGTGTCCCAGCTCCAGAGTTGGTATAGCCCCGGCACTTAACCGCTTCCCATTGAACGAGTGCGTCTCAAAGTGAATGGAACACATGCGATATTGTTGGCGCATGGCTCCTCTCGGTCGCATCCGTATGTTGTGCATCCATTTGCGAAGCTGGGTGGGATTGTGGGGCAGACGGAAGAGCTGAACTCCCTGACCACGTTGCCGACGACAACTCTCGACAATGCAGACACGCTGCAGGCAGAGCTTGTTAGCCTTCAGCTTGGCGGGATTCTGATAGATCTTGTAGCCAGGCGGTGAATTAAGTTCCAGTGTGGGCACCGCCAGCGGCACTGGACACTTCTTACTCAGCACATGAGGCTCAAAGTGAGCCGAGCAGAGACGTCTCTGGGCACTGCCCACCATTGGCACTTGAAGATTGTGCGCCCACTTGGCGAGCGTGGAACGATTGAGCTTAGGGAATCGATACAGTTGGACATTATGCAAAGCGCGCACCTTGCGACAATGTGACAAGCAACAGCGTGGCACCCAAGTGGGCTTCACGATGCCAGCACCGCCATGGGAGGCAGCTCCTCGGTCGGGATTGAGATGCTTGCGACGCTTGTAGAGCATCTGATGTTCAGGATTCTCATAGAGATTCTCAACATTGGTGGACAGATTGAGAGTAGGTATGGCCCAGGGTCGCATCCGTTTGCCAATGCAGTGGGATTCAAAGTGCAGATTACAGATCCTCATGTTGGGCAACTGAGCGACATCTAGCTGCAGATTATGAGCCCATTTGGCCAGCACTTGTGACTCCTCTGGCGGACGATAGAGCTTAATGTCATCCACGCTTGGATTACGCTTACAAGTCTCCACACAGCACTCGCCTTGCTCCTCGCCATTGTTGGGTGCACTGGGTCGCGAATAGAACTCGGCCACTTGCTCTGCCGTAGGCAGAGGATAAGCAATATTTTCATGACCGAGAATCAACGTGGGCACCGCCCACTTCTCTAGTCGCTTGTTGCGCAGACATCGATCCTCAAAGTGCACCTCACAAATGGCATCGTTAAAGAGCTTGGTGCCATCTGGAACTGGACGTTGCAAGTTGGCACACCACTTGGTCAGCAGGGACACGTTGCTGGGGAAGCGATGAAGATTGGCATGATCTCGATCCCGATTGCGTTTGCAGACAGCAACACAGCACGTTTCGCGTATGTTCAGCTTCTTGATCACGTCCGGATTACGATGAATGTCCTCGTCGTCATGTCCAAGATGCAATGTGGGCACCGCAAATGGACGCATGCATCCACCGATGCAGTATGGCTCAAAATGCAGACTACAGATGCGCATTCCCTTGTGCATCTTATCCTCGGGTATCTTTAGATTGTGACACCATTTGCGCATCTGCTCCGGTCTCCTTGGTATCGTATGGAATGTGATATTTTCATTGTTGTGACGTTTACTCTCACAGCTGGGCACACAGCACACGTCCATGCTGTCGCTTACATTCAGGCCAGACGAAGATCCTCCCGAGTTACCCATTCCCATATATGTTCCACTCATTTCCGGATCCACATAATGCGATGCCGAGCTGGCCGACGAGGATGTCGATGCAGCCGAATGACGTAGATACTTGCTGTTGCCATGATGACCATGATGCGACTGATGTTGTTGATGTTGCTGTTGCAACTGTTGCTGCTGCAATTGCTGTTGGTTATTGGTGGGCGTGGTCGACGTTGGTGGTGGCCACAGTTCATTTTCGTATATGTTGAACGTATCATTGTGGCCCAAATGCAACGTGGGAACAGCTCCTGAAACAGCATGGATAGATAAATTAAGGATTAGATATTTAACTTTACTACAAGTGGTCTCGGAAGATGGGCAAATTACGTATAAAGATAAATATACATAATCATGTAATCTTTGAAGTACAGACTTCATCCAGAGAGAAGTCAAATGTCAAATATTAAGTCGGAAATGAGAAAAATTAGTTTTTAGAATTTGTTTCGGAGATTATCGAACTCTAACTGCCAAGTAGTTTTTGGAAATCATTTATGGAACTTGTCCAACCTTTATAAAATGTTTCATACTTAATATAATTCCATTGGAGTAATTCCCAAACGTAGCTTTAAAAGGTAACAAAGATTCAAAATATGAAATTTTCAAATACTTTCAACTTTCTAAAGCTAAAATGATCGAGCTATCGAGCGAGTATTCTTTATGCATTCAAAATTATTTAACAACATTTGTTATCCAGACCTTGTAAACAATTTAAATAAATTCTTAAAATGAATTTTTGATTGTTTTGTTTTGAAAGCATTTTTTGGGCGTCAGTTTCGGAGCTTATCCAATCTTAATTTCAAACCTTTTTCGAAAGTTCCATACTTCATTTATTCTGCTGGAGTTCTTCCTTCATTAACTCCGAGAAACTGTCCAAATAGGACATCAAAATTTCAAATCTATTCATATAAGAAGGGCTTTCACACACTATAAAAGCTATCATTAACAAATACAAAGAAACTTTCACATTTTTACTTACCTGGTGATAATTTGCGAAGTCCCAATGCCTCTTTGATAAAGTGAGCGCTGCATATTTTGTGATTTTTGCCACGATAGACAGAAGGATCAAGTCGTAGATTGTAGCACCAGCGTCGGAGGAGGACCTCATCCCGGGGGAAGCGATACAGTGACATGTTAAAATCTGAAGAGCGACTGCGACGACAGAAATTAAGACAGCAACGTTTCTCCTCCACATACAAGTTCTTCGGATTGTCATGAATCTTGCCGTATTGAGCCCCCAAATGTAAAGTGGGCACTGCCCAGGGCTTCAGGCGAAATTTGCCAATGCAACGCTCCTCAAAGTGTCGACTGCAAAAGTGACGCGGCTCCTTGGCTTGGACGGGCAAACGGGCGTTCTGGCACCACTTGATCAGACTCTTGATATCCTTGGGAAAATTGTAAAACTTGAGATTACTCTCTCCCCGCTGGCTGGTGCAGTTGGGCATGCTGCAACGTGCCACCTCTCCAGTGGTAAAAGTGTTGGTCAGCTCACGATTCTGATACAAATTGGCAACATCGTCATGGCCCAGATTGAACGTAGGCACCGCCCAATAGCACAGGGAATAACGATTGATGCAACGCTTCGGGAAGTGCATGCTGCAGATCCGAAAAGTTGCATAGCTCGACGCTGGAATATGGAACATCTTGAGATTATGGAGCCACTGATGCAAGTACTTCTCATCTTTGGGGAAAGTAAAGAACTGAAGCGTTGGGCTGGTGCTCTTTCGGACACCGCACAGTGGCACACAACAGAGAGCATCCTCCGAATCGTCCAGCGTCGAGGAGTGCGCCTGTGGACCACCAACTGCACCACCACCGGCATGTAACGATGTATCGCTCCCATAGGCATTGTTATAGCTGCTGTCGTGCAAACTGTAACCAGACTCGCTTGTAGAATTGCTGTAGCTTCGCTCCAGCTTCACATTTGCCTCGTTCTTCATCGTTGAGGCAAACATAGCGGCTCCATCGGCATTCGCCTGACGTTGTTGCAACAATGAGCTCAAAGCTGCCGTTGCCGGCAATGCATTTGCAGTTGTATTTGCCTTGTGATGTGGCGTTGGCACTGAAAAGGAAAGTATTAAAATTAGTTAAACATAAGCTTTAGAAAGTTAAGAGAGCTCTACTAACAGATACCCTGACAGCAGATCACAGAGGAATCACAATTCAGGTAGACCAGTCTTGATTGAAAAAGTAATATTGACTTATTTTAAAACAGTAATAGGTAAACTGTCTGACTAATAACCTGATCTCAATTACTTCATCCAAACTAAAATATACTTCACTGTATATGTAAGTATATAGGTAATTGAGGAAACAAGTTAAATAAACATCTTATATATATGCAGAATGAAGACCTGGTGTAACTCATTCATTAATCAATTTAAAGTGTGAATTAATAAGAGAAACAATCATGTGATAATCAAATTTACATTTATCGAAATATCAAACAATAGGTGCTCTACCATTGTATACTCTGCAAACAGAACTCAGGTACTGAAAATCAGCGAGCTTAATTAAGAAATCGAGATCTCAAAGTTTGTTCAGTTGTTCAATAATGTCATTGAACTGATTTTAATTTAGTGGAGTAAAATTTTAGATTTGTCTTAGTCGAACAATTTGACTATGTGCCTGATATAGGATATATAGGATATAGACAATACACATACTTTCCATGGTGGCCATGTGACAGTCCTGCAGTTTGTAGTTGGCCTGTTGCTGATGCTGTGGATGCTGTTGCTGCTGTTGTTGGTGTGATGCCGATTGTGCGCCTGTATAATACTTGCCACAGAAATAGGGAGCAGCCAGACGATGCTCGTGCAGCTCCAGAGCCGTTTGGTACCACAAGCGGCAAATGGGACAATCGTAACGCTGCTGGAATTTGTGTTGCGGCAAATGAGCGTAAAGCTGTTCCCGCGTGGCAAACGTAACGGAACACATCTGTAATGTAAGGTTGCAACAATTAGTTGTTATTACTGAAACAAATTTTTAGTTTCACCACTTCGACTTACGTTGCAAACAAAACTATCATACTCATGTTGCATGTACTCATGCGACTCACATTCGGCAATGGTGTCAAAGTACTTGCCACAATATTTGTGGCAGAAGAATTTGTCTGCCCTGTGTAGATGCTTGTGCTTCTGCAACTCTTCAGTGCTCATAAAGGACATGGGACATATGTTGCACTTGAAGTCATACTCCTGTATACCGCAACTGCTCTCGGCCACATGACGCAAGTAGATTTGTTTCTTAAAGAACACCTCCTTGCAACGCTGACAAATGGGAAGACTTTCCGATGAGCGCTCCGATTGTAGCTTTCGTCTCGGATAGCTGAGCGGGTTCTATAAATGATTAGAAAATATCAGATATATTATGGTATTACAATAGAGTATGGGTTGTATTAAACTTACGGGAACTTTTTGACTCCCATAGCCCTCGTCCTTGACCGTTAGCTCCACCTTGGGACTTAACATGTCGTCACCGAACTCCGGATATTTACTAAAATCAGCAAAGGGCGTGTTGTCATCGATATAGTTTGACTTGTAGGCATGTTCGTCAATGGGTTCCGCTGTTAAAATTCAAAAGAGAATAGAGTTAAATAGGTATCGTAAGATTTAATTAATATTCAATAAAATGAATTTCAACTCTTTACTGAACTTATTTCACATTTGGGTTATTTTGTACTCTAATGAAATTAATTTTAAATATAGAATTCTATTTTCGGTTTCTTATCGACACAGATCTTATGTGCAAATTTATATGTGTGTTAGAAGAATAATCTCTAATATATATAAAAAATAAACTTTAGACTAGCAGAATTGGTTGAATTTAGAGATAATAGTTTTTCTACAACAATTCTGCAAATTTGTTTCGTTAATAGAAAGTGAATTAAAGAGAATAAATAGTTAATGAAAATAGAATAAGGCAAGGAAATATATCATTTTCACTTGAATGTTAAAATAGTGAACAAAAGTCAACGAAAAATCTACAGAAGATTAATATAAATAGTTTAAAGTAAAATAGATTTAAAACTAAAATTTTCCAATAAAATACACACGGTATAGATAAAAGTAAGAAAATATCTCAACAACTTCAGATATTCTTTATTGTTCTGTTGTCATGGTTGCTTATAAATACATATGTACATATATGTAAGTATTTTCGTGTTGAGTTCTCTCTGGGCGACTGTTTTGATAAGCATGAATTCAGAGATAACAGAAGCAAGAGTGTTTTTCATTTTTCTTTATGTACTATGTATAAGTATATACAGTTTCTAATTTTTCCTCAGCATATTTAAAAGAAATAAAGAAAAGAAAATTAATGATTGATTGCTTTAGTTTTTTTTATGATAATATTAAAGAATAATTGGATTGTCTATACATTATATCATCGCTTTTATTTCAATAGATATTCATTAGATGCCCCGCCCTTAGGGTACGGTAATCCATTCTATACATTATACGTAGGGTATAATGTGTTGGGAAACGTACATGTTACATAAGAATCGAGACTTGAACACACACACAATTATACACTTTGACAATATGAAATTTCATCAATAGATAGAAAATGTGTGTATATAAACATTAGGGTTATAGCCGGTAGTATAAAGCATCTATCAGAGAATATAATATGTACATAAATAAATATATATAAAATAGATATAGATACATACACACATACAACTAGACGAAACGCACTCAGAAACAGAGATACAAATACACAGATACAGAGAACGTAGACGAACCAAAAACCGAAAACCAACCGAACGAACAAGCGCAAAAACCTCAGCGTAACTCAACTCAACTCAGCTACAAAACGTTTTATTGATTCGGCGACGCCAAAAACGGAGCTGAAATTACGGCTACTTACGCTATAGGAAAATGGCCCCCAAGTAACAGTAACTGTTCTCTTTCCATGTCTCTTACACAGTCACTGACACTCTCCAACAGTTTTTGTTTCTGTATGTCTGTCTGTGTGAGTGCGTCTGTACCAATTGCATGGTTACACTGTTTGTGTTTTGCATTAACATACGTATGCCTGTGTGGGTGTGGGGAGTATGGATATCGATATCCCTAAAGCTCGATACTTACATTTTATTATCATTTCACCGCTGGCATCGAGACTGTGACGATTGGCGGGAGCTGGCGGCGGTGCCATAGGATTCTGGAAATGTTGTTGCTGCGGTTGCTGCTGCTGATGTTGGTGTTGTTGGCGTTGTCTATCATCAGGCAGCTCCAATGGCTCGCTCTTAATATAGGGATACGAGCTATGCATTAAACTGTGCGGCATATACGAGCGTTGACTGAGCTGATGATGTTGTTGTTGTTGTTGTTGCTGCTGTTGTTGTTGTTGTTGTTGGTATTGTAGCAGCTGGTTGTGCGCATAGGCCACAGTATTGCCCTCAAGGTTATAGCCCACCCCACCAGAGCCATAATATGCTGCATGCGTGCTTCCAGCTCCCGCACCGTATGCATTCATAATGTTGTTGTTGTTGTTATTATTGCTTTTGCAGGGCGCCGCAAAGGCTGCGGTGTGCGGATGGTGGGGGGGAGGGTAGGAAGCAACATGTGAGTACCAACTTTGCTGCTGTATTTGTTTATGTTGTAGTTGCTGCTGCTGATGCTGCTGCTGGTGGTGATGATGTTGTTGTTGTTGCTGTTGTTGCTGCTGCTGCTGGTAGTAGTGATGATGATGATGATGCGGGGGGTTGTTGTGTTGTGACATTACGAGAGAGATAAATATTTGGATTTTGGCAAATTTTTACCGTTTAAAATTGTTGGGTGTTTGAAACACCCGTGGAGTACTGAGCTTTCTCTCTCTCTCTTTAGTACTCTCTGTCTTTTTCATTTGGCGTCGTCTTTTATATACCAGTTTTTCAGTGTTCTGCCCCCCTCAAGATTTATGCATGTGTGTGTATGTATCGAAATGTCATTATATTCATTACAAATTAAATGGCATTAAGTCGCCGTTCGTAATCCAATAGGATAAATTTGTTGCATTTAGCACTTAAGCACATGTTCACACAGCACCAATTGGAATTTGTTTCACTGAGCGCGAGCGTTGAAATTTTCAACATTTTTCGTTTCGTTTTAGCGCGACGCGACACAACAACTGCGTGCTTGTATGTGTTGTGTGTGTGTGACTATGGTTGCTTAGTGATGAGATATCGCTAAAGTTATCGATTCTCTTAATTATCGCTTTTCGTAACAGTGATGAGCAATAAAAATCACTGTGATTTTTGAAAATCCGAATACCTGCTACTTTCGAATTACCTTATCGTATTTAAATTACAGACTTATTATTTAAACAAAATATTTTGAACATTTATTAGGTAATTTTAGGCCCCATTACACCCACCCTTTGCTGCAATTGTTCTTTTATCATCTGCTCATCAGCAACTAGGTGCTCCGCTGCAACGTCGTCAAGCGTTTCGCGCAATTGTTTCTTTACTTGCGTTATTCTCGTCGAGTTCTTGGCTGATATGGGTAAAATGTGTTTGAATTTTAGCACTCGATTAGGACGCACTTCTTCTGGACATTCAGCTAAACCACTTTCTAGGTTTTTAATGCTGGGCTTTAGTCTCGTTAGAATGTCCTGTGCGCCCTCCTTGTCCATTTTGTTGAGCAGAAGGACACAAGGTTTCTCCAACAGTGTAGGATCATAAAGCTCTAGCTCTTTGTTAAGCGCATATATGTTGGTCAAGCAGTCGCGATGTGGATGCCGTGGACTTAGCTGAAATCCGAAAATGTCCACCATGAAAAGCAGTAAACGCGTACGTTCAATATGCTTCAGAAACTTATGTCCCATGCCGAAATTAGCGTGTGCTCCTTCAATGAGACCTGGCAAGTCGGCGAGGCTGATGGACCGTAGGTCGCTGTACTCAATGGTGCCGATCTGTGGACGAATGGTGGTGACTGAAAAGCCCAAATAAAATCGGAATTAATGAAATCCTCCAACAAAGAAATCCATATACTAACAAGGATAGGCAGCTATCTTTGGTTTGGCATTGGAAATTGCTTTTAGCAGCGTGCTCTTTCCAGCATTGGGGAATCCCACCAGACCCACATCAGCAATCAATTTTAAATCCAGGCTTACTGTGCGATTGTCCCCAGGTCGACCTATGAAGTTGTTGCCGGTACAGCCTCCAGTGCCTCCACCTGCCACTATACAGGTGGCATCATGTTCATTCAGATCAGCCAGCAACTTCTGTTGTTCATCATAAACTTGGACACCTACTGGAACTTCTATGCGCTGATCTGTGCCGCGTCGTCCGAAAATACTTAATTTGCTGCTGTCCTCACCACTGGATGCAAGCACGCGTTTATCCTTTAGGCCCTGCGCCACTTTACGTAATGTCAAGCCCTCCTTAGCCACAAAGTAGACACAACCGCCTTGGCCCCCAACGCCTCCATATCTTGGCAAACCGTTACCGCCATGTCCTCCACGCACCGTCAATCGCAGTGTATCCAGAAAGTTGGAACGAAAGTGTGGTCGAGCAGGCTATCAATAATTATATTATATAAAAAAAGTAAGTACTTTAGTTATGCACATACCAATTTTGTGGATTTTAATAAGAATTTAAACAGTTGCACCATCGCGAACAGCTGATCAGCTTATGAGAATAGTACGCAGGTAACGAAGTGCGGTAGGTTTTAAAAAAAAAATTCTGATATATCGATAGATACTGTTCTGTGATGATATATCAGTGGTATGTTGTGCAATGCACAACATAGTAAGGTATGATATACAGGATATAGTTATGAAATTTAAATTTAAATTCATTTGGAGTGAAAAGGTATTAAAACCTCCAGCTGAAAAAAACAGTAATTTACAATAAAGAAATCGATACGCAAGTTGCGATACATCGATTATTTGCCAAGCACGTGCGATTTGTTTGTGCTAAATCGAGTTTTAGTACACACACTGCGACATGGAGCCGGGTATTTGTTACATTAAACCAGAGTAAGTGTTGTTATTGAATATTTGTTAAGCAATTGTAAAGCTGAAACAATTATATTATTCAGATATTTGATAAGTGAAGCCAGCAGTGGGCAAACCGCTTCCAATGACGGCGAATCAAACAAAAGAAAGCACGAGGAAGATGCAGATACTGGGAACGAAGCTGGCAACAAACGCGGCGGTAAAAAGGAACGAAAACGTGGACAAAACAAAGTAAGCAATGTATATTATTATAAAATCGACTACCAACCTTGCTCTTTGTCTGGTAGAACCGACCCGTGTTTAAGGATGAACGTTTCTCGCATCTTTGTCATTCGTTGATAGAAGGACCAGGTGGAACTGCTTGCGCCTTGGCCAATTGTCGTTATGTGCATGACTTGGATGCCTACTTGGCGTCAAAGGGAGAAGATTTGGGCAACGAGTGCTATGTGTTTGCAACCAAAGGCTATTGTGGCCGTGGAGTCACCTGCCGCTTTGCCAAGTCTCATACAGATGCGGAGGGTAGAAACATGAAAGGAGAGCACTTCGATGAAAAGACGCCTTCAACCACTTGCAATGGCATCAGTGCAGGTAGGATGCTTAAATAGTATATCTTGTTTCATATCGTAGTTAACTATTTATGCCCATAGAGTTACAAGTTCGACTGCGTAAACACGACTACGATTTTACTCGCAGCAAGGAAGTGATTAAACAAGCGGAAAAGGTGCGTGATGAGAGAAAGCAGCAAGCGGAGCAACACAAGAAAGAGAAAGAAACACCAGTGGAATCTCAGCAAGAGGATGCTGTGCAGTCATTAGAATCATCTTCCATTGGTAGCGCTATTGATGATTCTTCGACTGGACGGGACGCTCCTCGCAAACCTGTAATTGATTTTCGCGAAAAACTTGTCCTTTCACCTCTAACTACTGTGGGTAATTTACCATTTCGGCGCATCTGCAAGGAGTTTGGCGCGGATATCACTTGCGGGGAAATGGCCTGCGCTGTACCGCTGCTCAAGGGTCTGGGACAGGAGTGGGCGCTGACGAAGCGTCACGAGAGCGAGGACATCTTTGGTGTGCAGGTGTGCGGTAACAATCCCAATGTGATCACTCAAGCAGCACAGGTGCTGCATGAAACAGCTCGCGTGGACTACATCGACCTGAACATTGGTTGTCCCATCGATCTCATCTATCAGCAGGGCGGAGGCAGTGCCTTGATGCGACGCACCAACATCCTAGAGTTGGCAGTGCGCAGTTGTGCGGCCTTATCCGAAACGATACCCTTTACGGTCAAAATGCGAACGGGTGTCTATGCGGACAAGAGTGTAGCACATGAGCTGCTACCTCTGGTGGAAGAGTGGGGCGCGTCAGCTGTAACGCTGCATGGGCGCTCTCGAGAGCAGCGGTATACAAAGTCCGCCAACTGGAATTATATTGAACAATGTGCAGCGCAGGCCAAACACATGCCTGTCATTGGCAATGGAGACATACTTAGCTATGAGGACTACGTGGAACGTCGTGCATTGGCTCCTCATGTAAACTCTGTGATGATTGGGCGCGGAGCTCTCATCAAGCCCTGGATTTTCCAGGAGATCAAGCAAGAAAAGTTCTGGGCTCCCACGTCCACACAACGCTTTGAAATGCTGCGTCGTTATTGTAACTACGGATTGGAGCATTGGGGCTCCGATACCAAAGGTGTGGAAAACACTCGACGTTTTCTACTCGAATGGCAGTCATTCCTCTACCGATATATACCCGAGGAGTTGCAGCAGTCGCCGCCGCAAAAGATCAACTCCAGACCTCAAAAGTATCGTGGACGTGATGAAATGGAAACCCTAATGGGCTCTTCCAATGCAGCCGATTGGGTTAAACTCAGTGAAATGCTGCTCGGACCAGTGCCCCAGGGCTTCAGCTTTGTGCCTAAGCACAAGGCGAACGCATTTTAAGGTCACAGGTACGGTTAAGTTTAAGAAAAAAATGTAACTCTTAAGTTGTTACCGATGCTATTTTTATTGTATCTAAATCTGTTAAAATGTTTAACAATTTCATATTTTCCTTTAAAACGTTCTGTAATAAATGCGTTAACTACAATGATATAGACTTTGGATTCGAATATTCTTTAACAGTAAGATATGCGGAGAGTTCTTTCGAGTTAATCCTAGAAAAATCGAAAAATACAAATGAGAAACTATAATCCCAGGGTCCCAAAGCTGCCAGCGAAGTTTGGGAGTTTCAGGAATTTGCCATGAAAATCCTTAACTATTGTCTAACTTTTAACAATGTCTTTCTAAGAAACATAGAGTCTTTAAATTAGTACATAAAAAAAAGATTTATTTTGTATTTATTAAATAGGAAATCACTGCATGTAGCTGAGCGCCTCCTCAACATCGGCTTTGGAGCCGAGAACGATGGGACTGCGTTCATGAATCTTCTGTGGCACAATATCCAGTATGCTTATCTTGCCATTGCTGGCTAGACCGCCGGCTTGGATCATGAGGTAGGCCATGGGATTGCACTCATAGAGAAGACGGAGCTTACCATTGGGTGAAGATTTGGTGGCAGGGTAGATAAAAATGCCGCCGTATTTAATGGTACGATGCACATCAGCAACCATGGAACCGACGTAGCGAGCACCGTAGGGTTTGCCCTTGCTAGGATCCTTTTTGGCGGCAATGTAGTTGTAGACACCGGCATCCCAGTCACTGGCATAGCCCTCGTTGATGGAATAGATCTTGCCCTTGTCGGGCACACGCATATTCGGTTCGGTAAGGATGAACTCACCAATGGCGGGATCGTAGGTGAAGCTATTGACACCATTACCCAGGCTAAGAACAATGGCTGTAGCGGAGCCGTAAAGCGCATATCCGGCGGCCACTAGCTGATTTCCTGGCTGCAGTGCATCCTCAACAGTTGGCACACCCGTACTCTTCTTGCGATAAATGGCAAATATGGAACCGATTGACACCAGACAATCAATGTTGGAGGAACCATCCAGTGGATCGAAGCAAACAATATATTTACCCTGATAAAAGAAAACAAGGATTAACAAACTGTTGCCATTTGTCTTAAGGTGGATCTGACTCACCTGACGCTCTGTTTCGACCTCAATGACATGCTCGTTCTCCTCGGAGACCATCAGACACGTGGCGTACGAGGACTTAATCATATTAATGAACAGCTCATTGGACAGCACATCCAATTTCTTGACATCCTCACCCTGCACATTCACATTACCCGCAATGCCATGCAATTTGGCAATGCCCGCTTTCCGCACCGCCGATGCAGTCGCCTTAATGGCTGTCTGTATGCAATTGAGCAGCTGGGACAAATCTCCAGTTGCTTCCTTGAACTTGCGTTGCTCCTGCAATACGAAACGCGTCAGCGTCATCGCATTTGAGTCAAAGGCCGGTCCCTGTTGAGACATTGTGGCTGTGAATTGAAGAAAGCCAAGTTAGTTACAGTTTCTGGACAATATTTCAATATTAAACATTCATTTTTAGAACGAGCAGCACAGTATTAGCGATCCTTGTGAAATAATATCACTTCAAATAAAAACATTTTTGAAAAGTAATTAGAAAATAGTTCTGAGCATATAAAATATTGAGCACAGATAATGATTAGAAATTTATGTGAAAAGTTATAAGTTGTAAAGTAACTTTTATATTTTAAAAATCTTATCCAACTTAATTTTTTAACTAATTGTAAGTAAATACACTTCTCAAACATTTCTATGGAAAATTTTCATCGAAAAACTAAAATTATTATTTTCATCTGCGTGTTTCTTTCAGTTATGAAATTTTTATTTCTATAGACAAGTTTGAGAGTATATTAATTGTTGTATAATCAGAAGCACAGTGTGTTAATTAGCTAAAATGTTTGACAAAATACATAATAAAACATATAAAGTATTATTTGTGTTCTATTATAAAGAAGTTGGAAATAGTGCAACTAATTAATATTATCAGGGATAAAGTTGATTTATTAAAATACTTTGCAAAATCAGTGGCAATCATAAAAGTCAAAGTGGGTACAATAAATATAATAAAGTTAGTGAGTTGATTAAGTAAACTGGAATTGATTTGGAGTGGATTCAAGTGGATTGGGTAAGTTGTCAGTTATAGGAGTTGTGGTGCAAATTGACGGGCAGGCAGAGGCGACAATGCGACAGAGCAGAGGAGTGCGAGTTTTTAAATTTTCACTTACAATCACCGTTACTGGCCGCCATTGTTGGGGTATATTATTGTAAATTATGCGGTTCCTGTGGCTCCTTAAAAACAAACACAAAACAACATTGGCAACAAATTAAAAGGCAATGCCTTCCAGAAAGCATGAAGGTCAAACGAGCTGAGAGATAGAGAGACTCTTTCGACCCATGAACACTTATTATCAAAAACTTGTCAAGTCTGTGAGTTTCCATGTGTATGGGTGTATAGTCTAGTGTGGTTTTGGTTGTTTTGCCGATGTGCTAGCTGATAACCTGTTTATATATGTATATACACATAAAATGTTCATATATAGAAAGAATATCAAAGCAACAAAATAGAAACCGGAACAAGCAAAATGTTTTTCTTCTTTTTTGGCAAATTTCTAAGAGCTACGACACGTGCCCCTTTTTTTGTTATTTTTGGAAACGCCACATGATTTGATTAAGTTATAGTATATGTATCTAAAAGTATACTTTTGTATACATATACATATGTACATGGTATATCTATAAGTATCTTTTAGATATAGCGTTAAGATTGCCAACTTTTAACTTTGCCTTGACCTCATACGGTGTTGGCCAAAACATTTATGGAGCTTTACTCTTTCAAACAAAAATAACAATAATAACAATAACAGTATAACTTTCACTTACAGAAAAAGAACGATAAACGAACTGATCAAAACAGAATACAGAACAGACAGACACCAAAAGCACCGCAGTCGACGGCTGTACTGAAGAGACTGAGCTATGTTGACTTTCAGCTGGCAATGGGAACAACGGCGACGACGACTGCAACGTCACAACTTTTGTGCCGGACGGGAATAAAAATACAAAAAATGATAATTAGCAAGCGAATATTACACTAAGAAATACCCTCTAATTAGCTGGTAATTTTGGCTGAATATTAAAAAATCGAATGATTAAAGTTACAAGCAATTGAATATTACACTAAGAAATACCCTGTACTAAGTACCAATTAGTTGTACTTTGACTCCAGCTTAAATGGGCACTAAAACTATGGGAAAAATGATCTGAAAACAATTGATTGTCCCTAAATACCCTGCACTAAATTAAAAACAACAAACAAGGGAATGGTACACTATTAATACCCGATACAACTAATTAGACTGCTAATATATTTGCGAGAAAAAAGTTTAAGAGTCTGATTGACCAACAAGTTTGTTGATCTACTCCATATTTCAATTAAAATTGAGGGTCAAGAAACATACCCCATTGCGTTTTATATATAGGGTATTACATAACAGATAACGTATAAATGCACGCGTAGCCAACACAGCAAGAGAGCGAGAGTAACAGAGAGTGATGAGAGAGAGAGATGAAGAAACGAGGGAGCATTGGCATTATCCAGGCGAGACATGCCCCCAGCTTAAGTATACATACATATGTATGTATGTATGTATGTATGTATGTTTATTGAATTAATGAGTAGAGTTGTCTTTCCCCAAGAGGGTGTGAATAAAAACACACTTGAAATTGCGTTAGAACATAAAATATTTAGAAAAAAAAACATAATGCACAAATGTAAAAAACTTATAAATTCACTTGTTGTTTTTTTCATTGATTTAACACATTTTATGAAAAACAAGTACATAAATAAGTATAATTGTTATCAGTTAAAAAGCTCTACAAATTGCTATTAAATGTAGAAGGTGCTGTAAAACTTATTTCTTATTTTCAACCAATTATTATATTAATTTGTTCTTAACGTTTTTGTTAGCATTTTCAATTCTTCGATATATAATTTCTTTATTCTTGACACATAATGTATGTACATATACATACAAATATAAAAATTATTGTTTCTACTTATGTGGAAAAGTAACCCTGTATAGAAAAGCTCTTAAGCTACAAATCAGTGTTATTCAACCTGCTGATAAGTATGGAGGCTCGACTAATGTATTGACTTCAAACGTTATATCAATCCCGATTTACCTTATCGTTTGATAACCGCAATTTTTCAATAAAGCAAGTGTTTACTGCATCTTATGTAACCATAATCATGACATAAATATTACTTGATTTTATTTCATTATTCGGAAAGTTAAAACAGAAAAATAATTGATTAAAGTAAAGAATATATAAACAAGAAAGTAGAATAAGTTTACCATTTACATTCATACATTTACATATATGTGTTTTCAATCACTTCTACGATGATAGGTTTCTTGGAACTTCACCCATATATCATCCTCCTCCTGACTCTTGATAGGTTACCGAGTCAACACGTATTGATTTTAATGAATTCGAAGCAACACTTGAATTATAATTCAAATAATTATTTATAATCATTATATCATCAGTCCATAGAGAACTGTTGTAAATCTATATAATTTAAATAGATTAGTAAGTCTTGTGCTATCAAAATGCTTATAGTGAAGTTATATTAAAGATAAGATACTTTTGAATTCTCACCCTGTCTCGACCTGTCTCAATTAAATTCAGTCTATAAAATGTTGTTGAAATTTATTTGTATAATATCAATAAATTCATATATTGTTCTATCTGATTCTATTCAGACTGCAGAGTTCAATGGGACTAAAGACTTTCTGTCGTTTGTCTCCATGCTGAGGTGAGTTTTCCAAGCTTAAATCCGACTTGAAACCAAAATGTAAACAATTTTTAGAGCGAAGGTAGAAAGACAAGGAAATTTTCATAATGATTCAATAACAGCTAACGAACAACATGGTGTTAAGTCTTACGGACGAAATTGTGCTGAAGCAACTACCAATTCAAAATCGAGTGGAATCTACGAGATACTCATTCCCAGCTACAGTGAACACCCATTCAGAGTGGCTTGCGATGCAGAGACTCAGGGTGGAGGTTGGACAGTCATTTTGAGTCGAATGGATGGAAGTGTAAATTTTTATCGAAAGTGGAATGTGTACAAAAAGGGATTCGTAGATTTGGATGGCGAGTTCTTCTTGGGATTAGATAAAATACATGCACTAACGTCAGAGTACAGCCAGGAGTTGCTGGTTGTTCTGGAGGATTTTGAGGGAACTGAAAAGTTTGAGACGTATGAGAAATTTGCAATTGGCGACGAAGATGAACTATACGCCTTACACACTATGGGCAAAGCCAATGGAACTGCTGTTGATTCATTCAGAAGGCATCACGGAATGAAATTTACTACTTTTGATCGTGATAACGATCTTCACCCGAGTAAAAACTGTGCCCAACTCTATACTGGCGCATGGTGGTACGGAAATTGTCACGATAGGTACATATATCGACAATAATTATTGTTTTTTAAAGCTTCCTTGATTAACTTCAATGCTTTCAGTAACTTGGCTGGAAAATATAAAAACAACGCTTTTGGCAAGGGCGTCAATTGGAAGCATTTTCGGGGTGATGAATACTCCCTTAAGAGAGCTGTAATGATGATACGACCAAGAAACGACTAGGTCTCCACCGCGAGAATGTCAAAATCAGTTCCAGAAATTTCATTTTGGAGTCTTGTGAGATTTCTCGATCTTTATTTTTGACATTTTCTTTATGTCTTCTATTTTCTCCCTGTTAATTGTAGTCTTCCACAAGCTCACAAGTACTTTTAAGTGTCCTAACGTTTCAATGTGGTTGACTTATTTATAAATACGGAATTAAAGCAAGCAACATAAAGTAGGATATCCTGTACTAAACTACCTTTAAGTAGGCCCAGTTAATGAAAATTTAATCATATATCTGAATTAATTATTTTTAGGCTTATCTCTAATACCAACTTCACAAATCAATAAATTGAAAACTGCAGAACACAATGGTAATGTAATAAATATCTGTTTTAATTGACGCATCATTAGATATAGAAATACTTTTAATCAAACTTTTAAAAAATTTGAAAACCCACAAATTTATAAAAACAAATGTGATAATTTGTGCTGTGTGCTCTGGCCAAACGTCTTGCTATTAAGGCGAGAAAAAGAAGACTGAAAAAGTGTCACCCACTCGATCTGCCAACTAGAGTGCTGTTTTTAATATAAAACTTTATACAATGTGTATATTATGTAATAACTAATATGAATATGTACATAAGTTATCAGTACCCAATCATGTAAATGTCCATGTGACATATCTGTGTTTGGTTTTCCCCTGAATCTAAAACTAGATTAAGTTGTCTCAATGATAACATAAAACCAGTAATGTAATGTAATGTGTAATGTGTGGTGCCCAAACACCTAGGGGGACTGCTAGAATTCCAAGGTAGTTAAAAAGATTTCCACGGAAAATTAAGAAACTTTAATGTTGTTGCGAAAAACTAGATATTAAAAAAACGGCTGAGAATTTTCTCGCTATTTTTTGTTGTACTATATATGGAGTTTTTCGTTCCGCGTCCATTTCGCAAAGAGTGCAATTGGGAAAAGCCCTCCCTAACTATTATTGGGCAAGGTTCCTGATAACATTTTATAGCTCATAAATGTAACACGCTGATAATTTATATTAATTATATATATTATATGAATAATCAATCATATATAAGGTGATCAAGCAGTGTTTCTTGTTTAGTACATTATTTAAATTTCTCAAGATGCGTTTTATACCCGTTGCAGTTAGTCTCTCTCTTTAGGTTTGTAACCTGAAGGATATAGACAACGAAAGGCTCGATAGTAATGGAAATTTTTCAGATCGTTACGAGTGCTCGTCGCAATTTTAACCATGACTTAAATAATATTGCTATGGAGACTATGCGGCTGGCAGATCAGGATGTTTTTAGTGAAACTGTTCCCCATCTCCAAAGAGTTGCGAACAGCAATTTCATGGATCCACGGGAAAATGAAGTGTTAAACAATTTTATCGAACAATGGGCGTCAAGAAATAAAAGTTTCGCCCAAGATATCACTCTCCACAATGAATTTCAGAGTAAACTTTTCAACCTACTAGGGCCTGGAGACTATGACAGAATATTAGTGGAAAATAAAATCGGTATTAGTAGCGATATGATGTCCCGGTTAAATAAACGCGTTGGAGATCGTCTTGCTGCATTCGAGACTAGGACAATCGAAATGGTTCGAGAGGGCCAGCAATCTGGAGATACCAAAGAATCCCCCTTTTCTTTAGCCTATAAGCTTAAGTGGTAGTGGATCAGATTACTCAACTCTTTTTACTAAGTTGTATAAGTATTTGAATGGTAAAGATGTGGATTATAGCATGTTTCTCAAAGCAGAGCGTTGAGTTTGGCTCATACTGGTCTTAAGAAAACTAAACTAATATTCAAAAATAAAATACGAAAATTGATTTGTATGTTATAATTTTCAAGGTTACATATATTACTTAATTATGTAGAAATGTGTGTTACATAAGATGTCAAGTCTAACAAGTGCTGGATCGGTACTACAGACCCGTCTAGATGGCATGATTTCGGAAAAGTTAATGAATAAATCTCACTAATACACTCAATTGTCAAGTTAAATAAGGGGTTCTTTTTTTCCAGGCATGCTGTGAGAGAGAAAAAATCACAACACGTGAGAAAATTAATTTGATTACGTTACCACAGTAACGCACTGCGGGGCAACTTCAATGATGACAATGTCAACCTTATCGCCTTATAATCACTTACTACATACGACGTCCTACAAATACGCTACTAGCAGGCTACTTAACGGTGCCGATGAAAGGACACAAAGCACTCAAAACGGGGCAGGTAGGAAGGAGTATGACTCCATGACATGAGTTTACATAAAGCTCTATGGTATACGGGTAGTTCTGAATGTACTAAATGATGTTCATAAGTGTGAAAATGTTTGCATCCTGCAGCGTGAATCTCATACCCATTGCCATTCAACCATTTTTTTACGTCCTACCCAAAAGACTCTGTATTTGCGTTGATTGACGCTGATAGGGCACGTGTTGGCAATTATTGAAAACAAACATGAATAGCGTTTGGTCAAAGCTAACTTCTTGTTGAGCACGTCAGAATAGACGCTTTTTAAAAAAGATTTTAAATTGTCCAACGCCTCCGCAATCATTTCTATCTATGAAATATAATTTATAACAATTATAATTTTCCAACTTAGCAATGAAAACTAAAGGTTAAACCAGTTGAAATGGCTACAGGCTACTGATGTAAGAAAACATCGAAACATCGATTGATCGATTTTTGATGCTTTTAACTCGATCTACTTCTTTGCCTATTAATCGATTTAAGTAAATCGATTTTTATGAAAAATCACCCCATTTGAACATCCTTAGCAAACGCGACAAAATACACACGCGGTGTCAAAATTTCACTCATAGAAAAGTTAAATTTAACAAATATGCTATGGTCAGTGTGATCTATTATAATTTTAACGTATATGTATATAAACAACATAATAAGATTATGTTACTGCGTTAAAATGTGTTATGCTGTTACAAGTGTTCATGTACTTTTCTAGTGTATATATATGCATATGAAAAATCGATCAATCGATGTCGAAATTTCCGATGTTTCGATCAATCGATGTTTGCATAGGCGATTTTAAGAATCCGATTTTTAAATCGATGTTCAGTTTGGATTTACATCACTAGTATATTCTGACCAAATTTGAATCAAAATCGGACCACTACACTATAATCGTGTCATGTATCGAAATTTTAGTGCAGGCTCTGCAATATTTACAAATTTTATTATTTATTTTATTTTACAAATAGAGTTCAATGCAGCTATATTGTATGTATATCATAAGCCCGTTGTACGCGAAACGACGACAGCATGATTTGATAAGCATTCTACATTGGTTTTAAACTATTTTATTAACTGGAGAAGAAACTAAATTAAACTAACCAGTTAACTTACGATTTAAAACCAGATTACCTTAAACTACATACCATACTCGTGTTACAGGAAAAGATAAATCTTTACAGAAAAACATCAATTCAAACCTACTTACCTAAACAACAAGCATACGGATCATTGAAGGATGTGTCAGGATGTGTCCAGGATATGGCAGCGGCATCCGTACTTCCCAAAATCAATGGAAAATATGCAACCACTTTGTGTTCCAAATTGCAACAAAGTGTTTCACTAAATGGCTCGCTAATAACCCGCAATTATTTTCCCATTGTTAAAGGGGCACTTCAGAGCTTCACCCTCGTCTTCCCCGTGCCTCAATCGTAGCATGCGCAGGGCATGAGAGGGGGCGTGGTGCTGGCGTTTCAACCCTATACGGGAAGTCGAAGTTTAACCTGATTATAGGCAACTTTTTGTTGGTCCTCAATTGGATTTGATTGCCCAGCGGACGCGCCCACAGGAACTCAGTGAAGGGAAAATGGAAAATTTTTAAGAACTGTGCACTTTTCACATGACTTTTTATTGAAAAGCATTATTACTAAGCTGGCTAGCACATCAAGACATACAGAGAGGGAGGGAGGAAAAAATGGAAGTTCTCGAATGCGAATCACTAAATTTAAATTTTGTTTAATGCATATACTTGAATAAAGGTATATAGATATCTTAGGTATAACTGTGACTAGATTGGCGCTCAATCGAGATCTAATTACGATCAATATTTACAGTTAAATTACGATAATGGTACAGACCTTAAATAGTAGGTAATATGCCAAAATATACCAATGGAAAAATTTAATGAAAAAGACCGCAGAAATTAAAGAAAAATGTCGAAATCAAATTGATTTTAAATTAATAATTTTCACATACAGAAATAATTCCGAACAAATATACTAAAATATGTTGAAAATTTTAAACATAAGGCTTTGTTTACCAACATATACGAATAATACTAAATAATACAACAAAGCTCGACGATTTAAGGTATTTCAAACTCAATTAGTATTTCCGACATATTTCTTCAATTTAAATGTCTGTACATGGTCAACTAATTGAAAATGCTGAGCAAGCTGTGACCTATGTAAGTTGGTATAACTTGGTATCGCCTACAATGTCCACATCACTGGAGTTGTCATCATCCTCGCTGTCCGCTTCCAGATCGGAGTAGTCATCCGTGGAGTAGCCATGTTGGAGGAAGCACATTTGCAGCTGCTGCTGTTGGGTGGTTGAAGGTTGTGACCCACCCGCTGCCAGCTTGGATTGCTTGGAGTCTGTGGAGGCAACTCCATTGGAGGCTTCGCTTTGCTGCTTGCCACTTTGCTCCGTGCGTGAGAAGTCAACGGGCTCTGAGAAAACGCAAGAAGGAAGGGGATGGTAGGGAATAAATATGAGAAATTTTACAACTAATTTGATTTGTAAAAACTTTAAGAAAACTTTCGTCAGTCAAAATGGCAGCTAAGAGCCAAAAAGGCTTGAGGCTAATTGGCCAAAAAGGATGAAAGTTCTACAAAGAAACTTGTCTTGGCCACTTACCATTGGCATTGTCGCGTCGTCTCAGTTGCTTCTTGTGCTTCATGCGACGGTTCTGGAACCACGTCTTGACCTGTGTCTCGCTTAGTCCCAACGCCGTCGCCAGTTCCACTCTCTCCGGTGTCGATAAATATCGTTGCGCTTCAAAACGCTTCTCCAGACCCGACAGCTGTGGGTCACTGAACACAGTGCGTGCCTTGCGACGCCGGCAATGACGCAATGCATTCACACCCATACCAAGACCTAGAGCCAGCTCCGGCACACAGCCAGGCGCACCAAAGAAAGGCGCTCCTCCAAACAAGCTGGCTGCAAAGTTAGCTCCACATTAATTGTATTATACACAGTATTTGTTTTATAATTGTCTTCAGCACACAAAAAACTTTTGGTGTTGCTAATGGCCATTGACACGGACCCATAGACATACCTTGGGACAGAAAGTAGGGATCCACCGACTTGTACGTGCCCGACGATGGCGACAAATAGCCTAGGGTCATTTGCAGGAAACCGTGATCACTATAGCTAGCACTCGGGTATAGCACGGCATTTGGTCCACCTCCTGGTGGTGCGGGCGGAGGTGGCGGCGGAGGAGGAGGTGCTGCGGGTCCAGACGACATTTGTGGTAATGTCGATTCTGAATTTGGTCCAGATGATGGATGTCCGTAATGTGAGGCGGCAGCACGTTGTTGATGGGCACTGTAAATATCGGTGTAATACCTAACATTACCAATACTGTCTTGGGATAAAGAACTAATACCTCCAATATACATTTCATGTTACGTGTTTATTTAAGTTCTCATGTTTAAATCGTTTTAATAACAATATAATAGTTTTTTTCAAACCCTTGAAGAGGGTACTTTATCAGAAAGTGTGTAACGCAGATCCTATAATATAATAATATATCATTTTTAGTCAGTCTATCTATGTTTCTATACAAGCTATCAGGGATTAAAATCGAAACCAATATAGGTTCCTGTTTCCGTCGGGCTTTAATTTTCCGTCAACGGTTCCGCAAAACCTTTTTATACCGGTTAAGTAACGGTTACCGGTTTTTGCGAATTATTCGGTTTCAAAGCTCTGGTTCCCAAAGAATTTTTAATTTTTGAATGTGGTACAATGATAATTAAGTTTCTTTAAAATCTCTTTACACGGTCAGCTTTTAACCGCCACAGGTTTAAAATGGGTTTTTAAGATTTTTGGTTTTCTGTATCGATATAAAAAGAAAATTTTGCTGTTTCAGTTTCAGTTCAATTTCAATCGGTTTATACCGTTACCGAAACCATTATCTTAGTTTTTAAGTTACTTTGGTGGAACTAGTTTCAGGTATAAAATATTATTTTGGAACCGAGTGGTTAGGATTACTATCATGTATGGTTTATCAAACGGAGTGTTTAAAAACTTACAGCATCAACAGTTCAAATGCTATGACTTTTTACTGCTTCACCTGTTTGTTTGAGGTTGAAGTTTAAACAAAGGTTTTCTGACTGCTTCAATTTTAGTCACCAAAATGGTTGAACAACTTGAAAAATTTGCAGAAGCAAACTAAAAAAGATCCATTAAGCTACAATGGAGTAAACTCAACAGTGGGAGACTCTGTAATAGTGGTAAAAACAAATAGTGGCTTAAGGCCAATAGTGGTGAAACGCAACCTTGGGAAAAATTGTTTGTTGAATAACTTCGAAGTTTCTTATCCGATCGCGATGAAATTTCCAGGACAGATTCGAACTATAATGTATTTCATATGTACATTGACTAAACATTAGGGGATATTCTATACTGCCTTAATATACCCATTTTTTTAGTATAGTATCTAAAAATGATCAGTGCAAGCTATAATTGGAGTTGAGTAAAAATGGAAAAAATTTTCGAAAAACTTCCGTATACTGATATTAAAGAAATCAAGGTAAATATAAAATTCCCGTTAGCATTGGGGCGGCAAATTTTGGAGGACTTTGAAATAAAGTAATGATTTTGTTCATTTTTGAAAAGTACGATGCCATAAAATCTATTATTACCATTTCAATCTTAGAGTTGTGGTTGATAGTTTGTCATTTTGATCGTTAAATTAATTTTTGTTTGTTAAATGATTTACCTTTAATTAATATTATTTGTTTCTTTGTTTGATAAGACTTGAACATTGGTCAAATAAGTTTGTCCTTTAGCCTTAGTTCAGTTGAAAAGACTTTGTAATCATTTTATAAGCACTTCTTGAACGATTTTTAGCATCTTCTATATCTGAATGTGTATTTATTTGCAAGTAACACATTTTTAAACTACTTATATCGCAGATATTCTCTAAGAATTGAACACAAAGACAAGATGTTTTTAGTTTAATGCTGCCCCTAAGAGTATGCTATATACTTATATTATGAGTATAAGTTTAAAAGTATTAACAAAAATATTTTAATTTACGAAATTAGATTTTCCAAATTCTGGATTATAGTAATTTACTCCAGTTCTTATTACTTGAATTTAACAAATCAGAGTTTTCAAACTCTGGATTATAGTAATTTACTCCAATTCTTATTATTGAGCGATCTTTGTAATTTAATTTGAGTACGCACCGTTGGCTGTGCATGGACTTGACATAATCCTCGTTGGCATAAACCGACGCTGAATGACTTGGACTGTTTGCTGGTCGATTGGATGCCGTCGCTGATGTAGCACTTGGATATCTATTATTTTCATATGCACTGGCACTCGATATGGAGATGCAATTGGAATTGGCACTGGCACTGCTCCTGGCACTTTTTACTGTATATTTGTTGCACTTTGGATTGTTGTTGTTATTATTATTATTATTGTTGTTGACGCTGTGATTGCTGTTGTTGTTGGCGCCATTTAAATTTTGAAATAATATATGTTCAATGGAAAATGGCGTTTTTGTGGTTAACATTGTGGTCGTTGTGGCGGGGCTTTTACTATTGGCAACAGTCGCTGCTGCTGCCGCCGCTGCTGCTGCTGCTGCCACAGCTGCCGCTGAAGCTGTTACTGGGCTAGCGGTAGCACGGGCGTTGGCGCTGGTCTCATTAAGCGTTGACATGTCCTGTTTAGGTAGATGTCCTGGTATTGCCGCCGCGCTTATGTTGTTTACTCGTTGACGGTCGCGTTGAGTTTGTGGCAATCACCGCACATCAACCAGCAAATCGCTCTAAACGAGCAACGGCAAGCTCGAGCCCAGCGATGAAAGGGGCAACATCATGCCAGACTTGCAACACGACACACAACACACGACTCACCCCCAATGTTAGCAATGCAGTTGCGGTGTTCTTGCTGTCGCTTAGAGGCACCCAAAAAGTCAGCATATGAATATACATATATAGAAGAGTGTATGTGTGTGTGTATATAAACACACCCCCATTTGCATGTGTAGCAACCATATGGTTGTCTCCCTCGCACTAGATCAACAATTCGACCCCACAAACGGCCATCTCAAACGACATTGCAATTTAGCCATTTGCACCGCTTGATTTCTACCCATAATGCTGGCATTTTACCTATTTATCCGATATACATATACATTTATATATATATATATATATTTGTAAATATAGTTATTCATTCAGTTATAACTGGGTTAGCTTTACTTAATTGGCCCATGTTAACCGCAAACAGTCGCTGTTGCTGCCTCTGCCCATGTCGGCTGCGACGCTGACTTTCAGCCGCTTTGGAGTCGCCATTTTGCCCCTAATTAACGTGTCATGGCCGCCATTGTGTTGTTGTCCTGATGTGCATGCATTAAATACATTAAATGCCACAATTATTATAATTAATTTATTGATTGATGGCGCAGCTACCAGACTCTCTGTCTCGGTGTTTCCCCGACCGGCTGACTGGCTTATGCGGCGTATGCGTTATATTGCCAGGGTATTGCCTGTTAGCTGTTGTAGACGATTTTCACATACTTGCACAACTGTACCTCATCAACGACTTGCGTTTATTTAAGCCTCATTCCGTTTCCCCTTCACCTACGCCCCTTTCTACTCCTCACATCTTGTCTGCTAGACTAAGCTCAGGCAATTAGGCAGAAAATACTTGTCAGTAATTCAATCATTTGGCATTGCTATACACGGCCCATCCAAAAAAGTCCACCCGAAACGTCAGCTAACAAACTCACCCTCACCAGTGGGCGTGTCCTTCGCCTTTGCGCAGCCAATCAGGATGACTTGCGCTTTGGGGTTGCCAGAACAACAACTGTCTGTCCTTGTCCTGTGCGCACCAGCTCTCTATGAGGCATCGTCCATGTCTTGGAGTAGGGGCCGTATCTCCCACTTTATGTGTGTGCGAGTGTGTGTGAAAAACAATAACGACGGCAACGAGCACAATATCTATGTGTCTCTGTGTGTGTGTGTGTGTACACCATGGATGCGACCAAAAAGCAAGACAAATTTGCTCGTTTTATTAATAAAATAAGTCACGCAAAGTAAGTCGAACATCATTATTAGGTTAAAGCCCTAAAGCGGGCGCATTAGATGTACATAGCGAATACTTTACGGAGGAGAGAAGTGAAACTCTGCAGTCAATTACACTGACAACCAACAGGCAAGAGATGTGAAAATGGAATATAATTTTACTTAAAGGGCGCACTTACCTTAAGGACATTTTATATAAGTATATAATATTTAACTATATCCAATTCTTCCAAATTTTCGAGCTGATTGACATTGATAATCTATAGTAGACTCTATAGTACTATAGTACTCTAAGTACTAGTACTAATTTTATTTTAATTTTAAGCTTTTCTATAAAAGTTTACTTGCTGAATAAGTAAAAACCTACATTTATATAGCTATATTTACCTGAGCTCCAACTAATTCCAAAACGACTATATTAAAATAAAAAAATAAATTTTTAATTATTTATAACTTTTATTCTAATAGGGACCTTGATGTTTAATAAAATACAACAATAAGAAATCTATTAAAATATAAAATATTATAATAAATATATAAAATAAAATATTAAAGCCGTGCTATTAAGAAATTTACTAATATAACACCTTTCTATGTACTTTAAAGTGTTTGTTTCGGTTTTAAAAAAAGTTTCAGTTGTTTTTTTTTTAAAGAATTTTTGAAGTAAATGTGGTTTTATATAATTTGTATATTATATACATATGTTACTTAAATAAAATGTTCTATCTTTTACTTTGAATTCATTGACAGCACTCAAATAGTTTATTGTTTTTCTTGTACACATTATATTTTTTATTAGCAAAGCTTAGGAAATCTGTTCTTTTATGTAAGCAAAAAAGTAATGAGCTGTTTTAAATATTCAATATTAAAAATTTCTCTCAGTGCATTCGAGACATGCAATTAGTCGCTTTAACCAAAATCCCTGGCATTCTGTTGTTATTTTAAGGTTCAGGTAACTTTATTCCCTCCCATGCTCCGCCTAGTGTGAGTTGTCAACGTAGCTTGCGTAGTAACTGACAAAAGCTGCTTGTTGGGGGCACTTAAACAGCGCCCCGGAACTGACATCTTCAGTTCTATTGTTTTCCATTTGACATGAACGTGCGGAAGAGCGAATGTGTTAAATATTATTAAAGTCCTTTCTTAGACCTTCTCTAGAGTTTGTTTTATTTTGTTCTTTACATATGAATTATTATAATAATATTGTTTTCGTAGTTTGGAAAGAATTTTGTGGAACTTACTTCCTTGCTACTATACGGCTGCACGTGTCTATCAGACGTGCTAAGCCTAATTTTTATAATAATAAAAATGAAGCATCGTATTGCAAGGGCAATTTGTGGTTAACTTGGGAGGGGTGCCACTTCAACGGGTCGTCTGTCTTATGGCAATTACAACATTTTGTGTCAGTTTGCAGGGCAAATCCTTTTGAGATGCGAGGACGTCGCATTGTTTTCAGTCTGGCTTGGTATTTTTTTTTTTTTAGCATAATTCCCTGAAATCAAAGCTGAAGTGTGTCAAAGATCAGGTTACAATTCGTGAATGGCGTCGGCTTCTCAGATGCCTCGAATGTTGCATCCGCATTTGAGTTTGATTCTCGGTAAATTAACTTCTGAAACGAGCAGCGTAAACTTTACTTAGCTAGGGGTACTTTGTTTATCCGAGAGAAAGGTCTTGAAACAAGTGGTAACATCCTTGCTGTCAGGTCAAAGGCGGCACTTCCTTCGATTGAGGAACCAAAGGGTGTTTAAGGAAGGCTTTTGAAAAAATAAATAAAAAGTTTGACGGATTGAAGATAATCAGGATAAAAGACGCTCAACGGTTCCTTACTTAGATCGATACTTATTTTATATAAATCCACGGTTGTAAACTTCCAACATTTTCGATTAAACCGTTGAAAAAGCTTTAAAGGACAACTGAATCCAAGGCTTAGGTTTGAATCGTGGATCGATTAAATACAAAAACATACCTTTATTTTCTCAATTGTTAAAATTGTTTACTGAAAATATTTATAATACTTTTAAGATTTTAACTTATGACCATGAAATTTTATCAACATTCACAAATAAGTTTGGCCCGATGTTATACAGCAATTTATTTGTTATATCGTCCGAGCAGGAATAAGTCGAAAAGCTTTGTCAAATGTAATAATCTCTTTTAGATTTTATCAATACAATTATATTGTGCTGAGCTACAAATCGCTGCCATCTTAATTGTAGGTTCTCTATGTTAACCCGTTGCACAGTTGAAAATTTAGATCATTTGTCCGCCCTTTCACTGGGCACAAAGTTTTAGCACGTTCCGAGGCACTTTTCAGTTTTTTTTTTGAGGGCAATGCTTATTAAAAGCCTCTTGTTGTTATCCTAGGCATAGTAACCTTTTGCCTCCGCCCCAAACAATTAGAGCACTAACAAATGCAATTACCAGTTGCCAGCAATTCAACATCCCCCTACACCCTACCCACTGTGTCCTTGCTACAAACACAACACAATTGCTCTCATTGGCAACAATTGAGCCTCAGTCGAGCCGAGTGCTGAGAGCCAGAGCATATCCTGCGAACAACAACTACAAAAAAAAAAAAAAAAAAGTTTCCCAAACGCGTGCCACATATTAAATTACATCGAAATATGTGCACACGATGATTTTCATGAGGGGGCAGTTTGTAATTTGCTGGCATTTTCAACGATTTTATCAGCACACAAGCCCGATCCGAACTCAAACCCGAGCCCAACCATTTGACATTTTTGTTATTTTGATATATTTGTTTGATTCGTCAGCCTAGTCTGTCATTTGATTTAATTTGCAGCTCGTAATTGTTATAAAATTTGATTTACCAAATGTTTTATATTGATAACTTAAAGGGCTCTAAGGGTAGAATAAGTATCAGGCATATTTTCCATTCAATTACATATAACATGGATAATGACAAGAGTTCTTTAACAAAGGGGATTAATATGATTACAATGACATTTGGTGGTCGAATTTGCGATCTACACTATGCAATTCCATTAGATTTAATTATTTGCATAATTATTAAAAGTCCATACTTTAATTTATTATCGCATTTATGTTTATTTTCTCGGACTACTTTCTTAATGTAAATCCTTGGAGTAATTTTGTTTTAAAACAACGTTAAACAATAAAACGCTTCTTTGTAGCACGTCAAAATTCATGAATTTTGGGAAGATTTATTTACAATTGGCCCGGTAATATTTATCACCAGGCACATCCAAAAATTCATTTTAGACTCATTAGAGTGCTCCTCTCCACGGAAATCTTTAGTAAAAGGCGAAAGATTTATTCGACAACTGAAGAAAAGCCAGAGTAAAGATACAGAATAAACCATATTGAGTTTCCCTAAAGACTGACCTAAACTGTTTGAGAATTATAATTATGAAATGGCACCCTAAAATAGGCTACACTTTAGTTAACCACCCTTAACTAGAAAATTAATGGATTGTTTTTTAAAGAAAGCCAAATAACGATGTTTTGTATAAAAAATACACAAAGGTATGGAATGGTTTCAAATATTTGGCCTGCTAAAAATAACACCTATGAGCAAATTTGTTTAATATGCAGAAGTGGACGCTTTTAAGGGATGGCTCGCTGCTAAAAATCTGGCTGGATTTCGGCCCAAACAATGAATAAATCTTAATAATCCTCACAGTGATAAACTAATTTTAAGGGTTATCTGATTCACTACTAGCTCTTCTTCTCGAGCTATACTGCGAGATTAAACTGGGTCTAAAAAATGGACAGCGCGTGGGAAAATTAATTGTATTAAATTGTTATAGAAACACGCTGCGGGACAACTTTATTGTTTACAGCAGGCTACTTAACGGTGCCCCTGAAAGTACTCTGCGAGACAGGTAGCAAAAGTAATGACCCCTGAGTTAACATATGAATGTATGGGGGTAGTTCTGAATGCACTAAATGATGTGCATAGGTGTAAAAGTGTCTGCATCCTGCAGCGTGAATCTCATTCCCATTGCCATTCAACCTTCTCTTCTTGCCCTACCCAATGGACTCTGTGTTTGCGTTGATTGACGCTGATAGGGCACGTGTTGGCAATTATTAAAATAAAATTGAAAAGCATCTGATCAAATCAGATGACTTCTTGTTGAGCACGATATAAAATATGTCTCTGATGCTTAGATTAGATTGACAGATACTTTAACATTACTGTCCCAATGTTTAAGATCTCTTTTCCGATTGCTTTTTTTAAGAATATATATTTTTTAAGCTGAGCTTAACACTTCCAGATCATGGAATATACGCTAAGCCCGACACTATATATTTTCCGGTACTTCAATTTAAGATATTCTTCATACATATGATATAGCATGTCCGTTGTGCATTTAATCAATGCAAGCGAAAAAAAGATTTAAAAAAAATGGTAAATAGTTGATTATTTTTGGCATACTGATCCAAAGATCCCCAAAACAACTACTCCAAGATTTTCCTGTTCCCAAAACTTGTTGCTTGAAACATTCCAAGAAACATTGCTGAAGAAAGTTAATCTAAGAATGAAAACCTTACACGTTAAAGACTGTACAAAAATTAAATGAAATTTAATTTATTTCATAACTTAAGCTTGAGCTTTTATTTTATTTTAATAAATGTTTTGTGTGCATTCCATGTGAAACTTTAAAATTGAAATTAATAAAAAATTGTTTATTATACACAAAAGTTATTGCGGAGGAGTTGGACAATTTGAAACCTTGTTTAATAAACATTTGTTGTCGTGCTCAACAAGAAGTCATCTGATTTGACCAAACGCTTTTCATGTTTATTTTCAGTAATTGCCAACACGTGCCCTATCAGCGTCAATCAACGCAAATACAGAGTCCTATGGGTAGGACGTGAAAGGAACGTTGAATGGCAATGGGTATGAGATTCACGCTGCAGGATGCAAACATTTTCACACTTAGGAACACCATTTAGTGCATTCAGAACTACCCGCATACCACAGAGCTTTATGTAAACTCATGTCATGAAGTCATACTCCTTCCTACCTGCCCCGTTTTGAGTGCTTCGTTTCCTTTCATCGGCACCGTTAAGTAGCCTGCTAGTAGCGAATTTGTAGGACGTCGTATGTAGTAAGTGATTATAAGGCGATAAGGTTGACATTGTCATCATTGAAGTTGCCCCGCAGTGCGTTACTGTGGCAATGTAATCAAATTAATTTTCTCACGTGTTGTGCTTTTTTCTCTCTCACAGCATGCCTCGAAAAGAAGAACCCCTTATTTAACTTCACAATTGTGTGTATTAGTGAGATTTATTCAAAAGCTTTGCCGATATCCCGCAGTCTTCACATCTGTTTCGTACACAGATTTGCACATAACTAATATACCCTTGAAATTAATACCGAACAGTCAACACAAATTTGTATATTGATATTTATTTGAATATTGTGATATACTCAGTAATGCTTTAGTTTTCTTGAGACCTTTTTCAGCTAAACTCATCTTCTTGGTTTGAGAAGCATTCTACAAATCCACAACGTTGCCATTCAAATAAGTTAGCAAATTACTAAATAAGAGTCTACGGTGAGAAAGATCGACAGCCTGAACAAAGCTATCGTATAAATTATATAGGGAATCGTCGGTATATCCAGCTTCTTTGGCCACTCGTATCATTTCGGTGGCCCTAGTTTCAAATGCAGCATACTGATCGCCTGCAAAGTTTAAGTGTTTGGACTTCGTATCGGAGATGATGCCTTTCAAACGATGGCGTGTTGTACGATCAAGTCTTCTAGATGGCTTTATAGATAGGATATTGCGCACTTGTAATCTAAAATCTAATGCTAATGTGGCGCTTTGTACTAAGCTTTCATTTTTAGAGCCCCATTGATCGATTAACTTATTCCACTTTTCCAATTCCGTTTGATCTTGCACATTGTTGTCTATAACCAGTTTGGCTATAAAAAAGAGTTGCCTAAGTGAATCCTGGTTTATTAGCAACTGAGTCTGTTCAGCAATATCCTTCAAGTCATCCTTAATATTCCTAGTTGGATGAGCACTCGCAACGATCTGTAAGAATTCACATTATTATAAAACCTTTCGTTGTCTATTTCCTTAAGGTTACGAACCAAAAGAGCGATACTAAATGCGACTGGAGTGAAACGCATCTTCAGAAATTTTAATAGCGTACTAAACACGAAACGCTTTTTGTGTTTCTTATATACGATTTGATTATCCATACAATAATTTGTAAAGGCAGCCACGCACGCGTGAAAGCCAAATTCTGAGAATATGTGTATTCTTTAAATAGCACGCTCGGCAGCTTGCTCTCGTACGATGCGATTGTTTCGGCTGATGCTCGAAAGTCGAAAGCTTTCGCTGCTTCTTACATAAGCGGAACGCGTTGAAATGTTTCATTGTGAGAGTTTGGACATGAATAAATTATAATTTGATGACCTATCTTTAATTGAAGAACCAGGTACCAAATGTTTACATTAAGTGCTACAACGACATCATAATCAATCAAATTTATTTCTTAGTTGGGCCGAAATCCCGGCGGTACTACAATACCGGGCCGACCCATGACAAAGGTGGAGCAAGCGCCTAGCACTCCGTCTGTTTCCAAAAATCAGTTTAACATTTGTTGTCCTCCAATGGAGAAACTATCAGATGTTAAGCTGATAAGAACAGATACTACAGTGCAGATGCAGTGCCTACTTAAGGGTGGTTTACTAAAGTGTAGCCTACTATAGGGTGCTATTTCAGTGTACTCTTGACCTTATAATTCTCAAACAGTTTACATCAGTCTTTAGCGAAACTCAATGTGGTTTACTGTGTATCTTTACTCTGGCTTCTCTTCAGTTGTCGAATAAATCTTTCGCCTTTTACTAAAGATTTCCGTGGAGAGGAGCACTCTAATGAGTCTAAAAGGAATTTTTAGATGTGCCTAGTGATAAACATTGCCGGGCCAATTATGAATAAATAATAATAAGCTTCCTAAATTTTATTGCGCTACAAATAAGCGTTTGATTGTGTAATTGTACGTTTTTAAAATTAAGTCGCATACTCTAGGTCCTAGAGTCTAGGAACTTATGCATGGAAAATTGTCACAGAATATCCTTCACTCTCATTACTTCACTCTTTAAAATTTCTCAATGTTTTGATCAAACACTTGCTAGTTACCACCCGCCAATGAAAATACTCTTTAAGAAACTAAAAAAAGTTTTTTTTATACATAGGCATTAATTATATTTTTATTGTATTGTGGCTGCTTATAAAAATGTTTTCATTTCATCAGCTGCATGTTTTTCTGCAGATAGTATTGATTATTGTGATGTAATAATGAGTAGCATACAATAAATATATTTTAATTTTTTTATCTATATATAGTTGTGAGTATGTATAATAAATATATGTTTTTATATGCATATTATGAATTGTAAAAATCATTTTGCAAGACTCTTTGCACTGTAATTTCTCACGTGTTGTGCTTTTTTCTCTCTCACAGCATGCCTCGAAAAGAAGAATCGTTTGTTTAACTTCATCACTGTGCGTATTAGTGAGATTTATTCAAAAGCTTTGCCGATATCCCGCAGTCTTCACATCTGTTTCTTACACAGATTTGCACATAACTAATATACCCTTGAAATTAATACCAAACAGTCAACACAAATTTGTATATTGGTATTTATTTGAATATTGTGATATACTCAGTAATGCTTTAGTTTTCTTAAGACCTTTTTCAGCTAAACTCATCTTCTTGGTTTGAGAAGCATTCTACAAAACCACAACGTTGCCATTCAAATAAGTTAGCAATTTTCTAAATAAGAGTCTACGGTGAGAAAGATCGACAGCCTGAACAAAGCGATCGTATAAATTATATAGGGAATCGTCGGTATATCCAGCTTCTTTGGCCACTCGTATCATTTCGGTGGCCCTAGTTTCAAATGCAGCATACTGATCGCCTGCAAAGTTTGAGTGTTCGGACTTGATGCCTCTCAAACGTTGGCGTGTTGTACGATCAAGAATTCTAGATGGCTTTATAGATAGGATATTACGCACTTGTAATCTAAAATCTGATGCTAATGTGGCGCTTTGTACTAAGCTTTCATTTTTAGAGCCCCATTGATCGATTAACTTATTCCACTTTTCCAATTCCGTTTGATCTAGCACATTTTTGTCTATAACCAGTTTGGCTATAAAAAAGATATTCCTAACTGAATCCTGGTTTATTAGCAACTGAGTCTGTTCAGCAATATCCTTCAAGTCATCCTTAATATCCCTAGTTGGATGAGCACTCGCAACGATCTGTAAGAATTCACATTATTATAAAACCTTTCGTTGTCTATTTCCTTAAGGTTACGAACCAAAAGAGCGATACTAAATGCGACGGGAGTGAAACGCATCTTGAGAAATTTTAATAGCGTACTAAACAAGAAACGCTTTTTGTGTTTCTTATATACGATTTGATTATCCATACAATAATTTGTAAAGGCAGCCGCCACGCACGCGTGAAAGCCAAATTCTGAGAATATGAGAGAATATGTGTATTCTATAAATAGCACGCTCGGCAGCTTGCTCTCATA